>OY744481.1:233575260-234274962 GCA_963556165.1 Tipula helvola
GATAAATTTTCTAATACATAGGGGTAACATATTGGTGTGCAGTTGGTGGCAACTTTAACATCTAACGTCATTTAAAATATAAGATACACATCGCCTCCAACTCCACTCCAACAACGGATTTTATATTTTTCAGATATTTTGTGAGGGTTGTAATATTAACAATCGAAGTTGATTGAGCCAAAGTAAATTCTAAAATATTTCCTTGTATATTATTTAAACCAATTCTAAATATCGATTTAATTTCCGAGTATTTTTATAAAATCAAAAATATCCTTAAAGGGTGTTGAAAAATAATACACAGGAAAAGCGTTTTTTATTTTACAGAAATATAAACCAGTGCCGCATATATCATTTGTTGCGTATTAAAATTAACCAGGCAGGTTTGAACGCCTTATAACACGCAAGATCGATTGGATTGGAATTCGTTGATCTTCCAGAAACTCGACACCCTAAAAATGTTAACCTTCCATGCCAGTCCCAAGACTTTACGCTGCTTTCTCCTCAGGTAATCTTAGTGTTGGAGTACAGGTAAGAACGAGTGATTTGGATTTATATGGGTAATGCCATTGAACTGTCAATAGGCCAGTTTAACCAAATGTTTAATAAATGGATTTTAAGGCAAACTAAAAAAAACAACAAAAATGAAATCCGTTAAATTTAACTAAAATTAAATGCATTTTACTGCAACACTTGAGTATAATAATTAAATTATGCTTTAGCATATTTAATGTTGATCTCTACTATGTTATATCATTAAAATATAACCTCTGGCTTTTACGTAAGCATTTTCTTCTTTTAAACATATGTACATCTGAATTTAATCGAATTTAAGAGAATATGTTTTGGTTGGAGAGCCGATTTTTGTTTTCACGGCAAATCATGTAACTAAAAATTATTAAATCACCTATGTACGAGTATAACTGAATTTTTTTAAATATCTGATTTTTATTTTAATAACCTAGCGAATTTTTTATTTAAAAAATTAGCTTAGTTCAAATTAAGTAAAGCGCTTCAGTAAATTATATTTGCCATAGTTTAGATTAGCGCCAATTATAAAAAGCTTATGTGTATGCTAAGTTGACTTAAGCTTGTTGTTTTTAAAAACAATTGGCAACGGTAAAAACCAATCTAAAGATCATAACATGTATATAGTCAGAACCATCTTGATGTGAGTAGAGCCGGCATGTGAAAAATGAACTTAAAATAAGGGATATGAAACACTAAAAATTTATTTATTTTCATAGTGTTTATATGAAAAAACGCGATTCCGATTGAAGATAAAACATGAATTACAAGTTAAACCCAGTTAAATATTTTTTTATAAAATCGCAAACGAACAACTCAATATCTTACTCATTTGAAACACAGATTTCCAAATTTTCCTATTTTCCAGAAATAATCAAAAGAAAATAAGGGAAATTAAATTAAAAAACATTGTACAACAACAATAATGCGTATTAAAAAGAGACAATTCTGTTTAATGACATCATATTATGTCCACATCTAAAACCAATGGTAAGAAAAAAGACAACACGTATCCGCTCAACAATCAAAATAAAATAAATCAGAAAGAGCCAAACAGAAAAAAATAAATCAATACAATGGGTACGAAGAAAACAAAACATCAAAACAATCTAGCATGCTTTGCAAATTCAAAATATGTAACTAGGTATACATAGATGCTGTATTTTATTTGACAAATTACAACAACAATCCCATATATCGAATTCCAATTTGGAATTCATCGAATTCCTACTTTTTGATGGTATTGAAAATCCAATTCCAAGTTATAGTTTCAGTGTTCAACAATAGAATCGTTATATTTCATTTTTTTATTTCTAAAGGTTGTAAGTTGTTAAATTATTTGGTATCGAATGCTAGGTAGACAACTTCGCGGTGCTTTTTTGAAGGAAAACAATATGAACGTTGAAAAGTCAAGGTTATTACAAAAAAAAGTGACTTTATAATAATATTATTAAATTGCATATATTAGCAAACCGTATTTTGTTTTTATAAATACATACATAAGTATATATACTAATAATCAGTAATCAAAATTGATGTGATGGATACAGTTGATAATATATTAATTCAGGTAAAAGATATATTTTTTAATTTTGTTAGCACCATTTACGACAATATAATATTTAAATTTACAGAACATCGCTCAAAACATTTATTATTCTGATTCTGAAAGCAGCTCATCAACTTCATCAGATGAATCCACGTCAACATCTTTTATGTCAAGCAGCGATGAAGATGAGCAAAACAGACATCACAGAGTTTCTGATTTTATTGGAACTATACAAAAGTACACCGATGTAGATTTTAAGCGACATTTTAGAGTTTCGCGAAAAACCGCAAATATTATAATAGGTATTGTTTACATGTTTATTCATATATTTAATATTTTAAATTTTTTAGATTTATATAAATCATCCGAAATTTGTCCCAGATACAAAAGCGGACGAGCAAATGTTGGCAGTGAAAAGGAAACTTATGTGTTCTTATGGTATATCGCAAATTCGATTACATTCAGGCAATTAGGAAACCTGTTCGACATTTGCGATAAAACAGCGTGGTCAATTGTAAATCGCATGTCGTGTTGGATGATTTCCATAGCGAACCAATTTATAAAGTGGCCAAGAACTCCAGAGAAGGTTTTACAAATTACGTCAGCCTTCGAGAATATGAAAGGCATCTCTGGTGTTCTTGGGGCTATAGACGGGACCCATATTAAAATAAAGGCACCGTCTGACCAAATCCCTCTATATAGCAATCGCAAAAAATATTGCAGCATTATAATGCAAGCTGTTGTGGATAGTGGAAAGAAGTTCTTAGACGTCATTCTGGAGAACCTGGATCTTTCCATGATAGTCGGGTCCTGCGTCGATCGCTGTTGAATAAGAAGGCCACCGGAGAATACGAAATGTCGTTTCCGAATAATACATTTTTAATTGGCGATAGTGCGTACGGCACAAAACCTTGGTTAATCACTCCTTTTAAAGATACGGGAAACTTAACTGAACAGCAAAATAAATATAATTATATCCTTTCTGCAACACGGATGGTTGTAAAAAATGCCTTCGGATTGCTGAAAACTCGGTTCAGGCGAATACTGCATTTCACTGAGCAATGCAAAATAAGCACAGTAATTAACATCACAGTTGCGTGTTGTGTGCTCCATAACTTGTGTATGGATGAACAGGATGAATGGAACTACGATAACCAAAATAGTGAAGACGAAGGACTAGCGGCTTTTGACGTGCCAGTTACGGTTAACACCAGTAGTGGTAATACACAGGATCGACGCGCGGCTATTTTCAATAGTCTTCTTGAGAAAGGACTTTTATAAAAAGTAAACAAACTAATAAAAAATATAATTTATTGTGAATTCAAATTCAAATTTAATATAATTTGTAATATAAATTAATTGTTATTATTAAAATGTTTATTCCTTCCTCTTGGACATCGCACTAATTAGTTCCTTATGCCACTTCCTTTTCTCGGTGTGCCTCCTCTCGTTCCAGCATCCTCGTTTTTTTGTTTGCCTCTTTTAACTCTGCGGCTTCTCTTTGAAAATCTAATTTCCTTTTCAATAGTTTCTCCTTCTCACTTTACTCAGGATTACCTGAAGTTGACGGAACATCGGCGGGCGAATGTGGCGTCAGTGGTTCATCTTCTCTGGGCACCGACACTTCTATCATTGAGTCGAATAGCTCATCATCTAGATTTTATGTCCTCGGTCCTTGCTGCCCTATACCAACGCTTTGCGTAAGTGAGTCTGTGCTATCTGGTGCAGCATTGTCAAAGCCATATATTTCGTCCATAAGATCTAAGTATGGCGCTATTGCTGGTCCGGCCCCAGTTCGGTTATTGCTGTCTATTACGGTTTTATAGGAAGATTTTAAAACTTTTATTTTATTTCTTATTTCATCCGGTGCAAAGGAAATTTCCTGAAACAAACGTAAATGTAAAATATTTCCTAAAAGTATAAAGTATATTATATACCAGAAGAAGTTAAATCTTCGGCCAAATGATCATGGACCAATTTCTTTTTCGTAAAATGCTCGAACTAGGGGTTCCTGTTGTTAACGAAAACCAATAGCGTTTGTGTCTCGGTACGACTCCATATTCTTCTCGAGGAGCTATTGACATTGAAAAGTTTAATATATTTGCTCTAATTGTATGTTTCATATGGTATATAAAAATAAACAATATTCAATTCAAATACTTACTAAGGTTTTCTTTTACGGTTTGCTGCCGATTCTGTTTCGTTCATATTGACTATTATATTTATATTGATTAATTATGGAATTATGAAATATTATAATATATTTTAAGAATATGTATGTATACGGTTGAAAATTAATGAAAAAAGAACGTTAAATTTAAAATGACACGCAAATACCACATACAAAATGCTACCAACCTTCAGAAAATAAATCCAATTCCAAATAAGAATTCGTTTTGTCATTTCTTTTGACGAAAATTGAATTCCAATTCCAATTCCTTGGTCAAATAAAATACAGCAAGAAACATATTCGAATTCAAATTTGAAAGGAGGCAATGAAAGAGATGATTATTGTGCTGTTTATAAATTTCGAGTTATGTTGATGACGTATATTACAAAAACAACAATATTTAAAATTTCAAAAGTACATACCTTATTTTTCATGACGATTTTCACTAAGAAATAAACATTTTCAAGACTCGATTTTTCGGAATGAGGACGAAGGGCCGAATTTCGAAGGGCCGAATGTCGAAGAGCCGAATGTCGAAGGGCCGAATGGGTCGAAGGGCCGAATGTCGAAGGGCCGCATGTCGAAGCGCCGAATGGGTCGAAGGCCCGAAAGAGTCGAAGGGCCGAATTTTGTTGTTTTTAGAAATATAATTTTTTAAATTTCTTGTTTAAAGGAATATTTTGTAAATTTTTTATCAAATATGTATAAATTAATTTCTTATGAGTTTATACATATGTATTTTATTATGTTTAATCTTTGAATATTCTATCGCCAAAAATATTGCATTAATTTTGTTGTTTATATTTTGTGTTCTTTTTGTAATTGTCAAGTGGAAAAATATTTGTACATAATAGGTATTTCACCAAAATCAAAAAAGAATTTTGTCATAAAATGTCATTAAAATCAGACCATTTTTTATTCGTTAGGGTGAAGGAAAATTCTATTTGGACGAATAAGACGAATTTTTCTGTGCTTTAGTGAAGTGAATATACTCCTAACAATTTACTGCATAATTATACAGACAAATTATAGTTTAAGGCAAAATTTCCAAAATGTCTACTTAAATTAAACGAAACTGTTTATTTTTGTTGTCTCATGTGTTGTTTTGAATATTGTTTTAACCTGAAATGTATTACCTATTTTGATATGAGTCATTTTGACAAACAACATTTCAACCTGGTATTGATATCTGGAAAATTATTATTGTTTTTCATAAATAAATAAAAATTATAGTTCTTAATATCAAATTCAGTACATTTACAAAATATTCCTTAAAACAAGAAATTTAAAAATTTATATTTCTAAATACAAAAACAAAATAAACAAAAAATTCGGCCCTTCGACCCTTTGACATTAAAGACTTTTAATATTTTAATATTTGACATAATGAAGAAAATAAATAAAAAGATGCCGTAAAAACTAAATATTAAAAATTAAATAATTAAAACTATTAAAAATTTTTAAAAAAAATTGTAAAATTTATATTTATTTTCAGACCATGATTATGTCATAATAAGGCGAAATTTCGGTGCTATATAGGTTATATTAAAATTTTAAAATTTGTATATAAAATTAAAAAAATGTTTTTGGCTTTATAAAATAATACGAGGAAATATAATAAATTCAGAAAAGATTTGTCATGTACATTTTGAACCACAATTTATTACCAAAGTTGAAAGGGCTCAATAGAAGATTGTAAGTATTGTACAGGGTGAGCCATAACTAATTTTTTATATCCCCCATTTAGAGGAAAATTTTAATATTTTGTTTGATTAATTTTGAAAGAAAAGTTAAATAATAGATATCGTAGTGTATCATGAAACCACACTCTAGGTATTTATTATTTCACATCGGTAGGATCTATAGTTTTTGAGAAAGTTACGTTAAAAAATCAGGTGTATACTTTTATGAAACCACCCCACCCTGTTTATTTATTATTTATTGTACAATAAAACTCAAAATGGAATGAACACATTGTTGCATTGGCTAAATCAGCTTCCAAAAACTCGGGTTCCTGAATCGATGCAGAAGGTTTTTCAAATCGCATCAAGTTCTCCAGATATATAAAACCTTCATCCGACCATGTATAGAGTATTGATGTCAAGTTTGGGGAGGTGCGCCTGGTACCACCCTCCACTTATTGGACAGGGTTCAACGCCGCGCTATCAGAATAATACGGAATCCCAGACTTACTCAAGAACTAGACAGCTTACAGCATCGCAGAGATGTTGCAGAACTCTGCGTCTTCTACAGATGCTTACATGGTAAATGTTCTGCAGAACTATCGGAGAAAATACCACCATTCGTTACAACAACAAGAGTAACAAGAGGAACAACCAATGCAAATAGGTTTACGGTGAAGCTCCCGAAACCTCGAACTGAAGAAATCAAGCGCGAATTTATATACCGAACATCAAAAAAGTGGAATTCGCTAATACATTTCAAATTTCAGAAGGAATATAAAATGAATAAATTTAAGGTAGCTATTAATCTTTACTTGCATGATCGCGCATTGGGTGCAGAAGCTCTGACAGTTACAAGGAGCTAGGACCGTTAATAAGTCCGCTCTGCACCCAATTAAAGAACTGATAAAATATAAAATAAATAAAAAATAAAAAAAAATTGTCCGCAAATATTTTTCTCACAGTTCTTATTAGGTAATTCTTCGCACACAATACTTCTCGGACAATTCTTCTAATGTCCTTCTGAAGAAATTCTTCTCAAGATTTTAATTTGCTAAAATAGGTTAGGTTAGGTTTAGGTGGCGGTCCACTAGGACCAGCTAAAATAACCAACCAGTTAAAATCTAACGATATGATTATAATACAAAAAAAAATTCACTTAATATTTACGTTTATTAAATAAGTTTCACCTTATGAAATTTTTCACCTAATACTTAATATTTATTAAACAAGTTGACACCTTCTCTCATTTACTTTCGTCACCACTTTTCCAATCCTTATGACAATTTTTTTGGAGCCATAGGTCCTCCTGCAAACGTTTGCTCACGAATGAGTTCCATTCGTGCTTGCTCTTTTTTCAATTTATCAATAAAGACCCATCAACATAAAGAGATTTATGTGTGAGAATAACTGTGCAAGAAGAATTGTTCGAGAAGAATCAGCCTAGCCCTAGAATGTAGAATCCAATATAAAACGGAAAGTGCAACTATCAGAATTTAAATCTGCCACTAATGGAAAGTGCAACTATCGGAATTAAAACCTGCCATTAAATTCATGACTGTGCAACATTGTTTCATGTCGGTTGTCGAGTCGTGATCTTGTCTGTAAATAGTAAACTTTAGCATACATAAAATTGTTTATGTAAATTAGTAAAATTCATATAACATACACATATGTGTCGCCCCGGTGGCATAGTGGTTAGCATGCTTGCTTTAAGCTCCGGAGGTCCCGGGTTCGATTTCCGGCGGGTGATGAAAAAATCACAGCTGGGTAATGTTGGGTCAATGAATTAATCACTCATTATCCGTTAAAGAAAATGATTACAAAACTTCAAATGAAGCGGCCAAATTCCTCTATGGGTTTTAGCGCCAGTGAAAAAACAAAAATATAACATAGTTAATAAATAATTTTGTTTATTAAACCATTTATTTTTGTTTAACAGAATATAAACGCCCTTTCTATTTTATATAAGTATCGTCAATACGTACCAATAAGATTTCATCTAATATATCGAGTTTTTTATTTTGGTTTCATACATAAAATTAGTTCAAAGCTGTTTTATTTGCAATCACATTAGGACTTGTTAACGCCGGAAGCGTTTTAAATATGCTACTGAAATAAAATGTAAATGAATTATAAATAATCATTAATCAATACTTAACTAAATTATTAATCGCAATGAACAAAATATTGTAATTCGGTCAATTTCCATTTCGACAGCTACCAACAGTGAAATAAAATATAAAAATGATAAAGTTGGTAGCCGTCTGTTTAAAATAATTAAGTTACTATTTGTAAACGAGGAGTGTATTCTCGTAATTTTGGCGGATATATTAATTTATGTTTTTGTAATATTTTGATTATTGTTTTTTCAAGTTTCGTGGTGAACACATCGTTCTGTTTGATGTGTCAAACTTTATACATGTGGTTTAAATAAATGGAATTAATAAAATTATAAAGATAAAATATACATTAAAAATTCGTTACTGTTCAATGTTTCTGGTGAAAAATAAAACGGTTGCAGTACAACATTAAACTAAACAGTACAGTCCGCTCACATCGTGAATTTTCCAAGTAGTTGGTGGCGATTTCAAAACCGGCGTCGCCAGGACTAGATGTAATTTTTTTTTTTAAAAGTAATTATAGTAATTATTATAATATATGTATATACATATATTTTTTTAACGTATCCATAATCCCTGTGAGCTCTAGTTGAAATCAAGATGGAGGTTACGGAATAATGCTGTTCCAATGATTTTTCCAAACCTCCCATCATACTTGTCTAAGAAACTTCCAACAAGAGTGAGCCCGGCAATTAAAGAACTCAGGAATTCGGAAAACTTAAGTTCGATTGCTCGTGCCGAACTTGCTGAACAAAAAATTCATTATCTAAATGAAATTATCTTATCAGATAAGTATTCAATAAGAAATTTTCATTTACCAGTTGATGAAGACCAACTAACATTTTATAAAGTTTGTTGGGCTACTAACAGCCCATTCATAGATGTGTCTTTTTGTATACCTCATTCGTTTGATGTTGAAATTTTTATTAATAATATCCGACAAAAATATCTCATTGCAAAAATATTTTGGGTTATAAATTAAAATGCGCCGCCCCAATTAGATAATCTAAAATCGAAATTAGATAATCTAAAATCGAAATACGCCCAGCATATAATCATGGAAAATCATACGTACACCGACATCAACACCAATGTATGTACACGTTATTCAAAAATTATCAAAGGGAAGATATATGGACAGGATTGAAGAAATCGAGATACATATATACAAATAGAGACAATCCATTGATGCTGAATGACAAAATCAACACCAGGAACAACAAAATAATTGATTTGATACTATCTGACGTAACACTTTAAAATTGTTCGTTATGCAAAGTATAAAACGATGACCATGCTATGTAAATCAAATTTTAATTGAATTAGAATTAGTTGGAAAATAAGGAACTGAGGAAGGATGAATATCCGAAACTAGTTTTCCAAAAATAAAAATAAAAAAATTGTCACAATAAGGAAGTCTTTTCAATTAAACAAAAAAAAAAAAAATGTGAAAATAGAAAATTTAAATTTTTTATCATTTTAAAATGCGATTCATATTCTAAACTAAACCTACTTATTGTTCGTTTGACTGAATATAAACCATTTGATAAATCTATAGAGGACTATAAAACATCAATACAAACAAATTTTGAGGTTTTAAAAACGTGTGACGGGGTTGATGAAGGAAAATTGCTAAAATTAAATTTTATAAGTGAACAGTTCAATTTGATATTTACGAACGCCAATCGCTATAGTTCAGATTTGATTATTTTTGCTTCAATGATGCTCTATACATACCCGGCAAGATACAATTACCTAAAAAATAGTGATAATTTAATCCTTAAAAACCCAAAATATTTGAAGACCTTTTTTTCTAAAGGTAATTTACAGTAGGGGCAGCTAAAGATTATTTAGTAAAAAAATATTCCAAATCGGAACCGCATGCAAAATACGTGGATCTTTTGATGGACGAAGTTCATGTTAAACAGGCTATGACATTTAAGGGTAACAGATTAGAAGGTTTGGCTGATAACCAGCCAATTTTAGAATCCTCTTTGACTGTTGCAAAATCCATTCAGGCGTTTATGGTAACGTCTTTGTTGTCTAAGAACAAAGATATTGTAAGGCTAAAAAATGGATTCGGATTATTTGCATTGTAAAATTTGTGAAATTTTAGATATCTTGCATTCGGTAGGTTACGAAGTATATAGTGTTAATAATTTCGGATAACAACCAAGTAAACCGAAAAACGGTTAAGAAGTTTTCGCTTACAGGCAATCTTCCGACTTTTATTGATTCATCATATTTAGAAGGCAAACAAATTTCATTTTTATTTGAAACCGTGCATCTAGCCAAATCTATTAGGAATAATTGGCTTAATAATAAATCGAAGTCCTTTATATTTCCAAATTTCAACGACCCTAACATAATCTTGGCATCTAAGTTAAGTCATCTAGAAGCTATATATTTGAAACAAAAACATTTGGTGGTTAAATTGGCGCCTGCGCTGGCTCCAAAAGTTCTTCATCCGAATAGCTTTGAAAGACAAAATGTTTCATTAGATCTTCGAATATTTGACGACAAGACAATTAAAGCCATTAAACATTTTAGGCCAAATTTAGGAGAGGAATGTATTCGTACGGCAGAATTTCTTACAATTGTTCGAAGTTGGTGGACCACCGTCAATGTAAAAACTCCCCCCAAAAGGTTTTTATTTAAGAGAACCATTAGCTGTACCTATTACACAAGCTAACAAGAGTGGTTTGCAGTCTCTGGAACGATTTGTTAGTTGGTTACAGAGTTGGAATGACCTAAATAATTCTAATAAATTAACAAATAAAACGCAATCTGCTTTGGTACACACAACAAATACGCTTTGACTAATTTCTGATTATTTACTGCAAAACCTAAAATTCAAATATATTTGATTCTGCAAATTTCAGACCGATAAACTTGAGGCTCGTTTTGGACAGTATCAACAGATGAGTGGTTGTTGCTATAATGTAATAGTTCAACAAATTTTACAATCCGAAAAAAAATTAAAAACTTTCATCTATGGTTGTTAAATATGTACATCACATTAGAATATGACATAACCACATTCAATTATGACAATTATGACATAACCACATTCATAACCACAATACGAATACCAGAATTAGAACACCTCATTACCACCAACAAAATATATAATGAGCATCAATCCGGGGTATAAAAATTACATTGCGATGATTGCGACATGTTATACGTGGTGGCCATATTATTAAGGACACATCAATTCTGTTGGGGAAATGTTTGCTTTTGGCGACTTATGTATTTTACTAAACATTTTTATAGCCTAGCCATACGAAACTATTATTTGCTAAGGTGCATTCAAAATGCAAAGTTTTACTTTGTACTAAATAATATTTGTACTAAAAGTAGAAATACATTTTTTTAACTAAATTAGAAATATCTTAAAAAACACATTTCTAGCTGAGCTACCTCAAAATATTGAGTGGATGCACATTCAGCATTATTGACTCTACATTTCTTTCATTTGGAGTTTTGTGCTATCTAGGCCAGAAACAGCTCTTAGGGCATTAAATAAATTTAGATTAATATGAATAAAATTAGTACTAATTACAACAAGTAATTTTAGCCTTTATGATTTTTAATACACAAATAAAAATTACATTTTAAGTACAGTTAATGAATTTTCCACTTAAAAATATAACTTTTGCTCGTCTACTAAATACGATAAGTACTAATTAATACATATACCAACAAGTACTAATTTTATTCATATTAATCTAAATTTATTTAATGCCCTAAGAGCTGTTTCTAGCCTAGATAGCACAAAACTCCAAATGAAAGAAATGTAGAGTCAATAATGCTGAATGTGCATCCACTCAATATTTTGAGGTAGCTCAGCTAGAAATGTGTTTTTTAAGATATTTCTAATTTAGTTAAAAAAATGTATTTCTACTTTTAGTACAAATATTATTTAGTACAAAGTAAAACTTTGCATTTTGAATGCACCTTAGCAAATAATAGTTTCGTATGGCTAGGCTATAAAAATGTTTAGTAAAATATATAAGTCGCCAAAAGCAAACATTTCCCCAACAGAATTGATGTGTCCTTAATAATATGACCACCACAGTACATAGGCCAAACTGGACGAAACTTCACCACAAGATTTGTTGAACATATGAAACAAATAGGAAAACCCAACATAACGTCTAACTTCGCACAACATCTGACACAAAAACACCACAATTGTTCCAGCTTCGATAATAATGTAGAAATTCTACACAGAATGCCCAAAGGGGAAAAATTAAACAGAGCCGAAGAGTTGGAAATTTACAAACACAGGCGAAATCCATAACTACTCAATGACCGAATGCCTTTCAACGCAATGTACGAGCTAATTATAAAATGAAAATAAAATGAAATAAAACACTGAATATTTTTATATACTGATAATTTAAAATTTTTATATTTTTACATATATACGGACTAGTTTCGAGCAACCAAGCTCTTTGTCAACAGTCTTAAATATTCTAAATTTTTAATGTTAAAGGTTTGCTCACCTTTAACATTAAAAATTTAGAATATTTAAGACTGCTGACAAAGAGCTTGCAATTTTGAAAATATAATTTTTTAATAAATATTTAATTTTCTCAAAAAGATTTTTGAAGTAAAACTTCTTTACGCGCTTGACTTGGGGAGTAAGCTGGTGAATGCGTTACGAAAAGTGTGATCGGTAACAACAACAACATCAAAACAACACAAATTTTTGTTTCCACTTTCATTGTGAAAATTTCATCAAAGTAGGCTCTGATGATATAAAACACGAAACTTTTCTCTGTTTTTTACCATATTCATTTTCCTTTAGTATCAGGATGTGCCATGACGATTCATAAATCCCAAGGTGGAACATTTAATGAAGTTGTTTATGAATAACACAGGACTCATTCTCTACCGTTACTATATGTTGCTCTATCACGAGTTACCAGTATTGAAGGACTGTACATAGTGCCAAAAGACAATGATAATAGATTTTATCATGGTCGAAAAAATGATACATCAATCATATCTTTACAAGATGAATTTCGCCGATTATCGTTGAATCCATTGTCAACAATAGGAAGAACGATTCTTGATTTCATGAATGACAGAAAGAAGTTTTCCATGGTTACTTTCAATTGCCAAAGTGTCAGAAAACACGTTTCGGCTTTGAGCGATCCCGTAATTGATTCAAGCAATATTTTGTTTCTATCAGAAACCTGGTCAAATGACGATGAAAATGTTGACATCCCGAATTTTGATTTATCGGGATAATGATTTTTAGCCAAAGTATTTTTTAATGAAACCAAATTTTTATAATTGAACTTTGTATCCGAAAGTTTTCAAATTTTTTGTGTAAGAATTTTGATTGTATTAATTTTATAAGAAAACGGGAGCCAAGAATGAAAATTAAATATCTTTCAGAACACGTATGTTTATGACACCAATCTACAGAAATTTGTCCATTAGGTTCATGTATCAAAAACGTATCCAAAAATGAAATTTTGTTGTCAGATTCTTTTTCGATTGTGGATTTTATTCGAGATTCTATTGAATTAATGTTCGCATTGTTTTATGTGGTGCCTCCCTTATCGTGGTGATCACGTATCTTAACAGGCGAGTTCATTATTAAGAAGATAATGAAGCAGGAAGTTTTTTCATAAATCAATTACCGGTTTATTCGAGTGCAATGCTACAGCTATAAGTATAAATACAATACAATATTTTGAAAAAACATTGTCACACAAATGAAAGATTTTTTACTAATAAAAATCGAAAAATAATACAAGTGAAAAAATCGTTTTGTATTTTTAATTGTATTTATTTGTTTGTACATTGTGACAAAAGCCACAGCATAACCCCAAAAATGGACTCCTTCCGTTTTTATTATGACAATATTTTGGTTTCATTTTATTAATTCTTTATATTTGGTTAATACCCCAATTCCTAGATCTAAATTCGGCAGCTAAACGCTAAATAAATCAAGTTAAGAAACAATCATCAACATCGTATTGGGCTTAAGCATTTCGCTTAGCTTGCTGTTTATGTTTACCAAAAAAATGATTCACAAAAGCATCAAGTAAAGATGCTCTTTTGGTTGGTTTTCAGTATTTTACACCCGATAATAATCTGATATATTGTAATATAAACTACTTCTTAAATATACCTGCTTAAATCTGGATCTTTGCAAATTTCTGGTAATTAATATTCCTTTAATAACCCACACTCGTACAATCGCATATCGCTTTTCGAAATACAATCAACATGTACCACTTACACAGTATTTTTTGGAGAGGGGACATAAAAAATTTGTTTTTTTATGTAATTTCTATTAAAATACAATTTTTTTTCGAGCTTAACATGAAACGACACAAGGTAAAAAAACAGGAAAGTGATTATTGTTGATAACAACACTTTAATTAGATGTTAAGTGAAAATAAATTGTTTCGTGATTAAGTAAAAGCGACTCTGTTTATAATTTTTTTTCAGTTCACACGCAATCATAATCAATCATCGTGTATCAATTTGTATTTATGTATGTGTATCGAGTCACGTACTAGAGGCACGTCAAGGTTAATGCCAGATTAAAATAATTTACTTCCTTTTATACAGCTAGAAATACAATAAAACACTGCTGGTGATTATCGTTTACTGGGTCAGGTGTGGCGTATTGTTGTGTATTTTATATCAAGTTACGTTAATGGCAATAGCGCAAGATTTTTATGTACAAATACGCATATTGGGAGATTTTTTGGGAAAGATATGGAGCCAATTTATTTTTCAAATGGAATTTTATCTTTCTTAATTGGTAATTTATTATTTCGCGCGCACATATAATTATGTGTATCTATGCGGGATCAGATACGATAGGAAATTTTGTGCACACCAACACAGATAAATGATTCTATTCGAGCATCATTTCTATTTACAGAAAGTTAACACACACTTTAATAATGTGAATTCGTTTGTACTTGATAGTATTTGTTGTACCTTTTGTATATATCAATGGAAAGTAGGTCATTAGAACGCGTCTGAATTGTTTATTACATCATTGTATTTGAAATAAGTGGTACAATTTTAAAGGAATTTAACGGAAGGGTATTTGTTATTAACTAGAACGATGTAAGGTTAGGTCGTTCTCTAAAAAAGATGGCGATATTCTTTCTCATTCCAGAAAAAAAATCTTTTGGCTCATTTTAAAGAAGCAGTCGTGAATAGTTAGGAAACACACAGTTTTTTTAAATACATAATTACAGTAAGATTTTTAAATTATCGATAATCAATTATGCGTTACCCCCTCTACTTCAAATTACAGCTTCACAGCGACGGCTCATCTTGATCAATAAATTTGCACCATATTTTGACTCTTGAAGGGTGGTTGGTGGGAAGGGAACGGTTGTTAGGGTAAAGGTCCATGCTACGTCAAAGCGTGAATATCAACTACTTCTCAATGATCCCACACTATGCGAGCAATGAGAGTTATGTCTTACATTGTTAGGAATCAGAATAATATTTTTGCCAATAAACGGAGCAAACGGTACGGTTTTAAGAGATCCGTAATGTACCGCGAATTATTTAAGGAGCTGCCAGTTAATATATGAAGCTCCGTGGAGGCCGTCAATGAAATTATACCCCATACATTTACAGCTCGCCACTGAATAACGCCGTACCACGAATAGCACTGCGCATGCCCATTTGTCCGTATAAATGATGTTGGACTTCGTTCTAATGAACACTATAATCATCGAGAATCCAATTCACATGCTCTTTAACGAATTCTAATGAGCTGTTCGATGGCTTAATGGTGACCCTGTGGAGGGTATTCTAGAATGCAAGTTTAATTTGTTTCTCTGTAACGTGTTGTCTCTGGTTTAATCATACGAGAAATTGTTGTGTGTGATACTTACAGCAATAGCACGATGGGACCATCCTTATTCAGCCAGAATGACCGCTGATAAACTAAAACACTAAGACAAAATGAAGTTGAGTAGAATAAATCAGGAGTATGAAAAATAAACAATAATTAATTACTAAACTAAGTTCACGATATTTATTTATTTATATTAGGTTATTGAAAAAAAAAAACAACGAGCACGTTCACGCTCAACTCGCAAAAGATTTATGTGAAAAATGGCGTGTGAAATGAGGCTGTGAAACCGCTGCATAAAGACGGCTGTAGTTATTTCAGTTTTTAAGCAACGTTACATTTTTGTTTCAAAAAGTCAATAAGTTATTGTATTTTGGATTTGGAGGAGGAACCTTACTGACATTAATTGAGCATGAGCAAAGTACAGTTCTGTTAAGTTAATCACCTAAACCTGCCACTGCCACGTATGCTTTAAAATATAAAATTACTCATATACGGCAATCTTGTGCAAGATTCTATAGTAGTAAATGATCACTGCAAACTCGCTGAACAAAGCAACATCGCATCGTTTTGTCACTGATCAGTTCGCAAAAAATTAAATAGATCGGTTCTACTAGGGCGCAATTTTGACTGTTAAGCCAAGAAAGACGGTAGCGCGACCATAACCAAACTTAGCACAACAACAGCAAATTAATAACAAAGCATACTGATTCCGTGTGTTCAGACGTATATTTTCTACATGACATAATTACACACATTTCGCGTTCACACGTGAAATCTCAAACTCTCGGCATCAATTGCAATTTATCTATGTATGTGTAAAATTATTTTCATTTCATTATGATGCTTTGAGAAGAAAGGTACTCAACAACAAGAAATCAAAAATCAAACATTTTTAGCAAACAATTTTGTTTAGTCATCGCCATTCTGGTTATTGGATAAAAATCAGTGTGTATTAATAATAATTAAATAGCTATGATCTCAAACCTAAAAAACCATGTGTTTAAATTCACTTTTCGTTCTCTTTTTTAATCTCTCTCTGCGAAAGGAAACAAAAAAAAATTGTTTTATTTCTTTCCCCGGGAACGAAATTCAAAAAAATAAAATATCTCTCCCCGTATAAAAAACAAAGGGAAAGGAATGAAATAGCGATCGATTTCTTTCTTTTTTAAAGAGAGGAAACAAAAATTTATTTATAAACAACTAAACAAAGTAAAGAAGCGAAAAATAAACAAAAAATCGAAATCACAAATTTTAAATTTATTCTCTGCTAAAAAATGTTTAAAACTATAAAAAGACGGAAAAACAAAATCGAAAACATAATTTGTTTCTTCATTTCACAACGGTCATATTTCAAATGAATAGCGAATATAAAAAAAAAAAGTCCGACCCTAAACAATTTTATATTACTTTTTCAATGTATTAGTGTGTAACAAGTCGTGCCGCAATAAAAAATTTTGAGGAAAAATTCCACACAATTATCCCCACTCCAAAATTAGTTTGTAGGCAAAGAGGTAAGGAACGAGGAAGATACTCCGAGTATAAAATATACGTCTGAACACGCTGATTAAACAATTATTTTTTTATTATGTATCAAGTGCATTTTTACAGCTCGCTATTTCATTTCATTTGTTTGAGTTACTTAAGCATTGACCAGCGAGTCTTTAAGAAATTTAAGTAAGAATGCGACCATAGGAACATGCATGCTACCAGCGAAACTTTAAGAACTTTTTGTTCAGTTTCGTTGAATTTGAATTGTCATTCAACATTCTTTACCAAGAGCGACAATTATCGCCCAAACTGAAGGAAGAAACGTTAAACATTGTTCATTTTTGTTTTATTAATTAAAATAATGTTTTAACAAAATGTATTATGTAGTGTAATGTGATAAAACAATGATTATGGGGTATATTTGCGCCTCAAAATCTGACTACTTGATTGATTTTAACATGAGTTTTTCAATTGAAACTTCTTTTTTCTCAAATCGGATAAAATACGTCAGTTTTCTGGTTTGTTATCTGTCAGCAAAATGAAGTATTCCCCGACACTACATCGTTGCTAGGCAACTTACTAAAAACAGTACTGGAAAGTATTCCTTGCCTAGGCAGAGAATACTTTCTAGTACTGATTATCATCAGTTTTTAAGAAATACATGATATAATTTTAATTTATTTAGTTTTTATTATTATAATTGTAAAATTACATATTTAACAACTATTTATTATTGATTATATTTACATGAATTGTACAATTTGTACAGGTGTTGAAAATTGGCGCAGATGCATTACAATTAAGGTTAGTTGTAGCCACTGATGCACTATTATCGTTTATTTCGGTCATGTTAGGGTCCACATCTGGATTTTGTTCGGTAGTATTGAAAATTTTTATCTCGGTCATGTTACGGTCCACACCTGGATTTTGTTCGGTGGTATTGAAAATTCTGTTTGCAACTTCAATTTTATTATTTAGAGAATCATCAATGTACCCTTCAGCAATCATTGCCGATTTCCAACCACCATGTCTCTTAAGGCAAGTCAAATCTGCACCTGTATCTACCAATATTGTAGCAGATGATCTGCGAAAACAGTGCCCTGTATATTCTATCGCATTTGGCAACTTCAAATAAGTAGCTACAGTTTGAGGCAATTTGCCAAACTGATGTATGCCCACTACTTGTCTGTTACCTCTACCGTTTGTTAATTTGAAAAAGAATCGAGGGTTATCGAAATCAGTGGGACGTAATGCTATGTATCTACGATATATTTCGATATACGCTTCATTTACAATAAATGATCTTGGCTTGTTCGTCTTGTTAACAGGAATGGTAATCAATATAATATTTCCCAAATCTTGAATGTCATTCAAATTTATTCGGCATAGTTCATCTTGACGACATGCGCCAGAAATTCCAAAAATTAAGGCAACCTAGAAAACAAATTTTTTGTAAATAAATTATGAGCGCGTACATCTTAACATACTTTTGCCATTAAATATGTATCATCTGGAGCAAGTTCCATAAATGTTTCTATTTGTTGTTTCGTTAAGATTTTGGATTTTTTAGGCTTATATCCATCTGACTGACGTTTCAGTAATGCGCGTAGTTTTCCATATTTGGATATATCAACATTATTGTTAATGCTAAGCGTCGACCTCACCATGGAATAGTTGGACCATAAGGTTGACGGTTTCATCTTTTGACATAAATCCGAAAAATATGCAATTAAAACGTTTTCGGAGAATGAATTGGCCTTGTTATTTATGCGATAATCCATAAAACGCTTGTATGCATTTTCGTACTTCTCCCTCGACTTCTGCGGCAACAAATTTAGTGTAGTCAATCTTGCTGTCTCCAAGATGCCAGGCGGAGTACCTGGGATTGAATTATCAAAATTGCTGTCCATTATATTTAAACTAAACCACAAATTAACGACGGGTATCGTTTGCTCTGACAGACCTTTAAATAAATTGACAGCGCACGCGATTGTTATAATTCTAAGGTAACTTTGATAGTGAAATCTATTGAAAATATAAATTGGAAAATTTTGCGTATTTTAAAGAATATAATGAATAAAATGGATAATCTGATATACTGCCGATTAGAGAAAAAATCGTATGTGCAACTCGTGGAAAAACTATAATTCCCGGACATGGTTGCTGGAACTCGGCTGACGCCTCGTCCCAGCAACTTCCATACTTGTCCGGGAATATATCGTTTTTCCTACACGTTACACAATATACTATTTTTTTGTATTTTATTTGCGACTGAGTAGTAAAAACATTGAAAAGCTACCACCGACTTTTTGACTATGCAAATAAAATCAAGTAAATCAAGACAATTAATACTACTCAGTCGCAAAAGCAAATGAAACACAAAAAAAAAAAAAAAAAATTTCAATTAGTGACTTTCCCAAATATAATTGCAACGCTTGCTGACTGGCAGCTAAAATATTTCGTATGTAGTTTTGTATGGTCAAACATGTGTTTGAATATTTCATTAAGATAGTAATTTCGACTAAATTAATTTTAAAATTTGATATTTATTATTAATCGCAACATACTCAATTTTATTAATCATAAACATCCACTAATTTAGACAAGAAACTTGTATTTGTAAACATGATTTTACTTGTTTTTGCATGTAAAAAAAAAGGTAGTCAGCGCTGCCCAAGCGTGGGGACAAATGAACTAAAATCGATATTGGGCAAGTTCCTCATTGAAAAACTTTGTTAAAGCCAATCGAGTAGTCAGATTTTGAGGCGCAAATAATTTATTTGCAATCTGTTGGAGGATATACCCCTAATGATTTCTTCTTTTTTCTTGTCAAACCGTGTTACGGATTCGCTGGGCGATCTGTTAAAATTTCCTAAACAATACATTTTCGTTAAATTCTGTAAGGTTTTATTACGGATGTTTAAAGATTCGCTGGTCAATGCTTTACACTACTCATGCATAATTTGTGCTCCTTTTGCACGCATCTGATTTTCATTTTCAAAAATACTAGCTGCTGTGGCGGTCATATAAACCGATACATAAACCTCAACTTGTTACAATTTTGTTTTTTGTTAAATATATTATAGGCCCCAATTTAAACATATGCATGTATTTCTTGAGTCCCATTTGAAACGCGATATTTTAAAATGCGATTTGACAAAACGCGATATTTCAAAACGCGATATGGTACAAAACGCGATATTTCAAAACGCGATTTCCTAGCCCTGGGGGCCCTATTCTCGAATTCCACATCCATTTTCCACATGTGGAAATCTGTCAAAATTCCCTTAATAGTTCCCTTCGTATTTTTCCCTATGTATATTCCACATGCAACCAAATACCCTATTCTTGAATCATTCGGAATTTTTTATTCACCACTCGGTGCGTTGAATTTATTTTTGTAATTTTATCAAAGCAGCAATTGTCAATAAAGTCAACTAAATATGTTTAATGTTTGCAATGTTTTTTTTTGCTATATTTCAGTCCATTTTTTAAGAATTTTTTTTATGTTATCATGAATTTTGATTTAAAAAAAAATTCGATAGGATTTTTTATTCACAAAATAAAAATTTTGCGAACTTTTTATTCACAAAAAGTAAATCTAAAATCTATATAATTATTGACTTTTTCGTACATGGGGAATTTTTTCCACATGCTTATACCCATTCGGAAATATTCCCTTAGTACTGAAAAAATTCCCTTAGTAGGGAATTCAAGAATACAAGAAATAAAATTTCCGAACGTTTTTGTGAATTTTGACTGATTTCCACATGTGGAAAATAGATGTGAAATTCGAGAATAGGCCCCCTGGATCGTAAATATTCAATTTCATCATAATGGTGAAGGAAAATTTTATTAAATGCAGAAAGATTAATAATTATTATTATTTTAAAATTTTAATTTTAAAATATCCCGTTTTATGCCACATCGCGTTTTTAAATATCGCGTTTTCTACCATATCGCGTTTCGTGCGGGTCCCGTATTTTTTATTATCCAAGTAAAAAAATGATATATCTATAATTAACGTGTAGTTTGGCAGTCGGGGCTTGCGGTAACTTCATTAACATATTTGTAACATAGTTATTACAATCATTCTGCGTCATAGTTTGAACTGACTGAGCAAGAACGTCCAAGATATGTGTATCACAGGTGTTGCTTAATATATTATGCCTTGCACATTGCATTAGCTTTACTTAAAGTGTAATAAATGAAATATTTAAATATAAATTTAGCATAACGTTGTAATAACTTATCTTGGGAAATACGTGCTCAATAGGGTTCAGCATGCGACAGTATGGCGAGAGGTGTATTTTGTGCCTTCCGTAATCAGTTTTACACCAGATGTCTTGTGATTGCTGCATTATCCATTACGAACCATGTTTCCTTTGTATTTGCACTCCCTAATTAGCTTTTAAGTTCTCTTAAAAATGAACAAAAGTTGTTGGAATTGCAGTTGGAGTTGGGTAAAATATTTGTGTGGACAACCCCTTCAGCATTTATCGCCGCAGTTAAAGTGCCGTTTCTACCGCGAACAGTGGGTATTATTATCGTTACAGATGTTCCAACCTTTGATCTGGCTCTTGTCTTTCCCAAATGTAGGTTGAAGCTGCTTTCATCAATAAAAATAATTTTTTGTCTATTCTGCGGCGCATTTTGCGTGAAAACAGTACGTAATTCCTCTGTAAATTAATTATGCGTTCATCGTTTAAACGGTCATATTCAACACTCCCTTCTTTAAAGTAATTTGAAGGCGACCTAAAGCGCTGTTAATCATCTGAATACAAACTATTATTTCAAACCTCTCGGCGGCCTTTGCCGAGATTTGTTTGAGGGTTAAGGACTGATTAATTTCCACTATTTCCTTAATAAAATTAAGCATGTCTTTTGTAATTTTTTAATTTTTTCGCCACCTCTGCCTCTAATGACGAGTTTCTCATCATTTACCTTATACTGATATAAAATAGTTTTTGCCGAGTTTTCGTTAATATTGACAATTTTGCCAGCTTAATGGTATTATGACGCTAGCTTGAATAAAATGCAATAAAAGTAATCAATGGGTGACTAGGACAGGAATAGTGAGGTAGAAAAAGACAATATTGTTTTATTTACAAATGACAAATAAAATTAAGTTTTGTTTTGCAGTGGACTGGAAAAATTAAAGACCACGTACTAGGAATCACTAAATACAAAAATGCCTAATTGGAGAGATGAAGTAATATTTTTTATAATTGAAAAAGTGCAATTAAAAGATTTTGTGTGGAATCCGCAAAGCAGTAGTTACACAAATAAATCACGTCAAATATTATTTTGGATCTCACTTATTGAAGAACTGCAAAAGGAATTTTCACTTATTGAAGAACTGCAAAAGTAATTTGTACGTTCGTGCGATGGGTCCCATTTGAAACGCGATATTTTAAAACGCGATTTGACAAAACACGATATTTCAAAGCGTAATATTTCAAAACGCGATATTTCAAAACGCAATATGGTATAAAACACGATACGGTACAAAACGCGATATTTCAAAACGTGATTTCCTAGTTCTGGTCGTACATGTTCAATTTCATCATAATGGTGAAGGAAAATTTTATAAAATGGAGATTAATATGTAATTATTATTATTTTAAAATTTTAATTTTAAAATATCACGTTTTGTACCATATCGCGTTTTGAAATATCGCGTTTTGTACCATATCGCGTTTCGAAATATCGCGTTTTGTACCATATCGCGCTTTGTACCACATCGCGTTTTGAAACATCGCATTGTGAATATCGCGTTTTGTACCATATAGCGTTTCGTCATATCGCGTATCGTGAAATATCGCGTTTTAAAATATCGCGTTTCGAGCGGATCGCTCGTGCGATAAAGCATGAGGTGTGTTTGTGTATTTCTATCTGAAATATTCGATGGAGAGAAATATTTTGTTTATGTAATGCGTATTTAATCATCTGATTTGATGGTATGCATACGACGACATCGCGCAGGAATTGTAAAGAATCGTTTGGTTTTTTTTAATCATGTGAGTCAAAACGTTTTGTTATGAAGAAAGATCGAAGAGAAAAAACGAAATGGCATTGGGATTGGGATTAGTCAACAGTTAAGTTTGGAGTGTGGTGAAAAGCGGTCGAGATATAAATTGGCTCTCGACTATTAATTATTTAAAAAAAAAAAAATTTAATTGTGAATTTATCTTAATAAAATAAAATACAAACAGTGAATAAAATAATCCTGTTTGTAGGTGAACCAATATAAACTGTATTTATAAAAATTATTGGAGAAGTTAATTCGTTTTGTAATAAAAAGAAAAATATTAATAAGTGTTGAAATAATATAAACGAAAATTTTTTTTTTCTTATTTATAAAAGTTTGATTCAGCTTCAACGTAGTGGGGAAAAAAAACATAAAATTAACGAATTCGGTTGTCGATTTATAAGCGTAAATATTAACGTATAAATTATTAACGTCATATGTTTTTTAAATTATGTTACCTTTTAAGGAATTATCGGGAGATTCAGATGATACGCAAAGTTCATTCGCTAGGATCGAAGAATTTTCGTCTTCCGCTTTCATAAGTGATGATAATGATGAGGATATGTTGTAACACAATCCCCAAATGGATTGTGTTAACAGACATGAAAATAGAGGTCTGGTTGCGGTATAGTAGCCGGCTAGAGCTCGTCACTAGGCGTGGGGATTACCAGACATATTTTCATGCTAGAATAACCGCATATGAAAATACTAGAAAGGAAAAGAGAACTAAACCTACATTGCCACGACCACAGTGGCAGAAAATAATAAGGTTGGTGCGTTCGACCCAGGATGCCGATACCACTCCAACGACCTCCACCCTGTCTGCCGGGAGAGTCCCCTTATTCGTCGGGCCGCTTACCGGGATGCCGTTTCCCGGTCGCGGCGGTCACCGACACCAATAAAAGAAGGAAGGACACCCTTCCGACAAACCTGGTCGAGATCCCCAGGAGTAGATACCGTCATCCCAGGCTAAACAACACTCCGATGCACATTCGTTAGGGACCCAGATCAACATGTGATCGCCCCACCCACCACATGATCATAAAACAAAAGAATTACACGGACATTATGGAGATCCACATATTACTCGGAAAAAAGAGAGGAAAATGCACTGAATTTTTAACTGAACTCAAACTGTAATTAATGTAATCAAATGGAACCGGAATGACAATCTAACGCAAAAAAAAATTATGAACCGTAATAAAAAAAATAGAGGGAAGCAAAAAAAAACCGTTAACACTGTAATACAAGAAAAAAAAACGTGGTAAGATGTGAATCAATTTTGGGGTGGGTCGTACTGTGGTACGCCACCCGAAATCTGTAAACCCGTTAAATTTATATATAATAAAAAAATATATAGTAAAAGAAACAAAAACCCCCCAGTCAAGTGAGGATTACAAAATTAATAAAACAAAAAAAAACCACGCGGTATTTTAAAGTTATTAATTATTATATATTTTTCTTTAAAACACCATACCTGAACAAAATTTGGCCCGTCCGAGCTTAAAACAGCTACCCGCTACCAGCGCCGTCGCAGGAACAATCAGCACCCCCTCTCTCGAACCTCGACCCACATGTATTGCAAGGTCTGCTGCCACAAAATAATTCTTTCCACAAGTATCCAACGATTATGGTATTTGTACAGGTTTAACGGTTGTAACAGGGATAATCACAAGTTTTTATGAACCTGAAAATATCCCTGCTGCAGACTCCCTCTTAGTTATCCCAGAGCAGCTTTTTCAGCCGGCTAGCGTGCAGTGGCTGGGGAGGTTCTTGACTGGGCTAAGAGAGAGCTAGTAATTGCTGCTAGTTAAATGATTTTACCGAACGAAATAACAATTGAGACTGTGGACATGCTGCAGAGGACTTAAACTAATAATTTAGTAAGACATCATATTCAATCGCTGTCCCAACAACAGAGTCATGCTAAAGAAAACAAGGTGATTGAAGCAATAAGGATCATGAAACCTCACGGTCAGAATAGCGGATGATACGTTATTTGAAGAAAAAAAAATCAGAAATGTACAATATAAATATTTAAAATAACTAATTATCATTAATAAAAAAAACGGAGAGTTTAAGACGAGAAAGTAGAACACACTGCACAAAAAAAATAACATTCAGTACCACCAAATAACCTTTATTGTTCTTGTGATTGAAATCATGAATTTGTTGATCAAAAGAAAAAAAATTAGTCATCCAACAAATCACTGCAAAATAACTGGATCAATATACATGGAAAAGACGGCAAACTTTTAAATGAATTCACACTTTAAATTTTAGTTAGAATAATTTGTCTTTATTTGTATGACTATGGTTCTTTAAATTCAAAACCTTTATCATCATTCATTTATGTTCAAGTCATCACAACAAATTTTTTTATTTTCGTTTCTGATCTTAAAAACTAACATTATTTTTTTTTCATTTATTATCTCTTAACTTAACTATTTTTTTTTTTTTTTTTTTTTTTCGCTGGCGCTACATCCCATGAGGGATTTGGCCGCTTCATTTTGAAGTTTCGTAATCATTTTGTTAACGGATAATGAGTGATTAATTCATTGATCCTACCCTTAACCAGCCGTGATTTTTTCATCACTCGCCGGGAATCGAACCCGGGACCTCCGGAGCGTAAAGCAAGTATGCTAACCACTGTGTCATCGGGGCGGCAAACTTAACTATAGGTATTCATAAATTTTTTACAGTTTAATTTGTTTTGTTTTGGATTTTTAAATTATCACTTTCGGTTATCTATTTTAATTAACACTAACTATTTTCATAAAAAAAAAACAACAAATTTTCACATTCTTTTAATATAAAAAAAATTTAATTTGAAAAACAAAATATTTCTGATCACAATTTTTTTCCCGACTTGCTCCTCTTTCAAGCAAAGCTAAAAATGGAATCCCCCATCCACTCTCGCTACCTCCACCATTACACCTTGTATTCACTTTCAATTCCAGACCCAGCACCCTGAGAATGTCTCAAGCCGGGAATATTTAATATTTTAATAAAAATTTGACCAATAATTCTGACCACACATACAACCACGCCAATAACCGATCGAATACCATCGATACCCAACTGATTAAGACAACACCAAAAAAAAATGTAAATTGGAAAATGAAAGAAAGGAAGAAAAGTTAATTCACCGAAGATCCTTGCAATGGTAAACCCCGAGTTGTTTACCTTTATCATCCACAACCACATAAGCAACGTTACCAAGTTTCTTAAGAATTTTCCCCTTTATAAACTTTGGAGCAAGTTTAGATGAGAAGCTTGCACTCATCTTGCTTTGAACGTGATTTCGCACGAGAACACTCTGCCCAGGTTCAAAACTTCGTGGTTTGCTACGTAAGTTGTAGGTTGTACAATTTCGCTGATAAGCATTGGCTAAGTGGGAGAGCACTAAGTCCTGCGCAGTGGAAAGACGATTATTTACATCCATTATTGAAGCTTGCCGATCACTCAATACATCCAACTTCCGCATTAAACTATACGAGGAGGCATGATTAACCATGTGCTGACCAAACGTCAAAAAGTAAGGTGAAAATCCGGTGGCATCATGTACTGCGTTTCTTAATGCCGAACTAATTTCGGGGAGATGCAGACCAATCTCGGTGGTCATCTTTCACATAAGCGCGAATCGCAGAAAGAAGACTCCTATTCACGCGCTCTGAAGCATTGGATTGCGGCGCATAAACCGGGGTGAACTGATGCGAAATGCCATAACGAGAAAACAATTCAGAAACTATCTGTGCCCTAAATTGTGGGCCATTATCAGTTGTTACCATTTCGGGAACTCCAAAAACACTGAAAATACGATTTTTTAAAAATGATACCACATGATTAGCAGTAGCAGATCTCAGTGGTTCAGCAAAAATAAACTTGGTGTATTGGTCTAACACTATTAATAAATATGTGTGACCTTGCCGGCTGCGCGGATACGGTCCTAAAAAATCTATAAATAATCTTTGGAAGGGGCGATGTACTTCCGTAAATTTACCCATCTCTGGTCGAGTAATGAAATTGGGAGCTTTTATTTGTTTACATCGGTCGCATTCTTGAATATATCTCCTTATGTCTCGTGCCATCGTTGCCCAATAAAATTGCCTTTGAAGAATTTCTAAAGTTTTGGCTTGTCCAAGATGTGCACCGGTTGGAGAGTCGTGAGCCTGACTTATCAGGGTGGTGACTAAAGGAGCAGGAATTACTAATTTCCAGGCTGAAAGGTCCTTTATTTCATTTACATTGCCACTAGGTAAGATGTAAAGTTTACCATCCATGGTCACATAATTACTCTTTGCGTGCGGGTTATTTAAGAGTGCGGTAATTTTGCCAACGTAATCAGTGTCCTGGAATGCAGCGGAATTCAGATCCACATGCAGAGGAGTCATACCCCCAACAACATCACCATCATCCACTTGAGCAAGTTCATCAAGAATCATTCTAGAGAGAGCATCCGGAACTATATTTAAGGCACCTTTCCTGTATTCTATTTTGAAATTGAAGCCTTGAAGCTTCAGACTCCATCTCGCTAATCTACCAGAAAGATCGCGCTGTTCCATTAACCATTTCAAACTAGAATGGTCCGTGATGATGGTGAAGGCATAACCCTCAACATATGGTCTGAACTTTTTCACGCTCATAACAGCAGCTAAACATTCGAGCTCAGTAACACTATATTTACGTTGGGCAGAATTTAATTTATGGCTAAAGAAAGCTATAGGGTGCTCTTCATCATTGTCCGATTTTTGGAACAAGACGCTTCCTATTCCGAAAGAACTCGCATCGCATTGAATAAAAAATTCGCGTTTGAAATCCGCATTCCTAAGGACGGGAGCTGTTGTCAATGCATTTTTAAGTTTTATGAAAGCTTCGTTGGCAGCATCATTCCATTGCATCTTCTGTGGCTTCTTTAACAAATCTGTTAATGGAGTCGTAATGGAGGCATAGTTACAAATAAACCGCTGATACCACCCCGCCATACCCAAAAACCGCCGTAACTGCTTGACCGTCTGAGGAACTGGATAAGAAGCAATTGCCGTGATTTTGTCGGGGTCCATGCGGATGATTCCATTACCAATTACATGACATAAGTATTTTGTCTCTGTTAAGACGAACTTGCTCTTTTCAACATTGATAGTCAAGTTGGCTATCTTCAGTAGTCTAGCAACTTCGGTTAATAACGCGAAATGCTCTTCGAGCTCTGCAGATACAACGAGCAAATCATCTAAGTAGACAAATACTCGGTCATGCAACTGATAAGGAATCACCTTGTGCATCAGTCTACACAATGATTGCGGAGCATTGCACAGACCGAAGGGCATGACCGTGAAATGATAGAGGGGGCGGCCCGGAACAGTGAACGCAGTTTTATCACGCGAAGCCATGTCAAGAGGGATTTGCCAGAAGGCATCTTTTAAGTCGATTGACGATATATATTTTGTGTGGTCAAGTCGACTTAGCAAGCCCTCAATCAGTGGCAGCGGATATGCGTCTTTTGTCGTTACTTCATTTACTTTCCGGGCATCAAGACATAGCCTCACCTTGCCAGTTTTTTTAGAAACCATAGCAATTGGTGAGGACCATGAACTTGAGGATTCCTCTATCACTCCCAACTCCAACATTCTATCCAGTTCCGCATACATCACCGACTGAACCGCGGGGGAGACGGGGTAGTAACGCTGTTTAACCGGACGAGCCTCTCCCACATCAATAATGTGGGTGATCAACGAGGTATGACCCAGACCATTTTTAACCGAACAAGGAAATGAGTTAATAATGTGCTGCAAACGATTTTCAAGATCAGGAGATAATTGATGTCGATTACTCGGATTTTTAGGCTCTACCTCAAGGGAGCTGACAAGATCGGGTGCAATACCAAAAATCCTCCAAAAATCAATACCCAGATACAAAGGCTGTATCAATCCTGGTGCAATATGAAATTGGAGATGTTTTACTTGCCCTTTATAAGTTACAGGTAGAATAGTGTGCCCAATAATACGCTGTTTTTCTCCACTGGCTGTTTTTAAGAATGAAGGTAACGAGTGGATTTTGATTCCGTTCTGCGTTAACCATTTTTCTGAACCAGCGCCGAGCACACTAATGTTGGCACCACTATCTAATAACCCAGTATAGTGAGTTCCCGCGATCAACACTTGAGCGTAGGGTCTTTGATCAATAGCATGATTAGGTAAACTCGATTCACATATCATTTTTTTCAGAGTACGACGAAGCTTAAAATACTTGTCATTGCGAGCAGACGATTTTGACTTTGGAGTTGACGAAACGGTT
Organism: Tipula helvola; assembly: GCA_963556165.1. Taxonomy (NCBI): domain Eukaryota; kingdom Metazoa; phylum Arthropoda; class Insecta; order Diptera; family Tipulidae; genus Tipula; species Tipula helvola. The sequence continues at coordinate 233,604,981 of OY744481.1, forward strand.
TGATTATAATTAGGAGATAAAAAAGAAAAACTATGATTAGAATTATGTAGTTTTGAATTGGTATTTAGATTAGAATTTACTGTAAAGCTATTGTTATGAAAATTATTAAAAAAATTTGGTACAGGAGAAACTATGGGTTGGTTGTCAATGACGAAACTATTTAGAGGTTGTTTTGATTCAATTCCGGGCAAGTATTGGACGCAGCGTCCTCGTGTGACGTGCTGAGGAGCCTGAGCACCAAGAATCTCATCTCCCGCACCAGGTTTCCCGTATTTCTTGTCTGACAAGCTTGGCAATTAGGTTTGGTTACATTGGGAGCACCACACCCATAACAATATCTTGCCTGGTTACCACTTGTGTTTGTAGTTCTCCAATTTGAAGGTTCACGCACGGCAGTTGATGATTGTCGCCCGTAAGAAGGCAGATAATTATGGGTGAACTGCTGATTGCCATGTTCCATTGCATATAATTCGTATGGGTTTTCGTTATGCGTGATACGACCCTGACTTTGGAACTGCTTATTCATATTATCTTGAAATTCGCGTAATGGTGGATAACAGGAAGATGAAGAATTTCCGATGGCCTCGACATGATGGTTTCTTTCCTGGGAGTTAAATTCCTGGTATCGACGAATATTGGCATCCAGTTCATCCACATTTCTAAAATCAACCCTCTTAACAGTCTTGTCGCTACTCACCCTCTTCCAAGTATCTTCTATGTCAATACATTGACGGACCAATTCGGATACGGAACTAATTTGTCGCCCTGCCAATTTGTACTGCAATGATCTCTGCATATTTATGCGCAGTATAAAATATAAGTCATCATCATGGAGTGGCGTATTCAGAGCCAAAGTTGAATCTAAAACACGGGAGTAAAAGTCCATAAAACTTTCGTTAGGATTCTGCTTAATTGAATTTATTAGCTGTTTAATTTCAGCATCAGTTCGTCGGTCTGCAAATCGGTGAAGCATTCCTTGTTTTAACCTTTCCCAGTCCACATCATCATGTCTCTCGAGGAAGGACCAATACCACTCGAGAGCGCTTTTTCGAAGTACCAAATACAGATCATTCACTAATTTCCCGGGGGATATTTTATTGGCGCTTGATAACCGCTCAATTCGGTATAAAAAACGTTCGACTGCTGGACCAGTAGGGGAACCATCGAAAGAAATGTTCCATTTTTGGACACCAATGGTATGAGACGACGAGTCCGTCACAGCGTGAACATTTGAAGAAACGTATCGGGATGAGCTCGGTTCATGCGGGGTACTTTGTTTTGTAGCATGCTGAATATTAATCAGCTGTGGGCCACCAGTACGAACAGTCAATTGTTTTACTAAAGCCATTAATTTTTCATATTCTTCAACTGGAACAGTGATCACTCCAGAAGTGGTATGACTAGTAGACTGAGGATCTAAATTTACTGCACCGGAAGACCCTGGGTGTGATTGTTTTTGAATAGTAATAATAGCTTCATCATTAGACTCTGAAGATGAATCGTCTACAGATGATTCAGCCGTATCAGCAGAATTCGGTTTTGGTAGAGCCTCGGAAATAGATCTCTCAAATTCATTAGCCGTAACTTTTGCTTCCAGCAGCGATTGAATGACTTGTAAAACCTTGTCACATGCAATTAATAAATCTTGGGCGGACTCGACCGAAGTGGGAGAAGATTTCATAAGACGCTGGAGACGTCCACTGACGTGTAGGATGCGAGTACTCAATCTAGTAAGTTTTAAGTTTCTTTCTAAATCATTCTCAAGCTCTGAAATTTCATGAATTTGGGGTTTTAGACTAAAGAGTTTAGCTGAACAAATGCCTAACTCGCGCCGAGGTGCTTTCTTTGCGGCGGAATGTGTTTTATCCGGAGGATTAGCTGTTCCTTCATTTTCCAATTTTAAAGCCAAGCTCAAAGTGTCTAATTGTTCCATAAGAGAACCAGAAATATTTCGTACTAGACATTCTACTACGACTTCGTCAATATCCAAAAATGTGGGGTCCATCATTACCATAATGTTGTGGTTAATTTTTCAGAAGTTTATAAATCGATTAATATAAAATGTAAAACGCAATAGTATAAATTCAATAATCGAATTAGATATGAAAAGAAATTTATAAAAAAAATAATATCGAATATGGTAAGTATATACCCAACCAAAAAAAATAAAATAAAAAATACAACTAGAAAATTAAACCCAACAACCAACTAAATATAACCAAAAATTAATAAATAATAAATGCCAAAATAACGAATAATAGTTATTAATTAATAAGGTTTATGATGCTAATAAATTTCAAATTAATTAAAAAAAAAATAAGTCCGCAACAACAGTCCAACTTGTTCCAACTGCCCTCAATCAAAGCGATAAAAAAAAATTAATATATGGATCCAACGTGCTAATAATTAAACTAAAGATATCAATTATTAATTAATTACCTATAAAATGTCTTCTTTCATAATTCCATATCAAAATAAAAAAAACGATATAAACCGGACTAGGAATCATCTGGAAAACATTTCGTTATGGCAAACAAAAAAAATAAATTACCTAGTGAAAGCTTAAATCAACAATAATCAAGAAAACAAATATTTGATACAACGTCTAAACTACGGAATATTGTTGAACCCCTTGCACTTGATAAATAAATAAAAAATCGGTAAAAATACGGAACTGTAAAGTTATAAAATCGTTCCTTCATTCGTTCGTTCAGTGATTTTTTTCAACCAATCAAATTGCTCGTCTTTCGTCATTTTTCTCTTCTGCAATTTCTGCAGCGAGATGGTTTATCTCCAACTTTTTTTAGCAGAACGATCATGAATAGAAAGAGACTAGAATAATAAATGAAAAGGGATGTACATCATATTTAATAATTTCAGTTCAAAATATTTTTTTAGGGTTCAAAACATATTTTATTTGAATTTTGTGAACATTACACAGAAAGCAATTATTATAAAGTGTTATTGTGCTAAAACGTGACGATGTCTTCTGATTCAGATAGGTTAATGAATTTATTTGTTGTTAGTTAAAATATATTAATGGCAAAAAATAAAATTTTACGTGGTTTCTAGTAGTGTTGTGTTGTGATAAGATTAATATGTGAATAAAATTAATAGAAATATGTAATGTGTAGAATAGTAAATTAATAGAATTAATTTGTAATTAAAAATTATTTATCTTTTTATTTTAGAATTTTCTTTTGAATTTAAATTGCTCGATTTTATTAAGCAAGAGCCAATATTATTCGATCTGAACCACAAGCTGTATAAAAACAATGCGGCCAAAAAACTGAAATGGGAGAGTATAGCGGCAAAAACGCCACTGAGAGAAATAATTCGTTGGCATGAGGTTGCGAGAAAATACTTTACATTACGATGAACGAAATGCAGTTGCTACAACATAATTTCGATAGCACCAATTGACATGAGATTGGTACAAACAATCTACGGTAGGCACTAATGCACAGATAGTTGCAACAACTTCGTTTCGAAATCTTCAATTCCGTTGATGCTAATTTCCTAGACGTTCGTTGTCAGAACCAAATGAGCCTAATCGTTTTTAAAGTATCAACCTCGTTTCATTTGCCACAAACGTAATTTTGTTACACCAATTATATATGGCTTTTGTGTCAACCGCGAATAAAACAAAATGACTAATGCTGTTGCGAGAACAATATTGTAGTCGTAGTAATCATAGCATTCTGTCGTAGTACCAAAATATCAAAGTTGATTAATTTATTTTGAAATTCCGTTGCTACAACTATACATTCCAAGCGGTTCAGTTTCATTAACTCCTAATGGTTTATTGTGATTGAAAATTTGCTGCCTAAAATATTTAATATGTTGTTGGAAAATTCGTATTACAAAGTGAAGAGGATTATATGAGAAGAGGGTGAATTCATTATTATTACCTAAACAATTACAAACAATTCTGCAATATTTGATGGAGTCTAGGATAGAGAAAATTATTCTCAGCTTTTCATGTCTCTTTATAGTTTTTATTTGAAACTTATCACGATATTTAACGAAATTACGATGACCGAATTGGTGTTGGGATAACTACCTTTTCGATTAGCCCAAACGAATTGCATTTGTGGCAAACTATACCGCAATCATAATAACCGAATTGTTTAACTTCTTAATCATTCATGTTGGCATAAATACACACGTGAATATAATTCGCTAAGTCAGTACGTTCTGCTTGATACTTAAGGTATTAAGCGAAAATTGTATTTTTGTAGTTTGGTCGTACTTACCTGATGAGTAGGTTGTACTTTTGAGTACGAAACCGAACTACCAATACTTATAATTAAACTCAAGTAAAGGAGGGTTCTCATTTTTGAGAGTCGATAAATTTATATTGACTCTGGGGTAAAGTAAAGAGTGGGGGGTGGGGGAATATTTCTACTTTTTCCTTAATAAAACTAATTTGGTTAAACGAACTGGCAACAATCCTATTCGGTTGGAGAAAACAACTAAATGCGGTTGTGTCGACTATTTCTGATTATGTAGTAACCGAAATAAGATTGCACTAACCGTGCAAAGAAAGTTGCTTTAATAATCAAGTCTATTATTATAATCGATCAGTGGTGACGACAACTATAATTTATAATATTCCTAAACCAATAATCGATTAACTCAACCGAATGATCGCTAAGTTCAACCGATGGTCGGTCATGTTAACAGTATATTTCGTTCTTTGTCAAAGCTAATTCCTTTAGGCTAACTAAAAAGGGTCAGTTACAACATCTTTTTCAGTTCTGATAAACAATAAAAGAGGTTGTCGTAAAGTTTAATTAAAATGTATACAGGTAACACGTTCCCATGCTAATTATTCCTGCATTAATTTAATAATGCATTCCTTTTTTCTGTTAATTTAAAGCCAAATAAGTTAATTTCTACGATGAATGTGCCGAAAAGTGTACTTCGAATTTATAAAAACCAGAAATTAATTTCAGTGAAAAAGACACATTTTTATGTCATACGATGATTCTAATTTAACTACAAAATATAAAATTATTATTATTTTGTTCTTGAATGTGCATTGCCCCATGTATCGTCGTCAAACCGGAATTTCAAAAATCATTTTACCTCATTTCAGCTATTAAATTATTGTAATGCCCGACCCTAGCCCTTTCTTTTAATATTGGCCTGGCATTAAACCATCTTGATTTTCTAGTGTTTTTGTTTAAAAAAATATTCCAAAAATAAGCCAAAGCCCCACACGCAATCACCATATCCGAATGAAGCAACTCCACATCATCCATTTCTAAACTAAACTTTAATAATTTCTGTTCGATAATTATAATAAAACAAATTTACTTTAATTGTTGAATTTAAAGATTTTGAACACATAAATATTAATTGCAAAAATTATATCACACAACTATCTTCACCAACGTAAAACACTTGAATAAATAAATAACACAAACATTTCTTGTATATACATATGTATATAGTTAATTAGTTATACATTAGATGGCGACAAAATCGTTCTGTGATTTTTACAGCAACCATGAAATCGCAATAAGAAAATGACCGAATGAACGAACGAACGAATGAAGGAACGACGACAACCATGAAACAAACTTTAAGGAATCATATGATTTTATAACAAAAAAAAAAAGAAAATGATTAGTAACGTTAGGAATTACATGGAATGTCGCGCCAAACATTAAATCAAAAAAAAAAATTCTATTTAGAAGAATAAATGTGAGACATCCAAACCCAACATCACGGAATCTACCAAAATGAAAAAAAATGAAGCACGTGGAATCAATACATAAAAAATTCAGTTTATTTTGTATTTGTTTAACCCTTATCATGAATGTATAAACCGTTAGGTTACCTTAAAAAATTGGGCGCCACTGTAACAGGGATAATCACAAGTTTTTATGAACCTGAAAATATCCCTGCTGCAGACTCCCTCTTAGTTATCCCAGAGCAGCTTTTTCAGCCGGCTAGCGTGCAGTGGCTGGGGAGGTTCTTGACTGGGCTAAGAGAGAGCTAGTAATTGCTGCTAGTTAAATGATTTTACCGAACGAAATAACAATTGAGACTGTGGACATGCTGCAGAGGACTTAAACTAATAATTTAGTAAGACATCATATTCAATCGCTGTCCCAACAACAGAGTCATGCTAAAGAAAACAAGGTGATTGAAGCAATAAGGATCATGAAACCTCACGGTCAGAATAGCGGATGATACGTTATTTGAAGAAAAAAAAAAATTGTGATATTCAGAAATGTACAATATGAAAATTGACCAATAAAAAAAAATAAATATTTAAAATAACTAATTATCAAGATACTAATTACTATCCTGTTTATAATGGTACTTAAAATTAATGAAAATTAGTTAAATTAATGAATACCTGTATACAGCTATTAGTTCATTCAATATACCGCCATTCAATCTTATTTATTTTGAAGCACGTCAACTCTACCATAAATGTCTTAGAACAATCTCGTAACAGGTTACAGTTGACCTTATATAGGTACTTTTATGGTGATTTTTGTAAAAATAAATTATCCATCCAAGTACTTGAACACAACCATATTTCAGCGTCTCCTGAGGTAGCTGGATATTAAACCGTTTGAGATGATTCAATTAAATAACTTCAGATCCAGGTGTTTAATTGTCACCAGTAAGAATACAGACAAAACGACCCAAGCCAAAACGAAAAAAAATAATACGGTCAGTATCCACAATAACGGAAAAACAATCTTTAGTTTTTTTTTTTTTTTATCAAACTAGAATTTCGTCACGTACCTTGTAACTTGGTGCCGGTATTGCACCAAGTTGTCCAAATTAATTCAGCACTCAAAAATAAATTGATGAGAAAGGTTCCCCGAAACAGCTCGTACCATCAACCGTAGAACACACTGCACAAAAAAAATAACATTCAGTACCACCAAATAACCTTTATTGTTCTTGTGATTGTAATCATGAATTTGTTGATCAAAAGAAAAAAAATTAGTCATCCAACAAATCACTGCAAAATAACTGGATCAATATACATGGAAAAGACGGCAAACTTTTAAATGAATTCAAAAATAGAAACAAATATATTTAATTCCTAAATTACCTTCACTGCCATAGCTTGTTCAGGTGTTGATTGGACTGGGACATCTGTTACGAGAGGCTTATGGTAACTAAAATAAGATGTGAAGGATTTTGTTCTGAAGGCGTCAAGGTATCGCGTAAATACTGCATCAATGCTGGTGCCATGTCGTGTTGTTGAAATCTTAGAAACACTACTGATAGTAAAATTCACATGTTTTTGGAGAAAGTCAATACCACCATGTTCTCGGGAAAAATTGGCGTTGAAGTCTCCACTTATATCATTGGTAACTTATCTCCTCCTCTGCCAGGAAATTCTCCTCCGGCTGTTGTGTATGGCCTTCCTAACCGTTTCAAAAAATAAATAATATCGTCCATTATTTCATCTGGAGTTATGTAAATTACTATTAAAACAATTTTTTATCGTCTTCCATTTTGCAATCCGCAACCCAAAACTTACCAACTGATGACACTCCGGATCTTGTAAATTCAGACTGTCTCACAGTCATATCGATATTTGAAGTAATGATGTTGGTAGCGTCATTTGATTTTTGATATATTTCAACGCCTCCAGCTCGAACGCTTGATTGCTTATACTGGATTATACAATTGAAATTAGGGATACTGATTGACTTTTCATTGGGTAACCAAGTTTCATTTAAAAGTAAAACATCCGGTTGTTGGGTGTTGAAATCAGTGAGTTCAATGGAGTGAGCACGAAGACTTTGGTGAATAAAATCTAACATATCTCTGGTGATAGCCTGTAAGCGATTAAGCGAAAATCTACGAAATTCATCTTGCAGACTAGTTATAGCTGTGGACACTCTTCGACCTTGATAGAAAGTTTTGTCATTGTTGTAATATATAAACCTTCAAGACTTGTCACCCGCGCCAAAGCAACATACACTATTGGCAATTGATGTTTTTTGTCATATTCATAAACGATTTCAGGGTATGTGCTTCCCTGAGATTTATGAATCGTAGTTGCAGAATCACAAACTAAAGGTAGATGCGATTGCTTAACATTTATCGTTTTGTTGTTATTAAGTGGAATAGTTGCTGATCTTCTTCCTATCGGTACAGCAGTATGATTAGCAGCTACATGTTGAGCAACTGTTTTCTTTATTTGTTGGCCAATCTTTGGAGAGTCTAGAAAATCAAGTATACATAACGTTCACTTCTCCTTCATCATTACGTTCAATATGAACTAATTTCCCAACAGCGTCATTTGCTTAGCCATCTGACACTTCGGTGTTTATTATTACAAACCTCCATTATGTTAAACATAGACGTTGCTAAACATAGTATTTACATACTTAGATTTTATACTAACCGTTTTTTTCTTCCATAATAAAAAATTTGTTGTTGTTTTTGTAGTTTGTATCTATCCGATATATTTCAAAACCGAGATTTTGAAACGCTCCCTATAATATTCCAAATTATATATTTTATTTTATTTTTCCCACTATAACCAAGTTATATTGGGTAAGTATTGTAATCGCGAAAAAAATGTTGTTCCTGATTTTCACATTTCTCGAAGAATTAGGTTACCAGCACCAGGATTCCGGTATGATGGGAAATTTGTCATATGGGTTTTATTCGACTAAAAATTGTAATTGGTATAAAAACTGAGAAATTGCGATTCCGGCTCTATGAGTGGCAAATGAAAACCCATAACAAACGTCAAAAAAACCATAATTTTTTTTTATGTGAGAAGTCGGTTTTTATATGTATTTTATAAATTTATTTTATCAAAATATTTCCAAAACATAAATTATTGAGCAATAAATTACATATTTGGATATTTTTTGTAACATAATATTTTGTTTTTATTAGACAGGGACCGCGCAAAAAAAAAAGCTAGCAAAGAGCAGTAAAATTATTTGTTTAAACTTATTTGGAAAAAGATTGATCTTAAACGGATCACTTGCATCTCATAAATTACGTCTAATTTTCACTAGACGAAACCAAAAGCACAATAAATTTAATTAATAAATTAACTGTTAAGCTATTTGAATTATAATATAGGTTATCTTCGATTTAAGCCTCGTCTTCTACTCATACGAAAAATTATGTAGTCCATAATTTGTTTTGAATTTCAAAAATATCTATTTCGACACCAAATTTTAATGGTGTATTTGATTAAAAGAGATTATAATATAAAACATAACCTATGTATTCAAACTGTAAGACTAAAACCCGTATTAGCGTAGCTCTAATGATTAAGTTTATAAAATAACTGAACAATTCGCGTTAATACAAAATTATTACAGAAGCTTTGAAAATTTTTTAATTACCACCATATTCAAAAACTAATTTATTATTTAAAAAAATTACCCATCGTACCAAAATAAGTCATAATTTTAATTTATACCAAATCAAAATACATTGGTCTAATCGGAATCGGGATTTTTATGAGAATGGGAACTGACTGGTCGAAAAAATATTTCGTAATATTTGCCATTCTCAGTTGTCATAGAACCGGAGTCTGGGTGCAGGATCCCGAAACACCGATCAGAAAAATGTCGTGTCCATCCTTCTATCCTTCCGTCCTTCCAGTCGCACATTTTTATTCTTTTTGTTTTGTCTTCCATTCTCACAAATATTGAGTTTTGGTCGAAATTTTGTACAAAGATAGATTTTAGTAATAAGCAGTTTATGTTAACCTTGAGATCCATTCGAGTATAGAATAGAGGGGGTTGCAGTGGAAGAGAAAACTGCCAAACTGATTTTCTCAAAAACGGGATCGACAATTTTTGTTTTATGTTGATGATGAATTTGATAATTCATCATTTACTTGTTCAAAAAATTTGAAGTCGATTGAAGCATTGCGTGGGGGTCGTTTTGATAAAAACGAGAAATATAAATTTGTTTATCTGTTTATCGAGGCAATGTCGAACTTTCCGAATAAATATTTTTCTACAGTTAATACACTACAAATTCTAGCAATTGTTCCCTATAGGTGTCTTTAAGATAAAATGAATAGATTACCGTGTAATATGGAATTTAAGTTTCTAAATTTACCTAAAATACTTCGCTGGTGGCAAATAATATTGTTAACATTTAAAAATAATTATATCTAGTGTGCTTTTAAATTTAGCAAGATATTATGGTTTCTATGACATTGACATTTCTGTGACGTTTTATTGACATTTTATAACATTTTAATGATTGAAATTTCAACGACATGTTGATCGATACAATATTTGTGAATTGCTTAGCGAGCAACTTCATCCTGTTAAATTTTGTTGCATCGTAAAAATTCCCTCTCATCAGTTTTTCATAACGCGCCTAAAGAAGTATAACTTTAAAAAACGTACAAGAAGCAGTAATTTTCACAGTGGATCACTTGCATACATGGCACATAAAAGTCAATTCAACAAAATGCAAAACAATATTATTTAGAAAACCTTACCAGCTATCAACGTCTGATACAAAACACAATTGGAAGAGATTCCAAATCGACATAGCTGGTACGACCTGTGTGCAGAAGTCATCTGTGAAATATTTGGGAATAAATTTAGATAGACTATTATACTTGGATGAACATCTAAACCATAGACAATCATAATAGATTTCTCATTTGACTAAAAACACAAAATAAAAATAAAAATTTTCCATTCAAATGTTATCGGTGTATTGATACGTATTATATTTGCAACGCATTCTAAAATCATTGCCATATAAAATACACAACACAACGATAACATGGGAATTATCAGAAGTTTTGTTTTTTTCCTTTAGTTATAATGAAATGAGAAATCTAGTATGAATGTCTATGTCTAAACCAACAAGTGATAAAAGCAAGGAAAATAATCCATCAAAATAGACGAATATCTTCTTCAACCGATATAACAATACCAGTCAAACATATATGCTACAAGTCTTTGGTACGACCAATATTGACATATGGTGCCCTAATATGGTGGAATGTCGGACCAAATACTATGGAACGAATGAGAGTATTTGAGCGGAAATGTTTAAGATATTGCCATGGTGAATTTCGATCAGCTACATCGGGATATAGAAAATATATTTCCAATCAAATGCAATATAATAAATTTGGTAAAGATAGAATAGATCTCCACATATTAAAACTAATAAGGGACCATATTAAAAATGCAACAAAAAATACAGAAAATTCGTAAATATTTGCTCCCTATTATACTGAAGACAGCATAAATGAGTTGTACAAAAGAGACCAGAAACATTCACATATTTGGACAAAATAGGATACATTGAAGATCCAATAAGCAGATATCCGGTGATATATCATTTGTAAAGAAGACAAAATCATAAAGGATTCGACGATAACATATTCGGACGACGAGATGAGTATTATTATATACAATCGATTTAATTTCGCTAATATCATTATAGACTCGCACAAGAATGCGCGAAATCGAGAAAAATATTGGTGGTTGTGCCAACCGCCTACATAGACACCAAAACACGCGCCATCCCTAATGGTAAAACAAATAAGTCCCATAAGAAATGATGAGTCGATGGTGGAAATGTTACAGGAATGCGGACACTGAAGCGAGCAATCCAATGACACTTCATAATCATATAATCATCTTCGAACTCATTTCAGTATGAAAGAGTTTTGACATTTTATCTTTTTTTGGCCAAAATTTGAATAATATAAAATATTTTGATTTCAAACACAAAAATTAAAGTAAAAAGACCATTATTGAAATTATATAATAAACAGTCCATAATTAGAGTCTCTAAGGAGCAATAATTATATAAAAAAAATTTTGTAAATGAATTAGGGCTTTTTATAATCAGCTTTGGCCCGTACCATAAATATTATTAATGATTTGTTAAAAAATAAAGCAGGATTTAAAAAAAAAAAAAAAATGAGAATTAGTCCACTATTAAACAAAATTTTAAAATGTTGGAAGAAAATTGAATTTAGTTTTATAAATAAATACCTAAAGTTTATAACAGTATTTGGAAGTAGTGTAAATATTAAAACATTTTTTTATGCTGAAAATCAAAGATTATAAAAAAAGATCCGAAAATCGAATCAGCAAAAAAACATAAAATCAAAATATGCAACCAAAACTAACAAAAATGTTTATAGAAACCGTGACGTTCTCTCAAATGTCCTCTATAATGTTGTTGCAACTTTAACAGAAAACATACAACGTAAAATATTATATACAATATTATAGACATTTGTGTATACAATACTTACTAATACTAAGCCTTAGTGTACATTGTTATAGCTTAAGTGTTTGTATGGTATGGCTTATATAAACATTTTTGTTGGCTTTGGCTGAACACTTAACAATGTAACAAAGATAAAAATGGTACCGTGAAAATATAGGTGTATATTTTATTGAGGATAATATACAAGAAGCGAAAGCGCTCTGACGTAAGAAAAAAACATGAACCGGCAGGCAAATCGTTACGTAAACTTACAATTAGTAAATGTGGAATAGGCGATTCTTTTGGAAATACAATTTCATACCGATTATAATTTTCGTGTTAATTTACAGAATAATGATTTAGAAAATGAGAAGAGAGACCCGCGCTTTTAAACGCGAATCTCGCAATTACTAAAGTATTTGGTTCTCGGCATGTATCATATCTTATATCTCAAATTTATTTGCAATTTATTTTCAGTAGGCTGGCTTGAGAAATCATTAATTAGTTGATTTTATTCAAACTAAGTCCAATTTAATTCTGTCTTTCTTACAACATATTTCCAATTATATATTTAATTTTAATATAAAATTGATTATATTTCTAAAATCTACTTTACTTAAGAATCTACAAAATAAACATCCAATATTTGGATTAATCAATCAGCAAAATTTAACGTTAATTACATTAATTACCATAAGAACGTACACGTACTCTCCTGTTTAAAATTAATTACAATAATAACAAACGAATGGAATGCGTTTGCAGATTATCTCGTAATATTCATATATCCTCTTTGGGACTTTTGGCTTTACTATTATCATACCGTTTATTTCTCGTAAGGTTCTCTTGATATTTGGTTTCTAAATTTTTTTCGGCTACTAATCCTTTCTTAAAACAGATTTTTTTTTTAAAAAATGAGGTATTTTCAATAGTTCGGACAATAGTTTGAAATTTTCAGTGGCAGCGATTTCTCAACTAAGTAGTTGGACTAGTTGTGAAAGAAATAGCAGCATAATACAACCTATATAAATACTTCCCAAAAGATAAATACTTACGCTATATTTTAGTAAGGTTTATTTTATTAAGGGAATATAATTCAATTACGTTCATATTCTATAATGTCTAACGCAATTTTATTTTCTAGCCTGAAAACATTTGAAGACAAATATGGTTTAATAAATTGGTAAACCTGAAATTCTTATTGCATTCCATATTTTACCAATATATATTTATACCTAATCGTCGTAAGATTAGAAAATAAAATAAACCTGAGAAACCAAGAAAATTGTTGCGTATTTGTATGAGAATTGAATCGCATAAAAAATCTTATTTGAAGAAAAAGTAAAATTTCTCACTAAACGTTTTATTATCACGCGCGTTTCTTGGTATTATTTATGGATTTCGTCTTATTTCCGTCTTACTCTTTCGATTTTCCCGCTTTCCCTTTGGATGTTTTTGTTTATAACCATTTTTTATAAAATTTCCTTGATTATAGGATGAGTTGTGGAAACCCAGAAAAGTCTTCCAGTAACGGAAAGGAGGAAAACAATCTTGGTAATTGATTTATTTGTGGAAGCATCCCGAACAAATATTTGGTCGGAATTAAAGTTTTCCGCGCCTAAATATAATCTTCTATTTAGGTATGGTATCGACAAGTTGTGGAATACTTTCATCAATTCGATAATATTTTCCTTTGAAGAAAAACAAAAAGAATAGAAAATAAATATTTTCTTCGGTAATCCACTTCAATTTGGAATAGAAAAAAGTTTTCATGCAACAACAACAACAAAACTGTTTTTCGTTTTTCTTGTTTATAGGTACATATTGCTCGTAGTCGATATATATGGTTAAAGTTTATTTATTTAAAAAGAAATCTACAAATCCGATTTGAATTTAAAACAAAATACAACATGCGGTTGGCTGGAATGGGTATAATTTTATTATAGTAAACATCATATAGAAAAAATTTTGTTTTTTCTTTTTTTTCATTGTGATCAGATTGAAGGTAACAGAATAATGAAATCAAGCAAAATTTGTTTGCTTTCAAAACTAAAAAACACTACATATTTGAACTGACTGCGGCAAGTATAATTACATGCCTCCTATTTCAGATTTTCAGCATTGTGGAATACCAAGTGAACTCAAGGCACGCCCAAAGCATTCCAATAGGGATTCATAGATGTATTTATCACCGTCACCTATGGTAACCAGATTGAGAAAAATCACTTTTGCATCATTTCTATCAGTCACGGCTGTTGTGTCCAAAATCTGAAGATGTTGCTTCCTTCGAGGCGCGTACGCTTGCACGTTTTTTGATGGGAATGTCTTTGGTATTTGTACCTCATTACAGTACGGGAGATTTAACCACATATAAGTAGGTATTACATAAGAATTCTTGAAAACAAATGGGGGAATCCCATCAGAACCAGCAGTTTTATTGGGGTTAATATTTGCGAGAATCTCAGCAATCACACGAACCCGGAAGACATCAAGAGATATCGATAAACTTACCCGGGGGATGGTTGGAGTATCTGAACGGAATCAGGAAAATTTGAGTTGGCGATAACTTAGAGGTGAAATGATCAGCTTTCTTTTGAGCAGTAGAAAAAGTTTTCATTGTCTTTTAGAGGTGGTATTACGAATCTTATGCTCCCCAAGAATGTCTCCTGATAGTTATAATAACTCGTTTCATTATTTATTAATAATTTAATGTTTTTATTTATTTAAATGTATTTATTATAAATTATTGTATTTAATATTTAATATATGTACGTGTTATTTATTTTTGTACTTCAATTATTTATTAGTTTATATTTATCACCTTTTTTTTATACCACCGCGCGATGTGGGCGGCATGTCGACGCGATGAGATTTGTGAGCAGACTGAAGATGAAGAAGAGTGATTTTAAATTTATTTATTTTGGTTTTTTTGTTTTGCCGCCACATAGTTTATTCCAAAATTTTCCGCATTTCATCTCCTTTCATGTTTAACCAGCGTTATAAGATTTTTTTTATCTAGCATAAATTTTCGAGTTTTAGATCATTTAAAAGCCAACGGGGCGAGTCTTCTTTGTTTACGACTGACTTTTTATATTCGTCATTAAAGCAAGGATTGCGCGATATTTTGGGTTCAGCGTGACTGAAATTAGCAAACTGCTCAGGAATGATAAAAAGTACGATCCGAATTCCCCAATGGCGGACCGATATAGATGGTTCATTTGTTAGAATGAGATGTTAAAAATAAATCCAACAAATCACCCGTGCCATTGACCCGCTCGGGTATTCTCGTGGGACGAACTACGATAGGAGTCCGAGAAAAAGAATGTAGAAGCCAATTGTCATTATGGACATTGAAATCATCTGCCATAACAATGTCCACGTTTGGTAATTTCTGAATAATTAACTTGATTGAGTCTGAAAGAGTTTCAAACCAAACATGAGCAGTGTTGCTTGGAATATTTAGGCTTCGGTAGAGTCTGCAGATGAAGGGGATGTATTTCGAGATCCGAATTTCAACCTGGAGAAAGTTGAAATCATCCTTTCTACTTTCTTTGGCCTATGTACATAATTGAATCGTTTATTCTTGAAAGGGCTTATGTCCACTTTTTCAAATTATTCAGGAAATAAAAAAACTTTATATTGTCAGCAAAAATAAGTTTAGGAGGGAATTTGAGTTTGATGATGAAAATGTGAGTCGCTATGAAATTTTAAGTTGAATTTTGGAGTTATTTGTCGATTATTTCAGCTGGTATGCTCATTTTTAAAGCATGGACATGGGCCCTTTCAATTATAAATACAAAAAATATATTACAATTTCATTTATTAAATTTCATTAGGGTTAAAACAAATTACAAAACCTTAAAAAAGTAAAAGTATAATATTTTAAAGACTTCAGTAGTCACTGTCTTCACTATTATATTCCATTCCAGTTGGCCAATGCATAATTTCGTCGTAAAAATACAGACACTGAGCAGGTATGTACTTTAGGACTTTAACCTAATCTTACCTCGGTAGTATTAAACCGTAGAAGTTTAAACGAAAAACTTTCCAAACTATTAATAAATTCCTGGGCTTCCAAATTTCCGTCGCTGGTCATTTAAAAATTATTTGAAAATTCCGAAACTTTAAATTTGATTTTGTTTGCTTTTCTGCCTTTTGATTGAACAGCAATTATCTGCTTTTTGAAAAATGTAGGCCACCAATCCTTAAAGTTTAATATTTGATCATTATTTGATAAAATATTTGTATTGATTTTGTAGTGTAATTGATCGGTTGATCAGGGCCCCATATTCATCTGGCTATATACTACTGTGTCCAAAAGGTAAAGCCAATTTTTATTTATTTCACAAAATATTTATTTATTCTTCCAAATCTATTTCCAAATCAATACATTTATGCTCACGTATTTTCGAAACAAGAATTAAAGTTGCCTTCCGGGATAGCCTTCAGAGCGCGTAGCGATTCACGTTTTATCTCTTCAATCGTCTCAAAATGATTTCCCCACAGTGGTCTATTGAGTTTCGGGAATAGCCAGAAGTCACACGGTGCTAAATCAGACGAATACGATGGTTGTGGAACGATATGGATCGAATTTTTGGTGAAAAAGTCACAAGAACGAGTGCAGTTTGAGAAGGTGCAATATCGTGGTGCAAATACCAAGAATTGTCTGCCCACAATTCTGGCCTCTTCTTGCGAACAGCTTAACGCAATCGACGCATAACACTCAAATAATACTATTTGTTGACAGTTTGGCCGGGTGGAAGGAATTCTGAATGGACAACACCACGATAATCAATGAAAACTGTCAACATGACCTTCAACACTTTCACAAACTCCTTTGAACTGTGTATACCACTTGTAAACATTCCTTTCCAACAAAGCATGGTCCCGAAGGCTTTCTGCAACATCCTTAACGTTTCTGCACCGGAAATTTCATTCCGCAAACAAAATTTAATACAACTTTTCTTTGTTCAATATAATTAGAAATTGTAAAAATCGCCGAATGCACTTTTAGCGTCGTACAAAGCCAAGCGTAAAACAAAAACTGATGAATATTTTGAAATAAAATTTGTCACAGATGTACATCAGAATGCTGCCAACTTAGAAAAAAACAATGTGTGTAGCCTCTACGCGCGACAGAAGTGAAACTTTTTAAGCTGTAAATTTGTAATTACTACAATTTATCGTTCAATGGTCCGGCTGGCATATACAATAAAATGTGTAGCTTTTCCGCAGCAAGAATTGAAGAAATAGTCCATTGATCCTTATAGTGTTATAGAAGTATTGTACAAAGTCAGAGTAGATATATCCAAATTAGATAATTACACATTCTACATTATCTAGTTACTTTTTTCAATCTCTGTAATACCCTTGACAGACTGCGATTTATTAAATCCGATTTAGCTAAACTCGTTTTAAATTACGGTTAATGTACTTAAACTGGTATTGTTTTCAAAATATTTATCAAACTAATACAATCTGATTACATCGTTATTGTCACTAAACTCAAAATAAAGCATAAATAGTAAATACCGTAAATCTAGCTACGGCAAATTTCGAAAATTCGCTAAATCGGATTTATTAAACCATAGTCTGCCTATAGGGCTTTACTCCATGATCTGGTAAAACAGGATTATCACAACTCGATACAAAATCTACCTATAGAGGCACGATAAACAAAAGCAATATTATTTACTAATACTGATATTAAAGCGATATTTTAGCTTGAGAACGCAAGCGAAATTGTGATGGTGTATTGTTCGGTTAATATTTTAAAGTGAATTTTGCTTAAGACAAACATTTTCTTCAAGAGAAATTCAGAATACTAAATAATTTACCTAAAGTAATGCAATCAGCCGTTGATGCATAGGTGCAGTTTTCTCATGTCATTTGGAACTATTGCAGAGTATAATTTTCATGTCTCATTTTGTAGCTAGCATAAACCAATTGTTTCATTTTTGAATTGCCCGAGAAAAAGAAATACATTTTGTATTTAGTTTAAAAGTATTAAATTTATTCTCAATTTTCCAACTCTCATTGTATGATCCTTTAAATATCTATACAAACTTAACTTTTATAGTCTTCACATCTCTATTTATTGTAAATTTACAATAAGTTATTTAATATAATAACCGCCTACATCTATGTTAAATAGTACAAAAACATTAAGTTTGAGATATTTGTGTACAAGCAAATTATTTACAAACACAATTTTTAATCAATACCTCAATATACTATAAATCTAGGAGGCATTGATTCGACTGTTCGTAGATGTTGTTTTTGTATTGCTTGCAAATTCATTCAATTTCGTTTCAATATTCTTTTGTTTTTTTCGAATCATACCCTGCCTAAAATAATTTCACTTCAAAAATAAAAGAAATACTGTCGCTTTTTTCGTTTCATATCGCTTCTTCATTTTTTGCTTGTAATTTTTGTTTTGTTTCATCGATTTTAAAAATCACCCCGGTACTAAAGAAGTTTCACTTCAAAAAAAATATTTATGATGTGCGGTTTACCCGCGCGATTTAAATTGAAAACTGGTTTTTGTTTTTGGACATAATAGTATAAGCATGTTATAAAATATACGAAAAAGTAAAAACACAACAATATTTTACTTTTTAAATATTAGTTTAGTATTTAAAGGGCACATGTCCTGGACATGAGCCCTTTCTAGAATGAATGATTTGTTTTGCAAGGCAGGTGCCGTTCCATTAACCATATGGTAATGCCGTCTTGTCATAAAACGTATGTGCGTGTTGCTGTGATACAAAATCGTCATAATAGTAATTTTGACAAAAACTGGACATGAGCTCTTTCAAGAATAAACGATTCAATTATGAATAGAATATTGAATGTCCTCACGGATATAAATAGCCAGCACACTGTTTGGCTGCTGTGTGAAAAATTATTTTGCTGTGAAGAAGCTTCATGGTGTTCCACAGCTATAAAATTTCAATGTTACAAAAACGAACAGAGTAAATATCCATGACAGAAGGAGAAAAATAAATATGAACGCAACTAACAAGAAAAACAAACCCATCTGGGGTGGGATGTTGTAACATCACTTCGATATTTATCGAAAATGATATTCGTGTCGAAAAAGGTGAAAGTCTGTATGTTGTACCATTTTCGATAGCTAACCAATATTTTCATTCGGCAACACTTTTTTGATATGTCAAAAAATTGGAATTTGTTTGATGAATTATCTGAAACGTCATTTAAATAATACATAATATTTATAAAATAAGATTTATCTTATTGTTTAATAAAATTACATATTCCATTAATATTATATGTATCTAATATCACAATATGGAAATAGCAATTATATTTTCATTTTTAAATGAAGAGTCTCGCGCTCGTCGGGCTCGCAAAAATAAATCCAACATTAATTACTATTTAGAGCGCCGTATTTTACGCGATCGCTATAATATTTTAGATCTTTCTTCTGAAAAGTAAGTTGCACTTATAATATAATCATGCCTTACACTATAATATGGTTATTTCATTTTAGATTTTTGGAATCTTTGCGAGTGTCGAAAGATATTTTTAAATATCTACTAACCGAAATAAGGCCCCATGTTTCTACCGGAAAACGTGTAACTAAAATATCATTAGAAGTTAAACTAGCCGCCGTCTTACATTTTTACGCAACAGGATCATATCAACGCACAATTGGGGATGTTATGTTTCATGATATGGATCAATCAATGTTGTCCAGATCCATAACGGAAATAACGCAACTGTTATAAAACACAATATGTAGAAAGCATGTAACATTTCCAGATGATCGTGCAAAGTCACTTTATAAACAACGGTTCTTCGAGAAAACGAGCCACCCGGAGGTAATAGGATGCATTGACGGCACCAATATCAATATTCTAGCACCGCGTTTAATTACCAACTGCACGTTCATGGAAACCATTCCATGAACGTGCAGTTGGTAATTAAACATATACAATTTTTGTTAATAACTAATGGTATATAATAACTATCTATTTGTGTTAATAATTCTCATGATTTTAGATTTGCAATTATGATTTCCTCATATTATCGGTTTGTGCGAAGTTTCCTGGATCGACACATCATTCTGCCATTTGGGAAATGTCCCAAGACAAAAGCAGCTTGAAGGCAGCATTCGAGAATGGCGAAAGAAATACTTGGCTGCTCTTTGATTCGGTTATCCATTGCAGCCGTACTTGATGACACCCTATCGAAACCCAAATGGTACCCAATCACGATATAATTTATTACATGCAAAAGCCAGGAATTCAATTGAACGCTGCATTGGGGTTCTAAAGAATACTGTAACCGATGGTTTGGGTTATACTGACACACCGCTGCATACTGTAAATTTGTTTGGAATAGCTTTCAGTGGCGAGGGAGGGTCGTTAGCTTTCGATGTGCCAATATTCCATCGAACAATAATAAAATCATAACGTTAGTGTGCAAGAACCAGAAATACATAAAAGTCATAAATACTCTAATGCCGGTATAACCTAGCTGCATCATACGATGCAATCATCCCCCTAACGGACTTTCCGACTACTCCATATTACTTATCGTTATTTATTTTCGCCGCCCCGGTAGCACAGTAGTTAGCATGCTTGCTTTAAGCTCCGGAGGCTCCGGGTTCGATTCCCGGCGGGTGATGAAAAAATCACGGCTGGTTAATGTGTAGGATCAAAGAGTAGCCAAAAAAGATGCATATTCTATACCAATTATCAATGGACTACTTAGCAGATTAACTGAGACTAAATTTATTACAAGTCTTGATCTTAAAGACGCCTTTTGGCAGATTCCGCTTGCCAAAAACTCAAGAGAGATAACAGCTTTTACGGTTCCAGGCCGTCCTCTCTATCAATTCTGTGTCATGCCGTTTGGGTTGTGTAATGCCGCCCAAACCATGTGCAGATTGATGGCTCGAGTAATACCCCATAAGCTTAGAGAAAAAGTATTTGTATATCTTGATGATCTATTGATAGTCTCAGCTGAGTTCGATGAGCACCTGGAACTGTTAAACACGGTAGCGGAGTTGTTGTCAAAGGCGGGCTCGACGACCAATATCGAAAAGAGCCAATTTGTGTTAAAAGAAACTAATGTCGTTTTCGATTGAAACAAAAAAAACACTCTGAAGGGGAAAATTTTGCTTTTTTTGCTTCTTGTGTAATGAAACGATGTTCTGAGGGTCAAATATTTTTGCTCGAGAAATCTCAATTTTTTCGTAGATTTACTCCTATTTTACATAAAACATAGGTATATTACAAACCTATTACAAACATAGGTATATTCTGGTGCTGCCATTTGGCTGATTGGCTACAATTTTTAGTTTGAAAACTTATTATGGCTATGATGTGTCATTAAATTAATCTCAACATTGCATCGAAAATGAATTTTTTAGATTTTATATTTGCAATTTTCTAGTATTTTATATTTTGACAGATAACCCACTAACATAAAAGAGCAATGAGATGTTCTTGTTCGATTGACGCCGAAATTGAGATTGCTTTTCATAGAGGGAAAAAAAATCAATCGAAAACGACATAAGTGTTTGGGATATATTATTGGTCAACTAGGACTCAGAACAGATCAATCCAAGGTTGAAGCAATCCGCAATTTTCCAACACCCAGTTCCGTAAAGCAAACGCGTCGATTACTTGGCTTGGCGGGATGGTATCGGCGTTTTATACCAAATTTTTCAGATGTCACGGCTCCAATCACAAACCTATTGCGCAAAGGAGTAAAATTTCAATGAAATGAGGAAGCAAATGAAGCCTATCAACTATTGAAAGATCTACTGAGTAATGCTCCAGTTCTTCATACACCAAACTTCAAGAACCCTTTCTACATCAAGTGTGACGCCAGTACACAAGGACACAAGGAATTGGTGGAGTCTTATACCAGCTGTATGACGGTGGTGATGAGAAACCTATAGTCTTCATGTCCCAGAAATTGAACAAAGCACAGCGAAACTATACGGTTACGGAGCTGGAATGTTTGGCGGCAATAGTTAGTGTGAAGCATTTCCGACCGTATATTGAGGGTTATAGGTTTACCATCATCACCGATCATGCCAGTCTGAAATGGCTTATGTCACAAAGAGATTTATCGGGACGATTGGCTAGGTGGAGCCTAAAATTACAAGCGTTCGACTTTAAAATAATGCATTTGTCTCGTGTCTATTGTGACTGCTTAACCGAACAAAATACCGATCTGGAGCTACACCTACAGCATGTGTTTAATACCAGCAAGATTACGGATGAAGCTTATGTTAAACTTAGGATAAATATAAGTATCCTAATTTAATAGTGAAAGATGAAAGGATTTTCATTCGAGTTGAGCCGAAAACATGTATTCCAATTACAGATATCCCGTCTTGGAAAATGTGGATTCCAAATGATTTAATTTCAGAAATTATTGAAAAAGAGCATTGCCCACCTGACAGAGCACACGGAGGAATCAAAAAAAAATCTGGAGCGTATATACGAAGATTTTACTATTGGCCTAAAATGGCCGTAGATGTTCCCAAATTCGACATAAATTGCCAGATATGTAAGCAATCGAAAGCAACGAATACCTGCTTACGACCTCCTTTGGGTAAACTGACCATTTCTGATCGCCCCTGGCAAAAGATTTTTATCGATTTATTGGGTCCGTATCCGCGAACTTCTACAGGTAAAACAACGATTTTAATTATACTTGATAATCTAGCAAAATTTGTCTACCTAAAAACATTAGCGAGAGCAACTACAAGAAGTATAATTGACTGTTTGGAGAATAAAATCTTTACTTAATTTAATGTTCCAGAATTTATTCATCCCGACAACGGAGTTCAGTTTGTAGGAAAAGAATTTTCAGAAATGACAAAATTGTATGGAATATCACATATCCGAACTGCTTAATATTCTCCACAGAGCAACGCCTCGAAAAGAGTAAACCGTTCAATAATAGCAGCCATCAGATCTTACATTGGTGACAAAAATGCCAAATGGGATACATACTTACCTAAAATTGCCTGTTTTTTACGCAATTCGGTTCACGAGTCCACAAAATACTCACCACATTTTCTCTTATTTAGTTACAACAAAATGCTACATGGTCATGACTATAAATTATTAAAAGAACTCAATTTAATGAACGAAGTGGATCTCAATTGGATGGAAATGCCTGATAGATTAGGCTTTGTTCACGCCGAAGTAAAGAAGAATCTTGCCGCCGTTTACCAGAAATATTCAGCACGATACAATTTGAGAACTAGAAAAACATCGCTTGAACCTGGTCAACAAGTGTATGTGAAACAGCACCCCATTCAAACCCGAACTATATTCTAGTGCCCCCATTTTACTGATATTCATAATTCATGTACATTTCAAGTTCAAAAATATCAATGTGAAAAAAAATATTCAAAAAGGCTTGAGAATAGGGCTCAGGGGCTGGTATGATATACATATCATACAATGGGCAGAAACAGTATATGTATTATTTTTATTTTTTCAAATTTTTTGTTTATTTATTTCAGTTTATAATGATAAATATAACATAAATAATAATATAAATGAAACATATAGCAATTCATTTAAAGTTTAAAAAATAATAATTCTTATGACAATTCATTTTATAAGTCTTGTAAGTTCATTGTTTTATATGATAATTTTTGAAACTATCTTTGGGATGTAGCCCAATATTGCACTTTTCGCAGATGTACCTAGTACATTTTTTACACAAAGCGCATTTTCTTTGAGTTGGATTATATATAATAAGATGTCCAATTCCGTCAAATTGGATACTACTATTTGATGGTCTGGGACCTGGCCTCTTGGAAGATATGGAATATAATTTTTGTTGAATATTCTCGGCAAGTATTGAACGAACCAATTCTCTGGTAAATTGTAAGAATAGGACATTTGGATGTGCCTCTGTACAAAAACCATGCGTTAGTGACTGCTCCATTTAACATGAACCGAAAAATAGGCCAATACCACTTTTTGCAGCTAATTCGTATTCTATACAATCCCCTTTGTTGATCAAATAAGTCAACCCCATCCATTCCACCATTATAAAGCCTTATTAGTTCTGGTTGAGGTATAGTCACGTTCCGTATCACAGTCTTGAATCGCACAGGAAAACCCTCGTTCCGATTTCGACCTTCTTCTATTATCTCGAAGTTTATTGCACCTTTAGATTGAGTATATTTAACGGTTTGAGAACAAATTTCTGTTATGATGGCGCTGTCGAATAATTTTTTAAACACTTCTACTGGTTTTGATTCTTCTTCAATAAATATGTTGGCACAGAATGGTTTAAATTGGTTGGGCACACGACACCCCCGCTTGTTCCCGAATTGATTTTACTAAACAGCTTGTGTTTTAACCAGTGTCTAATTTTTTTCATTTTTTTTGCCTTCGGGCTATGCGAGCTGCTTTCCGTAACTATTTCATTCAATTCTCTATTCTGAATTACATTAAGTTCACAATTTTGGGATAACATTCCTAGGCTTTGAATGTTTTGTCTTCCTTCATTTTCACTGGAGGCATCGTCTTTATCGCTATCTGATCCATCCATTGGCGGCATAAGGATCAATTAATATTCATCTACTCCATCTACATTTTCCGAATCTAATTCGTCCAAATATTTTATAATTTCCTCCGTGTCACGCTCTATATGAAAACTGCGGAAAAAAACATATTAACATACAAAATAGTACAGCCACTAATTGCATTTTTTTATATGTCATATCTCGTTGTATGATATATCATACCATCGAAAATATATTACTATAATTCCTTTAATTGCGGGTTATAATTTTTATTTTATTTTAATGGATACCTTAGGGAAACTACTGGGAAATTACCGTTTGATGGATGAGCGAGCTTCTTCTACCTTTAATCGTTTAACTTAGTTTGTAAGCTAACTATCAACTTTGTTTTGTATTATTTTTTTTAGCTTCAAAATCGTCATTAGTGTAGGTATAACGACGCCTTTTCAACTTGCCCTGTAACAAATCAAAGTCAGCTGTTAGAAGAAATGTTTTTGTTTCCAGCAGTGTATTTTTCCAACAATTAATTTGTATTTGGTTAGATGTTTGTGAAGAGAGTTTTGAAGAGGAAACTGGTATCGATGTTAATGTTTAACAACTTTAACGCGTGATCGGTTAAACGATGAACGGGCTAATGATTTTCCGCTAAGGACGTTTAGCAAAAAGTATATAACGAGAAAAAAATGTGCGAAAGCGGACAGATTGAAAATTAAACTGGGTGATAACATCAAACAAAATAAAAATAAAAAAATGGCCAGGCTAAATTAAAAAAATAGTAAGATTGGAGTGAAAATTTTAGGCAACAACAAAATATAAATACAGTGCGGGAAACAAATTTTCGTAATGCTTAATTTGTTGTGCAACATGAAAATTCACATCCAATGCTCCTTTCAACTCCTTCCAACTGGCATCGAGTGTTCTTCTACCTTTAATCGTAGCGAGCTTCTTCTACATTTAATCGTTTATTATTTATAACATTAGCCTCCTTCATCAATGCAATCACCGAATTTTCGAAACTTTCCCGTTTCTTTCCCTGCTCCTTCAACTCGTCGTACATTTTAGCAAATTGAGTTGTTCGGCGTCGCTGAGATCGAGGAGCTACTGTGGCTGAGGTTAAGTCTTTGGCTGAGATTGAGGCTGTGGCTGAGGTTGAGGCTGTTGCTGAGGTTGAGGCTGTGGCCGTGGCCATACCTTCAACAGCTGGTTCCACTATCCCTTCGGTCACTATTTCTTCCTCTGTAGGCATACCAACGTTTGGACCACTATGGCCAAGCGATCTTCCGATCACCCCTATAGCACATTCCCTAAGGCCGGCTAGTGTGACTACCCGCTCTTCAAACGGCGTTAAAAACACTGATTTCGAGCCGCCTCCCGTCTTGTTGATATCCTTATGGATTTCTCTAATTTTTTTTTTAATTTTACTTTTTAAATCGGCCCATACCTAAGAAATAGAATTAAATAAATGCTCATTGTTCATTTTAGTTGATTCCTTAAGTTGAGAATCCACGTCGTCGGTATGTATATGATATTCACCTTTTTCCAAGCTTCATCCTTCCTTATAGGTGGACCTACGGCATTCAATCGAATGGACATTTCGTGCCAACCATCCTCCATAGATTGTTTTGTACTTTTTGTATTGAAAGACCCTGTCACTAGATCGGTATGGCCTTCTAGGTAGCTCACCATCACTTTTGTTTATTGTTGGTTATTTTTTAAGCCTATAACAGAAAATGTAAAACAATTTTTATAAAAAAATAAAACGCACAAGTAACATAATAAAATTAATTTAATAATTGTTTAAATAACAATGCGTATTTACAAATGAATATTTTTCACTATTTACCCACTCATTTTTAATTTTTTCAAATTTTATTATATTTTTTACTCTTATAAATATCTATCCACATTTCACAGTAGTATAGGTACAACATCCCACCCCTGGAGTTTCTCAAGGTTCGATTTTGGGGCCAATATTGTTCTCTCTTTACATAAATGAAATATGCAAAGTCGTTCAACAAACTAATAATACTTACTATCATCTTTATGCTGATGATTTGCAATTGTATTCGTTTGGAAATTTCGACTCTGTTGATAATGTAGTACATAATCTAAAAATTACCTTAACCATAGTACTTGATTGGTCAACCGTAAATAAACTCCAAATTAACCCCAGTATATCTAAGCTATTATCCTTTCGAATAAAAAGCTAGTAATTATACCATCTATTCATCTGGTAATTGATAATCAAAGGGTCGATTTCTATGACCAAGTCAAAAGCTTTTGTGCACAGATAATAAATTAAACTGGTCCGTTCACGTTAATAATCTGTGCGGTAAAATATACGGTATTTTAAGTAAACTCTGGAGCACAGCAAAACGTCATATTATTCGAACTCTAGTGGGACTTTTTATATCATACTGTGCTCCAATATATCTGAACTGTTCCAAAAAATCCATCTCCAACGATTAAATGTTGCTTTCAATTCGTGTGCGAGGTACATATTTTTGAAACATATTGGTGAACCTATTTCTGTTTTGCATGACCTTAAATAAATATCTAGAACTATCAGCATTATGCTTCATGTTTAGTTTGCTTGAGAAGCGAACTCCTAGTTATTTATATGAAAACCTTAATTTCAGTAGGTCGAGACGCACATTAAATTTGATTCTGCCTAAGTTATGCAAGTCTAAACTGAGACAACGATCTTTCTTTGTCCATGGAGTACAACTATGGAATAATATTCATCCATGTTCAAAAAAGCTTTTTCTAACAAAATATTTGGTTTCTTTTTCATATTAAAAAATACGCAAAAATCTAATGAACAAACTTTGAGTCTATCGGTAATGAAGATTATATAAAATTATTGTTAGGTACATAATTCAATTGCTAACAGTTACAAGCTTGGTACTAAAAAACTTCATTGCCGACTGAAATGTGTCTTTGATCAATTACCGTATAGTTTAAATTATCGTTACTAGATAACACTAAAATTAAAAATCTTTGAGTGCTCGTTATTTTATAAAAAAAAGTCGCAAATATTTGAGCGGTAACACAATTACTTCACGTTAATCACTTCTTTTTCGAGACAACTTTATTATATTATATTTGATAGAGCAAGAGTTTTTTTTAAAACGATATACATAATTGTATTTTTATAGCAAACTCTACTTTTTTAAATCTTCTTTATCGATTTTTGTACTAAATTTTTTGTGTTTGGGATAAACTAATAACGCTTAACGAACTTTAGGCCTGAATTTAAAGTGGTTACTGCAACTATAACTACTGTTGTAGTAACAGTTTTCGTATTTATAAACCTCACTATAAGATTTATTTATAATGTAACGACGCTTATAGGGATCAAAATCCATCACTACAAATATTGCTACAAAGGCTGCGTGCCATACTCAAGGTAAATCACAAAATTCGGTAAATTGCAGTTTTAGTACAAATTTACTTCTAATATCGTGCCAAATTTGAAGTAAATTTTATAGTAAAAATTGGCTTTACGGGAAAAATATACCGGTTTGAAGGGTTGAATTCACTGGTTTAAGGTGATACAATAAACGTTAAATAATACCTAGCCTTACATCTTTCCGAATAATATTTTTTGATTTTTTCCATTTTCGTCAATCGAGATAAAATATTTAATTATATTAATATATGTATTAATAAAAATCTTTTATTAATATGTGTAGATATAAATATTTAAAATCACTTTGACTAATGTCAAAAAAACGTTAACTACAATCAATTACCTTTTTTCACTATTTACCCTACTTTTTAGTACAGTATTTCAATTTACTAAATTTTTTACCGAAAATGTCATTTACCTTGAGTATAGCCATAATATCCAAAACAAGAAAGTAAATTCTAAATTTGTATTGAAGTTTAGACATGATTTTGAAATGATTTTCGAAAATCATTGCTATAATATAGCAATAGTTACGACTATAAATTTGGGCCTTAGATAACTCTTTTGTCATTAATTTGGTATATCAACTAACTTATTTAGGTATTAACGTTTTGTCACGCCAGAGTATTAATTTTCCAAACGTCATTCTTTAGCGTTGTTAGCTTATATTCTTTGTCAGTAATCGATTTCATCAGTGACTGAATTTTTGGGTAACTGGTTACGCCCACAATATTTATTTGTGGAGGTGGTTTTTCTTTCGGTTGCATAAGTTTTAGTGCAATGTTATTGGTAGATTTACTACCTTTTGGTTGATTGACCCCGGGTTGGACAACTTCCGGTTCGGCACTTGTAGTTCCACTAATATTTAGTTGTTCAACCTCAGGTGAAGATTCAGCTTTTCTTTTCTTACCCTTCCTGGACTATTTTTTCTTCTTTAGGATCCAGTCCGTCTCCCATTCTAGTTCATCCTCATCAGTGAACTAGTTAATTCTCTCTCGTTCAATACTCTCTAATTTGCTATGTTCTTTAGCATCCCGATTCACTTTTAAAGGTTCATTTTCTCGCTTTAGATACTCAATTTCTTCGCTTAGCTTGGCAAATGATTGCTCCATCTTCTGTAGCCTCCCCAAGAGAACCATATTTTTCTTTTCTAGGTCAACAGTTCTTTCACTGAATCCTGCTGCTCGCACTGTACAATTTCCGCTGGCATCACTTCTGTCATGCAGTATTTGGCCCTTCTCAAAATCCATAGGGCCAGCCTTCGAAGAGGATGGATTGTCCAGTCCGCTGACTGGAGTACCACTTGGGGTAATAAATTTCTCTGACTTGTGCATTGCATAGAGTCTTGTTGGTGATCGTGGCATTATGGAACTTCTTCTAAATGGATTTTCAGAATTTATCACCTCTGAAGTATTGCGGTCATTGGATATCGGTGACTGGGAGCCCGCTTGATCACCCCTCAAAGTCGTCGGCACTGGATATCCGTTTCCCTGCGCCGTAAGGTTTTCCCGATTAGAGTCCCCCATAGTGGTTATTATATTCAGGGAACCACCCCTAGTTTTGGTCCACGAATGGTATTTTATTTCCCATTTACCCGCCGACAAATCGGTTAGGGTTCCCCCATCCGCCACCTGGGGACGCGCCCGATCGGCTACTAACCCTTTCTTAAAACAGATTGGCTTAAAAAAAATGAGGTATTTTCAATAGTTCGGACAATATTTTGAAACTTTCAGTGCCAGTAATTTCTGTGTATCTTCGTTGCCACCTTCATACAAGCTCAACTATCCACCTTAATTCAACTAATCGTCTTTACCTCTATGGCCACTACTTAATACTTCTCAAAATTCAGTACTGCAGATACAGTTTAAATAAAAATCTCCTTTCTTCGGTTTCGTATCTCAACTACATAAGTATAAATACTTTCCAAAACATAAATACTTATGGTATATTTTAGTAAGGTTTATTTTATTAAAGGAATATAATTCAATTATGTTCATATTCCTTAAATGTCTAACGCAATTTTATTTTCTACCCTGAAAACATTTGAAGGTAAATATGGTTTAATAAAATGGTAAACCCGAAATATTTCACCAATATATATGTACGTATTTATACATATTATATACCTAATCGCCGTAAGATTAGAAAAGAAAATAAACCTGAGAAACCAAGAAAATTGTTGCGTATTTGTATGAGAATTGAATCGCATAAAAAATCTTATTTGAAGAAAAAGTAAAATTTCTCACTAAACGTTTTATTATCACGCGCGTTTCTTGGTATTATTTATGGATTTCGTCTTATTTCCGTCTTACTCTTTCGATTTTCCCGCTTTCCCTTTGGATGTTTTTGTTTATAACCATTTTTTATAAAATTTCCTTGATTATAGGATGAGTTGTGGAAACCCAGAAAAGTCTTCCAGTAACGGAAAGGAGGAAAACAATCTTGGTAATTGATTTATTTGTGGAAGCATCCCGAACAAATATTTGGTCGGTATTAAAGTTTTCCGCGCCTAAACATAATCTTCTATGTATGTATGATATCGACAAGTTGTGGAATACTTTCATCAATTCGATAATATTTTCCTTTGAAGAAAAACAAAAAGTATAGAAAATAAATATTTTCTTCGGTAATCCACTTCAATTTGGAATAGAAAAAAGTTTTCATGCGACAACAACAAAAAAATGTTTCTCGTTTTTCTTGTTTATACATACATAGGTACATATTAAAGTTTATTTATTTAAAAAGAAATCTAGAAATCCGATTTGAATTTAAAACAAAATACAACATGCGGTTGGCTGGAATGGGTATAATTTTATTAGAGTAACATCATATAGAGAAAACTTTTTTTTTCGTTTTTTTCATTGTGATCAGATTGAAGGTAACAGAATAACGAAATCAAGCAAAATTTGTTTGTTTTCAAAACTAAAAAAGACTACAGAATTTGACCTGACTGCGGCAAGTACAATTACATGTCTCCTATTTCAGATTTTCAGCATTGTGGAATACTCAATTACCAAAATAGTTGTGTCCAAAATCTGAAGATGATAATTCCTTCGAGGCGCTTACATTTGAACGTTTTTTGATGGTAATGTCTTTGGTATTTGTACCTCATTACAGTACGGGAGATTTAACCACATATAAGTAGGTATTCCATAAGAACTCTGGAAAACAAATGGAGGAATTCCATCAGAACTAGCGGCTTAATTGGGGTTAATATTTGCGTGAATCTGAGCAATCACATGTGTACAAGCCGGCCATCCCAGAGATTAAACATCTGAAAGAGGAAAACTAGTTAGTATCAAAACAACAGATAAAGCTGAATTATGCTTACCCAAATTCACCAGCTGATGGGTCATTTTCCTTCAATGACTTTCAATTTATTTCCGTAAACCTAAAAATAAAAGATATTCACAAAGAATCATTGAAGATTGAACACAATTAAATAAGATTTTATACTTATCTAAAGCCATCAGCTTATTCAGCATTATACAAAGCCAATCCTTTGGCTTTAAAATATTCACAAATTATTTATTTAATGATTTAACTTAAATTTACCGCACAACAACTTTGACAATTAATTATTATTTTTTGTTTGTTATGATCAGGTGCCAACCCTTCAACATAAAATTGCTTATCAAAATTATTATAGTAGAACAAGTACCAACTTAATTATAGCAGTTAAGTATGTAAAATGCTAGATGGCATTAGTTTTGTATAACATTTTAAATTTATTTGTATAACATTTTATTGCTATATAAATAGTAAACAAAATATTTCAGAAACACTTCAAAATAACATTTTTGAAAATAAAGACAGTGATCAAAACACATACAGCGAATAAACATACAGTGAATAAAAGTGTTTAAAAAACAAACAACAGTGATTTTTATTTCGATATACCGGAATTATTTGGAACACCATAAGCCGCATCGATTTTTATTGACCTTCACCTTGCTTTTGAATATAGAAAAACTCAGACACAACTATTTCTCACCAGCGCCTTACTCGGAATCAAATTCTAAACAAATACATGAGTTTTGGTATCTGAATTTCGAAAACAGCGAATTGCACCTTACAAGTGCACATAAAATAGAAATTTCAGACCGGGCTCATTGGAGACAACTTTGTTCATGTGGCGCCCGAGCAGGGACGAAGGACCATGAACAAAGTTGTCTCCAATGAGCCCGGTCTGAAATTTCTATTTTATGTGCACTTGTAAGGTGCAATTCGCTGTTTTCGAAATTCAGATACCAAAACTCATGTATTTGTTTAGAATTTGATTCCGAGTAAGGCGCTGGTGAGAAATAGTTGTGTCTGAGTTTTTCTATATTCAAAAGCAAGGTGAAGGTCAATAAAAATCGATGCGGCTTATGGTGTTCCAAATAATTCCGGTATATCGAAATAAAAATCACTGTTGTTTGTTTTTTAAACACTTTTATTCACTGTATGTTTATTCGCTGTATGTGTTTTGATCACTGTATTTATTTTCAAAAATGTTATTTTGAAGTGTTTCTGAAATATTTTGTTTACTATTTATATAGCAATAAAGTGTTATACAAATAAATTTAAAATGTTATACAAAACTAATGCCATCTAGCATTTTACAGGTTGGCACCTGATCATAACAAACAAAAAATAATAATTAATTGTCAAAGTTGTTGTGCGGTAAATTTAAGTTAAATCATTAAATAAATAATTTGTGATTATTTTTAAAGCCAAAGGATTGGCTTTCTATAATGCTGAATAAGCTGATGGCTTTAGATAAGTATAAAATCTTATTTAATTGTGTTCAATCTTCAATGATTCTTTGTGAATATCTTTTATTTTTAGGTTTACGGAAATAAATTGAAGGTCATTGAAGGAAAATGACCCATCAGCTGGTGAATTTGGGTAAGCATAATTCAGCTTTATCTGTTGTTTTGATACTAACTAGTTTTCCTCTTTCAGATGTTTAATCTCTGGGATGGCCGGCTTGTACGACATGAGCCTGCAAAATCACACGAGACATCGATGAACTTACCCGGAGGATGTTTGGGGGGTCGATGGATTTAATTTGGTAATAAAACAACTTCACTTTAGTTTTGCTTTTTAATTTTTAATTCCCAGGGGGTGATTATGTATCTCTCGTATTACGAGTTACGAGTTTCGAGAACTCGAAACTCAGTATGCCGTAACTGCGACATAACGCAATTATGAAAGCAATTACGAGAAACACTTTTTTTTGTTTCCCGATAGCGTCATTTTCGGCATACAATTTTGTTGTTGTTATGCACAGTATTGTGGTTGTTATGTATATTTTGATTTTTTTTTTCAATCATTACGAGTTGTCTGTCGTATATTAAAAGCTGTACGAGTAAAACAATAACAGCAAGTCGCATTTACGAGAACTCGTAAAGTTTTACATAATCGCTTTTTGTCGCAATTTCGAGAAACTCGTAACTCGTAATGCTTACATAATCACCCCCCAGTTGATTTTGTGTGTTCTCACGCTGACGTGTCAATTTGTACTTATTTTATGCCACTGAACAAATAATGTACTAAAATATTAGTTTTATAACAATACTAGAATTCATCATTATTTGACTTTCCAAAGTAAATGTCAATATTCTTTTTTCTCAAATATGATTTTTAAGTTTTAGACAATAACATCGAAATAATTGGAATAAAATGGTAAGAATACTAAATATGAGATATAATCAACACTTATAATGTAAAACTAATCCGATTATTGATATCATTTTCTGCATTGATGACAGCCAGTAATGATGGATCAACGACATAGCTAAGTTATACAATAATATGTAAATGATATTTTGGTGTATTTTGGTTGGCGGAAACTTAGAGGTGAGATGGTCAGCTTTCTCCTGAGCAGTAGAAAAAAGCTATCACTATCTATAAGAGGTGGTATTACGCATCTTATGTTTCCCAAGACTATCTTCTTTTTGAGCAAACGTCCAGAACATTCCTCCATTGTTAGATGTTTGCTAAAGTTTCCGCATTCCATCTCCTACTTTCATTTCATGTTATTTAACCAGCGTTACACGAAATATTTGTTAGCTAGCCTGAAATTTCGGTTGTTGGATCATTTTAAAACCGACGGTGCGAGTATTCTTTGTTTACGACTGCCATTTTATATTTGTCATTGAAGCAAGGATTGTGTGGTCTTTTGGGTTCAGCGTGACTGGAAGGAGTAAACTGCTCAGCGATGATAACAAGTATAACAAGTACCGCTATAGTGTTTATGTTATTAAATATCGTCATTGAACAACTTATTAAATTCCAATCAGCTGGCGCGCTTATTATAGTGGTATTAGCGCTTTCTTGATCGGCGCTCACTATAATGGGTAATGCAGGATATGTTACGTGCGCAATACCATCCGCACTACTTGTTCCAACACGCACTAATAGATTTTGGACAACACAATTATATTTTTATATTTTTAATAAATATTTATTTATTTATTGTAATCTATGTTTCTTGTTATACACTATTTACTGGGTGTAATTGTTTTAATTTGTGGTTGACCGCTTATAAGAAAAAAACGTTATAATCAGAGGACGAGACCTCTCTCTCTCGGACGTCTGCAAAAATTCTTTTTTTATTCACCACAACTCGCTACTCAAAGGTAGGTGTCGCTACACCTAACAATGCTGAACGATTTCAGCTATTCTTTCTGGCATTGGTTTTATTCCTTCTCGCGACACTTCGTGGCCGAGGAAATTGATTTTCGTTTTTGCGAACTGACATTTGCTAGTATTTAGTACGAAGCCGGCTTCGTTTACCCTCGAAAAAATGGTTCTTAGGTGCTGCAGGTGCTCCATCGTTGCAGATGCGATTAGTACGTCATCCAAATACGTAAAACAAAACCTCAATCCTTCTAATGTGGCGTGCATGAACCTTTGGAATGTGCTCCCGGCATTGCGCAACCCAAAGGTCATTCGAGTGAACTCGTAAAGGCCAAATGGCGTGGCAATGGCAGTTTTTGCGACATACGGTTGACATTCGCCGTTGTTCTTGGGTACGAGATGCAGTGGGCTGGCCCAGGGACTATCGGAGCGTCTGCAGATCTCTTGATCTATCATACTCTGCAATTCCCGTCTTGCAATCTCCATTTTCTCGGCGCTCAATCTACGCGGTCGGGCAAATACTGGTGGCCCGCGTGTTACTATATGATGCGTGACGGGGTGCTTCGGCTGCTTGTTTGCTACTACGTCCTTGCTAATCATCGGCCTGAACTGGTGAAGGACTGGTGTTAATTGACGAATAAAACCGCGTGAAGCTGATATTGCTTGGGCGTCCCCATTTTGTGAATGTTCCAGAATATAGCTGAATAAATTTTTGATGGAGTTTACCAACGATAATACCAACGAGTAGGTGCTATTTTTGGAAAACGGTTTAATAAAAACTCATCAAATAATTGAGTTCGTTTAGACAAGTGGCAAAAGAAAGCTGGAAATCCTTCCAACAATGAAAAAAAAACTACAGTCTTTAATCTTCTGTACAGAATTTTGTAGCACCAAATTAAGCTTATGAGCATAACAGTGAACGAATATAGCCTTAGGACATTCATTACGAATTAATTGCTGTACGCTATTTACAGACCCAGACATAACTGCAGCTCCGTCATAAGTTTGTGCAACTAATTTATTCGTACAATCAAATTCTTGCATTACTTTCAAACCTAACGAACAGAGATCTTGGCCAGTTCTATCACATACATCATAAAATCCAACAACCTTTCCACAACATTATCCGCATGTACATATCGGAAAACAACCGACAGCTGCGTTTTGTTTCGAACATCTGACGATTCATCCAGCATAATATCTACAAATTTAGTATCTTTCATTTGTTTTATTATTGTGGTTGTTAACAATTTCTGGACGCAAAAGATAAAATCATTTAGTATGGTCGGTGACAGTCCATCAAATACTGTCGATGTTTCCAATTGTAGCTTTAGGATTGGGTCAAATTCAGTTTTTAACAATTTCTACAAAATTACCTTTATTTTTGGACTCCTTAGATTCATCCTTTCCACGAAAAACAATTTCCTGTCTTCCAAGGAGACAAGTAATGGAGAACAACCGCTTTAAAATGTCTCGGTTTTTCGTGACTTGTTCGTTGAGCAAAACTGATTGTTTGACATGTGCGTCCAGTTGAGGTTCGATGCGGTTTTTTCCAAATATGGCTAAATCGAAAGTTGCATCAAGATGTTTATTAGACTTACAATGTCATTTTATGGAGGTATGCAAATTATTTAAGTCATTATAGCCTCCAGTTAACAAATTATTCCAAATTGATTTTTCCTTGGAAAACAAAAGACATGGCCAACAATACAATTTATTTCTTTTAGAAAAACCACAAAGCCATGGAGTCGTCGAATATAAATTTGGTTGAAAGGTTCTTTTAAATTTTTTCACATTTTCCTGCACTAATGTTTTTAATTCACGTTTCCTGCGGCTTATCACTTCACGCAACAGAACGAGTAAACTCGTTTCCCTCGTTTTACTATAAAAAAGGGTATGACGAGTTTACTCGTTTCTCGAAAAGAATTTGTTAAAATTTGTTTTGTTTCAGTGGGAGTTAGCTATATATTGTATCTAATTTTTTTTTACGTATGTCTTTAAATGAGACTGCGATCAATTGTTTATGTTTTGTTAAATATTAAATACTAAAGCAATACCACATGCATTAAGTATAATTATAGTTTTGTGAATTTGGAACAATTTTCAAATTTTACATGTTTTTCTGCTACGTTCGTGAAATAGCCATAAGAGAAGATACAGAGATTCAAAAAACAAAAGAAAAAACAAGTAAGTAAACAATAAGTATGAAAGCAGCAGATCTCACGGAAAATCGTATTCTAGAACTATATACCGAAAGTAGTATACAAAATTATACTGATATTTCTAACCTTGTAACTGACCATATTCCAGAACTTTAACCAAAATTCATTTTAGAACCCCATTTAAAAGGCACATGTCAAATTTCATAATAATCCGGAAAGGAATAACCAAGTTCCATCCTACTTGGCCATATTTCAGAGCTTTATCCAAAATTTATTTTAGAATTTTATTCCCAACACACATTTCAAATTTAATGATACCCGGTTAAGGAATAGCCGAGTTCCATCCTACTTGGTCATATTTCAGAATTTCATCCAAAACTCATTTTAAAATCCCATTTCCAATACACATGTCTAATTTCATCATAATCGGTTGAGAAATGGGCAAGTTTGGCCATATTCCAGAACTTCATCCAAAACTCATTTTAGAATCCGTTCTCCATTACACATGTCGACATTTTAGATTCCCATTTCCATCGGACAAGCCGTTCTCGAGATACCATGGATCCAGACATCCAGATGTCCAGACAGACGGACGGACATTTTTTCTGTTTTGCTTTTTCAGACTCAGGGACTTTCAAAACGTCGAGAAAAGTGGTTTTGGACCAACCAAATTTTTCGTCATTTTTGACAGGATTTCAATACTTTGGTCTTTTTAGACCGAAGTAAAAGTTGCACTTTATGGTCAATACAGAAAATTTTTCAACCCATGTAGTATTTAAGCTTCCTGTTAAATTGAGAAACGTTATAAGTGAATAAAAAAAGCTTTTATGTTTGGTAAAACATTTAGGGTACTAGTTTTGGGTTCATGTTACACGCTGCGATAGATAATGTTATGTTAAATGTTGCGTTAAAATGGTGCGTGTCATATAAAATGTTATATTAAATAAAAATATTTCGTCTCTTTTTATTTATCACATTAAAATAGAAACAAAAAATATAGTGAGAGTACTTTCAGTGTTCACGTTACATGTATGCTGTGTTAAAATATCATGACGACATCTTTGAGGCTAAATATTTCTGTGCGTCCGACTTTTCCCAATGTTATATAGGTAATTGGATACCATAAATTTTCAATGATCATCATTTTCACAATACAAAAAATAAAAAAACAAATCATGTCATGTAGCAAAAAATTGAATGTAATCGAATGAGAACCGCTTGCAGCAAAGGATGCATGGGCTGCTGGGATATTTCTTTCATTGTTACTGTTTAAAGTTCTATATAATACTGTTTAAAGTATATTTGCCTTTTAACGCAGTGTCTGACATCTGGTGAACGGTTTTACAACTTAGCCAATGGTGGTCAACCGGTAAATAAATGCATAATTAAACATGTTTCTTATGCCCGATTTCAGAACAAAACAGCAATTCGTCAGTTAAATAATATTTCCTCTCTTTTTTCTTTTATGAAATTGCAATTTGTTTCATAATTCAAAATCAATGCTATTTGATCAAATTTCTTTTTTACATGAACATTTTAAAGGGAGAATTAAATTTTATTTGAGCGATATTGAAAAGTCAATTATTTAATACTCCCTTTAAAATTCTCATGTAAATCCAGATAGCATTGATTTTGAATTATGAAACAAATTGCAATTTCATAAAAGAAAAAAGAGAGGAAATATTATTTAACTGGCGAATTGCTGTTTTGTTCTGAAATCGGGCATTAGTGTATTTATTTCAAAATAATCTTTTTTTTTTCAATTAAAAAATTAAATTCATTTAGAATGGTAATTAATGTATCAATAATATTTGAATTTAAATATAAATGCGGTACAAAAATAACCGGTTACCACCATCGGCTCGTGAAAATCGTGGCGCCTCTTGCGGCGCTTTAAAGGCGAATACATATTAAATAAAATAAAATTATCTACATGTTTATTTTTTATTTTATTTTTTATTCAGGTGGAGCTTGAACCCCGTTCGTATTTTTAACAAAATATTTGGTTTCCTTTTCATATTAAACAATACGCAAAGCCAACTTAATGAATAAATCGATGTAATAAACTTTGAATCTGTCGGTAATGAAGATTACGTAAAGTTATTAGTAGGTACATAAACCAATTAATAAAAGTGGCAGCGTTAGTACTAAAACCTGCATTGCCGACTGAAAGGTGTCTATGATAAATTACCGTATAGTTTAGATTATCGTTACGAGATGACACTAAAATTAAAAATCTTTGAGAGCTCGTTATTTTATAAAACAAATTCAGAATATTTGAGGGGTAACACAATAACCTTATGTTAATCACCTCTTTTTCGAGACAAATACATATATTACATTATATTCCATAGAGCAAGAGTTTCCTTTAAAACGATATACATACAAATAAATTATTATAATTTATTTGTATACATATTATATTATACATACTATTATATTAACACATATACATATTATATTAAATTTGTATACATATATTATATTACAGTAGAGTCTCGATTATCCGAATACTGTTTATCCGAACTCCGCTTTATCCGAACACAAAAAAATACATAAATTTTTTTTTTTTTAATTATTTTGTTATTTACACATTACACATATGTATGTTTAGTGAAATATGAATGAATAAAACATTGAAATTACTCAAAATAATAATTTAAATTCAAAATATCATGTTTATTTTAACCTCCATAAAATGCAAGAGCATTTTACAGTGAATACAGAGCATTTCCGGATTATCCGAAAATCCGCTTATCCGAATTGTCTTCGGTCCCGACCACATCGGATAATCGAGACTCTACTGTATTATAATTTATTTGTCAAATAAATTATAATACCCTATAAAGGACATCATGACACTTTTCCATCAAATAAATTATAATACCCTATAAAGGACATAATGACACTTTTCCATAGTAAACTTGCGGTCAACGATATTGGCAGATTTACCGATAATGCAGTATTATTTAATACGGGAAAATATAGTACGGGATAACTTCTAAAGATGTCAGCTTTAACAATTTTTAATTTTTGGTTAATAAATCAAAAATAAAATTAATTTTTTTTATAATTCATGTCTAGTTGTAAGTTTTATTCGTGTTTTTTGCTTTTGTTTATATTTTTGTTTCGATACAACAAAAAAAAAATTTTAAAAAAACTACTAGTGCCATCTTAAGATTTAATCTATCTATCGCCGTTTTTTGACCGTTAATGTCCTTTATAGGGTATTATAATTTATTTGTTTTCCATAGTAAACTTGCGGTCAATGATATTGGCAGATTTACCGATAATGCAGTATTATTTAATACGGGAAAACATAGTACGGGATAACTTCTAAAGATGTCAGCTTTAACAATTTTTAATTTTTGGTTAATAAATCAAAAATAAAATTAATTTTTTTTATAATTCATGTCTAGTTGTAAGTTTTATTCGTGTTTTTTGCTTTCGTTTATATTTTTGTTTCGATACAACAAAAAAAAAATTTAAAAAAAACTACTAGTGCCATCTTAAGATTTAATCTATCTATCGCCGTTTTTTGACCGTTAATGTCCTTTATAGGGTATTATAATTTATTTGTTATTTGTATAAATATAATTTTATTTTTATAGCAAACTCCACTTTTTTAAATCTTCTTTATCGATTTTTGTACTAAATTTTTTGTGTTTGGGATAAACTAACTCTGCATCTCGGCAATTCGCTTAACGAACTTTAGATGACTCTTTTATCAATAATTTGGTGTATCAACTAACTTATTTAGGTAGAATTTTAATTGTAAATTTACCTTTTATTTATGTCACACTTAATTTATTACACTTTCTTTTTTGCTTGTTATCTTTTGGTAAACAAATTAGGAATCAAACTCGACATCACGTGCGAAAAAGACGATTAAATAATCTCGAAAAAAAATTTTCAATGTTTTCGCTAGCTTATACCTTTCAAACATTATGCACCTATTTGCAAATGATAAGAAAAAAATGTAAACATAAATATTATATTCGTTATTGTAGTAGAATAATCTTTATGTTCGCTAATTTAGTATCGCATAATGGTTGCAATACTTCTATTAGATCTAGAAAACGGACAAGAGATTGTAGAAGTGGTAAATCACAGTTTTTCATGTTTGAATTCATTTGTTTGTTTTCATTAAATATCGAACCTCATTACTAGATTGAAAAATTGTTTTAATTCCTTTTTTTTATTGATGTTTTTTTAAGTATTCCTTGTTTATTTTAAAATTTTGGTCAAATTAACCGTCAAACTAAAGTTAAGTCGTTCTCTTTCTTGCTCGAGATAAATAAAAATATTTATTTTGTCCCTTGTTGCTTAAG
Organism: Tipula helvola; assembly: GCA_963556165.1. Classification (NCBI taxonomy): domain Eukaryota; kingdom Metazoa; phylum Arthropoda; class Insecta; order Diptera; family Tipulidae; genus Tipula; species Tipula helvola. Next base: position 233,646,267 of record OY744481.1, read on the forward strand.
TAGATATACGTACATAAAATTGAGAAAATTAGAATAGTATGTATTACAATACACATAGTTTAATTAATAAATTAAAATTAACTCGTTTTAAATAAATCATTCTTAAACGAACCTCTTCAAGTCAAATTAAAATAAACGCTTTTGATTCTGTAATGGAGTGAATTATAAAATAATCAATTTACCTTTTAAAGGTAAGGTTCGCAGGAAAGGCAACGCCTAAGTTAGATATGAATGCTATCCCGTTGTTGTTTCATTGCGAAATAAAAATAATTAATTCAAATAAAACAAATGTTTATTTTTTAATTATATTTACATACATACGTACAAGGAAGTAAAAATTATCAGGAAGTGCAATTATTTGATTTTTATGTTTAAATTTCAAAAGATCGATTTCGATTACAACTAATCATCTTCAATTAGACAAATCGACCCCATAAAACTAAATGTAAGAACAAAATAATTGAACTATAAGAAAATAAATAAAATTAAAAATAAAATAAATATTTGTTTTGTTGTAATTAGTTATTTTTACTGTCGAATAAGTCACACGAAACAAAACATACAATCAAGATAAATTTTATGTATAGAAATGAAATTTTTAAGGTAGAATAATAAAAATTTAGTTAATATGACTTAGAAAGTTTTGGAATATTTGTGTAATCGCACGGATTAAAGATTGAATAAATGATTGAAATTTTCAAAGAGTCATCTGCCTGAAAACTTTGCCTTTGATAATATTCCACAAAGATGTCTGCAATAATTCTAAATTTATTATTTTATATACAGACGTTCGTGGTACAATTAAAAGTTAATAATGAGTTAAGCAAATCATGGCAAATAAGACTATGTAGCATTTTGCATTCATTGCATTTACGGTTAACACTTGTTCCATATCTAGTACATTTCTGTGACTCGTACAATACCGTTCCAAAAATTGGATGGAATACTGCCATGTAGAGCACCTTCATTAACGTCAAGACGAGATAATCTATCGAAACCTCCATGTTCCGTTAAATTATATTCCTGTTAATTTTTAGCACACAGTAAGAATTACGTACAATGATAAGTATATCGCTGATCGCAGCATGTCCAAAACTATATTTTCTAAGATGCCGGATACACGTAACTTGTATGTTCGTCGTATGAGCGAGACAGATCTTTATATCCGAATTTCATATAAAGAGTGAAGTTAGATATTATTCACACAACATATATGACAGTTCTCCCTCTCATTATATGAAATTCCGTTACATTACTTTGTCAGTCTCTATTATACTAACTTCGGTTAATTCATTTTTTTTACTAATTTAAAATGTGTGTAATCCAAATATTTCATTTAAGTATTATAAAATAAAATCATGGAGCTTTTCGATTTTTATTTGATCTTCGAGGTGATTTACATTATCTGCTGAGTCTCCAACTATTTCTGAGCTAACCGGTTATCCTTGATTCTGAATATTTTGCGAAGATTCAAAAGAATCCCCCAGTAACTCTTTATCTAACGCTCCAGACTACTTTGTATTATCTGATAATGATTTGTTTCACTTTCCAATCCTACGTTTGGTCCAACCAATCGAACCTGGTCGATATGACGCTTCCACGTACGTCCGTCATCAAGTTCTACTATATAATGTAATATCCCCAATATTCTTACAACAGTACCAAACAACCATTTCGAATCTTTCGACAAATATTCTCTGACTGAAACTCTATCTTTCATTTCAACTTTCATACCTATTGAGTAGTATTTCTCTCCTCGCGTGATCGTATTTGTCGATTAAAAATCAGCATAGAGAGTGACTTACCTGTTGCCGATGAATTCTTTTTCTACACACCAACAAAATATTCTGTAATGCAGCATGTGATTCCTCCGAGCTGCAGTTTAATGTTTTCAATTTATTTTTAATCGTCTGGATGTATCTTTCAGCTTGTGAACAACCCCACTTAATTTCAAAAATGCTGAAACTCATGAGCGGTAAATTGGCTTCCATTATCGGATACTAGACCTGATGGAATACCATAAATCCCAAAAATTTCACGACAATTCTTAATAGTACTTTCCGCGGTAATGCTATTTATGATACGACACTCAATCCATTTCGAAAATGCAACGACCAATACAAAGAAATATCGTCCTTTGAAAGGTCCGGCAAAATCACAATGCATTCTCTGGAAAGGTTCGCTATGAGTATCCCAGCAATGAAATGTGACCTTTGGTGGATTTGACTGCACTCTCTGGCAATCAGTACAATCCCTTGAAATATTCTCGAAATCGTTGTCAATATACCGTAACTTCGGCTAATTCTCTGACAAAATATCTTCTCTGAGAATATTTGAAGGAGCGGTTTACTGTTTGTAATTAATGTAAACTTCCAACCATAAACAAACTGATAAAACTTTCTTACTAAATTATCGCATACGCTTCAGTACGTTGTACTTCAGTAAGTGTCTGTGAATCATACTGTATTAATCGTTCCAAACCGTCCGAATACCTGTGACTTAAAACAGCACAAACCCCGTAAGGTGAGGCACCAACACTATTCTTCAACAAATGATTAAGAGGATATAGAATAGAACTCAAATTTTGAAAAAAAAGACCATAATATTTTATAGGGCCCACAAAAGCCCGTACCTGTTCCCTATTCTGTGGCCTAGGCATATTTTGTATAGCATCAACTTTTTCTGGCATTTTGTGTTTACCTTTCTTATCTATGACATAACCGCAATAATAAATTGATTTTGAAAAAAAATTCCATTTTTCCATATTCACACGAATATTGTATTTTGAAAATCTACGTAAAATTTCTTCCAATCGTTCTAGGCGTATTTTATCACTTTCTCTTCATTTTTATGTCGTCCAGGAATACTGTTACACCCTAAATGCCTTGTAAAATAATTTCAATATGTAGGGACGCATACGCAGGAAACGAAAGGGTTATAAGATAAAAATTCACCAATTTATCTTGAGCTGTTCAAAAAATTTCAGAATTCCTTCGAATTTAAAATTTAGCTTTATTTGCTAAATATAATTGCTAGGTATATAAAAATAAGTTTTTGTAATTAGTATCGAAATCAAAATAAATATTTAAAATTTAGGTTTACTTAAAACGTAACTATATTATAAAAATAACATTTCATGTTTTTTACAATAATTCCAGTAAAATCTATCATATCATATTTCTGAAACTTTGTTCACTGTCATTTCGGCCAAATAAATTGTTAGCACAAACACTTTAAGCAGCAAGCACTTAAAGTGTTTGGAATATTTATTTGAGGGAAACAAACAATGCAATTTGGTAGAAAAAATTGTATGTTTGCTGGTAAACGATTTTAATAGTCTAAGAGCTGTTAGACAATTTTGAGTAGGTATTTGAGGCAGCATGAAAATTTGTGTACCGCTTCTTTAGCAATGTCTAAACACAAAATCAAAGACCTGGCTGAAGGAGCGAGGCATTGTCAACCTTGGATTTTTTTAAGTTGCGAAACTTTTTTTGCAAAAAATGTATTTGAGGCATTCTGAAATTTTAATACGTTTTAGTTTAGTATTTAATAAAATATAAATTAAAAAAGCCAGATCATTTAGTCGGGTCTAAAATGTTGCCAGACGGCTTCAAAGTTGAATTTTGTAGACTTCTAAAAAATATATTTGATGCAAGCTAAGACTTATTTTTAGACAGATAAATATATATACCTAAAAAAACATAACTTCAAAAGGACAGGTCATTTTGGTGGGGCTCTCTACCTGCCAGGTGGTCGGGAATGTATACTGAGTTCTTAAGAGCTTTTGTCGTAATTCTACTTTACAGTTTTCTGTTTCGCTTATTCTATTACATCTAGTTATCTTCAACATTACTTTCTTGAACCTTATTACCTGTTTCAACAGTTTTTTTTTTCAATATATAAGCAGAAAATTTCATAATTTTTACCTTTGAAATAGATTTTTCGAACCTATCAGCAGATTCGTTACATTCAGAAATAAACTTTTCACGTAATTTTGCATCTACTTCTTCAATATTTATCAAAAAATCTTGTTCTGCATTTAAAGCTGCTTTTCCACTCGAAATATTGAAAAGTCGTTGCTGGTCGATGCTAGTATCGAATGGATTCATAAATTTGGAAAATGCATTGACAAATAATTGAATTTGTTTAGTGTCTTTGTTTAAATTATATTTTTCCAAATCAGCTGTAACATGTTGCCGTTTCCGTAGACAAGTAGCCTCATACATATGTATATGATACAACAGTTGATCGAATCTCGAGGCTCTTACAACAGCGCTGCCGAGCAGAAATGGAGTTAATAAAATGTACTGCACCGGATAATCTTCTTTCATCATCTGCGTTGATTGTCTGTTCCAGAGTCAGACCAATTGGCTGTCTACAGAATGACTTGTCCGTTCTTTGGATTCCAAAATAACTTCTTTCCATGGATTCTTGTAATCGTGGATGAGTTTGTTCTAGTTTAATTAAAATATCGTGATATTTAACCAACCAACGTGAATAATTTGGCTGATTAAATACAAAGAAAAGATTGGCCATTTTTCAGATCAATATCGCCTGTCCGTATACTGTGGCTTAACTCCTGGCAATAATTGACGAGATTTATGTACGGCATATAAAATTAAGGCTTTTTACCATAAGTTCCATTCAAACGGGCTTCTTTATTATGTGTACCGAATGAAATTTGTGATTTGTACATGAAGAATTAAAACTAAACGGCAATATATAATCATTATTTTTCTGTACTTGTTCTATTGCACATATTGTACAGTTTTTAAATAATCGTATTCATTCAAACTTTTTGTTCATTTTACGGCGAACATTCACCTTTTCATAATCCCATTTATTATGTATGGATGTGATCTTAAGCCGCATTGGCAAACTGCTTGCCAAACCATATGTTTTTTTGCCAAATTTTTCAACAGCTATGGTAGTAATTGCTCCGTCCAGTTCTTTACCTTTCTTTTTGATGTAATATTGGGGACCTGGAAGTGTCGAGAAATCCATTTTGACGTAGGTCTCGTCGTTCATTACGAAACAAGAATCTTTTCTTCGTTCAACCATTTGTTGTGTTTCTTTGCTCGATCGATCCCTCTATTAAATAGTTCAACACTTCTTTTGGGGATTTTTGACTTCTTGTATGTCCGTAGATTATTTCTGGTTTTAGCTCGTTCCACAATCGATTTGGTTGTTTTGGTTTTTCTGGCCAAATCTCGCACAGACATCGAGGGATGTTTCGAAATGACTCTTACAATTTTCTGATCCAACATTTTATTTGGAGCACCTGATTTTTCTCCGGATCCGGGCTTGAGTGATACAGAAAGATTGATTTGACATTTTTTTTTACATTTGTTACCGTATTATTGGAAACATCGGCCAATTTACCAATTTTTTTATTGGTATACTCGGGATGATCATTGCACAATCTAATTATTAAATCACATTTTTCTCCTTATGATGCGTCCATTTCGAAACAAATAAAACAAATGCCCAATTTGACGTTTATTCGTTTTTTTAAATTGTTTTTCTACAAAATAACGGTACCAGTTTTTTTCTTTTGCGTAGTAACCTATGAAATAATATAAATTTGGGAATCACAAATTTCATTCGGTACACATAATATGTTGAAGATATGAGGTTTGAGGCATCACTATTTTGTAATAAAGCCCCATAAGATAATTTTTGATCATTAAACTCCATCTGCTCTATACGTAAATTTTCTATAATCGTTATTTTTTCATTTTTCAAGAAAAATTCAAAATGCAAAATTTCTAATCCAACTGCCATCAGTGGATGAAATCGTTTACATCTATTAAAGTGCTTGCCAGAAAGGCATGAATCAACAGATCCATTTGCTATTTTTCACTTTCAACAGCAATATTCATTGGTCCACAGCTTTGAAATATGCAAGGATAATATGAAAAGATCCAAAATGAATAAATATGTTATCAAATAATGGCTGCTCACTAGCTTGGATTTGCATCGCAACTTTAGCAATAGCTAAATCGTAAGTAACTTCTATATGAGACTGCAGTACTTCTTCAGCGATTTTTTAACTTTCTTTCAGTGTTTCGAGAACAACATTTTTAGAAGTAGTGTTGATGATAACTACACTCCCGAGCAACTGAATCGACTAAAACCTTAAGCGCTCACATAAGGGCGATTTTTGTTAGAACGGTCAAACTGATTTTCATAGGACATTGTTTTTTTGAAAGCCTGATATTTTTGCTTTAAAATGACACTATTTTTATGAAAATTGGTTTAGTACTTTCTTTTGTAATGAATTTTGAATGAAAACGCAACCAAAATTGATGATTAAGCAAAAAATATTGGGGTTGTTTAAAATTAAATTACAACAAAAAACTCAAGCAAACCAATAAAATAATTTTATTGGTTAATAATAAGTATGGCCCCCCCTTGCGTCTACAACGGTTCGCATGCGGTTCCCCATTGACCTTATTAAGGTTTTGACAAATACTTTGGGGATCGCACCCCACTCCTCCTCTAACGCAATCTTCAGGTCACTGATGTTAGATGGTACCGGATTTCTAGCTCGGACTCTCCGTTTTAGTTCGTCCCATAAATGCTCAATTGGATTCATGTCTGGACTGAGTGCTGGCCACCTCATCGTCTCGAGTCCGACCTCATCCAAGAACTGTCGAGTGGTTCGAGCTGTGTGACTCCGGGCATTGTCATGCATCAATATGAAATCTTCCCCTATATATCCTGCATAGGGCACTACATGATCCAAGAGAATGCCCTCGATATATCGTTCAGCGGTCAGACCTCCTTCACGGCCTCCACCAGGTACGAAAACAAGATCTGTTTTACCCTCAAACGATATGCCAGCCCACACCATACACGAACCGCCGCCGTATGAGACTGTTTCAGCAAAACAGCACTGCGAAAATCGCTCTCCTGGACGCCGGTAGACACGGTCTCTCATATCACTACCATGGAGACATATTCTGCACTCGTCAGTAAATAGAACGGACGTCCATTGCTCGATGTTCCAATTGATGTGTTCGCGAGTAAATTCGAGTCGCTGTTTGCGGTGGCGTGTTGTCAATTTTGGGCCTCTAGCGGGCCGTCTTGGAGTGAGGTTGGCTTCCTTTAAGCGTCTTCTTACTGTCCATTGACTAACAGCTACATCTCGAACTTGTTTTAGCTCCTGCTGCACATCGACGCCCGTGAGATTGCGATTTCGCAGTGAAGTTAGGACGATAAATTGATCGTCCCTCTCTGATGTACACCGAAACCGGCTGGTTTGTGGTCTTCGATTGAAGGTACCAGTTTCCTGAAACCTTCTGAATACTCTTGAGACAGCAGATTGGCTCATGTTAAGCTGACGAGCGACTTCCTGTTGATTGCGTCCTTCTTGCAATAAAGCAACAACTTGTGCGGATTTTTCTGGAGTGGTATCCATAATTTTAAGGAAACAATGAATTAAACTGGTAGAGATTTGTTTAGATCAACGTCTGACTCATAAGTGACGACAAATATCGGTCATCGTGGTATTATACAGGAGATTGCATCACGCCAATTGTTTTCACCGAAACATCGCATTTTGCTAAGACTGCTTTAATTTGAAAAGTACTGTATGGATTTTAATGATAAAGGTACCCTTGAAAAGATAAAATACTAGGCTGTCAAAAGAAGGTTGTTTTTCGAAAATCGATCCAGCCATTTTAAAAAAATGTGCGTTTTGATGGTCTAGTCGATTCAGTTGCTCGGGAGTGTAGATGTAATAGAATAAGCAAAACAGAAAAGTGCAAAGTAGAATTATGTCAACAGCTATTAAGAACTCAGTACATTTCCGACCACCTGGCAGGTAGAAAGTCCCACCAAAATGACCTATCTTTTTGAAGTTATCTGTCTAAGTCTTAGCTTGCCTCAAATATATATTTTAGAATTCTATGAAATTCAAGTTTGAAGCCGCCTGGTAACATTTTGGACCCGACTAAATGATCTTGCTTTTTTATTTAATATTTTAGTAAATATTCTAAACTAAAAGGTATTAAAATTTCAGAATGCCTCAAATACATTTTTTGCAAAATAAATTTCGCAACTTAAAAAAATCAAAGGTTGACAATGCCCCGCAACCCTTCAGCCAGGTCTTTGATTTTGTGTTTAGACATTGCTAAAGAAGCGTCACACAAATTTTCAAGCTGCCTCAAATACCTACTCAAAATTGTCTAACACCTCTCCATCTATTTGGAATATATACGGGAAAATGTCGTATAATACTATTTTTCATTTAAAAAAATCAAAACAAAAAGCAAATTTAGGCTTTGTTAAAATTTTTGAAATTATTTAAATATTTTAAATTAAATATAGTATTGTATGATTTTCGAATAAGTTCCAGAAGATTTTAGATAAAATAATGCAAACATTTGGGAATTATTGCTTAAAAAAGGAAATGCAGTTTTGCTAAAATAACCATGTGGGTCGCCTAACCAATTGATTAACGCCTTACTGTCTAAACAATTGATTTGAATTAATTGTTTGTACTTAAATCAAAAATATGTTAAAAATAATAGGAGTAACAAATTTCCAACTTTAGTACTCACACTAGTTCAGGATTTTTATTTAAAGCATCATCTACATAATTATTTTAGAAATTTTCACTCGGTCTCGATTTTAAAATGATTGAAATGATATTTTTGACGTAATTGCTTAAAATTATTTTCGCTGAAGTTCGAAGAAGCTGATGAATATCCTAAGTGGTATATAAATATGGATAGGAAATTAAGGGTTGAAACTATTTGTTAAATATCAATTCAACGGTTATATTTAGAAAATACACGGCATGTGTTTTTGTATTGTTTTGCAGAATATTAAAAATTTACAAAGCAGTGTAAATTGAATTTGGCGAAATCAAATCCAATTAAAATAAAGGATTTGAAGAGAATCTATGAAATAAATCTCATGGTCAAACCATCAGTAGCTGGTAAGTTTGGTAAGAACTCAAATAAAAATGTGAACAAATTGTTTCAAAAATAAGTCAAATTATATTGAAAAAACTGGGTTTTACAGAATACAGAGAAACAGCAGCACTTTAAAAAATTGTAAAGTGAATTTTTTTTTCGCTTAAATTGATTATCAAAATAAAATACGCATCGTACGCGTACCCCGTAGAAATAAAACAAAATAAAATAAAAAAATAAAATAATAATTATTTCTACATTAAATTTCATTTTTTCTTGATGCGTATTGCGGATGTCAAAACTATTAAACGGTTCAGCCTCTAAACATGAAAATGTTCTAAGTAATTTATATAGTGGAGGTACTAGTTCATCTTGAATTGATGTATTGATCGTCTGCTCTTATGTCTTGCGATGATTGGTGATCCAAAGCGTGTACTTCGAAGTTGCTATACGAAAGGTAATTCAATTCTTCTACCAGCAGAATTAAATTATTTTGATACCTTTTAACGTATTGGACGAAAAACTCTTTTTTATTTCCGCTCCGCTTTGTCCATGAACAAATTTAAATTCATTTTCAATTAAAAAATGGGAAGCCACTATATAAAATAATACACACACTTTTAAGATATTGAAAATAAAATTTAATATCAATTTTATATATACCGGCCCTCTGAAATATTTCATATGAGAATTCCCCCGTCCCCATTGCTGGTACAATTTTGGTGACATTTTTGTATGTCACTGGAAAAGCTTCGAAATACTCTCCCATGTTTTTTTTATGTCTTTACTTATTAAGTTATCACTAATTGAACTTACCTCCAAATATAATAATTCACTAATTAGTAATTTTGATAAATTAATCACAATCAGTTTCTTATTACTTATAAAAATTTAAAATATATAATATTAAAATATTGAATGAATCCACTTTTCACTGTGCACGTTTAGATGTTGTAACCAGAATAACCGCAAAGTGTTCTACCGGTTGTAAAAAAATATTTATTACTATCCTAAACATGTGTATTGTGTACCTAAAAACATTAAATTTAATTCGCGTTACCAACAAACAATATTTAAATAATTCTCCTAAACCGAATCCGTTCAACATGGCATATTTCAAAACGGAATATTTCAAAATGGAATATGAAAATATAGCATATGGTACACTATATGGCATATTTCAAAATGACATATTTTAAAACGGCATATGGTACGCTATGGCATATGGTACACTATGGCATATTTCAAAACGGCATATTTCAAAACGACATATAGTACATTATGGCATATGGTACACTATGGCATATTTTAAAACGGCATATAGTACGCTATGGCATAAGGTATACTACGGTATATTTCCATATGGCATATATCTTAGCCGAGTATGATGAAATTTAGCAAGTGCAACGAAAATGGAATACTTAACCGGATTTTAGACGAAGTTCTGTAATATGATGAAATTCAACATATACTTTAGAAATGGTATTCTAAAAAGAGTTTTGGATGAATTTCTAGAACATAGCCAATCATGATGGAACTTAGGTATTTCTTAAACGATTTTGATGAAATTCGACAAGTGTGATGGAAATGGGATCCTAAAATGAGTTTTAATAGAAGTTCTGAAATATGGTTAATTTTGATAGAATTTGTCTATTTATTGGCGGATTATGATGAAATTCGGAAAGAGTGATGGAAATGGGATTGTTAAATGGTTTCTAGAAAAAATTTTGAGATATGACAATGTTTATGCAACTTGGATATTTGATAACTGATTATGATGAAATTTGACAAATGTGATGGAATTAGCATTCTAAAATGAGATTTAGATAAAGTTCTGGAATATGGCCAATAAGAATGAAAATTAGCTATTTCTTAACCGATTATGATGAAACTCAACAGTGCGATGAAAATGGGATTCTAAAATGGTTTTAATCATCAACTTATAAAGTTACCCTATACTTCCTAAAATAGCCTTTGCAATTTTATTTCGCTTAATATAATTTTCCTTCACTTAATGCAATTAAATTTATTCTTCCACGGAGATAAAAATATTGGTAATAAAGATATAATCGGGAATTGCGTATTAATATCTATAATTTTTAATTTTTATTTAAATCTAATTTTAAAAGTAAAAATATGTATATTGGCCCTTCAGGTTTATTCTTATTCATTGAAATCATTTTTAAAGAAGGAACTAATTTTATACCAACATCAAAATTTAGCAAATTAATTGGATAATAGCGTATTTATTCAAGGATGTTTTATTATTTTAGTAATGATTTTTTTTCGAATTACTAGTATGAACTCGTTTATAAGATGAAAATAGTTTTTAGATAAAACAACAGAGAATTTTCTTCTTAATTCTTTGTGATAAAACTCTAGAATGTTGTTAATTAGGATAAAACTTGGGTATTTCTTAACCGAATATGATCAAATTCGAAAAATGCGATGGAAATGGGATCTTCAAATAATTTGTAGATGAGGTTCTGGAATAAGTTAAATTAATCTGGAGCTTGGCGATTTTTTAATCGATTATGCTGAAATACATTATCTCTTAATAGAATTTTCCTCTAACTAACGGATTTTTCTTTAAACCTTTACCTAATAGAAATTTCCTTCAATTAGTAGAATTATCCTTGATTTACTTAAATTTTCCTTCACCTATTGAGTTTTTCTTCAGTTATCAAAATTTTCTTTCGCTTAACAGAATTTCTTTCACTAATTTTAATTAAATCTAATTTAAAATTTAAAAATTAGTCCTTTTTTAGGTTTTTCGTTCTGTCGCAACGATTAGAGGTGAATTTTTTTTAATTAAAATTATTTACAAATAGAAACAAATTTTCTATTTAACATCAATAATTAACAAGATAATTAGCAAATTTGCTTATTAATTCGCCGATTTTTAATTTTATTTTTGTTATGATTTTTCGCAATGAATGCCGGTTGCACAGTGGTTAGCATGCTTGCTTTAAGCTCCGGAGGTCTCGGGTTCGACTCATGTTATTGGGTTTTACCTATTTGCTGTTTATAAAACAAAAACAAAAAAAATATTGTTTTTATGGCTTCTTTAAGGGTTATTTTTTTACGACGTTTGATGGGGAAATCCAGATTTTAATTTTAATCTTTGTTGTATTGTTTACCGATAAATGTAATATACATTAATAGCAGATGTTTCATTGCCCTTATATTGTCAGTTAGTAACCGACTTCCAGTTTTGTTGTTACATATTTTAAAAAAAACAACTGTCGTAGTACTACAGAAACACCCACTGAAAATAAAATTTATTTAGTACCTGAGTAATAGTAAAGATCTCGATAAAGTCGACATCATAGGATTCATAAAATCGTCAAGGCTGAGATGGCTTGGGCACGTACTATGTTCACAAAATCGGACCACTAAACAGGCCTTGGAGTCAGCACCAGCGAAAGTAGGACCTCGTGGGAGACCACCTACCCGATGGATGGACGACGTTGAGAGGGACCTGTACACACTCGGTCACCGTGTCTGGCGTTCTCTTGTGGCGGATCGGATTATTTGGAGGAGCATCGTTGAGGCGGCCAAATCCCTTCATGGGATGTAGCGCCAGCGGAAGAAGAAAAAAAAATAGTAAAGATCATGGAATAGTTATTCTATGATCTTTGGGAATAGTATAGTATGTTTATTATATTTTCTTTACATTTTATATTTTAAATATCTATTCAAACCAATTGCGGGTTATATAAATGGTAATTAAAAATAATTTTAAATTCCCTAAAAGAATATTATTTAAATTTTAAGCAGGCGGATAAAATGTATTCCCATTCATAGGGCCAGATACTCGATACTCAGTTAAGCAGTCATTTTTTGCGAATTTGCTAGAAATGTTATAATGATAATTTAGCAACCCAATTTGTTTCTGAATTTCAGAAAATGGGATACTTTGACGCACTTTAACTTTTGTGCTGAATACAAAAATATATTTTACTTTGCTAAAATAATCGAGTAGTTTACGCAAGCAAATTTTCGATTAGCAAATCCGCCATATTTGCAGAGTTGCGAATTGCTAGAGTATCGAGTATCTAGCCCATAGTCTTTCATTGAAAAGCGGTTAAACCCTTTCTCGTGATTTATTGGTGTTTATGTACTTCATTGAATGATGAATGAATTTTAATTAAAAAATGACCACTCGTTAACATTCAAAAGAGGATTTAAATAGAGATATTTTCAACCCAAAATTAAATAAATAGAAAGAAAAATTATTTTGGATATCATTTGTGTTATAATTTTTGACTAAAAATTACAAAAGTGTATTCAAATATAACGATAATTTTTGCGGTGTTCAAATATATTATATTAACTTTTAAAAATTATTAATAAAAATTGATATTAAAACTTATAATTATATAAAATTATTTATATATCTGGTGAGAAATCAAATTATTCTAAATCGTTGTTTAGATAAGTAATATTTTACTTTATTAATAGAAATGACAGAGGTGGAGGAAAACAACGAAAATTTTGCAGGGCAGCAGTGTGAGATTATGTGGTCTCATAAAATGACCAAATTGTTGTCTTTAAATGGCTTCTCATACGAATTTCATAGCATCACAAACAAATGGAGGTGCACGTTCAGAAACTATCCATTGTTTAGATGCACTTGCAATTTAAGAGCAGAGCAGAGGGATGATGGAAACTATTATGTAACCGAATTTTTCCAGTCTCATAACCATGCTCCAAATGCTGAAAAGTTGCCCATTTCAAACGTCCTAAACAACATTAAAGAAATTGCGGGGACTTCACATAATTTGCCGTGCCAAACACTGCAGGTTACTACATCAGCGCTTCCTGAAAATATAGCTGGTTGCCTTCCGTCAAAGTCAGCCCTAACCCAAATGATTAAACGGGGGAAAAAGAAGCATCAACTGGAAAAGGAACCCGAGTCAAGAGATTTCATAATCCCAATGAGGTACCAGCAAATTAATGGAACTAAATTTTTATTCGGAGACTTCATTGAAGGAGATGACCGAGTAATAATTTTTACAACATATCAGAATTTAACCTGGCTGAGGGACTCTGAATTCTGGATGTTGGACGGAACTTTCAAAGTCGTTCCGAAGCTGTTCTACCAGCTATATACCATACATTGCAGTATTGGGCCGCATAAACCTGTTCATCCAATGGTTTATGCATTGATGAGCGGAAAATCGACAGCGCTATATGAAAATTTATTTTCCAATTTAAATGAAAGCGCTTTGGAAATTGGAATTCATTTGGACCCTAAATTGGCGATAATGGATTTTGAAAAAGCCGCAATCAACAGTATCCGCACCGTGTTCGATAAAATAACAGTTGAAGGCTGCAATTTCCATTTTATGCAAAACGTGTATAAACAAATACAAAAAATTGGTTGGCAGACCCGTTATGGTATAGATGTAGATTTTGCATTAAAAGTCCGCCAAATTGTAGCGTTGTGTTTCCTTGAACCTGAAGAAATACCTGACTGGTTCAAGGAAATAACTGCAGAATTTGGAGCAGAATTTCATCCGCCAACAGACTGGCTTAACGAATATTACGTTTCCGGTAAAAATGGAAGAGGTCCTTTGTTTCCGCCCAGCCTATGGAGCGTGTATGACCAAAATAAAATAGGGATTCCAATAACACAAAATTATGCGGAATCCTTCCATCGTTATATTAATACAATAATTGGTCGACCACATATTGGCGTGTTTAGTTTAATGGAGGAACTGCAAAAAATACTACAACAACGAATGCAGCAATAGAAAAATTAGAACGAGGAAATCCACCATCTGTGAAAAAAAGGAAATATTTAAATAAAGAAACCAAAATTCAATTAATTTTAAATAAAAAAAAGAATTTAGTAAATTCGGATTTCTAAAAGCTATAGCTGGCAATATTTCGATTAATTGAAATTAAGTTTACAATTTTAAGTTAAAATGCAAATAAAATGAGTTTTAAAATTAATAATAGTACGCTTTTATTTTCTTTACATTTTCATTTTAAATATTTCTATATATCAATTAATTTAAGTAAACATCATTCCAGAACTTCATCTAAAACTTATTTTAGGATCCCGCTTCGGGTGCTACTTCAAAAATTAAGTCACAAAAAAGAATAAAAAATATATTATGTACATATATATTAGTTTTATTCATTTTTATTTATATTTATCGACTCTTTTCAACTTGAGACATTTGTGGTACAACTATCAGCAGAAGCGATACGAGCGATACATTTACTTCGACCTGTGCCTGCAAGGTTGGCGAAGCATTTTTCAATTTAACACAATGTCGCAATTCGCTTCAATACATTCGTCGATACTATACTAACCCAACGAAATAAGTTAACAAAAACACAATTTGAAACATTTACAGTGGAAGTGGAACTATCAGAAGAAGCGATACGAGCCATATAATGTAAATACAATTCTAGAATATAGTCAATTAGGATGGTATTTGGCGGTTTCTTATCCGATTATTATCAATTTCGATAAGTGCGATGGAAATGGGATTTTAAAATGATTTGTAGATGAAGTTCTGGAATAAGTTAAATTAATCTGGAATGTGGCTATTTCTTAACTGATTATTTCGAAATTCGTTCTTTTAAAAGAATTTTCCTTCACTTAACGCATTTTCCTTTAAACCTTCACTTGACAGAATTTTCCTTCAATTAGTAGAATAATCCTTTATTTACTTAAATTTTCCTTCATATATTAGAATTTTTCTTCAATTATCAAAATTTTCTGTCGCTTAATAGAATTTCCCCTCAATTAATAACTCTTAAGCGAAATATTATAAATTTATAGAAAAGAATGAAGTTTGATTTCGATTTTTATTCAATTGTAAAATTACTTAAATATTAAATAAAAATCACATTTATTTTTTGTAATTTAAATAAAAAACTCATCTATGTATAGTAACGTTACGCGCCAACGTTATAGGCAAGCCAATTGCCCGGTTTGTCCGGTTCGCGAAAACAATCCGACCAGAGCTTGTGAATTTTACTCCGATCTCTTATTGAAAAATCAGTCGATTTGATTAATTTCAGTAAGCCTTCGTAGTTTATACCATTCACAAAACACAATGTAACAAGTGTTAAACGTTTTTTATAAGTACATTTTCCATAGAACCCATTTACAACGTAATTAGGTGCATTGTCGAAAGCGAATTGATCTTCTGCATTTTACGTGTGCGCGTTCGTTGTAATTCAAATGTTGTTTTTTAAATTCTTACCGTATAAAAAATAGTTTACCAAAATTTTGTTGGACTAAATCTTTAAAATTTTGTTTTCCGAAATAATTATTTTGATTATTTTATAGTGAAATAATGAATATTTAGTGAAAAGTTTTTCTGGGATCGATATAAAATATTGCAACTACAAAATGTTGCAATTACAAAATGTTGCAACTACAAAATCTTGCATAACAAAATAGTGCAATTAATTTACTTTTTAGTAGGTGCCATTAATAGATTCTTTATAATCCGCTCCTGGATGCGGCACGCAGTGCGACATGTTTGCTGATCCCGGCTCCTACGTCCCCTGAAGTTCAAATCTAAAGCCCCTCGGAGGGCTAAGCGGGGGGGGGGGGGGAGCGCAGCGACCTCCCGCGTGCCCGTGAGAGTTACCGAAGCCGTTAGCCTCTACAATTCTAAGTTAAATTAGTCGATGTCATTTTTCTTCAATTTATTTTCCTCAGACTAGAGAAAAAAAATGTACGGGAAATTGTTATGCAAGATTTTGTATTGCAATATTGTATAATTGCAAAATTTTGTATGCGAAATTTTGTAATGCAATATTTTGTAATGAAAGATTGCATACCCAATCCAGTTTTTCTATGTCCCTTATTTTAAGTTAATTTTTCACATGAGCAGGCATTTATGTACATTAAGATGATTCAGATTCAATTAACAAAAAACAAATTTTAATAATTAATTTGCATACACACATTTTATTTAAAATTATAATTTCAAAAGTTAGTTTCTCTTCTTGAGATATGTTTGAAAAAATATTATAAAAATTAAACTAAGTTTAATGGTTTAGTGATATAAATCATTAAAGAGCTATATTATATAGGCCTTCGATTTATCATGATATATTTCAGCTTTTCTTCTTTTTCTAGATATTTTATTTGGAAATAATTGTTCACCAGATCTCATTTTGTCGGTTCGGTTTTTAATAAATATTTTTTCTTTGCCTAATTTATCTTGTCAGCTTATAAAGTACAACATGCAATTTTCCAACAACAACTTGCAGCCTCCTATGCCAAGCCTTTAAATTGTTTTGAGTTCGTGGAAAGTTATTCTCAAAAGAGTCAGCAATAGACCAAAAATTGGGACCATATCGTGGCGGTTTATTGTTTGTAATAGCACGGCCCGAAATATAATTTCTATTTATCCATGATACAATAATTTCTCCATCTTCATCCAAAACATCCTCTAATTTAGATAAATAATAACAAATTTTATCAGGTGGAACGAAGGCTAGGCAGCCAGCATTCGAATCTTAATTCTAAAATCTACGTCGTTACCATATCTGGAAGCCAATTTTTCTTTCTGCACTTTTCGCCAAATAATTTGGGCAAAATGAAATCAACAATCCAAAAATTACATCCGGCAGGAAATTTTTTAGTGCAAAAACTGAAGCTAGTTCGAAATCTGAAATAATTCTTGTAGGAAGTAAATTAATGGAATGCGAAAAAGCAATTTGGAATAGCTCATAAAACACTCATAATATGAATTTTTACTCAGCTATCGCCTCGTGGGACAAACTTAACCCTTGTCCTTGTGGATAACATCTCGTTTTGCTCACTAGTAGGTACCATAAATAACTATTATCCATATATAAAAGTAAACATAAAAGTAAATAAGATTTTGGAGAAAAGATTTTAGAAACAGTCTTTTGTAAACAGTCTTTTGAAAAACAGTAATACGTGGCCAACCCTATGCCGTTACGTACCATACGTCGTTTTAAAATATGCTGTTTTTAAATATGCCATAGTGTACCATATGCCGTAGTGTACCATATGCCGTTTTAAAATATGCCATTTTGAAATATGCCATAGTGTACCATATGCCGTAGTGGACCATATGCCGTTTTGAAATATGCCATTTTGAAATATGCCATAGTGTACCATATGCCGTAGTGTACCTTATGCCGTTTTGAAATATGCCGTTTCTTCATATTCCGTAATGAAATATGCCGTATCGACCGGGACCCAATAAAGTAAATATTTCGAAGTAATATTACATTGGGAATTTGTAAGTAATGTATCCAAACACAAAAACCATTTAACGAAAACAACTAATTATTTCTTGCTAATGATAAATCCAAATTTATTTTAGTCAAACACATTTTGTTTGCAATGGAGAATTATTATTTAGAGTGTGTAGGTCAAATATTTGATAGTTGGTCCTAAATAATTAGTTAACACTCTTTTTATCAGTGTAGTATTACACCACTACCTGCTTTGTACGTTTGGGATGTTCACAAAGGGTAAAAACTATATAGACCAAAAATATGATAAATGTTTAAATTGGCAATAAAATAATAAGCCACAAACCTTCAATTAACCAAAATACTACCTGTAATATGATTTTTAAAAAAAACCTCTTAATTAAACACTTAAATGCTGAAATTGACGGTATACATCAAATTATCTTGTTAAACATGACGTTTCAATTTTTATTGTCAGACAAACGAATACAAATGTATGATGGCAAATTTGAAAATAATTGTACAAAAACTCAGGATACGCACAAACGTACATAAAACATTGTTTTTTGTTTTTAAATATGTTTTAGAGATAGATCCGGCTATGTACCAATGTTTTTATGAATCTTCCATCATCGGATTTTTAATTTACATCATTATCTTATCAAGTTTTAGTTGTAAATTTATGCGTGTGAGCCAAACAACTTGTTTAAAAATAGGTAAATCAAATTTGCAATATTTCTTACGTTAAGGTTGAGGCTGTAATGTTTATTTGCATGTAATTCAGCTGAATCGAACTTTGAGCATTTTATTTATACAACGATAGGATATTATCAGAACCATCTTGATGTGAATAGAGCCGGCATGTGAAAAATGAACTTAAAATAAGGGATATAGAAACACTAAAAATTCATTTATTTTCATAGTGTTTATATGAAAAAACGCGATTTCGATTTAAGATAAAATATGAATTAAAAGTTAAACCCAGTTAAATAATTTTTTATGAAATCGCTAACAAACAACTCAATGTCTTACCCATTTAAAACACAGATTCTCAAATTTCCCTATTTTCCAGCAATAATAAAAAAAAAATAAGGGAAATTAAATTAAAAAACATTCTACAACAACAACAATGCGTAGTAAAAAGAGAAAATTCAGTTTAATGACGACATCATATCTCCACATCAAACCCAATGTTAAGAAAAAAGACAACACGTCTCCGCTCAACAATCAAAATTTAAAAAAAAATTAGAAAGAGATAGATAATTAAGATCCTGTTTCGATAGCTTTAGAATCATATTCGCTGGAAGTCAATTCAGCAGCAGCTATTGGCATAATTATATAGTACTATTTATGTTTATTATACATGCCTATAGTACAATAATCTATCTGACAATAATACAATAATAAGTTAGACCAAATCCATTACCTTTTGTGTTCATTTGCTCAACCTAATGATTGACGGTTATCAAAGCATATACAATTTACATTCGTGATGGTAAATTCGCCACAGTACTCCCCTTCTCGTGAATTTGCCAACAATTCACGTAATATGTCATGTAGTGTAAGTGATACCTGTTGAGGTTATATGTGTTATGTGTTGTATATTTATTTATTTACATACAAACTATTCTACAGTAAAAAAACCTAACGAATAGTAACATAAAAATTTGCAAATTTCGAAATATTTTAGAAAATAAAATTTAAGTTAAATACAATTTACAAATGTGTATCACACATTTTCGATTGCATCACGGAAAATCTCTCTTCTCTCTCTCCGGTTCATTACATCCATATTCAGTCCTGTGACATGGAACATATAAAAATTCCCTATGGCATAGATTTCGTTTGGGAACATAAATGTGCCAGGTAGAAGTGAGGTCTAAACAATTAACCCGTCCACATATAGAATCACCCACAAACAAAGCCGCGGAAATTTTACGACGTTTTTCTAAAGTGTCAATACGAAGATCATGACACCTAGCAACATAAGACGGCAGGTCACATATCTGTTTTCACCTAGACTGACTACGATCAGAGGGAAACCCGAGTTTTCTTAAGGTATAAATGGTAATTCGCCCCTTAACTGAATCCAATCTATCGATGTGTGCTTCATGGTGGGGATACCAGACAACCACAGCAGACTTAAGATGCGATCTAACCAAAGTGACAAATAGACTTACACATGAGAATATAGAATGAAACTCCTTTGTCATTCGAATAATGCAGCCTAACATAGAATTGGCTTTACGTATTATGTTATCAATATGTAAACAGAAAATTACTTTGGTATCAAATATAACCCCCAAATCCGTTATTGAAGTTACTATGCTAAGTTGATTACAGTCAAAATAATAGTTAGAAATTATAGGGGCTTATTCTTTTATATGTAGGAGGGTTGAATCGTGAATGTTTATTATTATTATTGCATTGGTTTCCTTTAAATTTATTAATTTTAAAAAGTGATATTTGTAATAGTTTATAAAAAATATTGATTTGTGGGTAAAAATATTGATTGAGGGTTAAAAGTCCTATAGAACGACATGACACTGCATTTTCTTATATTAACAAACCAACTATTAGCAGAGCACCATCTAGATAAACTATTTATTTCAGACTGTAGTATATCAACATCAACCAAAGACCGAGTTCGCATAAAAATCTTCAAACCGTCGACAAACAATAGAACATTCCAAAATTTAATTATATCGGTGACATCATTCACAAATAAAAGAAAGAAAGTGGGGGCCTTGAGGAACAGTCGAATGGCAATAGATAAAATCTGATTTAATGTGATCCAATAGAATAAACTGTTTCCTATCTACCAAGTAAGATGCAATCCATTTTATAAACTTAAACTTTGAATCAACCCCAATCGAAGCAAGTTTTTTTATAATAATTATGTGGTCAATTGAGTCAAAAGCCTTAGCAAAATCAAAATAGATTATATCAACCTGTGTCTTAGACTCTACTGATTCAATAACGAACTTTGTAAACTGCAGAAGGTTGGTAGATGTTGATCTACCACTAGTAAAACCATGCTGGAAAATTGAGATGATTTGTTTTGTATAAAATGTCAAATGATTAGTTACTATTAATTCAAAAAGTTTTTGTATTGTAGACAAAATTGAAATACCCCCCATAGTTTGATATATCAGAGCGATCACCTGTTTTATAAATGGGAACAATGTGTGCGATTTTCCAAGCAGCTGGGAAATATCCACTCGCCAAAGATTGATTGAACAGATAACATAAAGGAGTAGTTATGCAAGATACAACCAATTTAAGAATAGATGAGGGTATTAAATCAGGTCCGCATCCATCCTTAAAATCTATAAGAGACTTTTTAATCTTATCCGCCGTTATTACTAAATGAGGGATGTTATATTGGAAAGCACTAATAAAATGATTATTATCAATCACAACGTCAAAAATATTGTTATTAAATAAAACACCTCAATTAATACGTTTAAGCTAATCGGAGAGGCCATATAGATTACAGGACTTAAAATTATAATAATAGACATCAGTCGAAAAAATCCGGCATTTATCATTGAGGCCAGTAGTATAAGTTTCAACTTCAATAAAAACATGATGAATATCATTTTCACTATTTAAAAAAGGTCCAAAAGACTGATGAACAGATAGATATTCTGTGTTATTCGCAAATACTAAATCAAGAAATGAATCATTGGGCGCATTCAGACAAACCAACTGTTGGCAACATGTTGGGTAAAATCAATACGTTGAGACCTGCACTCTGATTCTCTAAAAACGTTATAAAAAATAAGATAATGGGTAAACGTGTAAACTTGCAAAAATCAAAGTATATTCTCTAATGAATTTGCAATTTTTCGATTTGATTACTATTTCACACGGGGTCTACACTATGCAAAATTGCTGAGATTTTCTCTCATGATATTAAATTTATCAATGTATGTGTAAGTATATTATACAAATTTTGATATTCTCAGCAAATTATCAGGAGGCTATTTCACGAAAATTTTCATTTTTTTCCGATTGTTGAGACGAATGTTTATAGCTGCATAAAAAAAATATTTCGCAATGGCATTTATTAATACTGAAAATACTATGATATAAAATGAATTCATATGTTGAGAATTAACGAATGTTTATGGAAAATAACCAGTAAAAAAAGAACTGATTTAAAAAATGATGCATTCCAAAAAATTGCAAAAGAATTAAACATAGATGTTGAACTCGTAAAAAAAAAATTATCGTGAGAGTAAAATGCCCAGTTATGATAATTTTTTAACAAATATTTATCAATACATTGAAAAAACACACACATACATAAAATTTCATGAGAGAAAATCTCAGCAATTTTGCATAGTGTAGACCCCGAGTCAAATAAAATCGAAAAATTGCAAACTAATAAAAGTAAGCTTTGCTTTTTACGAGTTTACACGTTTATCCATTATTTTATTTTTTAGAATATTAGCATCCAGAACGCATATGATACATTCAAAATTTCATGGCAATGTGATTGTTTAAATGTCATTTTTTCCATCGGTAGATTTTTGATGCCAACATGTTGGGAGACCTGAATGCGCCCATTGCTATTCGAGCAGAGGTTAATTTGTTTTAGGTTCAAACTGAATAACGAATCCAACACAAGAGATACATTGGCCGACCAAGCGTTTGACGGAAACAAATCAAGAGAATCAGGATCGAAAGGCCAATGAACATCGCTTAAGTTCAAATCGCCCAGTACCATCATATTATCAACCGGCTCCGGGAATTCCAGTCAAAAATATTTTAGTCAAAAACAGCAAGGAATTTCAGTCAAAAATTAAAAGGCAACTCAGTCAAAATAGTTTTAGACTGAAATGCCTTTTCAGAAGGAAGTTCCGAAATACCTTTTGAGAAGGCAATTCAGTCAAACAATTAAAAAGGAATTCCAGACAAAATTGTTCTCCGGTAATCCAGTCAAAAACCATTCAGTCAAAAAACGAAAGGTATTTCAGTCATAAAATTGTCCATAGAAATATTATGACTAAAACTTCTTTTAAAAAGGAACTTCAGTCCAAAAAAAAAATGGTATTTCGGTCAGAGAACAGTTTGACTGAAATGCCCTTTGTGTTTTTGGATTGAACGACCTTCTTGAAAAGTGTTTTAGTCACAAATTTTTGGACTGGAATACCTTTTGATTGTTTAACTTTTTTGACTGAAATGCCTTCGTAGACCTATATGTTGGCTCCTGCACTCCAGGCAAAAGCATTTCAGTCAAAAACGGAAAGGAGTTTTAGTCAAAAATTAAAAGGCAACTCAGTCAAAATAGTTTTAGACTTAAATGCCTTTTCAGAAGGAAGTTCAATCAAAAAACTAAATAGGCATTCAAGTCAAACTTTTTTGACTGAAATTCCTTTTGCATTTGTGACTGAAATACCGTTTGAAAAAGTAATTCAGTCAAACAATTAAAAGGGAATTCCAGACAAAAGAGTTCTTGGGGAAAATAGTTAAAAACAATTCAGTCAAAAAACGAAAGGAGTTTCAGTCATAAAATGTCGGGTACAAATATTATGACTAAAACTTCTTTTATAAAGGAACTTCAATCGAAAAAATGTATTTCGGTCAGAAAACAGTTTGACTGAAATGCTCTTTGTGCATTTGAACTGAACAACCTTCTTGAAAAGTATTTTAGTTATAAATTTTTGGACTGAAATACTTTTTGTTTGGTTTATTTTATTGGTCGCATCGTAAATAATTGATGGTGTTATAATTGAACGTGAGAAGTTGACCGTAGACACAGTTGATCGTGAGGTTGTTTGTATCGAAATTGATTTTAATATTTCATCTTAGTTACGTTTCTTTTTGTCATATAATTAAAAATTAATTAAGGGTTGGCTACGTTATCTAGAAAAAAAATACAGAAACTGAAAATCCCGAAAAAAAAATCCAGAAACAAAAAACTCAGAAAAACAAAAATCCAGAATACTAAAATCCAGAAACATAATTATCAAAGTGCAGACCAAATTATAATTAACATTTATAAAATGTCTATCAAATTTAAGTTTTCCGTAAAGTTCTTAATATTTATGATAATAGAAATTGCTTCGTCAACCTTTCAGACACAGATCAAAGTAATCGCATCGCTCATATCGCATCTACTGATAGTCTAAAAAAAGGGTTGGCCACGTATCACTGTTTTTCAAAAGACTGTTTACGCAAGACTGATTCTAAAATCTTTTCTCCAAAATCTTGTTGTACAAAATCTTGTCACCAAAAATCTGTTTGGAGAAAATCTTGTTTCTCAAAATCTTGTTTTCGAAATACATAAAAATGTTTTTATTAATCTTTTATAGATTTTACATTAAAATAAAATAGCATCGACTAATTTAACTTCAAATTGTAGAGGCTAACGGCTTCGGTAACTCTCACGAGCACGCGGGAGGTCGCTGCGCCCCCCCCCCCCCGCTTAGCCCTCCAAGAGGCTTCAGATTTGAACTTCGGGGGACGTAGGATCCGGACTGGATTTAGGAGCGGATTACATAGAATCTATTAATGACACCTATACTAAAAGAAAAATAATTACACTATTTTGTTATGCAAGATTTTGTAATTGCAAGATTTTAAAACGCAATATTTTATATCGACCCCAGAAAAACCATTTCATTAAATATTCGTTATTTCACTATAAAATAATCAAAATAATTATTTCGGAAAATAATTTATACGGTAAGAATTTTATACGGTAAGAATTCAAAAAACAATATTGAACGGCAAAACAAGATTTTGTCTTGTAGGTAAATACTCCGATCCCCTCAAAATGCCAATAAAATTGATATTTTTTCATTTATTTTAAACAAAATATTTTTTGGATTGCTTTTCCGGTAATTTCTAGATTTTTTTCGGATTTTTTCTTTTCAACTATTCT
Source organism: Tipula helvola (assembly GCA_963556165.1). Classification (NCBI taxonomy): domain Eukaryota; kingdom Metazoa; phylum Arthropoda; class Insecta; order Diptera; family Tipulidae; genus Tipula; species Tipula helvola. The sequence continues at coordinate 233,671,296 of OY744481.1, forward strand.
GGATTTTAAAATTTCTGGATGTTTTTCCAGGCCAATGTAGTGATACCATTAATTAATTATAATAGAAAAAACAGAAATAAATTTGTTTTTTCAACAAAATTTGATCACCTTAATATGCAACATGCACAATTTATTTAAATTATTTTACATTAAGAAATAAATTCAATGGTTTAAAATATTCATTTCAATCAATTTAGTGGAGGAAAATTTCATGAAAATTCGGCCTTTCGACATTCAGCCTTTCGACATATTCGGCCTTTCGACTCATTCAGCCTTTCGACACATTCGGCCATTCGATATTCGGCCCTTCGGCCTTCCGACCCATTCGGCCTTTCAACATCGAACGAACAGTCACAAAGCCAAAAGTAATTCCAGTAAAAAATGATTTTACTTGAATGCCTTTTTTGTTTTTGATTGAAATTCCTTCTGAAAAGGCGTAAATGTCTTAAACTATTTTGACTGAATTGCCTTTTAATTTTTTACTGAAACTCCTTTCTGTTTTTGACTGAAATGCTTTTGACTGGAGCGCCGAAGCCAACATATAGGTCTACGAAGGCATTTCAGTCAAAAAAACCAACCAAACAAAAGGCATTCCAGTCCAAAAATTTGTGACTAAAATACCTTTCAAGAAGGTTGTTCAGGCCAAAAACACAAAGGGTATTTCAGTCAAACTATTTTCTGACCGAAATACCTTTTGTTTTGGACTGACATTCATTTTTAAAAGGAGTTTTAGTCATAATATTTGTATGGGAAATTTTATGACTGAAATGCCTTTTGTTTTTTGACTGAATTGTTTTTGACTAGAATTCCTGGAGCCCTATCAACCCAGCCACTCATATTACAAACTTCATTTATTCAATCAGTGTGATTTATATAAATGTTAATAGGAGATCTAGGAGGTATTAATATATAATATATTTACGCTCATCACTGACTGATCCCCTGATTGATTTCGGAACGCTTTTCTAATATTTCCAAATTATAGGCTCAAATTTTATATCTGAGTAATTTAAGTGATATACTAGGTTTTACCTGTTAACAACGAACTTCGAATATAAAATGTTCCGAGTTCGATGCTGACCAAACAAAGTACTAAATATTTTTTTTTTTTAATTTTTTTATTCTAGGCAATTTTTTCTGGGCTCAAGGCACTCCCAACTCTTTCGAAGTTACTTTTACCTTCCTACTTTACGCAATAGTAGCAAATCGAGGACGTATGGCTATAGAACCATTTTCTTTATAAACTACCTGCACATTGCATTGCTTCATGGTAGCCTATAGTGCTGAAAGATGGGTCGGCCCATGGATTCTGCATTCTCAACAGGGCGGGGATCATAGTTTCAATTCAACGGGCAGGCGCGTTTCAACTATCTAGAGTTTAATATTAAGAAAAAAAAACATTCTTACAAACTAAAACCTTAACACATAAAAATTCAATAGATTCGCATCCAGACACAGTAATTTGTAAAAGAAAGGTGAGCTGCAAAAAGGACACCACCACCGCCCATCTGTTTTATACTATTCTGGATGGATCTATCACATCTATAGACGATATTATAAAAATGCTAAAATGCTCGTTGTTAAGTATGCCATTGTGAAATCCAGTTTCGGTGATGGCGTATAGAACTGAAAGTTTGTTGAGTAGACGAACTTGAGAAATTCGATAGATTTGGACGACATTCGCCCAATATTATGGTAAAATAATTTAGGAGACGTTGCATTGTAACCAATAGTTTGTTTTGTCAATAAACCATCATTGGTTACACAGTTGAACGATTTTGTTGAAGCATAGGAACATTTTTGTTTTTATTATGATTACCCTTGCTATAGTTTATAAATTCCTTAATTAAACAACCAGCCGGCCATGAACACGGTTGAAATAAATTATCAAAATTAGCAGCGGCTACGTTTATCTTAAACGCCGACAGTTTTACATTTTCAATATTGAAATTATCCTTCAGATAGGATTTCACCTCAGCTATGTAGTCTTGTAATAAAAATAGTTTTACGAGGTTCAACCACCTGAAGTGAAGGAACAGCATGGCCGGTATCAATTACAAATGTTCGCTCATGTCGTGTTCCTGGTATCGATTTTGTCGAATTGCTATTATTATTATTTAAATTTTCAGGTGAAGAATAACTTGATTTTTGCTGGTTAAGAACCGTTAATGAAGCCGATTGTTGCTGAACTTAATTTAATATGTCCTCAACATTAGATTTAATATAATCAACCAAGTGAGATAAAGCACCAACATGGTCGATAACTGGTTGATCCACTGCCAATTTATTACATACTTTGTTTGCAATCAAGTCTTTACAGGGATTGCATACCCAAATAAGGTTTGAGTTCTTTGTCATTAAATTATTAGCTTTTGTGTTGATTGTACAGCATTAAGAATGGAAGATGGAACCGCAGAAACCGCCACAGGTTATGGTTCGTACAGTAGTACCAAATGGTTTATTGCAGCCTGCAGTAGAGCAGCTGTCCATATCAATATACATATGTATATAATTAATCCTTGTGTGCGTAAAAAACAAAATGCCAAAATGCTGCAATCCTTGTGTGCGTAAAAAACCAAATGCCAAAGTGTCAATTCCGAGTGGGTGTTCCTGAATGTCTGTTGCAGAATCATCCAAACTTTGTGAATGGCAGGATTTTATTCGATCAATCGAGACTTTAACCTTTCTGCCTTTAATTTCTATGTCGAATGTTTTCTTTTCTCTTTTGATTACGTTAAACGGACCTGTGTACGGGGGTTCCAATGCTTTTCTGATTGCATCTGTTCTCAAAAATACTTGTGTGGTGGAACTTAGATCTTTAGGCACGAAAATGGTATTATTTATTTGTATTTCTTGAAGTTGGTGCCGGTCGAATTGCGTCAAAATTCTTTTTTAAATTTTGCACGAAATCATTTTGCAAAATTTTGTTATTGAGAGCTTGGTTTATGAATTGTCCCGGTACATGTAGTGATCCTCCATATACTAGTTCCGCTGGTGTGGCAGTGAGTTCCTCGCTGAGTGACGTCCGCAGCCCGAGCATAATTAATGGTAATATGTTGCCCCAGTCTGGTCGTTTATGACTCATGATAGTCGCTTTGTTGGTGCGATAGCATTTTTCGATCTTGCCGGTGCTTTTCGGGTTGTAACTCGTATCGTAGATCGTAGTGCGTCGGTGTTGGGAACCCAGTAATTTATCTAATTCTGGAAATAGTTGTGATTCGAATTGTGGTCAGTGGTCCGTAACAATAAACTATGGTACGCCAAATCTAGCTATCCACGCTGACAAAACTGCAAATGCGACTGTGGCCGCAGTCATATCCGGCACGGGAACCGCCTTAGTCCATCACGAAAAACGATCACTTAACGTCACGCAATACCGGTTGTTCCTTGTTCCCGGAAATTGGAAATGGACCAGTGATGTTAAGATGTATTTCTGTGAAACGTAGCGATGCAACTTTAAAAATGCCGAGAGGTGATTTTGTGTGCCTTGAAATCTTGGATTTTTGACATGGTATACAATTTTGAGCCTATGTTTTTGAATCTTTAGCAATAGAAGGCCAAATGACGTTTTTAGTCAATAGTTTGACGTAGGCTTTAATACCTGGGCTGGGTGTGACAAATTATGAAAAGATTCAAAAACGGTTTTCCGAAATGATGTTGGAATAACCGGTCTTGCTGTACCAGTTGATGCGCAACAACATATAGTTTTGTTTGAGTTGAATGCTATGAAAATTTGCACCAATTGTAGATTTTTATTTAGGTTGTTACCTAGAACTTTTCGTGGTTCGTCATCATTGGTTTGTGCATCTGCTATCTTTGCATAATCAATACTTTCATGAATAGAAATTTGATTAATAGTCAAACAGTAAAAATAGGTTATTACCTCCGAATTCTTACGGACAATACCGATTTTGGTGAAATTTTGACAGTAAGCAGGAAATAACTCAAGGAATAATAATAAACCAACAAACAATAAAACACAACAGAACAAAGAAGTTACAAAAAATGCACTTAATTGGTATAAAATAATGCGATAATCACTTGTCTAAAACAATTCATAATTAAAATTTTAGTAACAATTTCACTTTTACTATTAAATTCCCGTTTTAAAATAAATTTTATTGTATTAAACTTTGCTTGTTTATTTTATTTTTTTGCTTTTTTATATTTTTTTAATTTTGTTCTTAACACTGAGAAAGTCTACTTAACAAAAGATCAGCTCGAATTATGAATCGAAAAATGACTAGAATCAGGCAGCTTCAAACACGCAGTACTACCAATCTGCACGGCATAACAGAAGCATTACGGATAGCCATGTGTAATAAATGAAAAAGAGTTTCCACAGTGTCAAACCTTCATGAATTAAAAATAAGCTTTGACCCAGACTTTTCAGGCCGCATAAAATAGATCGACCATATAGTTGTTTAGTACATGGTCACTACATATGCTGTGTTTATTCCACAGCTAAATTTGTAATGCTAAACGAAAATGATAGTTGAAGCAAAAGTTAAGCGCGACCTAGACCTAAGTCAGCCAGACAAAAAAGCATTACTGTATAATTGCAATATAGTGCAATATAGTAATTGCATTGCTGCATAGAAACAAAAGTCACCAACACAATTTTTTGTCTTAAAGCGATTGAAACAACAACATCAACAACAACAAACAACATATTCTGTGCCTGCGAACTTAATAGCAATTAATATTTGATTGCATTAAGCTAGAGTAAATAAAATTAACCGCACAATTATTTACATAGCTTATAAAATAATTAAATAAAAATTCAATAAAATTTAAATTTTTTTAAAATACATTTTGTACATTTTTTTTTATTCATTTTTCATTTCAAACTTCTATAATTAACATATAAAATAGTATTTATGTTTTTGTGTATAATTTTAATTATAATTAAGTACATTTATATAAAATTCATCTAGTAAAAAAAATTAATTACAATTTTGTTCAATTTTTTTCTCTTCATGGCGAATTAAAACCAAAAAACACAATTATTTTTTGATATAATTAATTAAATTAAAAAGAAAATAAATGTAAACAAATGCTACTAAATAATTACTATATCAAACAGTAATTAATTTTTAATATTTTTATACAATATAGTGATAATAATAAAATAATTTAATTAATATTTCATTTTTTTTTTTACATTCGGAATAATTTTAGTTTTTACATTTTTAGCCAAATTATTTGTACAAGTATTACTAAAATTATACTTAAAAATTAATAAAAAAAATTCACAGTTATTCTTAAATTAAAATATAAATGTTTATGGTAACACAATGCAGCGTTATACATGGATTTATGTACGAATTAATGACAATAAACGATTTGATTTTTAATACTGATTTTCGTTTGTTTTATGATGATTTTATGTCATTACTCATTAGGTTGATGAAATTTTCATTAAATTTATTGAAATGTGTTATAAAAGTAGAGGAACCAGCTAATTATGAGTGAGAATTTTTTTTTTTTTTTCGTATCATGGTTGCTTTTAATCCTAGAGATGTGAGTTTTGTTGTTCATTAAAATTAAATGAGATTTAATGTCGATAATTTATGAGATATTTTTGTAAAAAAAATAAGATGATTGGCGCGTGCGTATGCAATGGTGAGCTTAGGATTTATATTATATTGGAATTAGAAATTTGTTATAGTGATGGTAAATATTCTCGTGTTGGTTGTGCATCGCTACCTTGTGGACCAGGTCCACTGCTGCCACCAGGCCGTGAACCGCTTGGATATTGTTGTGGACTACCTGAGCTTGGATAGGGTGTTGGGCTTACCTGAACACTGCTTGGGTAGCCGCTTGGAGTTGATCCGCTTGGATAAGTGGTGGATGGGCCTGGATATGAACCGCTTGGCGATGATGGTCCTGAAGGATAAGCAACTCCTTGGTTAGGTAAATTACTGGTAGCTCCAGTTGAGTCTTGTGGTCCAAAACCTGCTGGTCTTGGTGCTGGGCCACTTGGTTGAGCGCCGGGGTATGATGGGGTATCAGATAATGGTCGTGTTGAGCTTGGACCAAATGGACCTGACGGTCCTTGTGGGCCGAATGGTCCTGCTGGGCTTGATGGTCCTGAAGGTCCTTGCGGACCGAATGGTCCTGCTGGGCTTGATGGTCCTGAAGGTCCTTGCGGGCCCAATGGTCCTGCTGGGCTTGATGGTCCTTGGGGCCCGAATTGTCCTTGGGGTCCGAAAGGACCTGATGTTCCCTGTGGTCCGAAAGGTCCCGATGGGCCTTGCCCTGAAGGACCTTGAGGTCTCACAGAGCTTGGGCCTCCTGGTCCGAAAGATCCTGATGGACCTTGTGGTCCGACTGAACCTGGTCCTGCTGGTCCAAAAGGCCCTGATGGTCCTTGTGGCCCTGATGGTCCTTGTGGCCCAAATGGCCCTGAAGGTCCTTGTGGACCAAATGGTCCATTTGGCCCTGATGGTCCGTTTGGTCCTGATGGGCCGTTTGGTCCTGATGGTCCGTTTGGTCCTGATGGTCCTTGTGGTCCAAATGGTCCGTTTGATGAGCTAGATGGACCTAGTGGTCCTTGCGATGGTCCGAATGATGCGTTTGGTCCTGCTGGCCCTGGTTGTCCTGGATAAGATCCCGTTGGCCCTTGTGGTCCCTGTTGTGGCCCAAATGAAGCGTTGGGTCCTACGGGACCTTGTTGGCCTGGGTATGAAGCAGATGGCCCTTGTGGGCCTTGTCCGCTGGGTCCAAATGAGGCAGTTGGGCCAGCTGGTCCTTGTTGCCCAGCGAAGGATGCTGTTGGCCCTACTGGGCCTTGGGATGGCCCGAATGAAGCTGTGGGCCCTACTGGTCCTTGTTGCCCCCCAAATGAAGCTGTTGGCCCTACCGGTCCTTGTTGACCACCAAATGAAGCTGTAGGTCCAATTGGACCTTGTTGGCCACCAAATGAAGCAGTAGGTCCAATTGGGCCTTGTTGCCCAGCAAAACTAGCGGATGGACCAATTGGTCCTTGTTGTCCACCAAATGAAGCTGTTGGTCCTACTGGTCCTTGCTGTCCAGGATATGAAACGGATGGTCCTACTGGGCCTTGTTGTCCAGCATATACTTGATTATTTCCACTGCCAGCGGCTGCAGGTTGCCCAACTTTTGAGTAATCATAAATGTAAGCGTTTTTGTAGTATAGGCTTGGTGCTGTGCTACAGTCGAATTGATTCCACCAGACGCAAACGAGATGTTCTTGACTGAAGACTGTGCCGTTTGGACAAAGGAAACTGAATGTTGTACTTAATGCGCAAATATGAAAAACTTGACATCTGGCTTCAACATCTGCATAATATCCAGGCCATTCAATATTTTTACAATCAAATGATGTTTTTGGTACTTCGGAGTAGATTGGATAGTCAATGTCTGGCTCACCGGGAATGGCTGAATAATCACCACCTGAGTAGCTCCCATCGTTATAGTTACCGTTTTGACCTCCTTGGAAGAAAGATGGCCCTTGTCCACCAGCTTGCCCGGTTTGGAAATTGGATGGCCCGTTTGAGCCGGCTTGTCCCGTTCCGAAGTTTGATGGTCCATTCGAACCAGCTTGTCCTGTGCTAAATTGTGATGGACCATTCGAACCGGCTTGTCCTGTTCCAAATTGTGATGGCCCATTTGAACCGGCTTGACCAGTTTGAAAATTAGAAGGGCCATTAGAACCAGCTTGCCCCGTTCCGAAATTCGAAGGTCCATTTGAACCGGCTTGTCCTGTTCCGAAATTCGAGGGTCCATTTGAACCAGCTTGCCCTGTCCCAAAGTTAGACGGACCATTTGAACCGGTTTGTCCTGTTCCAAAATTAGATGGTCCTTGGCCACCTGATGGCCCTTGTCCGCCAGACGGAAAGCCTGATGGACTCTGCCCTCCTGATGGAAAACCTGATGGTCCTTGACCACCAGCTGGGAAGCCTGATGAACCTTGTCCGCCTGATGGAAAACTAGATGTTCCTTGTGGGCCTGATTGACCATGTCCGCCTGATGGGAATCCTGATTGTCCTTGCCCACCTGATGGGTAACTTGCCGGCGCTGCTCCGCCGCTTGACGGAAAACCTGATGAACCTTGTGGACTTGATGGGCCTTGTCCGCCTGATGGTCTTTGTCCACCTCCTGTTGGGAAACTTGATGAACCTTGTGGACTTGATGGGCCTTGTCCGCCTGATGGTAAGCTTGATGGCCCTTGGCCACCTATTGGGAAACCTGACGGTCCTTGGCTACTAGGTCGACCAGCGTCGGGTAATCCGGGTCTGCCACCAAGAGGTCCTTGTGGTCTGACTCCAGTTATGGAAGAGAACGAATCGGCTGGTCCTTGATCAGGGATTGGTCTTTGGAATGGTCCTGATGACGAACTGGGGAATCCTGAGCCACTTGGCGATGAACCTGGATAGCTACCAGCGGGGCTTGATGGATAGGAGGTTGTTCCAGTGAATGGTGAACCACCTAAAGTTGAGCCTGGGAAGGATGATCCACTTGGTGAACTGCCAAATGGTGAACTACCTTGTGGTGAAGAAGCTCCTGGATATGAGGATGTGCCTGGTTGTTGCCCTGGCCCTCCAAAACCTGAGGGGCTTGAACCTGGAGCTCCCGATCCTGGATAGTTAAAACCGCTTGGTGTGCTTCCTGCTGATCCTTGTCCTGGATAACCAGTATTGGGATTAAAACTTCCTGGCCCACTTGAAGCACCTCCTGGCCCACCTAAAGGAGTATCTGACAGAAGTGGACGACCAGTTGTGCCACTTGGATAACTACCAGCTGGTGAAAAACCCGGTCCTGATGGTGCACCGCTTGCTGGATATGATTCTTCATATGATGGTGTTGATGTGCCTGATGGATAGCCACCAGATGGTTGTAATTGTCCACTGTTACCCACCGATGGATAACCTGAACTATCACCACCTGGTTTTGGTGTACTATTCAGTTGAGTTTGAGGTGGTATGTACTCATATTGTGCCCATGCCACGCAGCACATGGCCGATAGAACTGTGCGTAAAAAAAATAAACAATGGAATCATTAATAAAATGTGGACATTTTTGGATGATTTTATTTAGATAAATTGCAAAAGGCAAAGAAGGGCAGAGTATGATGATATGAATAAATTGGTTTGGTTTTCTTCAATATTCATTTTTGAATTGAGATTATTAAACAATTAGTGAACAGCGCGACAAGCCTTGTATGATTTACTCGATTTTAATTTATTACAAAGATAATGATGTATTAGCTAAGCGATAACTTCATAAATTTTAAATCGGATATCCGATCTTTTTTTTTCAAACAACTAAATTTATTGATTTTCGGTATTTTCATGATCAAAAGATCAATCAATGATCGCACAGAAAACATAAGATTTTGTTTTTAATAAAACGTATAGTGTGAATAGAGATTTGGAATAAAATATTTTTAAATAATTTATTATAAAAAAATGTAAATATTATTCATATTTCGATATCGTTTTTATTTTTTTTTTTGCATTATTGAGACTGAAAAACTATTATATAGTTTTTGTTTAGAAAAAAAAACAAATCGAGATCGAGATCAACAATAAAACGTGAACAATGGCTTTAAAGAAGCCGCAACATTTTGTTATTAACTATTAAGTAATCGTCGATGTTATGATTGATACACTTAATTGGTTATATCGTTTAAGAGTTTTTCTTGTTATGTATGATGAACCGATATAATCAGGATACTTACATAGATAACTCGACATTTTAAACATTTTCGTTTGACCGTGATGAAATAATGTCTCCTCCTTTATTTGTAATTGGTTTAAGTAGTAAACTTAATTATTTTATATATCTGAAAAATTAATAATTTTTCAAAATTAATTTTTTATTATTATTAAGTTAAGGATAACAACACAAATAATTGACACACTATTTAGGGCACTATATATTCATTAATTTGATACACTATTATATTCCACAATATAATCCACAAGATATACGTTTATTCCAAAAAACGAAATTTTGAGCGTGTTATCCTTTTTTTGGTAATGATCAATTATTTGAATTGTTTTCACTTTTTTTTCTATATATTTATAAAACACTTTATATTATAATAATATTCACTTTATATGATTATAGCTTACCTCGCAGAATGCGAGCTTTTCACACAATTTTTGCTTTTGCTTTTTAAGCTAAGCTTAACTTTAAGTCTAGTAAAGGACTGATTTTATATTTGAATTTCATTCATATTTATACCAAGATGAAAACTTCACACAAAAAAGAAATTGTCTTTACAGCAAAATCTGCAATACTCAACAATACAGCAACAACAACAAATCCTCTCTACTCACCCAACGATCTTCTTAACACCCACTCTATAATTTTGTTGTTGTTTTGTATTTATAATTTTCGGTTTCGTTTTCGTTTAAATAAAATGAAAATTTGATGTTTTGTTTTTTGCCATGGTTCTCGCGTAGTACACACAAAACAAAACATTTATGATGATCATCATTACTACGATCATCATGTAGTAGGGGAGAAAAATTGCGATCACAAAACAAAATTGATCATCAATTTTTGTTTTTTTTTTTTGATCATTTCTCAAAGTTCTTTTTTTTTTTTGTAAATTTTATTTTCGTGTTTCTTCACAAAGTTGGCTTTAGTTTTCGATTTTGTTTGTTTTTAATTTAAATAAAAATTTGAATGGTTTACGACGAAGCATTGAGACGTTTGAAATTACGAGTAGTTTTGGAAGTGTTTTTTTAACGGATTATGAATAGCGTCTTTTGCATGTTGCTCGGATTGTACCAATTAAAAGTACGTTGTCCAAATAATTTGTACCAAGTGCGGAATTCATTATTGTCTCCAAATTGCACAAATTATAAGGTGTTGATATAAGAAAATTAAGTTCGTGCGAAAATTCATTTTCTGTTCTCATGCAGCAAAAAATGTTTACAAAAATTTATTTTTGCTCTATTACTACATAATGAAAATTATAAAATTGATATAATTAATAGCAGTGGCAAGTTCAGTGTAGTGTGTAGATGAAATTTTGTGATGTGTGCAGTTTTATTTTGGTTTTTTGATTTTGGGAGTTATTGAGTGTTAATAGTTGCACTTCATTAAATTAATGACTTCAGTAGTGTGAAAAATAATTTGTCGTGGGATAAGCTATAAAATTACAGATTTAACTATACATATTATACTGTGTTTGATAATAGAGTAGTATACTACAATTATTGTCTGCTATCATCTAAGCCGTATGAAGAGTAAGAGTAAGATCTTGTGGAGAATTGTTGACCAAAACGAATATCTTGTTCTAGGAACAAAACTTAAATATTTTAACAAAATTGTATTAATGAAAGGGTTACTAGATTTTTCTAATTATGGTCAAAGATTTTAGAGTATTTGAAAATTTAATATAATGTTTTATGGTTCATAAATTCTAAGTGTATTCAAATTAACAATTTTAACACAGTGGAAAAAAATTTGTCGGTTTCGTTATATTTTTTAGAATTTCTCTAAATGTTTCATAAGTTTTGTGAGGTTAGCTTAAGTTTTTCGTCTCCCACTGATTCAAAATATGATACCATTTGTAAAATTTATTATTTTAAAAATTTCGCAAAACTCTGATATTATGAAAAATATTGGTTTCTTCAATTTTCCCACGATTGGAATTTAAACAAAATGTAAATTTCGTTTTAAATTATGAGTGCTAATTCAACGCTTATTTGATTATGATATAACGTTAATTTATGAATTTTAAGATTATAAAAATCGATAGATTTTATTTTACGATAATGAAAACATTACTATAATAAAGTTTTTAAAAGAATACGGATTAGATTTGTATTATGAAATCAAAATAGAAAAAATTTCGTATATTTTTAAAATACTATCAAATTTGTTTTGAAAACATGTTCCCGGCGTCGGCACTAATATTTATACTTCATTGACATAATTTAATTTGATTGTTTTTTTTATATTTTATGAAAGTAAACCAAAATTTAAGACCAAACTAAGCGAGAGTTAAAAAAAGATACTCAATGGTAATCCAATTTTTTTTGTTTATTGCATATTATTTAAGTTTAAAATTATGTAGGTATATGTATTTGAAATAATGAAACTGATGATGGTACGAAAAAATAATCAATCTGAAATATTATATAAGTTGTATATTGCTCTACTCCTAAGTAAAAGTTCAAGCTATAACCTAAATTCTTAACTTGCTTCTAATTTCAAATCTAATTCCACTTCTATTTTCTAATTGTATTACGAGCATGCTCTGCCAAACATACTCATTACTTCATTAGGTATTGTTTGACGCATGGGTATTTTTGAACATGTGGTATATAGGATCAAAACATTCTAAAAATTGTTGTTCAGATCACTTTTTAAGCTAAATACCTATAATTGATATATTATTTTTGGTTTATGGATTTTGGAATTTAAAAATTAAAGATTTTCACATCATATTATTGTTTGGAAATTATACCAGTAGTACCACGATAAATGTTGCAGAGGTGTTAGATTCACTTTTATTGACGTAGAACAACTTCTTTGTTTTCATTCTATGTGGGGAAGAAAACTAAATTCCGATGTGTTACAAATTGATGACGTTTAGAAAACGGAAACTACGACATTAATTTTACAAAATTGGTCCGTTGAAAGGAAAATATCTCTTGATAAATGTAAATAAGATATGTATTGATTTACAGTAAAAATTTACTAAACTTTAAAATAAATTTATAGGTTAAAAAATAAAACTGTAAAGAACAAATTATTTGTTTAATTATTTGACTCTAACATAAGTAGCGGTGAATTGATCAATTCGCGCGCGCCGTATTGATAAAAAAAATTGTATTCTTATTGTGTAAAATATTTCATATATTTATTGAATTTATACCCTGTACAACTATAAAAAAATGTGCGGTTGCAAACTTGCAAAGATCAGGTTTAAAAATGGTTGGGTTTGCGACTTATGGGACTTCAAGTTTTCAAGTGACCAGAAACTAATTTGATTTAGGTAATACGAATTAGATTTAATTTGCGAATTTATGAAGTTAATATTCGGAATTTTTTTAGAAAAATAGTGAACATGATACACAGTTGTATGTACTATCCGTTCAAATAGGAAGCTTGACATAAAAACATCGAATTTTAGTTTTGTTATTCAATTCTTAGGGGTTTGTGACAGTGAATTTTTTTAAAGATTTTCAGAGGTTTCTATTAATTGAGATTTAAAACCGATATCAGATGGCTCGCCTTGCTGTCATTCTTAACTACTTCCTTTCAACAATGTTTCGAATTTACCTAAGCGAGCCTTCAATATACATAATGTTAGCGAGAAATGCAGAATGTGTAAGTCCAGAAACAATTTTTTCAGGAGACTAACAAACACTAATTTACTTTCCAAGTTTTTCTCCTTAACAATACTTTTTTTTTGATAGTTTAGAAACGGCAACCGATTCACAATTTCCTCCACTTTCGTTTGATTGGAAAAACAGAAAATTGTACAAAATGAACTTACACATTTTGTGTTTCTCGTCGACGATATCTATATAATTGCCCTCCAACTAATTCAACTAAACTACCATAAATATGTATATATTTCTAATTCTAATAGATTTAAATTCAATATTGTGTAAACTGGTATTAATCGTTAAATATCGCTAAATTTAAAAACACCTGAGACTCCCAGAATTTGTTTTACACATATTGGTTGAAAAATCACAAATTGTTATAGTTAATAACACCGATAGCTATTGTTGGGCTAATCCTAAAATCGCTTTGTCCTTGTGAAATTTCCGGATATATAATATAAATAAACAAATCACATTCACTTGTTCAGAATAAGAAAGGAAAAAAAATATTTTGGCCAAGATTACAGGAGGCCTGAAAAGGAGTTTAGTGAAAAAATGAAACTTAAGAATTGCGATTAAAATAGAATGAAAGAAGTATTAAATATATTGTTGTATATTTAGTACAAACCCGACATGAAAATCGCAACCCATGCCATAAGTTCTTCTTCACAAACAAAATCGATCCTTTGGATATTTTTCATGTCGATATAGTGGTATGTGCTGTTAGCAACTTCTTCAGAAAGGAAGTATGTTCCCATTGTAGGCGCGCGAAAGTTTCTTTTGGCCGAGATAACAGGAGAGAATTGGCCCGAAGCATTTTCTCTTCTTTTTTAATTTTGTCGATACGTCATGTGATTTTGTAGATTTCTTAATAAACTGCGTTAAAAAATTCTGGGAGGGATTTTTTACTCGGTTGTTGCCATATTTTGCCTGTTTTTCTTATTTTCCTGGGACATAAGCCTGGGATAACATCAAGGCGGTGGTGATTTCAATTAAAAATTCTAAGTATTATAGTGGGTTCTAACTATTCAAATCAGTTTAATAAAATTAACCAAGAAATGAGAAGTTTAAACAATTCTTATTATTTATCTGTTGTTTATTCAATTTACTGTTGCTTAGCAGAAAAACTGATAGCAATTTCAGGATCCCGTAATTCTGAATTTTAATCAAACATTGAAATTACTTTTTAAAGCTCAGATTGTGAATAAAAGTCAGAAACAATTAAAAATAGTTCAGAATATAATTAAATTTTTTATTTTCTAAGGAATTTGACAAACACTTAGTAAAAGTCGAAATTTCATTGATTTAGCAAAAGGAATGCGCTTTGTTTAACTGAATATCAACAATACAAGAATACCAGATTATACCTTGCAGCAGAGAAGCAACTGCAGGAAATACGAAATAAATTTTTGATAAATCGTTTGGCATGCTTCATAATCCCTTCACTCCCTTCATCTCGTAATGGAAATTAAATTTGTTTGTTGAGGGCACGCAAACGAACTGGTGTATATTCGGCTTTATAAGCTCTTAGAAGTGTCTGAATATTGTACAGGAAGCAACTAGGGAAATCTATAAAACTTTAATTAAAGTTTAGCATTAAAATTTGCAAAATGTTGTTGGAATATTAATTGGTATGATCGCCAAAGGTACAGGATAGGGTAGAAAAAATCCCCTATAAAAACTGTATTCAAGATTGTTCAGTTCCCTATCAAAAATATATGTATGTACTCTAGTTTATTATGCGGCGGGGTTATATGTCATTTCCAAAAATGTGGAATTTGCTTCGTAAAGTTTCAACATATGGGGTTCATGGAAGGTTTAATGAACTAATAGAAAATTATTTAACTGACAGACTCCAGTTCGTTAAGATGAATAATTACGCATCTGAAAAATTAAGTATGTCTTGTGTCAAAAATTCTTGGGCCAAACCGGTTTTTAATATACATATATTAATGATATATTTCTTCTCAACCTTAAAGGTGATATTCAACTGAACTGTATGCTGATGATGCTGTTCTAACATACAAATCGGCATCTTTTATTCAACTTAAACATGACATGGAATATGATCTAGTTCAAATTAATAATTGGCTGACTAACAATTCTTTAAAATTGAAATTTTCTAAGTGTAATTTTCTAATTTTTTATTTGAAGAGCAAGCCTGATTATATTCTAAATGAAGTGAGTTTGAACAGTCATTTAATTAAACGAGTGGATTTCACTGCATATTTAGGCCTAAAAATCAATTCGCAGTTAACATGTGTTGGTCATATAAATCATGCAAAGCAAACAATTTCCCCATTTATAGGTGTGCTGTATGTAGATTCCGGTTTTGTGAAATGAATTGGATTGCAGCGGAATTTTTACTTTTCCCACATTTCGTTTTCTCGCTGAAAAATTCCGTTCCACAAATTTGTATTCTAGTTCATCTTGCGAGGTATAGATTTTAGTACTAGGTCTAATACGGGAAAATATGTCAAAACTGGAATATTTTCTGTTATTTTATTTATATTTTTGTCGTGATTTGTTAAAATGCACTCATTTATTATTTAATTAGCGTCAATATTTGAGTATACAAATAGATATATGGTCAGCGTAAAGCAATAGATTTTACTCGTACATAAGCAGCATAACATAGCCAATAACAATCTTATAATTTAAATTAATGGAGCCGGAGAATGCGACTAGTGCGAGAGATTTAATATTGGTAGTGTTAAATAAAACTGGTTGTACATAATTAATGTTAATTGAAAATAAAAATTTTATTTTAATGCATTATGGTGTTACATAGTATTATTTTTATATCGATTATTATTATTAGTGTAATATTGCTGCTCTTTTTTCTAAGACTAATATAAGCACCCGCCTATGTTCTGAAATCTGCTAAGACTATAAATAATGAATAAAAAATCATTATTTACATTCGCCTACCTTTATTTTGCTCTAAATATCTTGAAGGAGGTCCTTCTGAGTTAACGAAATTGTTTGCAAACATTTTGCACACAAGCTTCTATTTTATTAGAAAAAATAATAATAATTGAATAGATTCACGGTCAATTTATTTTATAATTAAGAATTTTTTGGGTTCCGCGGCACTATTAATTGTATTTCACCGTAAATTCGACGACGAGAAATTTTAACGTTTCATTCCACAAAAGTGGGATTTGTTTTCCCATTCCACTGAACCGGAATGCGAAATTCTCGTTTAGAACAAAATCCTGTTCCACAATAGTTATTTACGTCATATGGGCGGTAAATGAGTTGTTACAGTACTAGTTCGACGTTTGAATTTTGAACCAGTACTGTGACGATCATTTAACGTACGTGTAACGTACATCATTTTATTTCATGCTAAATGTGACATTAATTCGATTTTTTCATTTAAAATTAAATTTTAAAGTAAAAACATAATTTTGAAATTTAAAGAAAATCAATCCAAATGATTTTCAAATTATCAAGTTACCCTAGTTATTTTGTTTTTTTGTTTGGTTTTATACTTTTCTGTACAGCTCCTTTTCCGGACACTTTTTTTCTGTACCATAATGATTCGTTTCCCGGACTGAAATCAATCACGTAAACATTGATTTTCGGTCAACCGGAATCTACCTACTGAGGCGAGGTTGTTGATTCATTTCACATCATATACGTTTAAATTTATATTTTAGTTATATTCATTCGAACTTAACGTATTGGATTTATATTTGGTGTGCCGCCTATCCAGCACATTTAAATTATCTTCAAATTCTTCAAAACAAAGCTATAAAAACCCTTAAAAGCTTACCACCCTTATCCTCTACTAGGTTACTTTACAACGAGCGCGTTCATTCAATTAAATAGTTGGTTGATTTTGAATATATTATGACAATATTTAAAATTCGGGCAGATTTAATTAAATGTAATATTTCGTTCCTAATAAATCAAAGGGTCACTGAGAGAATCAGACGGAATTCGCTAAAGGTTAGTCAAGATAGGCACTTGATTATTTTTTTCGTTATCAGGGAACCAAAATTATGTGAAAAAGAAAATTTAAGTCAATTGCCTTCGAAGCGTTTTGCTTAGCCAGTGTAAATTAAAAAATAATCATATTTAATCTATTACGGACATAACTGTTTTTAAAAGTGCAATAGTTCAACCGCTTATTAAGACGGATTAATAAAAGTATCCATTTTCACCCTAGCCCTCTCGCTAGGATATTTTAATTCAAAAATTTTTGAACTTGTTTGAGTCCACCCTGAATTGACTAAAGAGTATTGGTCAAGAAAGATTCTTGTCAGACCGCTATTTCGAGTTCGGCTCTTAATTCTCAAGGTTTCGACAGGCAGAAAAAGGATTGTGTGTAAAATCGTTTGTTGGGCAAACCAACCTGCAACTTTCATCAATACGTTATAAGTGCAGTTTGAAAAGTCTCAGTAGAGATAGAGTAAGGGCGATTTCGGCCTCTAAGCCAAAAAAGATTAGATTAATGGGTACAAGGGATTCTATGAAAAAAGACGCACACGAAAATTGCGCACAGAAAAAAACATCGCCCGCTTAAATCCTCACAAGAAAAAAGTAACAATCAAAAATATTTTAATAAACATAAGTTTAAACAATTTTTTTGTATAAATTAATAATAATAACCCAGTAAGTTTAATAAGCATAATAAATGTTTAAAAAAAATTATTTTGCGCAAACCCCTTCAGGATTTCTATAGATTTGAGGAATAATAATACCCAATTTCTTTAAAAATTTGGGGTTTGTTTTTCTTTTTCACGCTCAAAATATGTTATTCACATAATTTCAGGCGAAAATTAAAATGCAAATAAGGCAGGGCTCTTACTGCTGATTTAAATTTCGAGGTTTCCCAAAGCCGATTAGGTTTGGATCTACTTGTGTAAAGATGCCAGGAAAATGCAAAATATTTTGAAAAATACGTGTTTTTTACATATATTATGTACTTATGTGCGGTTTTTTTCATTATGATGGATGTGTGCATTTTTTGATATGAGCTTTTTTTCTTGTGATCATATTTCTGTATTAAGTATGAAACATACCGAGCAGCGGCAGGGAGCAGCAGATTTAATTATTAACTATTTTACCTATTTAATGAATATAAATCATAGTTTGAGCATAAATGTATGCATTTTAAACAAAAACATTTAATTATTTTATATTTTTAATAGATAAATTTCAATTAAAAGAAAATGTATTGAATGAAGTTGTTTCTGCTGTCGCAGCAATAAATTCCACACCCAGCAGCAAAAAACAAATCACCCGTCGCTGCTTTACATAACCTCAATAAATCTGACGTGTTACTTAATTTCTATTATTTTCTTGTGAAACTGTTTGTTTTAAAATAAAATATGTATATTGAAAAATAAACGTTCTTCACAAAATATAGTATTAAAGCCTCGTATAATACAAAAAACAATTTTGTTAAAAGTAAAAAAAATAATCTGCTGTGCAGCTCGGTGTAAATGGATACAAGCAGCCGATAGTGTGGATTGTTTGGGACATGTCACGCTGCTCTTGGTGTGTTTCAGCCTTTAGTGTTTTTCTTTGTGGGGCTTAAGTCACATCACGTCGCATGAAAATTGATATTCTTGAAGTCGCTTCAAGTGACACGACTGTAACTAGAAAAATATCGGTTAAATTACAAATAAAATCGTTTTAGAACAAAAAAGTCTGAATTTAAACAAAAACTTATTTAAAAATATGAATAAACTTAGACAGTTAATAACATTTAAAAAAAAATATTACGACTAAAATTTTGCACTTCCATTTTGTTCTAGTCATCTGTCACTTACAAAATTCAAGTAACATCTATCGTATAAAGTGACTTAAGACGTAACAAATGACTAAGAGAATAGGAAAATGATGCAAAGGTACTACAGTCATGAAAAATGACGTGATACGACTATGGGAATTGGGTGTTAATATTGATACATACAATTAACCTGCCAATCCTTAATAAAGTGAACCTCAACATTTAAAATTTGCAAAACATACGTTTCTTCATCAATGGAACGTGCTCATCGTATTCAAATGAGGCTAAGTTTATTTCAAAGCCTTTATCATAAGGTAACCCATATACATAGGTCACATTTCCTCTGTAATACGACCGTTCCTTAATAAAATGAACCTCAAAATTTCAAATATGCAAAACATACGTTTCATCAGCAATAACAAATGGGTCATCGAATTCAAATGAGAGAGATTTTATTTTAAAGTCGTTAAATATGTAGAAGATTTTAGCTAAAATTGACAAAATCGTATATTGGTAAAATCATTGATAAAATGACAAACGGATTGGATACCCTCAAATTTTCAACAAAAAAAAAATCCCCTAAAAATCAATCCCAAAAAATCAAGTTTTTTAATCATAAAACACTTTTGAAAAGTTATTTTAATTCGTTTTATACTTTGGAGAATGAGGCTGCCGCCTCAAACCTCCGCTTTGACGATTTATTTAATTTCCAATATTAATAGAAATTAGAACTGTTTTTCAACAATGTGTTTTTTAATAATTGTTCACCTACTAAAATAGAGAACTCCCCAAAGACGCTTAGCGTTGGAGCTTTTACGCAAGGATGACAGGAAAACGTGATAATTGGTAAAAAAAATATGGATATTTATATTAATATTTACATTTCTGTTTCACATACTCAAATTAAATACTTTCCAGATCCGTTTAGCATTGGTTAATGTGGTTTCCTTTCTGGCAATTAAATTTGTTTTTTTCGGAAATATTTTTTGGGATTTTTTTTGTTGAGAATTTGAGGGTATCCCTTTAAAAAAACGTATTTTCATTTTAGTTGGCTTTGAGTTTCTGGTCAATATTTTAATTTTTTATTTGTATTTAAAAATAATTATTTTAATTACCTACATACATGTTTTTTTTAATTTTTGAAGGCATTACCAACGTGTGGGACTCATTGGATCATCTAATGCAAATTCCAGATAATTAATAATACATCAATCTTGTAGTGGTAATTTTTTGAAGATTGAATATTAGCAAATATTCATGCCAAGCTGTGAAATTGCCAAATTAAAGCATTACCTTGGCAGCATTATATGCTGTGGACTGGAAATCTGGAAAAAATCATTCTGTTTTTTACTTTATTTTAATTAAGCCATATACACTCTTATGCTCAAGATAAAATCCAATATTTTAGTAAATAAATAAATATAAAATAGAATAAATAATAATTTTAATTTAAATCCTCCTATTCCAGAATGTTGAAAAATTAAATCTTGTTTTTTTTTCAGAAATCTAATCCGCTAATTTTAAAACTAAATCTATTTATTTTTGACTGTAATGTTCTGGACTTTAGTTACCTTTTATGTTATATTATCTAAATTCTTCACTTAAACGAAGGAATGCCAAATTATTGCTTTTACAAGCATGGTAAAATACAATTTAATTAAATTCAAATAAATTTAACCATGAAAGATGATGTAATTTAGTTTGTTTGTAATAATGAATTTATGAGTATAACAGAAAAGGTTTGTATTTTAATAAAAGCGCACTTCCCAATTTTTTGGACTACGAATATTCAATAATAATTTAATTTTTAAGAACATTTTTATTAATTAAAAAACATTAATAATTCAAACACAAAAACAATATTAATTCATAAAAAATATACAACGACAATTCATAAATCGAAATTTATTTTCGTAAATAGAGACTATGGTTTAGTTTTAATACTAAGCTACAGCGAAATATCGTAAAAAAAAATTCCGTAAATCAAGGGATTGGTACTCCACATAATATAAACTGCATTCACCGCCCGCATCCTTCAACAAATCATTCATATACGATCATTTAAAACAAGAAAATGGGAATCAAAATGTATAGTATGTACAATCAATTAATCCAAAGACCCGGTAATACCGAGAGCACAATAAATCATTTAAAAAAGCATAGCATATTTTTAAGGAAGAAGACATGACCATTCAGGTCAAGGTAGGGATATTGAACGAAATGCAATTGCCATATGTAAAATATCGAAATTATCAGTTTAGGGATGATAATAAATAGGTATTAAAATAAAAATTCTCGACTGGAATAATTTGGATACCCTACTGTGAGTAGGATACGATCAACAATCAAAAATTTCATTCAGTCTGCGACCCTTAAAAATCAACTAAAGGTAAATAGTTGATTGCTGAATTGGTCGAAATTC
Organism: Tipula helvola; assembly: GCA_963556165.1. Classification (NCBI taxonomy): domain Eukaryota; kingdom Metazoa; phylum Arthropoda; class Insecta; order Diptera; family Tipulidae; genus Tipula; species Tipula helvola. Next base: position 233,692,786 of record OY744481.1, read on the forward strand.
AGGGATCTTATGATATCAAAAATCAAATTCAAAAAATCTATCAAATCTTAGACTCCGGTAACTAATTAACCGTTTTCTAAAATTTAAGAACTTATAATCGCTAAAAATGACGTTTGCTTCTGATGCCCAAAAATTAACTATTTTATTTTCATTATATCGTTTATTTTGAAAGTGGCTTAAGTTCATTTTTGTTTACATAATCGTAGTGATTTTAAATAGATGGTATTATGAAGTTGCAAATTTTTAGAAAAATCAAAAGGTAACGTAGAACTGTAGAACGACGTTCATAAAAATCTTGTGGAGTCAGAGCCACAATTAAAAGTTAATCAGATTGCTGAAAGGCTTGCTCCATCTCATGGAACAGTATTTCGTCATCTAAAGGAGATAGGAAAATTATCCAATCTTTTAAAGTGGATACCGCATGATTTACCCTAAGCCAGCTGCCTGCTGCCATCTGCGAATAAAGAACTGCACTTCCCGCTTATCTCACTTTGAACGAGAACCGTTCTTAGAACGTGCGGTGAACATGTGACAAAAAGTAAATAGTTTATCATAATTTCACAAGGAAAGACAGTGTACAGAAAGGGATAACAAGCCCTCATCGACAGCAAAGGTAACGTTACATCTAAAAAAGATAATTTTATGTGTTTGGTGGTTCATGTACGTACCTGATGTAAATCGTTTTTCTAAGGGAAAAAATAATAAACTCTTAAATTTCTAAAATAATAAATGAATATTCCACGTCAAAGTAATGCCGCTCGCACCACACACGAGCAATTAGAAATGTTTTTAGATTTTTTGGAGGAAAATACCCAACTTTTAGCCGGGAAAAATACTCCAGAAAACCCTAAATATTTGGATGTGAAATGGGAGGAATACCGGCAAGTTAAATTCTTTGAAAGGGCCGGAAAAAAATCGATGGACTGGAAATCGATGTGTATACATAATGTATTATTTAATTTTACTGGAGTTTTGTACTTTATTAATTATTTTCTAAATACCTTTCAGTCTCTGAATCACTGGAAAAAAACAGCTAACATCAAGATCGCGAGCTTCGAAAATCATCGTATTTTCATCGGACTCGATGTGTTACCTAGGAAACACAACTCCACCTACAGTGTCGTTCTGTTTCCTAGGCAACACATCTCGTACTCTCAATTGTATATTCGCTTATTTTCGAACCTCTTGTTGTATAACTACTGAATATATCATATCAATATGCTAAAACGTACGCTAAACGGAAATGGAATCTCCGATGACGCGTTGTTGTCTGGCGATGACTTTTGGAAGGCGGAAAATGCCCTAAAGACGCTTTCGTTTATTTCGAAAAGATTCGCCGTATCCCTTACGTACCGGAGCTGCCCTCCTCATCTTGCTCTACAGAAGAAATATTTCTGTTTAATCATCATTTCAACATATACCTGGTGATTTTTCAAATATATCGAAAAAAATGATAAAGATCAACATTTAATTATTTCGCGGGGGGAATACATAAGTGTAAAAATTAATACCCCCTCCCCCCCTCCTTGTAGGTGGGGCGGCGGTAACTTTGGAACTAAAATAGGAACCCCTAGGATTTGATTGAAACAATTTTTTCGATTCATGATAGATGGCGCTGTAATTGACGATATTCAATTTTTTTCGATTTCTCCTACTGAGAACCTACGCAAACGATTCTGTAATACATATGCAGTAAAATACCATGGTTTCGTTGTAAATACTAGAATTAAAGCGCTATACCCACTGAAAACCAAAAAGAAAAATCGGATTTTGTTTTTTCGATGTAACTCTACAATTATTGCTTTATTTTCGTTAAAATCTTCTGGTTCTTGAGCAAATGTACCAGACAATAATATTTTCAATTTACAAAATGCAGAAAAACTTTTAATTGGAGATGAAAATTTAATTTTTTGCGTCCAAAAAAATGATTTAGAACCGAAAAATTTAATTTACGTTTTCTCAGCCAATTTAAAGTTTTTTTGCATTTTGTAAATTGAAAATAGTATTGTCTGGTACATTCGGTCAAGATCCAGAAAATGTTAACGAAAATAAAGCAATAATTGTAGAGTTACATCGAAAAAACTAAATCCGAATTTTATAGGGTATAGCGCTTAGTCTTAAACAATTTGTATTTCTTAAATTTTCAATTACTGAAAAATGGCTTGTCATTATCGTAACCCAGGAACATGCGATTAAATCGACTTTCAAATTAATGAAATTGTTTGTATTTTGTTTTAAAAATACCGATTCAGTCCGAAGATTATTTCGAAAACAACAATGCCTGTGTAAAGCTATCAATACTACTTCAGATGGAGTATTTAACTGTACAAGAGAAAATTGCAATGATTCTGGTTTATGGAGAAGCTTTCCAGAGTCTTGATAATGCTGTCACTATCTACGCTTCGCGTTTTGTGGATAGGATTCGGTCACGTGCGTCATTTCAGCGTACTATCAAACAATTTATTACTGATGGAAGTGTTCAACCGAAAAAAAGGACTCGTCCAGCAACAGTTACCGAAGAAAATAATGAAATTGATGTTAGTACACGAGAAATAGCTAGCGATTCCGGATTGTCTCAGACCAGTGTTTGGAAAATTTTAAAACGTCGTATCATCCGTATCATGTGTCCTTACACCAAGATCTTCATGGCATTGAAAAAACGCGTTTTTGGTGTGAACAAATACAGCAAAACCCAAATTTTTTTCGTTACGTATTGTTCTCCATCGTGTCGTCTTTTACAAACCATAGAACGGCTAATCGCCACAACATGCATTACTGGAGTGTTGAAAATCCGCACTGGCTTCGCCAAGTTGAACATCAGCATCCTTGGACTGTCAATGTGTGGTGTGGAATAATTGGCAACAAACTCGTCGGCCCCCACATTTTTGAAGGCAACTTGAATGGTCAAATGTACCGAGATATTTTAGAAAATGAACTGCCAACATTATTTAAAAACTTGAGCTTAGAAATGCGACGGAACATGTGGTTTCAACATGATCGTTGTCCCGCACACCATTCGTTGGTAGCACGTGTAGTACTTGATCGTGATTTCAATGGTCGGTGGATCGGGAGTCCGGTAAATTGGCCTGCCAAATCACCAGATCTTACTTCGCCAGATTTCTTTTTGTGGGGCTATCTCAAAGACCAAGTTTACAAACAAAAACCAACAACACGTGAGAATTAGATTGAGCGAATCAGAAATGCTTGTGCTGAAATTCAAGCAGACACACTTCTTAGTTGTGTACGGTTATTTGAAATGCGGATTAGTAAGTGCATTGAAGTCAAAGGCCATCATTTTGAGCACTTAATTTTATTGAAAGATGATGAGGCGATGGAACTCATGTAAATAAAGCACCCTTTTCCCAGTTATTCGAAATTTGCAAAATGAATAAATTGTTTAAGACTAACTTCGTGTATTTACAACGAAACCATGGTATTTTTATTGCAGACGTATTGCAGAATCGTTTGCGTAGGTTCTCAGTAGGAGAAATCGAAAAAAATTGAATATCGTAGAATCCAAATCTGCAATAATTTAGTTTCAAAGTTACCCCCGCCCCAGCTACAAGGAGGGGGGGGGGGAGTGGTACTAATTTTAACACTAATGTATTTCCCCCGCAGAATAATTAAATGTTGATCTCTACCATTTTTTCCGTAGAGTGCTTATTTTCCGAGATATTTGAATGTATCAGGGGGCCTATTCTCGAACACATAATTGTCTATTGACAATTATGCCAATTTAACAAAAATGCTACACAATTTTATCTGAAAATGGCATTCTCGTACACAAGTGTAAATTGTATTTCTTTAACTACAAAATTGTATCATAGTAGATTAAAGTATATTTTGTAGTATATTCCTTTAAAACTGTCAAATTCTAAACAAAAGTTCGGTTATCGGTCCAAAACAAACGAAAAAGCGATATAAATCCAATATTGATGTTTCGACAGTAACAATATTGTTATTGTCGGATTCACAATATCGTTTAATTGTGTTTCGCAGAATTTTGATTCGATTAATTTTCGGGGTACCGGTTCGTTCGCGTGGTCAATGCACTCAATTCAGATATTGCCAAATTCATTAAATGGTCAACCGGTTCGGAATTACAAATCGCAAAAGCTAAGTTTGGAGCCAACAGTGTTTTTAAAAGTTTGATTACATTTGACACTAATCGAAAATGTTTTACCTCAATGACATTACAGGCTACTTGTGATGTCGACATGAGGTACATTGATGTATACTGTGGGTGGCCAAGTTTGGTACCGGATATTAGGATTTTTTAAAATTCCCATATTTATCAGGAAGGAAATGACAACGTGGCAGCATTTTTCCCACATCACGAGTATATTTTGGGAGGTAAGGCATACCCGCTGTTGGATTGGTCAATCACACCCTATATGAATCGTGGTCGTATGTCTGCTGCAGAAGTCAGGTTCAACACAAAGCATTCGTCTTGTAGACAAGTCGTAGAACGGAATTTTACGCTGCTTTTTGGTGGATTTCGTCGATTAAAGAATCTCGATATGTACAGTGCCGATTGGGCAGCAACAACAAAAATTGCATGCTGCGTATTACGCAACATCTGCTTAGATTTTGACAGTGACTTAGTCGGAGACTATATAACGGAAGGTCAACCCATTCAGAACACAAATAATACAAACAAAGAACATCACATAATATTTTAGTTTTCATTATTTCAATAAATTGCTTAATTTGCTGGTCAGCCGACTCGCATAATTGCAGCATTTTTTGTTGAAAATTTCGAGTCGCAGCCTGTCCCTTTACTCGATTTTTATTCAGTTCCTCCAAAAAGCGTTGTTTCCCAGTTTTTTTTTCCTTTTATGTGCTTTTAGTTCATCATCGGAATCTATAATAAAAAAATAATTATTAATGTTACGAATACTATTACATAATATTTAACAAAAAATGAAATAAAATGTATCACTCCAAAACATAAAACTGTGGCCTTATACCATTCGATGAGAAATCTCGAACAGTTACAGCTTCTGCAATGATCGTATGTGGCTGAAGGCTGGAAGAGACAGCAATTGGAGTAGATGAGTGGCCCCTACCGAATAGCTCATCAAACTCGTCAAAATAATCAAATTGGAAAGGTTCGACACCGGTACGACGATCATGGTCGCATTTTTTATGGTACAAACGTTTCAGATTATTGAATTTGTCTCTACATTTAGTTTTAAACATTTTATATTCATTAGCCAACATCAAGTTTGTATTTGGTGCCATATCTCGTCGCTTTTTAAGAGACCGGTGCCTAATAAAATTTTTCTCTTTAAATGATGCGATTAAATCGACGATTGTCGCCCGATTCCAAACTACAGTAGTGCAATTAGTAGTTGTAAAAGAACAACTGCGATGATTATTTGTTGTTATCGATTCAGTCTTTTTCCTTGAGGAACAGACTAATGAATTCACATTTTCGCCATAATATACAGGTGCGCCAATACGCATAAAATAATGATAACGTTTTTCAAAATTAATACAACATGCAAATAAAATTAATGTAGTAACTACATGTATGTATATAATATACTTTTTTAGATTTAAGTTTAACACAATGTAAATGCTCTCCAAGAAAACTCAAATTGACGACATGCCAACATAATTTATGTCGCTGTCAAACACGTATATATTCATTTGTATCGATTAAATTATTTACATCCATAAATTGATCATTACGATCAGAATCCATAATTGTTTCGTTTCTGGAAAGGCAGTATTGAGTAGAATTGAAAATGGCATTTCTAACTATGTAGAAAGTGTTTGTGAACGACAAATCGCACGTGCCCGGACTACGTTCATAAACTACATTGTTACAACTGTTATTGTACAAATTGAGAACATTGTAACGTCTGTCATTGTACATTAATTATGGAAGACGTTAATAATTTGATGAAATTTAAGAGTTAATGAATATACAAAGGGAAAAAATTAATATTTTTTGATTAACATTTAGATTAATATTTTTTGTAGGTGGTGATTGCCACTGAAAAAAGATCTAAAGATCTTTCTGATGATGAGTTCGAGGAGGAATATCTACAACAAAATATAAAATATCGGAAACAAAACCCCGTACGAATTACTGAATATGCGTTAATAATGTCGTTAATTTTTACGATGAAGTGCAGTTCCAAAACAATTTTAGATTAAAGCGAACTGCATTTTAAGACCTTTCAAAATTGACTTCGGAAAACATCGAAGCACCAACTTCTTGCTGTAATTTGGCTGTTGGCAACTCCGGATTCTTATAGGTATTTCGATATTTACTTTATACATATATCTTATTTTTTTTATGTCTAATTGCATCGTGCGAGTTATAAATACACTCAATTCTATTATAGGCAAATTCATTAAACGGCGAACGGGAAGGGAATTTGAAAATATAAAAACAAAATTTAGCCGCAACAGTATTTTCAAAAATCTAGTGGGTGTCGCCGATGGTGCTTATGTGGCGCTTTTGGTACCCAAAGATCTGAATATCTTCGGAATCTGGAATCGAATAATAATAGATATTCAATAAATATTATCATTATTATTCTAATTTGTAATAAAATTATTCATAACAAATTTGGTTACAATAATGATACACATTGAATGAGAACATTTAATGAGGATGTATTCGATATGACACTATTTGGCCGCAGGCTTGAAGCTAAGTCAATTGAAGTTGAGGTATGCTCTTTTGCGAGAATTTCATGAAACTCGTTGTAATATTCAAATTCTATCGTCGGGGCACCAGTACAACGATCATTATCACATTTTTATTATACAAACGTTTCAGATTTGCGAACTTGCATTGTATTCTGGACATTTTATGTCCGATTTTCATCATTGACGTATTTATTACTTTAGATATTTCATCGGTTTTATATTGCCCGGTGCAAAACAACCATTTCTTTTCTTTATATGAATCAAGCAAATCTAAAATGATTGGTCTGTGCCAAATTAAACGTTTGAGTTCATTCGAGAATGATCCAGAAGAGCACGGTTCAGGTTCATTCGAGTCTTCTATTTCATTATAGCACAGCGAACATTGTTCGCTTTTAGAACGAACTGGATTTTCTTCATATAACTCTCTATCGCCATTGAATGTGAATGCACAAAATGCAATCTTCATTAATAATATATTTGTTATTATTATCTACGGCAAAAGTATACATTTTGTACCTATTAAACTTGATAGTTACTCAATTATTTCGCTTTGGCAGCTAGAAAGGCAGTCCCCAGAGTAAAGTTGAAAATGACAGTTCGAACAATGTTGAAAGTAGTTTGTGAACAACAAAACGCATGTGATCAATGTTATAATAGAGGTTTAAAAACTCTTGAGAACTGTCTTTGTTAACAATATGGTTACGATGTAGAATTTATGAACATACTGGTTGTAACAAAGGAGGTTTGTGACCAGAGGCCAAATTAGACAGGTTGCAGCGTCACGATTTTCTGTCAATTGGGCTGCGTGGTTATACCATTTTAATCCCATATAGGCCCAATCCATCAAATTATAACTTTTGTTATAACAAACGAAAAATCTTTATTATTACAAAAAGTGTTGAAATTATTGTTTAATTATTAAATTTAGATATTCTTGTAGCTAAGCTCCTTTTTGTTTATTTAAGTTATAAAATTAAATATAATTAAATTCTCGGCGAGGCTAACTTCACAAAAGAATGCATGATGTATACAATTTTAGAAAACATGCCTGATAAAACTTTGTTATTTTCTGGGATAAAATCTTGACATAACTTGGAATAAATCCCCCTTAAGGGCTAATTTTGATTTAGGTTTATGAACATCAAAAAGCACGTTCATGTGGTTTAGTTACAACAGAGGTTTATGAACGCTTTAGAACTGCCATTGTTAACAATATTGTTACAATGTATAGTTTATGAACACACTCCTGTCAAATTTACTGTATCGTTAAATTCAAGTTAAAGTTTATCTCGGGTAAGTCAAGCTTAATTTAACTGCCCCAATTAAAATACCGACCGAAAATAAAATAAAATTAAGTCTTATTATCTATTAGCGTTTATATTGTATATTAACAAAATTTAGTTGGAGTTTAAATAGAAATTAAAATTTGTTTTATATGGAAAACGATGAAAGAAGATAAAAGTTAATTGAGTTTCGTGAATACGGGCATTAATCTTAAATTAAAGTGGTCTTATTTTGTATAGAGGAAAAATGTAAAGATTTCTCACGGGTACTCTTTAGAAATGTAAGATTATTCTAGAAACTTAATCGAACATAAACTGGAAGTTTTTCAGAAGCGTTCCAGAAATTTTCCTTGAGTTAATTACCACGAACCTCAAAACGAATAGCGGAAATTCGAATACATGACGGCTGAACAATCTCGTAAGCGATAATGTCTTCAAGAAAAAAGTCATCAACAGTTATAGATAAACAAGAGAGGATTTCTGCTGAAAGTAAGACCAGTTATTAGACCATCTGTAAGATCAGCTACTAGAGCAAGAAAATCTTATGTTTCTCCTAGAATATTATCAGCTTTGGACTAGTGTTCAATTTATAACCTGAATGAATATATTTAATCAGTGCCTTTGCAGAAAGACGTGGGAATTTCAGTGATAACCGTACATTAAATCGAACAACACTGAGACGCCTTCGTGAAACAAATAGAGCCAAATTAGCAGTCAAACTCAAACCGTGGATCATTAATCCGTGATAATTTCTCATATGGATAGTGAGAAATTATTCGGTGTTACCAAATTATGAAGATCAATTAGTTTGGAAATGACCAATAGCAACAAATTCAAACTGGCAGAATGAATGGTGCACTGTGCAGTTGTTATTTTAGAACAGAAACTAGAACGAAGTTTATTATATCTTCCTGGCCTATAGATAACACATCTATGATATTACATTGCGCGCTACATTTAAATAAAAAATGAGCCGTAAGTCTGGAGTAAATGTTCCACTATTTGTGAGATTGAAGGATGCTTGGAATTTACTGAATAAAGGTACATACCTTCAAAAATGGAAGAAGAAAAAATATTTTTTCAAATTTCTCGCTCAACTCGGGACCTCTAAAGTAAACCATCTTCGATTAATCTAATATAATATTTTTATTAAGATGTTAGGATAATCTCACATTTCTAGAGGGTGCAAGACCTTTGCACTTATAAGATCCACCCTAGCCTTAAACAATGCAATTAATTTCATTTTGAATATTTCTAAGTTGATTTGAATTTTAATTATTAAGGTGAGAAGCAACACGATTTAAATCAAAAAAATCATTGTCATTTGCTCTTCCTAAATTGGCCCTGTTTCTGGCTAAAAGCAGATCACAGCTGTGCTGAATGGAAAATAATTTTTAGAAATGAAAGGAACACATAAATATTATGTTTAATTAAGAACTATGTTCCTATATGCATGTACATGAAATAAATTAAAAAAATAATCAATAATTGAAAGGTATGGTATGCATTAAGGTAAAATACAAAAAGATTCAATAAAGTACAATGTATTGATGGGAATATTTAAAAAAGAAAAAGAAATAAATTCCCTTGTAACATTTTTTTTCTAAAATTAAATTGACAAAGATATTATTTTTATGAACCAAAACTAATTATTATTCAAATCTAAAAATAATAATAAATTAAAAGTAATATTAATTATAAATTTAAAAGGAAAGAAAAAACAAAAGAATATCAATAACTTTAATATCGTCGAACTCCCTAGTACATTTTAAAAAATAAAACTACAAATTGTTATTTCCATGATCTCGATTACTTAGTGTATGTCGGCATTTTTTTGTCTTAAATATCTAAAATTACATTTAATTCTAATTTATTTGCTAAATAAAAGTTTTTAAAAATTATTTTAAATTAATTAACAATATTTTGTTTTTGTTTTAGAATGGCATAGAATAAATTTGTAATTCGCCGATTTCGATTGATATTGATGAATAATATCAAAATTGTATACGACCAAAAATGATGTCAGATTAACAGCACAAGATGCAACAAATCTTCTTCGTCTTACGGTTTTCGTTGTATGTGTTTAATACAAAACAAAAGTGAATGTAATGTTAAATTTTGTTTCGTTATCTTATTTCTGATTTTTTTTTCGTTCGTTGTGTTTAGATTACATCAAATACACAAAAATTAAGAAGAAATCATAATTTAAAAAAAAAAAATAGTTTTTAATATCTTGTGTGATCTGTGATGTTATTATTTTAGTGATTTATGTAAAACATTTGATTAACATAATTTTGCCACTAGAGTTTAGTTTAGTTTTTTGTTTTTGTTTTAGCACGACTTTATATGGAACAGCATAGCAACATATTATGATAAAGATGATGTATTTCTCATGATCTTACTATCAAATCCGTATGTGTATGAGGAAATTGGCTGTTTAATCTTTAATGTGTGTAGGATTATCATGTCAATTCGTGAAAAGCTTTTAAATGGTAAATTGTGACAATTTATTTGGCGACTTTAATAATAATCCTGCAGTTAAATCTTAACTGTTGATAATAACAAAAGTAAAAATGTTTTGCCCCAATTTTATGTACATTTTAGCTATTATCTTAAGTATTTTATTTACAATATGCTTGGCTCCCCGGAATTGAAAAAGACTTTACGTACAATTTTTTTTACGACAACATCGACACTTGAAGCTGATTTTTTGTCATAGTGCGTTTCGTATATGACGTCCGCGCTAAACAAAATATCTGATGCAATAAATTTCACTATGACGATGATAGTTTTACAAAGAATTTATTTGACAATTTGACTTTAAGCATCGTTAGGTATTCTCCTGTTTTTATTCATACGAGTTTTTCGAAATTGCACATTTCTATATACCTTATCTAATAAAATTATGATTAAGGATTGATTCAATTCTATAAGATCGAGCTTATTTATTTTGATCAGACCAGTTTATCACATTTTCTAGTTAATGTTATTGAGATATTATGACGGTATCATAATCCACAGTACACAAAATAGAGGTAATATACTCACTGGTTCTATTTTCGTTCATTTTTGCGCAGCTGTCAAAAATTGCCAATATGGCGAATGTTTGAGGCCTGAATATACTAAATAAAATAATTATATAAATAAATTTATTTGAATTAAATAACTTTTTATTTATTGAAAATAACTACTATTTTACTTTACTAGGCATGTACATATGCATACGTATACACAGTGGCGTAGCCAGAAATTCGACGAGGGGGGGGGGGGTTAAAATAAAAAATTCGTCGTGACACTAAGGTCAATTCATCGAGGACACGGTCTATTTATATAACCATATCTCTATGAATATTTAATGATGCCAATCCATTTAGTCGCTTCCCACCGATTGTGTTTCTTAGGTAATTCTTAAGGCGCCTGAACGTCTTAGAACTCTTCAATTGGAAAGATTATCCAGGTTAAGAGTACTACTAAACATCTGACAAATATTTTGTGCTAATTTTGTTATTATAGGTAGAAGCGTTCAACCGGTAGATACCTGATCGTCTTTTAAACATTTTAATTAACTTCGCTTATGTAATATAAATTCAACTTAATCTGGAAAAAAGGTCTACACAGATCTGTAAAAATCTGTTAAAAATTACACATCACCATGTAATGATTTTAGTATAATATGTGAAACTCAGGGGGGGGGGGGTTTCAACCCCCGCAACCCCCCCTTCGCTACGCCGCTGCGTATACATATTATTATAAAAAGGTCTCTATGTTCCGCCATTTTTTCAATTTGTTGTTTTTGTAATTTTTGGCAGATGCGCAGTATATTACCTTTATTATGTGTACTGTGAGCATAATCATTATCGAATTACTCACAATGGTTATATAATCCATTTTTAATAATGATCTAAAATTAAATTTCCACATGTAAATAACTCAAAAATACTTCCCCACTGTCTTCATACTAAAATTAAAATAGAAAATCAATGACCTTTACTATTTTTCCTACAAACAAGTTCCAGCCAAGGCCATCTTACGAAAAAGCGCAAAAACAAATTAAGAAAAGAAGGAACATGAAGCCAGTAATAACTCAGTGAAGACGTGAACAGCTTGAACAATTGCGTAGTTGGCTTTGGCTATTTATTTTATTTTTCGTAAAAATTATTGTTTTAAATAAACCTCATTTTTAATATTAATAAATTCCATTTGGTTATAAAGCCGAAGTGACCCAACCGTGGTACGCTTAGAGTCATCAATATAATATAATACAATAATCGGCCGATTAGTTTTTAGACCCAATATTTTGAAAGGTGGAATAGGGGACACATAATGGTCCTAGCCCGAGTGAAGTATTTTTCAAAAGAAGGATAACGGAGTTGAAGTTAACCAAGCGAAGAAATACACGGCTGTATATGACCTAAGATGCATTTTTTCTTATTTTAAATATTATATGTTGGCAAAACTAAACACTCTATTGTGAATGAGGTTAGGCTCAAAATAAACATATAGTATTAAAGAAACTGGGCAAAGAGACACATCATTTATATGAAGTAATTCTAAAGATTCCACGGGAAATCCAATCATTAAGAAAATTTCTTGAGTTTCTAGAAAGTAGCTTCCAATCTCTTGAAGCGTCAAACACAACACAGGGCGCTCAATAAAGCAGAGCCATAACCACACAGCTGAGTTCGGTAAACGTGAAACCTCCAAGAAGATCTTTCGCTGGAGTCAGAATAGTGTGCATTGTTTGTGAGGCATCCCATGAAATAACAGGTTGATCTATCTTAAAAAGATGTCAATTCTTGAAAGATCCAAACTCTTAGCAACAAACAACCTATGCAGACTTTGTTGAACCTATTTGGAAATTTTAATATTTCAGATTGTTGCAACTAACCAAGATGACCGCGTACCCGAGGAAAATTATTTCGGATATTTCAAACAACGCGACTCAATTTGGCACATGATCAGAAATAAAACTGCCTAAGACTCACATACGATCATTCTTTGGCGAGAAACCGCCATTTGGCTACGCCACATAAATATTTCTCAAGATAATTACATTTACATGGGAGCTCTAAACAAATTGAATACAATTTATACAGACAGAGAAAACATATCATCAATCCGTTTATCCGCATATTCGTTCAGCAATCACCAAATCACACTTCGAATGCAACCCACATTAATCGTCTTATGGACGCATCCGACGAAGTCATTCGTGGTTTAGAAGATTTGGGAGATGTTGCTGAATCCCATGATCCTGAGCTCATATGTATATCTCTTGGTGAACAAGCTAGATGGTAACTCCAAAGCGATATGGGCCAAAACAGCTGCAGATATAGACTATCCAAATCGACAATCCCGTAAAACTGCATACACGCTCATTACAAAATCCGGTAATTGCCTACTTGATTATCTGGTTTTGCAAATTCTAGTGAAAATCCAGTGAATTTCTAGTTAAAAATCAAGAAAAATGAATTTTCTAGTAAAATTTAAAAATTGATTTAACCGATTTCTAGTGAAATTGCAATCAAAACCAGATTTGGAGTATTTTCTGGTTAATTTCCAGTAATATTTTAAATTATACTGGATATCTAGTGGTAATATAGTACAAAAAATTACTAGAAAAATACTAGATGCTTAGTTTTACTTCCTAAAACGGAATATCTAGTAAATTAAATGAAAATCAAGTAAATTTTATTACCAGATTTCCCGTGATAATAAAAATTACTTGAATTCCAGTTAAATTTTTGCATCGCCATGTTTTTTAATGTAGTTACCTGAAATCTAGTAAAATTCTAGTTAAATTAAATTAAATATAAGATAAATCCTGTGCTTGTACAAGAAATTTCTAGTAAATTAAACAGATTCTAGTAATATTCTAGTCAATTTTAACTTATATTAAAATATAGAATTCTGGTTAATTTAGCGGTTTGCTCGCGTATTAATTTCATTTTCGTCGTCTGATATTCAGTATCATATCAGTAAAACGTTGAATTTCGTGGTGTGTTGTGGTGAAATAAAAAAAAGTTGAAACAATAAAAATATATGTAATATAAATTGTAGTGACTGAGTGCTATTATAAAATAAGTATATAAAGTGATTATTGAAATATTACAAATACGTGGTTTTAACGTTTTATGCAACAGCTATACTGCCGTACATAAAACATAATTTACATAACTATATTTTTGGCCAAATTGAGTTAATTGATGCCAATCGATAGCTAAAATAAACTTTAACAACAAAATTATAAAAAATAATTAAAATTGAATCCAGAAACGCGTAATAGAAAAGAAGAAAAATAGTTTTCGTTTTTAATACAAAGTATGTACACTACTTTCACAATTTAGTTAAAGTTTTTCCCAAAATGCGTTTTCTTTAGTTATTTAAAACATGTTTAGTACGGCAGTATACAAAATACACTCAAACCTATTTTTGTGCGGTCCTTTCTTGTGCGATTTTTTTTGCGATTATTAATCTTAATCCATTTTTTTTTCTTTGCGGATGGAAGAAATGTCCATCAACATGCACAAGCTGCCTAAATGCCCAAATGTAATTGATTATCAATTTGCATTGCATATGTATTTACATACTTGTGAAGTTTCGGATTTTCTTTTGTGCGTTTTTTATGCGATCACTAGCATCCACCACAGAAAAACAGGTTTGCGTGTATGACAATTAAAATGAAGGATACGTCCAATCCATGAAGGATATGTCGAATCATATTGGAGAACTAAACGAAATAGAGGCAACAGAGGGTAATAAAATCATAATCTTCGGATTGCTGAAGGAAACATTTGGTCTGCAGCAGGTTTTGCGACTAAATTTGGCATCCGCAACGGAACTTATCCAAAATTTTGCCAAGTTAAAGGTGTAAGTTTTGATAAATATATAAATTAAATTATTTTCAGATTAACTGTCAATTATGTGCATTTCAGATAAATTTTGATCGATCTGTTGGAGAAACATGGAAATGAGATAGAGAACAATTCTATTGGCTTTATTTTGAATGCTGGGTTGTTTCCAATTATCAAAGACGGTATACATTTAACTTATAAATATTAATATACATGTACAGATGTATGTATATATATATATATTTATTCGCTCATTGCATGCAAAATCCGAAAGGTCAAAATCGTCATTTTCAGGA
Source organism: Tipula helvola (assembly GCA_963556165.1). Taxonomy (NCBI): domain Eukaryota; kingdom Metazoa; phylum Arthropoda; class Insecta; order Diptera; family Tipulidae; genus Tipula; species Tipula helvola. The sequence goes on from OY744481.1 coordinate 233,707,888, forward strand.
GAAGTCTGGAAATTTGAAATTTTGAAGGAATGGCCTCGAAAACGAGTCATTTTACTTTGGTCAGAACAATTTACCCCATTTTGTTAAAATTTTCCAACTTCAAAGATTTCTCCCGAAACAAGATATTTTTGACTTAGATTTATTTTGAATGGATAGTGTAATAATCCATGAATTTATTTCGCTTTAGATTATCTACGGGCCCTTCTGACAATTAAATACGAGACATCCACTAACACCACGCTTAAAACCACTGCTGCTTCATCGGATAACTCAATTTATTTTAACCGCATGTCTATAGTGTGTGCATTTGGGCTATAAGGTACTTAATTATTTATTGATATGGTTTTAATTATTATATGCTTTTTATTAGTCTTGTTACGTTTAAAAGTTTCAACTTTGGCTTTCTTATAGAATATTTAACTAAGTTAATTTGAACCATGTAGATTGTATTCATCATGTTTTCGCAATTTTCGACTTTTCTACATGATATAATTTAATTTAGTTGAATAATTAGTGAGTTAGTTGAACGTTGACATTTTGATGTATAGTTCATTTGATTACTCTTATTATTAAACCAAAAAATTTTATATTTGCAGGTAGATGAATCTATTGAAGTTATCACTCAAAAAATTAAGCAGACGCAGCCGTACATGATATGTCCATCGAAAAATGAATTGGACCACGAAGGATTATTCTACGTGATAATCGACACTCAGTCAATTTCGTTGGGCTATACAACTGTTTTATGCGCCTTCAACTTCAACATTCTATTTAAAATTTTTTATGTTTTTGGTTTAAAGTTTCCTAGAAATTGTTTGTATTTTTACAATTTTGTAGAAGTATATTTTTTTAAAATTAAAAGTGTGATTCCGACACCTCGCGCGTCGAAATTATATACTAAATTATGTGTAGAATATGCACAAGAATTACTTTAAGCTTTGTTAATTTTTTATATTTGAATCTATAAATAAAAAATATCTATAATTAAAATAAAATTCAAAAACGTTTTTTTATTATTTGAAATTTATTTAGATGGCAATCTAGTAAATCAACGGATAAACTAGTAAAAAATGATGACGTAGGATTAACTAAGATTCTGCTAAAGTATATAGTTTTTTCCGGTTATTTTACTAGAACTTTAGTAGAATAAATGCAGGAAATCTTATAGTTTTGCAAGAAAATCTAGTATTCGATTTTACTTGAAATCTAATTAAAAAACCGTATTTCTCATAATTTTACCTGAATTCCATTGGTAAAATCAAGTAGAACTGTTTACTTGATTTCCAGTACTACAGAATTGTATTTCAAGTAAAATCGCCATATTTTATTACAACAAGAAATCTAGTAATTTTAATTTTACTTGATTCAACTAGATTGTCTAGTATGCTCACATCTAGTGAATTTTTATTTACCGTGTACTCTGCACTACTTGACCTAGGACCTCACACAAATTTTATTACGTAATCTTGTGTGCAACCCACCCCATTAAACCAGAGGTAAGCCCAGAATTTCCATTCTTCACACTAGTATTGTCGAAGACCACGAGTAAATTATCCCTTCTTACCCCAGAACATAGACATGAGATAGCTCAACACATTTAAAACAATTAAGTTAGCCAATCCAAACTTTGGTAAAAAATGTGAAATTGATATTCTCATGGGAGCAAATCACCTTTTTTCAAAATTTTGTATGATGATGAAATTCGAACTACTACAAATGAACCAATCATTCAAAACACCATTTTTGGTTTGGATTATTTCCATATACGTATAAGTGTTTTAGTGACATTCCATACAGTAATCCCACTACAATGTTAGCTCTGATAAACCAGACGATAGAACTCGTTGATATCGTTAATAGTTCACGAAGATTTTGGAAATTTAATTCAATTAACGATCAGAAAGCTATTTTGCGCCCCAGTAGAAATTTTTGTGAAACCCATTTGAACCCATTTGCCGCCCCGGTGGCACAGTTGTTAGCATGCTAGCTTTAACCTCCGGAGGTCCCGGGTTCGATTCCCGGCGGGTGATGAAAAAATCACGGCTGGTTAATGTAAGGATCAATGAACTAATCACTCATTATCCGTTGTACAAATGATTACGAAACTTCACTATGAAGCGGCCAAATCCCTCCATGGGATGTAGCGCCAGCGAAAAAAAAAAAAAAAAAAAAATTTGAACAAAAACTTGCAGAAAAATTGGAGGCCGATTATCACTCTTTAATTCCAACTAACTTTGCAAAAGTGCATCACGATTTCTTGTGAGAATATCAACAACTAAATCACATGACGAAAATTCCCTCTGATCAAATAACAGACATGGTGTATTTAATACCCCTATTATGGTTCTCACCTCACCGACTGTCTCGTTGTGACGTTTAGAGTCGTGTGAGTAATAATTTGGTATTATGATTCCCGCTTTATTTTGGCGAGAATTCGTACGCAGCGCTTCCATCATTTAATAAAATTTAATCGTCGATTGTGTGTTTTTATAATTGAATATACTAAAATTTGGTTGAATAGAATATTGTCATTATCAAATCTAATATACTACTAGCTTTGATTTGTTTTTTGAAGACGAAATTAAGGAGGATTTTAGCGCAAACGCAAACCTTGCTTTATCAGAAAAAACATTCGGAATAAATCTGATCCATTCACACTTCCAGATAACAAGTACGTTTGAAATAAATTTTTAATTATATATGTATAATGTATAGGTACCTAAGCATCTTCTAAAATATAGTTTTATATTTTATACATTTTTAGATTTATTAGTATTTTTTCGTATTAATAAAGATAGTCTTTCATACCTACTTGATAAGCTGGATGGAAAATTTAAACCATCTCTTCGCACATCGAGTATTCCACCAATTCTTAAATTGTGTGCAGCTCTCAGATTTTTTGCATCTGGGAGCTATCAACAAAGCATCGGTGACGATTTCAACATAGGAATGGCACAACCTACTATTTCATTAGTTCAAAGAAGTAATCAATTTAATTGAAGATCAGATGTGCGATAAGTGGATCAAATCCGAAATGAATCACATAAAAATAATTGAAACCAAAAGAGCGCCATTTATTTTATATCAGAAAAGGAAATTATAGCCTAAATACAATGATAGTGAGTATTTTTATAAAACATTTAACTTAACTATATACTTAATTATAATGAATATTTTTTATCGTTCAGGACCACAGACATCCCGGAGCCAATCACGATTCGTTTGTTTGGAATCACAGTGGTATTAAAATTTCCATGGATCGAAAATATCAAAATGGAGAACGTAACAGCTGGCTTTTAGGTAGCACAAAAAGAATTATTATAATTGAATCGTTTATCATTGAAAGGGCACATGTCAACTTTTTGTCAAAATTAGTATTGTGACATTATTGCAGCACAGACACGTAAATACGTTCTGTGACAAGATAAGACTAGCATATGATTAATGAATGGGCGCCTATCTATTGTGCTACAATAATGTCATAATACTAATTTTGAAAAAAAGTGGATATGTGCCCTTTCAATAAAAAACGATTCCATGCGTGCAAAATCGGGAAGCCCGATTCAACATGGCTCACTCGTCGGCTCGGAATATTTTAGAGAGGACTATTGGAGTGTTGAAATCTCGGTTCCGATGTCTATTGCCGCCACGAGAGCTGCATTGCACGCCTCATAAGTCAAAACAAATAATTAATACTTGCTGCGTGCTCCATAATATTTGTAGTTTTTACAAAATTGAGTTCACTGGGGGTATCGAAGAATTTACTGAAGAAGAAGAAAATGAATTCGTACTTGAGCAATCCAAAGAAACCTTCAATATGTTGCAGGAAGGAAAAAGAATAAGAAATGAAATTCTTAATTCATTTTAACATGGTTATATTTTATTTAATTTGGTGGATATAAGTTATATAATTTTCATTAAGAAACAATAATAAAAATAATTTCAAATGATAATAATTCAGTCATGTTGACTTTATCACATAATTTCTTTGTATTTACTAGTAAAAATGGTAAAAAAAATAATTCAGTCATAAATGTATTCTGTCGGACTCGTGAACTCTATTCGGTCAAATCTAATTACAGATAAGTGGATCAAATACATAAATCCAAGTTGTACTCAGTCATCACTCTCACAACTGCTGGGGTTTTGGATGAATAATTTTCCCTCGTATAAAGTTAATTTTCTTTTTTATAACGTTTTTATTAACTCGCTTTCTCAGAATTGCTGTATCACGTCAGGTTTAATAGATATTCTAACCTAAAAGTGCAAAAAACACTGTGTTTTGACATATTTGAGGTTATCTAGCACCACGATTTTTTTTTTCTTCAAAAGTTCATGTATGGGATCTTATAGTACAAGTCTTCTTCTTTCAAATGCCTTTGAGTTTGCTCAAATATGTTTTTTTTTCGCCAAGATATCGCATTTTCAAAATTGCATGTTCGTGAATTTGTCGGTATACTGTATACCTAATACACTACCTTTTATACCTACGGTATATATGCACTTTTAGTTAGAATATCTCATAAACCTGACGTGATAGAGCAATTATGAGCCCAGATTCGGATTCAGCGTAAAAAATTACTTCGGAAACAACTATTCATTGTCAAGTGGCACCAAATTTTTAAAATTTTGCAGGGTAGTGTAATTATAGTTAACATCACTTGTCAGGGAGCATAATTAAATTGTTAATGAACCATGTATCAAAACTTCGTTAGATGCGCTCCACGTTTTTCGTTTTAAATTTTCAAAATATTCTCATAGTTGCTGAAAACTTACAATCGTAAATTCTCAGAATTTTCTGTACTGTGAGGCAAGGAAGAATTATTTTCTTCTTTTTAGTCCATTTTAAAAACGTTATATATTGAAAAGTTTTTTTTATTTAATTTTTTAATTTTAGTTTCTCTAAACGTAATTGTTGCCTAAATAGTTCATTTTTCTGTTGTCTCTCAATTTGTTGTTTAACTAGTTTGTATTTTTTAATTTTTAGCTCATAGGTGTTCTTATTGTAATACTGTAGATTGTACGTGTTTTTTCGATCTTTTGAAGAAGCTCTACAGTCTCGTTTTGTTTGCCAGTTTGTTGTTCCAATAGGTGTATGTATCCGTTTTTTCTCTATACACCAATACCTCGATTTGCGACGTTTCGAGTTGCGACGTTTCGAATTGCGACGGTACATTTGTTACTACCAAATTTCAGTTTTGCGTCGCTTAAATTATTTGTTGCATCGTTACTTAAATGTTTTCTTTCTAAAAATACGTCAAGGTTATTTAATTATGTTGCAATTTTATTTCCAACACGCATTTTTATGGAACGAATTACCGTCGCAAAGTGAGGTATGGGTGTATTTTCTTTATTGTTTTGGGTGACTGGTTTAGAATTTCTTCTGTTTTTGTTTGCACGCTTATAAATATTGCTTTGGTTCACTATTACTACATCGACAATTGTATTGTTTATTGGTTCGTTTTCTATGTTATTACTGTCGCAATTTAAGGATTCAATTTGATGGCCGGATTATGATAATGTGGATTCAGTAAAATTTTCATCCAGTCTTATTTGTAGGTTTGGTTGAGATAAGTTTTCCCTGCAAGGTAAAACCCTAAAACTCTTCCCACTAGGAGCACCAGATTTTTCTAATTGAAGAACTGCATCGACCTACTGCTCCATTGGATTTAGTGGAATTTGTTTATTAATCCCCGGGCTATATCCGGATTTTTCTCCATCTCTTCAACCAATTTTGCGAATTGGTTACTATTTGTAATCTTTGGTTTTTGTCTAATAAGAAAAAAGAAGTGAGAATTATTTAATATAATTCTTACAAAAAAATAAAAATTAATATATTTGTACAAAAACATAAACACTTACTTGCTGTAGGTAACCATATTTTATTTATTTCAAGAAAGAATCTAACCTCTACTCACCCATAAATTGTACGTGAGGATATTTGACATTTCTTTCGCTCATTTCGCTCCTCTAGCAGTTTGAGGGTCGTTTTGGGTGATTCCACTAACCCTTCTGAACGCCTTGTACAATATATTGCACATCAACTTTCATCGCTTTGAACAACCGTTATTTTAAATTTTAGTCTCAATTTTCTTGTGCGATCGTTCTCTTATGTGTTCATGTTCATATTACAGTTAGATGAGCAATGGCCACATCTTAGCAGTGCATAGTTGTGCTACGTTTTATTTTTGGAAGTAAGTTAATTTTAAATGGCGTTCGAAAGGGCTAAAACTGGTACAGGGATATCGCTTCAAGGTTGTTTAGCAGTCGGCGCCACTATCCAGTCTTTAACTATTTTATATAATTTTCCGGTTTACTATCTGGCATTTTGGATTAAACACTAACGTACCGGTTAGCATCATTGGCCACTAGAGCCATAAAAGAAGTCGCCGATAACAATAATTCTTCTTTGCCATTCGCTACGAAGGCTATTTCTAATGACATTAACATAGATGATATCATGGTTGGAGCATAACACGAGAAAAAATATTATATGGTTGCTCCGTAAGTGGGAGTCAAACGGGCTGATTAGGTCGAAATTTTTGGAAAAAAATTAGAAGTTCAAATAAACCAAATTGAATTGTTTGTTATTCCCAGAATTAATAAGGCGCATTCTCATAATAAAGTCAGCATCCATGGCTTGCTGTAGTTGCCAATTGCAAAGTCATTGAGCCCAATGGTAACATATTTATCAAAATGGTCCCCTCAAAGACCTAACAAACTCGTCCTCGCCTGGAATTATGTGCTGCGGTCCTATTAACTAATTTGATAAATCTAATAAGGCTTAGGCCGATTTCAAAATAGTTCTCGATTATTAAGGAAGTTACCCTAAACGTTGTAATACATTCGTCGATAACTGTACGACTGAAATTATATCATCATTTCTTCGAAATCATTGGAGACATGTACCTTATCCGCAGATAATTTAGTAGATTGTGCAACGAGGTGGAACGTTCAAATAGTGGACCCAAGCAACGTCGAAGAAAATCTAGAAAAATGGTTTGATCAATTAATAGCGAAATATTGTTCAAATTGCAAAGAGTGGTTAGCTACTTATACGGCATACCGTTATTCTACCATTTCAACTAAGCCCAAGGGGTCCAGAGTTGATGGTATTTATCTTCCCCGGGATGAGATGTATCATGCATTACACACACTTTATCAGTACGACCATCATCAATACTGCCGTGAAGATATTTCATCACAACAAACTAAAGGAGCAGTAGACTGAAATCGCTGACTCCTTATTTTGATAATATGGCAATATAGTTTATATTGGAGGAAGATTACAAACAGCGAAGCTTCGTATTATACCAAGAACCGTCTAATTTTGCATCCCAAATCCAAACTTAGGAGCGTAATTACTAAGTAATACTAAGGCAAGAGTATATTGGGCAGGCTCGATAAACATCTGTGTGAATATTTTATAGTAGAGTTTTTTTATGTTCAGTAGATAATGCATAAAACTCGTGCTTGGTTTGTATTTTTTCTCTTAAATTTTCTTTTAATATTTTGTTATTAGCTTTCAAACTTGGATAACTTGTGCCAGTTCGATGGGGATACACAACAACAATAGACGCAAAATTTGTACACAATAATAAAGTTAACTCCATAATCTCGTGCCTAGTTTTGTCCTTTTGTAAATATGTTACCTTTATATTACAGAAATAATTAAAATAGAAATAACTTACGGATAAAAATCAAATTTTTCCGTGAAAATAAGTTCATAGTTAACGACACCAAAAACGAACTAGCAAAAAATGAAAGATGTTCACAAGAAATTTATATTTTTACAATTTTTTTTTATTTTTAAAAAGTGGATCCGTTTTTATTCACTTAACCAATTAGAAACTAAATTGATGTCATACACAGTTATACATTGTCATGTTAAGGATGTTTATACAGTGTAGAAATATGACTAAAAAAATGATACGTCTCACTCGATGATAACGTCTAAACTAACAAGATAACTCTCATTCATAAAATGAGATATCACTTGCCAAGTGGTAACATGTAAACAGAATCTAAACGTAAATTGCATTTCACTTTACTATTTAAACTTGTTTAAATTTCATCTCATTTTATGGTGACTTGTTTGATTGTTTCTGTATATTACCGGTGCAGTTACTACAGTTGCATTGTGTAATTTAATTATGTATATTTATTATTTTGAATCAGTATGCTATAAATTGTTGAAAGTAAAGAGCGCTACACACCATCCGACGGTCGGTTCGATTTGGTTGGGTTGGATGTAAAATCGGATCGTGTGTATGCATGTCGTCCGACAAATTGAAGGTTGGATGTGTCGGATGGAAATTCCATCCAACCGTCCGACCAACCAACTAAATCGGATAGTATGTAGTGTTGTCGGGCGATATTTTTCTTCAGGCATGTGTAAAATTTCAGAGCGAGAACAACAAAGTAAAATAAACATAATTCAATCGTGTGAATTCGTTTGTGTGACAAAAAATAATATTGTCAAAGTCGGATGGGCAGTCGGATCGTCTGTAGACAACAACCGATTTGTTGGACCGACGGTCGGTCCGACCAAATCGGATGGTGTGTAGCGCTCTTATTGAATTCATCATTATTGAATGAAGTTAATTTGATATTAATATTTTTAATTAAAAAAATGGATAATACCAAACATTTGTGGTCAAGAGATGAAGTAATCCTACTAATCCAGTTATATGAGGAGCACAACTGCTTATGGTAAATAGGAACCTCAGACTAATGCAATAAAATTAAAAAAAGCTCAGCGATAGAGTCAATTGCTTTAGAATTAAAACTGAGCATGCCAGAAGTAAAAGCAAAAATAAATCGTGTATGTTCTCAGTTCTGGAACGAGAAAAATAAAATGAAGAAAAAAAAAATCGGGTAACGGAACAACAGAAAATTATTTAACTAAATGGGAATTCAAGAACTGTTTGCAATTTCTGGATTCTCATGCTAGTGAAATGATGGAAACCATTGATACGCTACCTTATGTGAGTTTAAACATTTTTTTATTACCAAATTTATTTCATTTATTTTCTATCGATATTGCATTAAATTGATTGTTTATCCCGTAAAGTGAGTCGTGGAAAAAGTTGCATGGAAAGAGTGGTGTGTTCCACGGTTCCACCGGACCGCAATTTTATATTAATTATTTTTTGTTCAATTAGAACGATACTACAAATTTCGATTAAGAAGATACCAAAAATTTCAGAAAAAAATTAAACGGAGTGGGGATAATTTTTGTTTTTTGAAAAGTAGAGCGGTTCCAGGGACCGCACAACGCTCTTTACGGGTTATTATCAAATATTTTCCTTATATAACTAATTTATATAAATTTACCTTGCCACGGGGCCTGACCTTCCTCGAAAAAATATTTTTTAAACTTGTTCCTTGTTTATTTTGCAGCATCCGACGAATTATTTGTTTTAGAGGGCTGCAGGTTTATAAAATATTGACTTTCATTTCTCCAGTTTCCAGAAACAACTGTTCCATTTCCGTTTCCACAATCAAATGTACCAAAAGGCGAATAGACTTTTTTTGATTTACAAAGAATAAAATTATGGAGAATGCAAATGGCAAAATATATTAAACCAGAACTTTAATTTTTTCCGGTTGTATTGGGTGTGTGAATTAATTTTTAGACTTTCTTTATAAAAAAAAATATTTATTAAAAGATAACGATAAAGTATATTTTATCCAATATATTCGCCATCGTTAGCTATGACTTTCTACCATCTCCTGGGAAGTTTGTGGATTCCTCGTTTGAAGAAGCCTTCAACTTTCCCAGCTATCCAGCCATCGATCCAATTTCTCACTTCTCCGGCATTTCGGAAGCGTACGTCAGCCAGGCCTATTTGTATTGATCGAAACAAATGGTAGTCGGAAGGTGCAAGGTCTGGAGAATACGCAGGTTGTTCAAGCCGATCCCAACTGAGTTGCCCTACTTTGTTTTGAGCAGTTTTTCACGATATGGTCTGGCATTGTCATCATGAAACAAAACTTTATAGCTTTTGTTCGCTATTGCTGGCCGTTTTTCGTCTAATGCACGTGCCAAATTGTCCAGTTGGCGTCGGTAGCGATCACCTGTAACCGTTTCATTTGAATTTAACAGCTCATAATACACCACACCTTTCTGGTCCCACCAAATACTCAGCATAACCTTATCGCAATGAATATCTCGTTTTGGCTGCGATGGTCCTGCTTGGCCTGGATCGACGTAAGCTGCTTTACGTTTGGGGTTGTCGTAATAGACCCACTTTTCATCGCCAGTAACAACTCGATGCAAAAAACTATGTTTTTTGTACTAAGCAAGATTTTGTTTGCATGCTTCAATTCGTGCTCTCAATTGATTTTCGGACAGTTGATGTGGGACCCATCTTCCTAGCTTTCAAATCTTTCCCAATGCGTGCAAACGATGAGAAATGGATGGTCGGTCAATGTATAACTGCATTGCAAGTTCTTTGTGCGTTTGACATTCATTTTCATCCAATAATGTTTGTAATTCGGCATCTTCAAACTTTTTTGGCTGACCTGGCCGCTCTTTGTCTGTCAAGTCAAAATCACCACTTTGGAATCGATGAAACCAATTGAAACGGCTTGCTCTCGATGGAGCTTGATTACCATAAGTATCAGAAAGCAACCGGTGAGCTTCAGCGGCCGCTTTCTTGGAATCAAAAAAGAAGAGAAGAACCCCTCGAAAAAACAACTTAGCACGATCCATTTTAAATCGATTACAAAAAAATGACGTAATATGAAAAATAACACTTTCTGCTCTGAAATCGATTGACAATTGTGACAGCTACAAAATGCAATTGGAATTGCTTGTCAAACTATACGCAATCTCACGTAGCGACATCTAAATGTTGAGTCTAAGAATTAATTCACACACCCAATAGTTCTATGTTTTTTCTTAACACACGGAATCTAGCTGATGCAATTCCAAATGCATTCTCCGAAATTCGCCTAGCTCGAGACAACCTATAGTTAAAAATTCTCTTAGTAATGGTGAGATTCTTAAATGGGTATGGCTTCAACAAATTTTCAGATAATGCATCTGCATCATCTGCAATTATTACAAATGGGAGGGTACGTTTCTATTTGGTAATGGTTTTGGTTTTGGCAACTAAATTTTTTTATTGCTAATTGCCACCATTAGAATCCCCACCTGGTGCTCCAATATTTACATAAGTAAATTTCGCATCAACTAAAGCCATTAATACGATACTGTGGGCCGATTTGTAGTTAAAATACAAACTTCCACTGTTTTTAGGAGCTTTAATATTAATAATGCTTTGCATCAAGCGCTCCGATACAATTTGGAAAATTCAATTTTTCATTAAACTATTCCATTGTTCTTCTGTATGTGGTGTCTATAAATATAAATAAGAAGTAATATAGAAAATGTTTGAAATTTAATATAATTATTATGTAAGAAAATATTTATTTTTGTAGAAACCATGAAATTCGTCGGAGGAAATTGTTTCATCTAACAAAAATGATGAAAAGTGTCTGCCTGCAGTAAAACCATTCTAGTAAAAAGAGGAAAAATATTAATGATATAGATAGCCAACAGCAGAAGGCCATTAATAAATGTGTGGAGGTACTGTCTAAATGAGACCCATACGACATTTTTGGCCAAAATGTGGCCAATCAACTTAGGCTACTACAAAAATTTCCAGATTTAGAGATGACTTAAAAACAGGAATACCGAAATTGATTTTAAAAAGTAATTTAGAAATGCCACAGCGGATGAAGGCTTCGGTGTCTGTCAGAAACGACAGAATGAAATTAAATATTGGAGTTGAAGAATGTAGGAGCCTTAGTTTTGATGAATTTTAAATAAAGGGATAACTACATATATGTATATACGAAATTATTTATTTTTAAATATTATTACCTATTTGTATAATTTGGTAGTTGTTGAATATAAATTTACTGCAAAATTAAATAATTATTTGTTTTCTTACCTGTAAATATTCGTCTTTCATTGTAATATAGATTGCATTGCAGACTTCAGAGATAAATCCAGATATAGTGCATTGCGGAATACGAAACATGTTAGAGATTTAAAGCGGTTTCCTGTAAAGTTGAAGAATATGAGAATATAACACGTATTTTAATATTATAATATAAAGTATGTATTGTATAAAGCACGAGTATTTATGTATTAGGAAAATGATTATATATTACCTATAGCTAAGTACCGCAATGTCACAACAAGACGTTCTTTTGCAGTGATGACAGAACGCATTACTGTATTTTTTTTAAATTAATGGCGCTATTCTACAATATATAATATTTCATCAAAGTCTTCAGCACTCATTCTTATAAAATTTGTATAACTAATTTTATCACATTCCTGCAATTCATTTAAGAGGTTATCAACCGCCCGTAATCTTTTCGTTTTTGAATCCATTCTTTACCCAGATCCGTTTAGTAATTTTATTTTGTCTTTTTTTACGTTTTTTTATAAGTAAAAGGGTGAGACAAGCTGCAGCTTGTGCTTGATCCATATCAATAATATAAATGTAATTAAATTAAATTTTTTAATAGCGTAATTGATTACTGCATTATTTACAACCAAATAATAAATTATTAACATCAAACTCGAACTTGATAAAGAAATTTCTTTATCACAAAAGTGTGTACATACAGTTACGCTAAAAAGTCAAAGGAAGATGCAGTTTTTCTAAATATTTGTATACCTTTAAATTTGTTTTCACAATTTTTTGTAAATATTGTTAATAATATTGGAACGCGAATATTTTGGTTCGAACATATTAAAAATCTATGCAATCGTAAAAATGTAAAGACAAATCTTGAAATATGGAGCGATGCAAAAGAGTTGGGTAGCGTTTTTTAAACTACAAATTTTAGCCGGTAAATAATAGTATAGAAAAAATTGTAATTATATGATAATTGTGAATATATTTACTAGCAAAAAAAAAAAATATGGCGAATAGAAAAGGGTATTCCCTAGAGATAAAATCGGCAGTTTTGAAATGTGTTGCCGATTGGAGTAGTATCGGCAGTTGGTCGTCTGTCTGCTAAACCAAACTCAACTGTAAACCAGTGGTGTACAAATAAACGCGTTCGTGGGACCTTAGAGCGCTAGATTTGAACTGGACTACCTAGCAAGAGCACTAAAAAAAGATTCCGTCATTGTAAGACAGTCATCAGCAAATCCGAGGCTGTCCGCTCCAGCGATAATGAATGATGTCAACGTCAATTATAGTAGAAATCTTTCCGTTTGTACCATAACAAATCGTCTGACTAATGCTGGACTTCATGGAAGGCGTCCAAGCAAAAAACCGCTGATCTCCAAATAAATGTAATTAAATAATCGCGCAGCAAGTTTGCGAAAGAGCATTTAAATTGAAGATCCAAACAGTGGCGGAAAATCAATTGGAGCGACGAGAATAAATTGTATATGGTCTCTTTTGATGGAATTTAGTATGTTCGTCGAACCGTCGCCCGGTCAACAAAGTAAATGATGTGAAATATCTGAAAAATTTGGGAAAAATGTTTTGATTCAAAAAAGTTATAACACAAAAACCCATCTTCCGGTGACATTTTAGCTATATTGTACGTCTAAACAGGTTTTTCACTTGAGTAATTGATGCGAAATTTTACAAATGATATATAACTTTTATTTTTATATTTGACCTCACTTTTGACCTGGTTTAAACATGCAACTCACTTAAATGATATCTCACTTAAATGATATCGTCTAATTGTACCTTAATAGTCATGAATATTATAAAATGAACTGCTGTATACATAGCTTAGATAGATAAATTAAATCACATACCAAACTGAAGTCATTAACTAAAGCAACACTATAACAGTAATTTTATTTCCAACTCAAGATTTGGAACAATTTGTTGAGGGATTTTCCAATTTGTTAAAACGCAAATCAATGATCAAACATCAACATTTTGCTTGATAATATGAAATTAAAACTCGATACGAATATAACACCAAGGCTATCTAAAACACTGATTGGAGAAAAATGTATTAATGATTTTATACTGATTCTGTAATAATCTATCATAACAAAATAAGACATCAAAAAATGAATCAACGACTTTTCTTATAAATCCACTCTAATTCGTTTTACTAAGAAATTTAATTGGTAATAATAAGAAATATTAAAAAAAAAAAAAAAATACCTCACACATAAAGATTAGCCAATCAATTTTAGCATCCTAGTCAAGCGAGCTTTAAGTATTCTACCTAATTGAACCAAGGGGTAGGCTTTCGTTTACAAAACCATGTAGTCCAACACCTTGTACAAAATTGCGTTTGTCATATTTCACCATATTAGCAATTCATTGCATAATATGCCACGCACTAAATTTCATTTTTCCGGAAAGCAAAATTTAAATTTTAAATTTGGAAATTTATTATGATTTATCATAATTCTGTTATAAGCGAAATGTAACATTAAAATAATTGGCCAATTATTGGCTATGCAGTAATCTCGAAGAATGTAAATATGCCTGATTATCATGTGTTATCTATATATATAAAAATTAATTCCTGTTTGTTTGTTTGTTTGTCTGTTCCGAATGGGCGCCTCAGCCGCTCAACCGATCGCCATGAAATTTTTACCATGTACAAGTTGCATATCCAGAACCAACCTTACGATATTTTGGAAGGGGCTGGACCCCGGGGTCTAGGGGCTGCGGTACAAATTTTTTCGAAAATTTTAATTTTCTTTAAATTTCTCCACGAAAATGAGTTTATGGGGCTGGTTATATGAAATTACTGATATGTCCGAATCCGAGGGGCCCAGCCCTGGATCAAAAATTAATTTTTACATATATTTCAAAATTACGTCTCAGTCGCTCAACCGATCGCCATGAAATGTTTACCATGCAAATGTTGCATGTTCAGGACCAATCTTACGACATTGGGAAAGGGGCTGGACCCCGGGGTCTAGGGGCTATGGTACAAATTTTTTCAAAAAATTAAATTTTTTTACGAGAATGAGTTTTGGAAAGGGGTTATATGAAATAAGAGACATGTTCGAATTCGGGGGTCCACCCCTGGATCAAAAATTCATTTTTACATGTAAAGATACAATTATTTGATTGTTCTGAAATAACGCCTTAGCCGCTTTACCGATCGCCATGAAATGTTTACCATGTATATGTTGCATGTTCAGGACCAAGCCCACGATACTTTACAAGGGGCTGGACCCCGGGGTCTAGGGGCTGTGGTACAAATTTTTTCTCAAATTTGAATTTTTTTAAATATTTTTTGACGGGAATGACTTTAGGAAAGGGGTTATATGAAATTAGTGACATGCTCCAATCCGGAAGTCTGCCCTGGATCAAGAATTCATTTTTACATGTATAGATACAATTATTTAAATGTTCCGAAATTGCGCCTTAGCCGCAAAGTTATACACCAAAAAGGATATCTAGCGTGCGATTGTTATACACAAAATTACGGCGTTGGTCAGTTACGAGTTTTCGCCGAGACTCAAAAAAGTCTCTTAGTGGCTGATCAAAGACAGGCATATACTAAAGTGATGCAATACATAGCAAACGGTAACGGTGGAATTATTTTTCTTGATGCACCCGGAGGCACTGGAAAAACATTCCTTCTTAATTTGATATTTGCTGAAGTAAGACAGCAGAATACAATCGGCCTAGCTGTTGCATCATCTGGAATTGCATCTACTTTACTCGATGGAGAATGCACAGCACATTCAACGTTTAAACCACCATTGAATTTAAATCAAGCGGATAATTTTTCTAGCAATATAACACGAAATTCGGGAATTGCCACGTTATTAAAAACATGTAAAATCATTATTTGGGATGAATGTACCATGGCACACAAAAAAGCATTTGAAGCGGTTGATCGTACTTTGCGCGATTTGCGACAAAATAACTGACCAATGGGAGGAGCTCTAACACTACTAGCAGGTGATTTTCGTCAAACTTTGCCAGTCATTCCACGATCAACACCCGCTGATGAATTTAATGTCTGCCTGAAGGCGTCTCATCTTTGGAAACACGTTACGAAAATCACACTATCTACAAACATGCGTGTGAATTTACATCACGATGGTATAGCTAAACCATTTGCCAGGCAGCTTTTGGACATGGGTAACGGAAAATTGCCAAATGACCCTGGAACATGTGAGATATCGTTCCCGCCTAATTTTTGTCAAATGCTGCCATCAATACAGGACGTGGTAATGAAAGTATTCCCAAATCTGCCAAATAACTTCAAAAATCATGATTGGTAGTGCGAACGTGCACTCCTAGCTCCCAAAAGTGACGGCGTTAATAAATTAAATAATGAAATTCAATCGCAACTACCCGGGCCACTAATGAAATACAAATCTATCGACACGGTTACTGATGTGGATCAATCCGTCAATTATCCAATAGAGTTTCTTAATTCTTTGGAGCCACCTGGTATTCCACCACACATACTATTTTTAAAAGAGGGTTCACCAATAATACTACTCCGAAATTTAGATCCTCCGAAATTGTGCAACGGAACACGGCTTTGTGTGAAGAAATTGATGCCGAATGTGATTGAAGCAACGATTATTACCGGTAAAAGTAAAGGAGAAGATGTGCTAATTCCGCGCATTCCTATGATTCCCACCGATTTGCCGTTTGAATTCAAGCGACTACAATTCCCTTCACGCCTTGCTTTTGCAATGACAATCAACAAAGCTCAGGGGCAATCATTGAAAATAGCTGGTGTTATTTTGGAAAATTCATGCTTTTCACATGGCCAACTGTATGTTGCTTGCTCCAGAGTGGGAACGCCAAAAAATTTATTTATTTACACACCAAATGGAAAAACCAAAAATATTGTTTATCAAAAGGCTTTATAATAAAAATTATTAACCAAAATATCTTTATATTTAT
The DNA here is from genome assembly GCA_963556165.1 of Tipula helvola. Classification (NCBI taxonomy): domain Eukaryota; kingdom Metazoa; phylum Arthropoda; class Insecta; order Diptera; family Tipulidae; genus Tipula; species Tipula helvola. The sequence continues at coordinate 233,724,786 of OY744481.1, forward strand.
TATTTACTTTGATCTGGTTGAAAGTTTGTAAAAATGGAGTATAATTATTTGGCAATTGGTAACAAATATCAAACCAAAATTAATTAACTATCCTCACAAACAGGCTGTCCAATAATATCATTACAAAATTTAGCCTGGATGCATTGACGGAGGCACCCGTTACTGAATACAGCTACTTATAATTTTCTTTTCATATGTTATTGCAACTACAGCGATGTAAAAAGAGAATTCTTGCATAACAATCAAAGTATTTGAATTATATACCTCCCGTGCAACGCCGGGTAACTCAGCTAGTCTAGGTTCCAATACTTAGCTTAAAAATTTGATTAACAAATATACAGTGTATGTTTAAAAATATTTGAAATTATAAGTATTAGCAAGTTTAAAAAATACAATAACTTACTCCAGGTGAACAAACGACAAAACAAACTTATTCAACAAACAAAATTGTTAGAGCTATAGTATCATAAATTGAGCGGTGGATCAATGAAATAGATTAAAAATACAAACAAATGGTTATGTAGCAATAAATTATATAAACGAGAAGCAGCTTCCATTTTTTGGATTGGTTTATCAATTACTGCTATAATTATCATAAAGTCTGCAGATTAAAAACTGCACCATTTCGGCAATTTTTCCATACAAAAGAAATTAATTAGCTGCAATTTTTCACCTATTAATCTTTTCGTCGTATAATTTTATTCATATTATAATGAAATTATAACTATTATACATCATTTAATGGCCCATTTCAAAATCACACCAAAAATTTTTGGGTAAAAGCAAAAAAAAAAATTAGCAAACACAAAAACAAAATCTCGAAAAATTATGAATAAATTAATACATTTATCAACACCAAATATCCATTCATATTAATTTTTTTTTTTAATGTTTCATATTTCCAAAAAACCTACCTATAACTAGAAATGAATCACATCGCGCATATATAACACATAATTTAACTTTTTATAGCTTTTTTGTATATTTTATTTTACCAAAACTATCACTATTATGAAATTAGCAAAAAAAAAAATATCGTATAGCTACATATTTTATCAAACGATTAATTAAAGCGAAAAGAAGCTACAAATTAACGATAAAACAAAACAAACAAAAAAATCCGCGAATTCTTTTTACAAAACTCTCAAGATATAAATCAAAGCATACCCGTAGCAGACAGAAACGAACGAATTTAATATCAAATAGTAAATTATCTGATTTCTACTTTCGATGAATTTATAATTCTGCTCGCTTGGAGATTCGTACTTGGCGCAAATCTTTCATGACATTTACCATCATAAAGGATACCAAGGATGCACAATAAAAAACTAAAGAAAAATCTTATTTGCAGAATAAGATTTAACTAAATTTAACTAAAATCGATAAGAAAAAGAGAGACGAGAGTTTAGTAAATTAAATAACATCGATATACTATACATTTAAATATGGTCATAAGCCGGTCGTCGCACTATTTCCAAGTCCAAGGGTTAGAATTTAAACTACAATACACATTCAACATCTAATACCTATGTTATATTTTATCACATTCCAATTGGCGTCACTCAATAATACCGCTAAGATGATGAAATTTATTTGTCTGATTTTTTTTTTTGAGATCGTGATGTCTCTGTTTACTAGGTTATATATTAAGTACTAAATATGCAGATCACCCACATCACACCAAATTATAATAAAAATATTTAAAATTTTATCGATCAATCGATTTGTTTTTTTTTTGCTATTTGGATTAAATTAACCTGACGATAACCTTAACAACGGGGCGTGTGTCTTAGATAATCGCTTTGTCGATATTTTTGTTTATTTATTTTGAGATAAATGAACGCTAAATCAAAACGGAAGTAGTTTTAGTGATGAGAAAAATAAAAACGAAATTCCATAAACAGAAATTATCTCATTGTGACTTTTTGTAGGTCGCTCCGATTAATGTTTGTATTTTATGCGGTGTGTCGGTGTGTGGTATATGTAAATCGCATTTAATAAGGTGTTTAAGTTTTGATTTCATTTTAGGTGAAATGCGGAGCACGCGCTTATCTAATGTTTTTTTTTTGTTACGCAGGTATTTCTTAATATTTATTTTCACTAACTATGGAAAAACATCGGCATAACATACGTAATAATATTGATACATTTTTTTACGAAATTGAGGGCTAATTATTGATAATTGTGCTTGATTAAAAGAAAAGTTACAGAAATTTTAGTCCATGAAGATAAGTGACGGTTGCTTTTTGAGAAGCCAGTGTCTCTATTATTAAAACTTAATATGATCACTGTTTCGCTCATTAAAAATAATTTTTTCATCCGAGCTCAGCTACCTAGAATATAACGACATTCTATTTCAATTACCATTCGAATGTAACTAAATTACGCTTGTAGAATAGAAAAAGCCGCATCGAATGAGTGGAATAGAATACAAATTTAGTTTTGGCAAAAAAAACAAAAAGGTTAGTGAAAAATGCCGCTTACATTAATTTGTATGTTAAATAATTATTAATTTATCCAAAAATTTAAAAACCGACTATAAATAACCGTTTTCTTCGCCAACGGCTTTCGGGCAAATTTTCTACATCATTTAAATTTATAATCACTTTTAAGTTGAAAATACAGGTCGAGTTACGTCGCTTTGGGTTACGTCGTTTTTAAGTTACGTTGTTTATAAATTACTCCCTTGATTTTAGTTACGTTGTTTTTTTTGCTTTGAAGTACGTAATACTTCTATTATAGGTCTCACCTCACCGATGAGTCACCATGACTCGAAAAGTCGCGTGAGTTAAATTTTGGTAATACGGTTCTCGATTTGCAAGAGTTGTGCATGCTGCTGTGTGTAGTTTTGTTAAATATGGCAATTTCAATAAGTCTTGAAGTTAGAACACAGTCATTTAAAAATTGTTGACAATGCTATGCCATATATACATATATTGTGGCTAATTTTCTAATTTTATGCGAATTAAAATCGCGTCGCTTTATCACTGATCAGTTTAAAATAAATTAAACAGAGCGGTTCTATTTGGGCGCAATGTTGAGCGTAAAACCATTACAATTGAAAAGACAGTAGCGCGAAACCCCCCATAACCAATCTCAACAACAGCCTGAGCTTGAGGAAGACTAATAAGAAAGCGTAATGACTCACTCATTGCAATTATATAAATTAATTATTTGTTTATATAAATTGCAATTCGTTCACCACCACATACACATTGGGTTTAGGCACAAGATATCTCTTTGCGTAACTTATTTGCATTTTCCATCTAGCGTAAATGACATGGACATAAAATATAATGGAACACTAAATTATATTTTGTGATATTCGCTCCATCTCATTTTCAATAGCTTTCTCCTAATTCTATTTTGGATTTGACATTGTTCTGTTTACTCCATCTCGTACATTAACGAAACGTCAATGATAGTATGCATGACATGTGTATAGAATTTTATCAAAAAGCGGGACTCGATTTCGTGTGTGACATGTCCATGATGCGCAATATATGACCGATCATCATTGAAGGATGTGTGTTACGTCTGAAACGAATAATATGTGACTTGGCATACATGACTATTTAAAGAGGGTTAAAATGAGAATCATTAATGACATGTCCGAGATGATTTTTACTTCGGTCTAAAAAGACCAAAGTATTGAAATCCTGTGAAAAATGATGAAAAATTTGGATGGTCCAAAACCACTTTTCTCGACGTTTGGAAAGTCCCTGAGTCTGAAAATGCAAAAAAAAAAAATGTTCGTCCGTCTGACTGGATATCTGTGTGTCTGGATGCCTGGACCCATGGTATCTCGAGAACGGCTTGTCCGATTTTGAATTTTTTTTCGCCAATCTGTTTCTATGGTCAAGGCGGAAATTTGAAAAGCTTTTGAAAACTGTACGTCAGAGGGTGGGGTACCTGCCATACGAATTGACCCAAAATACCTGGTTTTATAAATATTTACGAATTTTTTATGTATGCTGGTTTGATTATTATTGAATTAGGCATTGAATTGGGAATTGATTTGAAGGTTAAGTTAGGGGTAAATTTGAGGGTTGAGTTGAAATTGAGTTGGAGTTGAGTTGGGTTGCATTAGGATGTAGTGTGTAGTTAACAATTTTTTTATATGATGGAACTTGCGCTTGCCTATTTATCAACCGATTATTATGAAATTTTCCATGTGTGTCGGAAATGGGAATCTAAAATGGTTTTTGGATAAAGTTGTGGAATATGGCCAAGTATGATGGAAGTTGCCTATTTTTCAACCGATTAAGATGGAATTCGACACGTGCGTTGGAAATGGGTTTCAAAAATGATTTTTGGATTAAGTTTAGCAATATGGCCAAGTATGATGGAACTTGACTATTTCTCAACCGATTACGATGAAATTCGACATGTGTATTTTAAATGGGATTCTAAAATGTTTTTTGGATGAAGTCCTGGAATATGGCCAAGTATAATGGAATTTGCCTATTTCTCGATCTATTATGATGAAATTTGACATGTGTGTCAGAAATAGGATTCTGAAACGAGTTTTGGATGAAGTTCTGGAATATGGCCAAGTATGATGGAATTTGGCCATTTCTCAACCGATTATGATTACATTCGACATGTGCGTTGGAAATGGGATTCAAAAATGTTTTTTGGAAGAAGTTCTGGAATATGGCCAAGTAGGATGGCACTTGCCCATTACTCAACCGATTTTTATGAAATTCGATATGTGTATTGGAAATGAGATTCTAAAATGAGTTTTGGATGCAATTCTGGAGTAGGATGGAACTTGGCTATTCCTTAATGGGGTATCATCAAATTTGAGATGGGTGTTGGGAATGGAATTCTAAAATATTTTTTTGATAAAGCTCTGGAATACGGTCAAGTAGAATGGAACTTAGTTATTCCTTACCCGATTATGATGAAATTTGACATGTGCGTTATAAATGGGATTCTAAAATGATTTTTGGTTAAAGTTCTAGAATATGGTCAGTTACACGGTTAGAAATATTAGTATAATTTTGTATACTACTTTCGGTATAAAGTTCTAGAATACGATTTTTCGTGTCATATTGGATGCCTGTACCCCTGCTACTAAAGCTTTTGACCTGTTTGGCTGTTGTTGTATGTATTAGTAAATATATGTTAGTTAAAATAGAAATCAGTATTGTCAAAACTATCACACCAACTTTATGACACAGGTGACAGGTGAATGCAATCCTCATTGAAAAAACCAAAGACCGAAGTTCTGATCACCTCATGAGGTTTCAGCTCTTTATATTTTATATTTGCGAATAAAGTGTGCCATTTTTTGTAAATAATTCAATAAAACAATTTTTAATTTATTTTAAAAATCTCGAGTTGTATTTTATTTCGAAACGATTCTTTTATTTTGAGTTCTGTACGTTTATTTCTTATTTTCAAAAAATATTTAAGATTGAATTATATGTATTTTTTAAAGTTTAGCTTCTATGTACTACAATTATCTACACACTTATATTATAAGCTTACTTTAAATTAAAAGTACAACAGTTTATATTCGAAAAAATAAAATCACAGTTTCGTAGAAAAAAAAAACACTAAAAAATAACACTTTCTTATTAAATACTTAAAGTTCTTACTTTTTAGGCTTAAGAAAAAACACGAAATACTTTAAATTAACAAAAAATGAAACAACAACACGTAGACAAACAAAAAATTATGTTCATAAAAGAAGTCTTTAAGGGGGGAACCACCTCCAGACAACTGTTTTTTCAATAATTTTTTACAAAAAATTGAGAGCATTTATTGCAATGAAACAAATTGCATAATAATATTAACGTTCAAATGAATACAAAAAAAATTTTGTATGAGTAAAAAAAACAAAATGGCGGCGCTAGAGGTGCTCGAACTAGGCTACTAGAGTTAGCGCCGTGGAACGCCCAGGTCCTTGTAGTTAACTAAAATCAACGAAACAAATTTTTTCTATTAAAACAATTCATTCCGCTTTGCATGAACCTAAAAGTTGCAAAAAAAAAAATAAAATTGAAAGATTGAGGACAAAATAAAAAAAATCACGTGTTTCTTTATAAACAATTCCTTAAAACCAATATTTGTTTAAACAATTTATACGAAATTTTAGGTTTGTGCAAACGCCGATAAGCTAAAGAATATGTGCTCAAAATTTCAAGTTGATTGGTCCATTACTTTTTGAGTTACATTCCACGGCGCGCAAAAAAACACGTTTCAAGAAAAGCTCGATTGAAGTTTTCGTTCTTGAAGAGAACGCATTACTTCGCATCACTTCGGTGACTTCCTAGTGTCCTTTAGGACTTTCTGTTGGGCTTGAAACTTTGGTAATATATTCTCCAGATACTAAATGAATTTTTAAAGCAAAAAAAAAAATGAAAAAAAAATAATATCTGGAGGAGGTTCCCCCTTAATTTGACAATTTACAACTACAATTGCACTGCCTTTTTTAGCTTTAATTCGTAATGGAAAAAGAATGAAGGTGGATGTTGGTATTTTAAAAATAAATTTATATAATTAAATTAATAAGTATAAGTGAATTTCTATAAAATAAATCTATAATAGTGACAAATTTGTGTCCAATAAAATTGGGTTTTTATTCATTGACACTCACCACTTTTCGCGACGTCATTTTGTGTGGTACAAAATAAAACATTAGTTTCTCGTGCACACTAACAATTTTTGCAACCGCGTATTATTGAAGTGTTAATAATGGCGTCGATTCAATGAAATCTTCTATTCTTCTCTAAAAATCTTCTACAATCAAATAGAAGAAATCAAAAATAGAAGATTCTTTTATTTTGCTATTCAGTGTAGCAGTGGGATTCAAATCTTCTATTTTTATTATCGAAAGTTCGAAATCGAATTTTTTTCTTCTATATTTGATGTAAATGTCAAAAATTTATTATTACTAAACGGCACCAGCTGAATTTGTGATATACGTATGTATTTAAAAGAAAATTAAACAAATTTAAACAAAATAAAAAATCGTAATTGTTTTGAAAATGGATCATCAAAATAAAAGTAAGTAAATATATATTGACAAAAACATTTTAATCATAAAAATAAATACAAAAAAATTGCCAGAAAAAGACAGTATCCTAGAGGAAAAAACCAGTATTGAACAGAAGGAACTTTACGTCTCGTTTATGGAGACGAACGAGGCGTTCCGTATTAAAAAACACAGCGATAAATCAGTCGATTATTTATGGGACGAAATCATAATGTTGCTGAATGCAGCAAAGTGTCCCAATAAAACCAAAACCGACTGGAAGAAGGTAGTATAATTGTGTAATAAAAACAAATGTACAAAGTACTATGTATTCCTTGTTTTAGGTATTCGACAATTGGAGGTATGTGACCAATTTTAAGGCACGCGGGCTTAAAGCGGCTATTAATAAAACTGGTGGTGGCATTAATAAATGTAAGCCGCTCACCGAACTAGAAAATCGGGCTCTTGTTGTCTGGGGGAAAATTGTCGTCGAGGGGCACCCAGAAGTATCATCGGTGGGCTTTCAAGAGTGTGAAATTGAATACCTTGAAACGGAAGACATTCAAGTGCAATACTTGGAGAATGATGCTACTCCGTTACCTGAAAGTAGCGAGAGACCTCGAACTGGGAGACTTACCGCAGGAGGTAAATTTATTTGTAATCTTTTTATAATATATTTGTACTAATTTACAACTATACAATATTAGATAAGCAGTTCCATCAATTTGCATAGCAAGCTGAGCAAGAGAGGTCGAGAGCCCGCACCGAACTCAATACCACTTTAAATGAAATTAGTGGTTCACTGAAAGAAATTTGCGGGTATTTAAAAATTATCGCCGATAAAACTTAGGCATTGAGGACGAGGCTGACAATTTGTGATTAACTGCAATTATACTTAAATTAATAATTGTTGTTGTTTTTTTTAACTGAATAGTATTTATTTTATATAAGAAATCGAAAATAATCGAAATAGGTGAATTACGTTAATTAAAAAAATTGAATTTATTTATTTTTATTAATGATTATATTTATTTTATTGGAATTTTAATTGTTTATTACAAATTTTATAAATTTATCGCATATCGATCACGAATTTGACATCCTAGGTTACGCCATTCTTGTCTTATAAGGATGTGTCGGCAGTTGAGGTATCTTCTACAAATTGTTCGGTCATATCAGTAGTTTCATCAGTTTCGGTTATTTCCTAATTGATGGCTGTATCATTTAGAAACATATTGTGCAAGGTTAAAACGGCGTATATTATATCAGCAGATTTTTTTGGTGAGTAATAGTCTATGGCGGAGCACGCATCTGAACCGAGCCTTTATGATACCGAAGCACCGCTCCACGCAATTCCGAGTTGCAATGAATTTGTTATTGAATCGTACTTCAGTGTCACTAATTGGATTAGCATATGGCGTCAAAATCCATGGTTCCATTGGAAAGCCTGAATCACCTATGAATTGAACGATTTACATATCGACGCTAATTTAATAAAAGGGCCTAAGCGACAAAACGTAAATTGTGAACCAGAAACGAAATACTGTGAAGGGTATATTTACAACAAAACAGGATCAGCAAATATGTTTTCAAATTATTTAGCGTCATAAAGAAGCATTTTAGCAATTAAGATTTAAAAAGAAAATATATATTTTCAAATTTTTTAGATGCTTTGAGTTGAGTCACTTGCATTGGAAAAAATGTAGCAAAACCATAAACTTGTGCCGTTCGTCCAAACAACGGAACCAATTTGTTTATCTTTTTTCTGTTTACAGTTATCGAAAGAGAAAAGAGCGGAGAAAAATAAACAATTAAAAACGTAATTTCAGGAAAAGTGTCGCTTGAGCCCTTTGATCGAATTAGCGTCGATATATAGTACTAAGTTACAGAAATAATTATACGTTTTACTAATAATAAATTCAGATTGAGCTGAGATTGATGAGTATTTGTTTAAAAAATGATTCCGTAAATTGGAAGTTTTCCAAATAGACGAGTCATGAACCGATCCCGGATATGATGCATCTGCAAATAAAATTTCCATGTCTGCATTGCAGCACTGTAATTAAAAATATTATAATAAGTTATGTATTAATAGGTTATGCATTTTATGTTTTAAAACACATCAAATGATGATTAGGACTACTATATTACCACTAAAGTGTTTATGCCGTGATATCCCTTACGACATATATATAAATAACCGGGTGTTTCAGTCGAATTTTCTGGAGGAGCAATTATAGCAATTTGAACCCCATCAACAGCACCTACTATATTTTGCATTCCGTACTTATTATAGAATCTGTTCATAAAATATAAACTGTTTAACAATCATTAAATTATTTACATTTTAAAATGTTTACCTGATTTTGTTTTTGGTTTTCTCCAAATGTCGATTTATTAATCTTGTTACATTATCGATGCACCGGCATACGCTAGGTTGTGATAAACCTAAAACATGGTTGCTTCCAATAGAAGCTTGATAGCTTCCTTGCCCGTAAAAGTGTAACGTAGCTAACACCTAAAATATAGTTTGTTTTTAATTCTGATGGTTAGAGCTTGTATTTTTAAATAGATACAAACTTGTATTTTAAACGGAATGGAAGTAAAGTTTGACTTTGGAGCAAGTTCAGATATCAATCTGAGTATGTTCCTTTTCTCCATTCTAAACAGTTTATGAAAGTGGTTATCTGGTAACAAGAAGGGGTTACCTTCCATCCGCACACTCTTCAAAGAAACTCTCAATTTTTGTCTAGAAAAAAAACATTTTATTAAATTTAATTAAATAATTAATCATTTTTCTTACATAGCAATGCGTTTTTGGCGGATTCTTTCTTCCCGCAATAAATAAAAATCCATGGTTATCTGTTAATTAAATACAATTTGACTGAAAATCACACACAGAATAAAATTTTTCTTAACTTAGAAGCACGAATTTAAAAGCTTCTATCATTTAGAAAATCTTCTATTGTAAGAAGCTATAAAATAAAATAAAAATTTGCGTGGAATAGCATTTCTTCTATTTTATTCTTCTATAATGACATTTTATACATTTCATACAAAATTATAGAAGAATAGAAGATTCTTCGAATAGAAGGTTTACATTGAATCGACGCCAATAGTGTGCGGATTTACCCGCATATTATAAAAGCATACTGATTAAACAATTTTAAAATTAGTATTTTATTATGTATCAATGTATATGTGGAATTTTCACAGCTCGCTATTTTCATTTAATTTGTTTATACTACACAAGCATAGTTTGTCATCCTTTTGTTCGTATGTAATTTTCATTTTCAAAAACACTTGCTGCTGCGGCTATATATAGCAGATATTTTCACAACAAAATAAATTAAAGTAGGCGGTTTTTTTAGATTTTTTTTTGTATTCGACTTACGATTTATTTATTTTTTGTTCTTGTCGATATTCACACATACCAGCAATATTTTTTGTTCGGCACTTTTATTTCCGTAACCCGATTTCTATACAACTTTTTACTTACTCCTGCCGCTAAAGATGGTTTTACATCAAACGTCGGGTTTAAAGAAATACCAATATATTATTTAACCAAACTTTACAATTCAATGCCGATCCGGATTACGGCCATCATAAAAGCCAAGGGCGTGGTCATTAATTATTGATTTTAAAAATTAAATAAAAAAAACTTTTTAATATACCACGTTTCTAAAATGGACTAAAAAGAAAAAAATAATTTGTCCTTGCCTCACAGTACATTCTGAGAATTTACGATTGTAAGTTTTCAGCAACTATGAGAATATTTGGAAAATTTAAAACGGAAAACGTGGAGCGCATATAATGGTATAATACAGTTCTGATGCTACATAATACATACTAAAGAAAGCTAACTATGGTATTAAAAGAATTATAGTTAACTTCACTTGTTTGGGAGCATAATTAAATTGTTAATGAACCATGTATCAAAACTTCGTTAGATGCGCTCCACGTTTTTCGTTTTAAATTTTCCAAATATTCTCATAGTTGCTGAAAACTTACAATCGTAAATTCTCAGAATTTTCTGTACTGTGAGGCAAGGAAAAATTATTTTCTTGTTTTTAGTCCATTTTAAAAACGTGATATAACATATTAAAAAGTTTTTTTTATTTAATTTATTTTCTGTTTTTTTAGTGTTTGCCAACAAGGGTGCTGATGTATTTTCTAGTACTCGGTTATTTTGTATTCATGTATTCGGATACTTGAATATTTTATGATTATGTATTCGGTTAATTGGAGAATAAAAAACTTAGAACCAACTTTTGTTCCGCAACCTATCGAACCTGTCGCCAAATAATTAATATAACTTGGAGGCGCCAAGTTATTGATCGAATTGTTTTCTTCTGAATTTTTATCAGGTCTTCATTGAAATACACTTTAAGTTTTACCATACTATAATTTTGTATGCATAAAAAATCAGCATACTATATGACGTCGGTTTATTGTAACGATCTCGAAAAACGTAATTTACAACACCACCTGGAGTCGAACTATATCACAAACTATTGAATATTGCATTGTCATCGAGTTCTGAGCTATGTTCAAAATTTCAAGTCTCTAGGTCATCGGGAAGTTGGTTTAAAATCGGCCTCAAATTTTGACCCAAACAGACAGATAGATAGACAAGAAAGCAAGTTAAGAAAAACGTTATAAAAAGTGCAATTTCTCTTAAATTATTTTGGCTGAGATGAATTATTTTATTTCTGTTAAACCTTATTTTGATTAAAAATTACCATTGTCAACAAAAAATTATTTTTTAATTGAAATAATTTCGTTAAAAACACTGTAAAGACCTACAAATTGTTTACAAGGTAGAGCGGAAATATTCCTTATCCGAAAATATGTAGTTCTAAAATGGTGGATCACCGTTCTGTGTATTTGAATATATGTATACAAGCCGTAGTATTTACGGTATAAACACAACATAAAACTTACTATTGTCGTAATCCCGTATAATTTTTACATACTTCAATTTTAACATTAGAACTCTAACAACCCGTCAAAATGACGAATTGTACTTTATTATTGAATTCAATTTTTTTAATTATTATGTTAATATTTTTTTGGAAGTTTATGATGAATTTTAACATAATTACTTTGTGGTCATATTAAAAGTCCTCACAAATTCTCACAAAAATATTAACATAATAATTAAAAAAATTGAAGTAAATAATGTATAACCGATCATTTGACCGGTCGGTAGTTCTAGTGTTAATGTAATAGTTTGTACAAAACCAACAAAAATGTTTATACAAGCCATGACGTTCGCTCTTTACACCGATCCTCTCACAGAAATTGTCCTCTATGGGCTGGTATTTGTGTATCGATATGTAAACAATATTTTAGGCGTTTGTGTTAGTTTTGTATATATATATATTTTCTGATTTATTTTATACATTACTAATACTAAGCTAGAGGACAATTTTTATAGCTTAAGTGTTTGTTCCGCACGGCTTGTATAAACATTTTTGTTGGTTTTGGTTTGTATCAAAAACAGTACAACATATAACTAACACTTATAGAAATTATACATTACTTACTAGTTTATATATTGGGTGTGTGAATTAATTCTTAGACTCGGCATTTAGATGTCGCTACGTGAGATTGCGTATAGTTTGACAAGCAATACCAATTGCATTTTGTAGCTGTCACAATTGTCAATCTAATTCAGAGCTGCAAGTGTTATTTGTCATATTACGTCATTTTTTTTTCGAGGGGTTCTGCTTTTCTTTTTTAATTCCAAGAAAACTGCCGAAAGCTCACCAGGCTCCATCGAGAGCAAGCTGTTTCAATTGGTTTCATCGATTCCAAAGTGGTGATTTTGACTTGACAGACAAAGAACGTCCGGGTCAGCCAAAAAAGTTTGAAGATTACGAATTACAAACATTATTGGATGAAAATGCATGTCAAACGCAAAAAGAACTTGCAATGCAGTTAAACATTGACCGATCAACCATTTCTCATCGTTTGCACGCAATGGGAAAGATTCGAAAGCTAGGAAGATGGGTCCCACATCAACTGTCCGAAAATCAATTGAGAGCACGAATTGAAGCATGCAAAAAAAATCTTGCTGAGTACAAAAAACATAGTTTTTTGCATCGAATTATTACTGGCGATGAAAAGTGCATCTATCACGACTACTAAAGCAGCTTACGTCGATCCAGGTCAAGCAGGACCATCGCAGCCAAACCGAGATATTCATTGTGATAAGGTTATGCTAAGTATTTGGTGGGACCAGAAAGGTGTGGTGTATTATGAGCTGTTAAATCCAAATGAAACGGTTACAGGTGATCGCTACCGACGCCAACTGGACAATTTGGCACGTGCATTAGACGAAAAACGGCCAGCAATAGCGAACAAAAGCTATAAAGTTTTGTTGTTTTGTTTCATGATGACAATGTCAGACCACATCGTGCAAAAACCGCTCAAAACAACGTAGAGCAACTCGGTTGGGATCGGCTTGAACAACCTGCGTATTCTCCAGACCTTGCACCTTCCGACTACCATTTGTTTCGATCAATGTAAATAGCCTTGGCTGACGTACGCTTCCGAAACTCCGGAGAAGTGCGAAATTGGATCGATGGCTGGATAGCTGGGAAAGTTGAAGGCTTCTTCAAACGAGGAATCCACAAACTTCCCAGGAGATGGCAGGAAGTCATAGCTAACGATGGCGAATATATTGGATAAAATATATTGTATCGTTATTTTTTAATAAACATTTCTTTTTTATAAAAAAAGTATAAAAATTAATTCACACACCCAATAAGTATCAATTTTTCGTGATTGTATCTTCTCGAAATGATTTAATTGTTGGTGTAATTTTATTAGAAATAAGGAAGTAAATGAAATCAAAATGGTTTTTTGACATTCCAAAATAATTAGAATAGGTACTTTTCGGGATATTTTGAAATTAATTTCACTATTGGGTAGTATTCCACATTTGCTTCTGACGGCGATTAATAGGGTGTTATTATTTCATCTATACAAATAAACCGCGGTATATAAAGCTAATTTAACTTTGCACCATCTTATATTTGTTTTTGCTGTGAAAGTTATGTCATTGGCCCCCCCCCTCGACTCATAGACCCCCCTCACAAATAAACCGCGGTATATAAAGCTAATTTAACTTTGCACCATGTTATATTTGGTTTTGCTGTGAAAGTTATGTCATTGCCCCCCCCCCCCCCCCTCGACTCATAGACCCCCTCCCATTCTCATACGTTTTTTTTCTCAGAATGAAACGGATTAGCATCCAAAACTCGGACACCCTGTACATATATGTTTTTTTTTCCTTACATCGTGTTTTCAGGGACATATGTATATGCGACATAACTCGAAGGTGACCCGTATTATGGAATTATTTAGTTCCACAATTGTGCAACTTTCTAAGATTAATTTTTCAAAACAAGTAAAAATTTTGTCTAAATGTAAAAAAAAAGAAAATTAAACACATCCTTACCAATTCCACAATAATAATGTCACAATTGCAACAATAACAAACAAACAAAAAATGACAGTAACTTGGTTGATTTTTATGTTAGTATGGTAACATGGCTCTGATTAAATTTTGATTGTCAGGTCAACGTCGCATTGATTTCAAATTTAAACTATCTTAATTAAATCACGTCTTATTATCAAATATAAAAAATCTTTCAACTTTTTAGTTGCGGTACAATAACTTCTTACCATTTTAACCTAGATTTAATTAAAACTGAAAGTGGTGGTAGTAGTAGTAGCAATAGTGCGATTTAATTTTAATTATAATTTCTTAACCTTGAATTAATTGGGTAATCGGGTTAAAAGATAAATGTACTTAAGTGAGTTATGTAATTTAAATGAATTTACAAAAGAAAATGAAATGATACGCATTTTAAACAACTAATGTGTATTTTTAACAACTTTATTTTTTTAATTATGCAGCAAAACTTATATTGAACAATTTAATTCCGGATATTGTGTGACGCGCGTCTGATATTGTTGTAAAAAGTTTGTAATAACGTTTATGAACTTGTATTAATTTGCATATTTTCAAAGTTATTGTGCGCATGCATGCGAATTTTACCTAATAGCTTGTGATTGATTTTTGCTTAAAGCATTGTCCACACAATTTCATCCCACACTTAAGCAATAATTTTATTAACAATCTTTTCCAAACATCGCAAGATGCCTTCGAATATAGATCCCTTAGTATAATTGCTTTATAAAAATTTTCATATTTCAGTCAAATATTTTATTATAAAATATTAATACATATAAACAAATTAAATTATCATAAAATAACTGAAATTAATTAAAAAAAAAAATAGAAAAAGGTTTAAAGAAAAAAATACAAAACAATTGAATTTTGTAATCTGCGACTTAAACCGTAAAAATAAAAAGCAAACTAAGAATAAAATTCGCTTCTTTTGTTTTTATGCTAAATTAATTTTATGTTAATTAAGATATCAAAATTAAATTACTTTTTAAACCTTATAATACGCAAACATTTCTAAGATACATATTGTACATATGCATGTATGTATATCGAAGCTAATTTAATAAAAGGGCCTCATCGGCAAAACGTAAATTGTGAATCAGAAACGAAATACTGTGTAACATATATTTACGACAAAACAGGATCAGCGTTTTTAAATTATTTAACGTCATAAAAACGTATTTTGAAACACTAATTTTACTAAAACTAATCCCAATTAAAATTAAAAGAAAATATTTATTTTCAAATTTGTTAGATTCTTTGAGTTATGTCACTTGCATTGGAAAAAATGTATCAAAACCACACACTTGCGCAGTTCGTCCTACAGGAAAATGGTAAAAACAACGGAACCAATTTGTTTATGTTTTCTCTGTTTAGAGTTATCGAAAAATAACAGAGCGGAGAAAAATAAACAAATTAAAACGCAATTTCAGAATTTGTGTCGCTTGAGCCCTTTGATCGAATTAACGTCGATATGTAATAGTAATAAGTTGGCGGGTAAATATCGTTTATCCAATTTTGATGTATAATAGCCCGATAACTAGACTGATTTCAAATAAAGAAAATGTAAAATAACCCATTGTTATTGTATAACCCACGCTGCTAGGGGCAACGTGAGTTATATTTTGTATTACAAAATATTGAGTAGTCATTGGAAAATTATTCATAGATTTCGTAATTTACGTCAAAGAAACACGTCACATAAATTTAAAGAACGGTCACTTTGATAAAATGTATTTCAAAATTCAATGCTACAGTGTGAAAACACAAAATGGAACTAATTCTTATTAATTTACGATTATTTACATTTATTTCAACAAAATTGGATAAAACGTTGTATGCCACTCGTGAGCAAAGAGATATTATCCACTCGGGATAATATCCCACTCGGCTATCGCCTCGTGGGACAAACTTATCCCTCATGGATAATGGGCCAGATACTCGATACTTTAGCAATTCGCAACTCTGCAAATATGGCGGATTTGCTAATCGAAAATTTGTTTGCGTAAACTACTCGATTATTTTAGCAAAGTAAAATATATTTTTGTATTCAGCACAAACTTTAAAGTGCATTAAAGTAGCCCACTTTCTGAAATTCAGAAACAAATTGGATTGCTAAATTATCGTGTATAACATGTCTAGCAAATTCGCAAAAAATAACTGCTTATCTGAGTATCGAGTATCTAGCCCAATATCTCGTTTTGCTCACTAGTACCATAAATAACTATTGTGGTCAAACCGTCAAATGCATCGAATTTCAACAAGTAACCCAAGTAGAGTTCCCAAGTAACAATGAAATTTATTTTTAGCTTCTACAGCTAAATTTTGTCACTTTTTTGGTCACAGTGACCGGTTTCTATAACTAAATAGTTAGTAGCTATTTAGCATTATTCATATGTCAGAAAAACCATTTTTTGACCAAAAATATAGCTAATTTTCTAGTGTAATATGACTATAAAGCATTTATACGGGCAATTTAACCACATAAAAATATATCACGATAGTCACTACAAGAGCAATTTGGCTTTATAGCAAATAAGTCATCATAAAAGTTATGATGCTGTAAAGTTTGCTAATTTGCGTTTATGCGGGTAAATTAGACAGAAATTTTTTTGCTAAAATAGCAAGCCTGTTAAATCAGTTTATTTTGAGTCACGTGTACGAAATAAACCAATCAAAATAACATTACACTGATAATTTCCCTAGGGATGTTATCAGTGTAATGTTATTTTAATTGGTATATTTTGTACACGTGACTCGAAATTGGCTGATTTAATAGGCTTGCTATTTTAGAAAAACATACTCTGGCTACTAGATAAAAAGAATTTATAGTTTTATTTTACAATAAATACTGTTTCATAGAACAATTTACAATCTAGCAGCCTTACTACTAGAATAAAATAAAATTGCAGAAAATTTTCTCGTCGAATACCCCTCGAGCATTGATAAATACCTCATAATTTTATTATATTTTCCTCAAGCACGTTGCTTTAAGGTAACAGCCCTCAGCCTACGGCTTCGGGCTGTTACCAAGCAACGTGCTTTCGAAAAATATAATAAAATTATTTCGGGAAATTATCAATGCTCTTGGGATATTACTGCTGATAATTTTTGACAGAATAAAATCATTTTGTGATTTACTACATAGCTATAATTGATTTAATGTACCGATTTTACTGGCATATATATGCATTAATAAATGTACCATACAGGACATTTTCTGTTCAAACATCTATCCATTTCTCATAAAATTACTGTAATTAAAATGCAGCAACAAACATGTGAGGCGGGGAAATATACCGAAAAATTATTACAATATTCGGACTGTATAATAAAAAATTGTGAATGTAGGAGAATATTTTTAAAATAAATGTCAAAAATTTGTACTAAAAAATATTTGCCATAGGTTCCGTTCCGGACACGGTCTTAGTCGAAAATATAATTTGAAAAAATTAATAAATACCTAAAATGGAATCAGTCAAACAAAAAAAGGTTACGCTGCTGTGGTGTGATGATGTAACTATTACATTAATAGACTGCAGGTACTCAGGGAGCAAGGCTGACAAAATCGATGATCTTCGGAAAATGAAAAGAAATTCATCGGTTATATAACGGAATTTCAATCAGCTTTAAAAGCTGAATACAATTAAAACAACTGCGGAAAGAGACCCGGATTAAAATTCTCATCTCAAAATATAGACATTTTCGATAGGATAGGCGCCATCGTTAGTAATTTCCTATCAAATGATAATTTAATTGACAAGTCCATAACAGTAATTGAGATTTGTAACTAAAGAAATGCGATATACATTTGTATTTTATTAAATAGTAGTATATACAGGGTGTTTGGTGCATCGTTTGCCAAATTGAAATGGCTCAAAGGAGGGGTCATTTGCTATCACTTAAGCTCCAATAAACCATTTTTGCCCTCTGGATTTCTTTTCATTAACTCTTAAAATATTTGAAATTTATAGTAAAAACGTAAAACTAAACTTAACATTGCAATAAAAAAAAACTGAGAATGATCGTGATCTTCGCACTTTTTTATTAAGTTCTCTAGTCTATCCCCTTTCCAGCACTAGGCAATATGCCTTAAAAACCATTTCAAATATTTTACTAAATCACAAAATTTGTGTATCGGGACGCATCAGCCTGATATTCGACATTCGCGATAAAAACTGGTTTTGGCTTAAATTACATACATACATTAAGGGAGGGTCATTTGCTATCTCCTAAGCCCCAATAACTCATTTCTGGCCCTACGAATCTTTTTTATTAACTCGAAAAATGTTTGAAGAAGATAAAAAAAAACTTCACACTCAACTTTTCATTGCAATAAAAAAAACCTAAAAGTGATCGTTATTGGGGATAGAAATGAGTTATTGGGGCTTAAGAGATAGCAAATGACTCTCCCTTAATGTATATGTATGTAATTTAAGCCAAAACCAGTTTTTATCGCGAATGTCGAATATCAGGCTGATGTGTCCCGATACACAAATTTTGTGGTTTAGCAAAATATTTGAAATGGTTTTTAAGGCATATTGCCTAGTGCTGGAAAGGGGATAGACTAGAGAACTTAATAAAAAAGTGCGAAGATCACGATCACTCTCAGTTTTTTTTTTATTGCAATGTTAAGTTGAGTTTTAAGTTTTTACTATAGATTTCAAATATATTAAGAGTTAATGAAAAGAAATCCAGAGGGCCTAAAATGATTTATTGTGGCTTAAGAGATAGCAAATGACCCCTCCGTTGAGCCATTTCAATTTGGCAAACGATGCACCAAACACCTGTATAATATTTGTATTTAATGTGTTTAACTAAATTAACTTTGTATTTAAATTCTTTGTATTCAGGTGATGATACACTGGAACTTTCGTTTGGTGCAATTGGGTCTTCATCATCATCAGCTTATGCAACTATTTAATCTTCGTATTTCAAGCGTTAATGCATCGCGATATCCAGTTCCAATCTCAATCCTGAAAAGGTAGCGTTAGCATAAACGTACCACACTAAATATTTAAGCTTAATGAAAGAGTCTGGCAAGCTGTAAAATTTATGGTACCCGCTTCCAGGTCGCAGAAGCGGCATCCATCTGTCGAACTTAGGCCCATTTTCTTAAGGTGATACCTTAATGGAATGTGACCTTTAAAGAAGCCAGTAAGCAGCCTTAGCTCAGGTTTCCTAAGTACAAGACATTCCTTGACTCTGGCTGACGAAGGTGAAATAAATTCCTTCACCTGTCGCAAACCTGGAATTCTGCGCCAGTAGGAGGATTTTTGCATATCCTCCCAGCGTTTTACCGCTGCCTTAAGGTGCTCCTTAGTGACGCCGCAGAAGGGCTCTGGTCCAATGAATGGAGAGGCAGAACCCTCGCGGGCGAGGCCATCAGCTGCCTCGTTTCCCACAATTCCAGTATGACCTGGCACCCAAACAAGTATTACCTTATTTGAGCTTGCCAGAATGTTAATAACCTTCAGACAATCCCATACCAGCCTTGACTCAATGGTAAAAGACCTAAGAGCCTTTAAGGCCGATTGGCTGTCTGATACAATATATACCTTTGCATCGTTTAAGCCTTTTGCAATGCCTATCCTAGCGCAAAGTTCTATAGCATGTACTACTGCTTGAAAGACGGCAGCGTTGTTACCCAAGGACGTCGAGAGATATGTCCCACTCCCGTATATTCCTGCCCCGCCCCATCTTCCGATTTTGATCCATCTGTAAACCACACTATTGACCCTCGCCCAAAGGATGGTCCCCCTGTACTCCACAACCCCCGGTTAGGTAATCTAACACAAAATGGTTTGTGGAAATCCAGTTTAGCTGGCATATAGTTGAAAGGCATTCCTATAGTAGGGTCTGTCTGAAACTTCATGAGGATTTCCAGACGACCCACCATATTGCCTGGTTTTATGTTACCCTTCGCCTGCATCTTAAGGGCCATAATAGCAGCATCCTTTTCAACATGCAGCTGCAATCGGTTAGTCCTTGAAGTGCCTCCATTGCTGCCGTCGGACATGTTTTCATTTATACCGAATGGGATAGTCCATCGCAGTTTCTCGTGAAATGAGTACCTTTTGGTTTCTAAATTTTTTCTTTTATACCAAAGAACCATATACATATGTACATGTTGCTGAAACCAAAAATTCTAAATAATACTCTATATTTTTGTATTTCTATATTATTTAAATTTCCATATTCCTAAAATTTACAATTTCCATTACTTGTTAATTTTCTAAATTTCTAAAATCTTAAATTAAATGTATTGTATTTAGTATGAAATGTCTAAATTAATTAATTCCTAATACAAATTCTAAATTTCAAAAATGTTATAAAAACTCTCTAAATATCAGGATTCTTAAATTTGAGGAATTTTCTAAGTTTATACTAACTTTAAAGATTTAGATCTTTAAATTCCCATTTTCAATTTGTACCTTCCCAAATTCGCAATAATTTTATTAAATTCTAATATCCCCACAATACAAAACTTAAAAATTTTCCAAAATTTCTTATTTTTTTTTATTTTCAAACTACGTTACTAAATTCGTTAATTTCTAAAATCAATCCAGAATTCTTAAATTTGATAAAATTCTTGTTTAAGCTTCTAAGGGTTTTCACTTTCTAAATTCCAGACATTTAGGGTGAATTTTAGAGTGAAGTTCAGGGTTAGTTTTAAAGAGGGGGGTAGGTTCAATTAAAGGGTATATTTTAGAGTGAATTTCAAGTAAAATTTTAGGCTTAATTTTAGCGTGACTTGTAGGTTGAATTTCAGAATACATTTTTCGTAATTTAGGAAGAATTTTAAGATAAATTTAGGGTACATTTATGATGAATTTGATGGAAAATTTGAATTGATTTTGTGGTGAATTTTAGGAAGGCTGGGTTGTACGGTGAAGTTTAAGGTGCATTTTAAGGTGAATTTTTAGTTAGGAAGACATTATATGGGAAATTTGGGAATAAATTTTATATTGAATTTAGATCAATTTGGGATGAATTCAACAGTGAATTTTAGGATGGCATCTAGGTAAAGTTTATAATCATTATAAGGCGAATTTTAAGGTGAACTTCATACTCCTATTATAAATAGTAAACGTTTATTCAATTTATTATATTACTTGTTATTTTGTATCTAGAATTTAAATACAGTAAATATATAAAATTATATAAATTCTGTTGGTTTTGTAATGTCTACGGTTGTATTTGATTTGGAAAAGGATGATTATTTTTATAAAAAAGAGGTATTTGATTTGGGAAAGGATGATTGTGTTTTGTAAAAGGTTGAATTTGGAGTGCAAAATAGGACAGAAAGTCTTTCTTAACACACCTCCTTGATTCTGTCCCTTGAACAATCCTCAATCCCCAAAAGGTTTCTAATTTTTTGAAATTTAGCTTTACACAACGACTTTGTAAGCACATCAGCAAACTGATGAACATTTCAGTCGGTTCTGCAACTATATCCCACATTTTATTTTTTTCTAGACTCTGCATCTCTTCATCCATTGCTTTTATCCTTCCTCATAGCTTTCTGGTGTACATGCATCACAAAAATTAACATATACTATATGGTTATCATATTTACCTGGCAGCTTCTTAGTTCGTTGTGGTCTTCTCTCACTTCTTCATTCTCTTAATTTCTTATATTTTTTTGGCATTTTTCCTCTCATTGGCTGTCTTGCCTTTATCGTCTTCGCCCATATCTTACTTTTCTTGTTCTGTTTCATTTTTTGATCACTTTCATCAGTAAACTTTGCGTAATTTTCGGATTTGTCCACAATAACGACATACAATAACTTTATTTTCCACTAAAACTCTATATTTCATATCTGTGTACAAGTATACCTTTGACAGCTTTTGGATTCAGTTTAGATTTTCTGCACTCATAAGGTATTCTCACAAAAACTACGCTCCCATAAATTTTTAAATTTGACACATCAGGTTTGCTTCCAAAATATATCTCAAAATGTGTTTTTCTGATTATTGTATTTGTTAATAATATGTTTCCTATATAAGCTGCAGCTTTTATACATTCTGGCCAGTAGCACTTACTGATCCCTGCTTCAGATAGCAAACACATTGCTCTATTCATTATTGTCCTACTAAATCTTTCTGCTACGCCATTCAGCTCGTGAGTATATGGGAGAGCTGGGCGCGTTGAAATGCCCAAACGCATTTTCAACCATGCGTCTGGATCGTGAGAGCTTAAAATTACATTTTTTTCGTTCTGTATTAAATTAACTCCCGGATAATGCTTCATCATATATGGACGCAGTCTGAACGCCGAATGGCTCAACTTCTACAACTTTTAAATTCTTGTAAAATAAATCATTATTTTCATGCTGCAGTTTTAGTTTCGACTTTTTGAAAATGTAGGTATCATTATGTTTGCCTGGCGATCCCACCCACGTTGATATATGTGAACCGGTATCTAAAAAAAATATATCATTTTGAATACACTTTTTTATAAATGTAATCATTAATCAATTATTGCTTATAATACGATTGTGTGCAACTCTTATAAAAAATAAATTGCTTACGCACTGCTTTATAAACTTGAGGAAATCCCCAACGTTGATTAAACCAATCTGAGAGCCCTTTTATTATTTTTTCAGTATGCGGATAGTAACGAAAACTAGTTTGCTCATATTTTGACGCGACTGCACGGCAAAACTCAAAACAATTTCTTTTACCGTCGATCTTCCAATACAAAATAAATTGGCTATTGTTTGACATTCGGGTGATGATGCCAAATAGTAAATCGATACTGCTACTTGTTTATCAAATGGAATGCAGCTCCTAAAACTCATCCATTTTTTCTAGAATTGTCAATTGGTTCTCCTTATATAATTTTATTGAGAAGTCTTAGTATACATGATCGTAAATTCTATTTTTTCACTCTTTAAATCTAAGAACGGAAGTAAAAAATCTGATATCGAGCTTTCAAAAATAAATAAAGAATTAATACATTATTACTATAAATAATTAGGTATAATAAAAAAAATACGAAAAATAAGTTTCTAGGGATAAAACCAAAGCAACCTTGATTATACAAGCCATAATCTAAAAAAACGAAGCTTTTATAAGGGAAATAGAAACGAAGAAAAAATCCAAATTTCCATAGTAAAACACATAAAACATATGGGAAATCACTTTTTTTGCTAAGACAAATTTGTAAATGAAAACGTTGCAAATTCTTAATTATGATTTCTGAAATATTTTCATATATGTTTGAATTTCAACATATATAAATCTCGTTTAAGTAAATCGTTTTCATTTTCTTGTAATAATTGATTTATTTAAACCAAAATATAAAAAAAAGTTCATAACAACAGCTTTCTGGTCAAATTAAAAAGAAAAGCTTACTACAAATCGTGTGCATTAAGTCAATATACATAGATGGCAGTAGGTAGTAAACATTTTGAAAATCGTACCAAAAATTGCGACCTGGGAAGATTTAAGTTCAAAAATTGTAGGAAAAGCAAAACAAATTCAGAAAATATTAAGAACGTGTCATAATTGTGTGATTAAATAATTTTTTTTAGTATTTCTCTGCCAACAATTATAGACATCTAACGTACACTAGTAAAACTAAAGATAAAATTTAGCAAGTATTATTTTAATTTGTCAGAGCCAACTTTGATGTATTTTCAAAATGAAAGTTCGAAAAATATATTTTAGAAATAATTTAATTTTAAAATTTCTGCAATTAATATTTACTTAATACCAATATACCCTTCTTGTATATTGCTGCTAAAGATATGTAGAACACTTTTGTATAAACATTTTATGATATTTTTGCTTTTTTCATTGAAAAACTTGAAGCTAAAAAACACCAATTTTACTATGGATTCCTATGGAAATCAGTGAAAAGTTATACCACTAAAAAAGCTTCTAAAAAATACGTCATAATGATTATGGCTCTATACTCTAGAAGGCTCTGATAAAACGCAACAAAAAAATCAGTGCAAAATAAAAACAAAAATTTAACGTAAAATAAATAGTTATAGACAGCTTTACGTTTAATTTTTATGAATCATCAGTTCTTAAACCTTGAATTTTAGAGAGTTATTTTTGAACCTTCTGTTCTAAGCAAGGTTCTAAGGTTCATATTATTAGTAAAATAATATTATTGTATTTCCCTGTGCCTTCATCCTTTGTATTGATAATTTAACCTAATTAGGCTGATTTCTTAATATTATGTTATTCCAATAATATCGAATAAAACATAAAATATTATTACACCGATAATAACTTAATACATTTTATTAAATATGACAGTTTTATTATTGTTTAATGAAATAAATTAAACAAAAAATTAATAAAATTTTAATACCAGAAATAAAATATATTTTTGTGTTTTTATAATTAAAATTATGCCAAAAGGATTATCTTACGCGGCACGATCGATAATTTATATTTTGGCCCAAAACTCATTTATGTAAACCTTTACAAAAAAAATTATTTGTTTTACGAAATATTCAATATGTCACGAAATATGCGGATTTTTATCGGTTGAAGGCCATGTGAAATAACCGCCGAAATTATATGATCATCGCGCATTAATTTTATTATAATAATGATATGATCAACAACCGCATAATGACCATATTTATAAATCTTATATAGACGTTATGTAATTATTGATCATGATCATAAAATATTTGTATATTTTGTTGGGTTTGTTTTTTTTTTTGTTTTAGGTGAAAACATGCAGAAGTCCATAAATAATAAAATACTTTTTGTACTGTGGTTGGTTTGTTAATGCCTGCCGCGCATTGTGTGATAATACAATACCGTGGTGATTTTTTGTTTTTGTGATTCATTTTGGAGGGTGACATTTGCATATTGCGGTTACACTAATATATTGTATAATATGTAATTTTGACATAACCGATGCGTTATTTAATAAATGTCAATGTTGCAGTTTCTTTTGTTTTAATTTATAAGGAAGACCAAATTTTAAATCATGTAGGTATGTCCTTGAGTACATATCACATTACTTAAATGATCGTTTGTATAAACATTAATTTTAAATTTTACGTAAAGACCACGGACGCAATAAATTTTTTTCATTTTCTACAAGTGTTTCATATTTGTACATAATATGTACTATGCTTTAAAATTAAAATAGTTTGATATTGCACTTTCCACATTATCAACTAGGAGCCTCTACAGTATGTCTAATTTTAGGATTTTAGAATTATTCACTTAATTTTGGAAAATACAGTAAGTTCTTTATTTATTATCAGTCTATACAATAATCTAATTTACTGTTTGCATAATGTAATTCAGAAATAAAAATATGCAAATGGCATTTTATTTATTTTGCACTGAAATTATTTTATTTCTTAAAAATATTTATAATCCAGGCGCCTGGTCAAAACAAATTGCTGTAAAACTCAACAAATAGTTGATTTAGGTAAATATCCTATTTTTAAATAGTTTTGGGCGAATTGAAAACAAATATCTTAACATCTAACCCGAATGGGGATAAATCGATACTTATGTGCTGAAAATATCGGCGCATACTCCTCTCCGGCACATAAAGCGTTTAAGCGCGGCAATAAATGCTTCAGTGGTTAGATTACTAACCAATTCTATGTGAACGGCTTTGCTACTTAGACATAAGAAGATCGCAATGTACCCTTTATGTGGGGTCTTCCGTCTTCCGGTCATAAATTTCAACCACATGGGGCATAATCAACTCCGGTTTGACAAAAGGTATATTTGAAATTGACATGCTCTGGTGGAAGATCGCCCATTAATTGGTTAATCTTGGCTGTTAAAAGTTTTAATTAAACAAAGAATGATACCCATTTCATGATAAGATTTGACGCGGTTTTAAAGTCAGTGGGCGATAGATATTACTCTGATATTATTGAAGAATTGTCACAGACGGTCGACGATTCAAATTAATTTTGAAAACTGAGAATATCTATTAGTAAGCTCCGCAAAAAATTCGTTTCTAATATCTACAACGTATTCATTTACGTTCGATTTTTTCCTTTCGTGATTATCAGGAGTATATTGTAGCTTTTTCTGATCTGCGGGTGTATTCTGGTTTTCCTTAGAAATTTGGAATTTGTTTCCTATATAGGAATTATTTTTGATAGCAGTTTTTCCTATGCTATTTTTCCTATGGTTTATTCTGGCATAAGAAAGGAAAAATGAATAGGAATTTTTTTAATAAGATTCTTTCGGCTTTTTATAGACACAATATATTAATAATAATGGCATTCACAACATTTTCGACTTGTCAATCAGAAAAATGAAGAGGCCAGTCATTTATAATATATCTACCAAAAAAAGTAGAAATATCAAAATCCCCCCCATACTTTAACCCCAGAGTTAATACAAAATGTATCCATTATTATTAATATATTGTGTCTATAAAAAGCCGAAAGAATCTTATTGATTTAATACAGACAACTAAACTTCTCTTTCTATTATTCGTGTTGGCATAAAACACACAGAAATGAAAAGTTTTCCTTGTGTTTTTTGATTTGGTGAATTTATTTATAATTCGCTAAGTCAACTACACTCTTTTTAAGTATGAATAAAGTATGGAGTTGGAATTGTATTTTTGTAGTTTGGTCGTAGCTACCTGATGAGTAGATCGAACTTTTTGTTTTGAGATTATCAGTACGAAACCAAACTACCCACGAAAACGCAAGGAAAGGTTTTCTTTTTTAGATTAATACATTTTGTATTAACTCTGGGGTTAAAGTACGGGGGGGATTTTGATATTTCTACTTTTTTTGGTAGATATATTATAAATGACTGGCCTCTTCATTTTTCTGATTGACAAGTCGAAAATGTTGTGAATGCCATTATTATTAATATATTGTGTCTATAAAAAGCCGAAAGAATCTTATTGATTTAATACAGACAACTAAACTTCTCTTTCTATTATTCGTGTTGGCATAAAACACACAGAAATGAAAAGTTTTCCTTGTGTTTTTTGATTTGGTGAATTTATTTATAATTCGCTAAGTCAACTACACTCTTGCTTCATACTTAAAGTATGGAGTTGGAATTGTATTTTTGTAGTTTGGTCGTAGCTACCTGATGAGTAGATCGAACTTTTTGTTTTGAGATTATCAGTACGAAACCAAACTACCCACGAAAACGCAAGGAAAGGTTTTCTTTTTTTTTTTAGAGTCAAAATACATTTTGTATTAACTCTGGGGTTAAAGTACGGGGGGGATTTTGATATTTCTACTTTTTTTGATAGATATATTATAAATGACTGGCCTCTTCATTTTTCTGATTGACAAGTCGAAAATGTTGTGAATGCCATTATTATTAATATATTGTGTCTATAAAAAGCCGAAAGAATCTTATTGATTTAATACAGACAACTAAACTTCTCTTTCTATAGGAATTTTTTTGTTAGTTTTAATTCCCAACGCCAAGGCTCTGCGATTAGTTAAAGGTAATCAAACGTCAAACATTTTGTTGTTAAAATACAATTTTCTATTAGTATAAATACATAAAAATAATTTGTTTCACGTTGTAGTACATTATAAAGATATAATTAAACGAATTTGTTTTATTACGCTTAAATTTGTCGGATATATACATATACCGTCATGTGGGGCTACTTTGTGCAGCGGGGGCTACTTTGTGTAAATTTGAATTTGGCACTTATCAAGTGCTGCTATCTATTACAGTCGATCCTCGAGTTACGTCGTTTTGATTTACGTTATTTTCGAGTTATGTCGTTTATAAATTATTCCCTTGATTTGAGTTACGTCGTTTTTTGCTTCGATTTACGTCGTTTTTTGCTTTGAGTTACGTCGTAAAAAAAACTTATCTGATAAATATAAAAAAGGGGATTTTTGGATTTATGGGCGCATATTATTTTCTATTGTTTTGTAACAGTAGATAAAGGAAGAAAACAGAAAACAATAGTAAATTTTTAATACATATTATTTTCTCTTCCTTCCTTTACCTTTTAACACAAAACAGTAACCATCGAAAATAATAATGTGATTGGAAAAGAACCAGTTTTATTTTTTTTTTTTATGGTACTTTTTTATGGTAATTTTTTTTTTTTTTATATTTATTTCATTGTTCAAAAATGTGTATGGTTTCTTTTTGTTTAAACTCAATCGTTTGAAATAACCATTCTTTTTAAAAAAATAATCCTGGTAAAAAAAATTTTTTTTCGAGGTGTGGGGGCTACTTTGTGCAATGTATGTTTTAATTTATAATTTGTAAATATTACATACAAAAAATGTCAGTATTGATCTAATTCTCTCGTCTGAGTCCAGCTATTAATATAAAAATGATAAATTGTACTAATGTTTACATTAATATAGTTTTTTTACATCTCAAAGTTCAAAAACTGTTAAATCCTGCACAAAGTAGCCCCATCTGACGGTACCCATTTTTATTATTTTTTTATCTGACGTCTCGGCGAACATATACAAATAACAAAATGCTTACTTAGTGTTAAAGTAAAAAGTACAATAGGAATTAATTTACCGTATCAAAAAAGGCAAGGAAAAATACAATTCAAAACTGCTACAAATAGGAAGAATAAAATTCCTATTAAGGCTTGCCAGAATAAGCATTCAGGGGAAAAAAATAAAACTGCTATGAAAATGTCAATTTTTTTTCCTTTTAATATTCCTAAGGAAAACCAGAATACACCCGCTGGTCAATTTTTTTCACATTGAACAAGCCATGGAAGTTCTTTCCATCAAAGTTCGAAACCAATTAAAACAGAAGGCAGTATGCCGCGACTGGCGCAATCAGCCGGGTTTTCCTTTGTTGGTACATATTGGCAGTTTGATCTCGTTGTGGTTTCTAAAATTTCTGCTATACGATTTGATACATATATCTTCCAAAAACGAGGATGGGATGAAACCCACCATAATACGTTGGCGGAGTTGATCCACAAGTATATATATCAGCCTTTGGACATTGGAATAATTCTACAACGGTCGTCATTAATCTTGCCAGAAGAAGAGCAGCACACAGTTCTAAGCGTGGCATTGATACGGGTTTGATGGGTGCCACCTTTGTCTTCGCTGTGACGATGTTGGTTACTAAAGTCCCAGTTTCACTTCTACACCTAGTGTAGATAACTGCTGAATATACTGTTTCCAAGGCATTGGAAAAATCATGTAATTGAAAATCTAATGTTTTGGTGTGCAGCCATCGTGGTATAGAAATTCTTTCCAATTGTTTGAGTTCCATCCTTAGAGAAAAAAATGTAAATTTAACAACCACAACGATTAAAATAGGCTTTTTACCGTGATGGTCGATGGAGAAGCCAACCAATTGGATCAACAATTTTCGAGGATTCGGATAACATTTCCCTTTTAGTTGTTGATGGATTTGGATCGATTAAAACCTTAAAATGAAAGTTATCCGTACGTGGGTTCCATTCTAGCCCAAGTAGTAGCTTTAGCGATTGTTTTCCTTCGTGAATTTCTAGTGGTGAAATTTCCCGATTTTCTGCTGGGATGCTGTTTAGTAATGGTGGGTATTTTGAGGTCCATTTACGAAGAGGTAATCCTGCGGTAGCTAGTATCTCAATAATTTGGTCTTTTAGCTTAAATGACTCTTCCTCTGTGTTTGATCCGGACATTAAATCGTCGACATATACATAGATTTCCCGAATAACTTTTGAGGCAGCAGGATATTGATTCTGGTATTCATCAGCTAGTTTAATGAGGGTTTTCGTTCAAGCGGTTCCATATGTCACGGTTAGTAGTCGGTAATGTTGTATAGGAAAGAATGGATCTTCGCGCCAACAAATTAGCTGGTAATCAGTATCTTGTTGGTTGGTACGGATTTTGCGGAACATCCAGACCCGGCTCGAGGGGTGATCGACGTGTGCGGTCGTGCAGGGCACAACACGTTTAGCGGCGCAAAATTGTGTTTTACACTCTATTGGAACTTGCTAAATGTTGAATATAAAATAAGACAATTTTTTATCATCATGTATTGCATTCTAATGTCACCATGCCACTACTATATACACATATGTATTTCGGTCAAAACCAATTTTTTAATGTGTTGAGGTTTATGAAATTCATAATTCGAATATGTCAGAAGTTCCGTCGATCGAAAATTCTAACGAAATCCCTTCAATAGAAGATCAGTTGATTTCAGTTGTGATCAGTTGTGAACACATGCAGTATGGCTGTTTATTTTATTCAAACGGCAATAACAATCGATGACATTCGTAAAGTCGCAATAACCGGGACATTGCAGCCTTTTAATACAATTTCAAGTTAAGGATAGTCCAAATCAAATTAATATCATTCCAAATTTATTAGATTACATGAACCTGTAAGAATCGAGTACCAAAATTACATTAAAATGTAGTAGATAGTGTGAGTAGAACTAACTGATGTATTGATACAAAAGCTTAGCAAGCAAGAGAAAAGGGATTTGTTTTAGAAAAACGAAAATTCAATAACAAGAAAAAAATTGACAACGGCCGATCAGAGTAATGTTGGCTAGCTAAAAAAATATTATATATACCATCGTATAAACCCGTTACGGGTACTGTTAAGGATCGTAACCTAAAAATAAAGAAGACACAAAGAATCATTGAATAATATACATATGCAATCATCATTTATACTTAACTGATTATTTTGTATATTAAAAGTTTATTGTTCTTCTATGTTTTGTAGTCTGTAAATGTAAAATTATAGATTTAATCAAATTTGCATTATATAAAATCAATTTACTTACCAAATTTATCTTAAAAATTTATTAATATACATTCTGAATTTGACGTTTAATAAACAAGGGAATGATAGTATAGATCGTGATATTTGTTCATTTTAGTACCGCAATTGTCGCTAGTGTGAATTATCTTTTCCATAACAAATGAGGTAATTTACACTAGCGCCCCTAGCGTAAATGATGGCGAAGTTGATGTTTAGTACAAGTGCTAAACATGATCTATATAGATCGTGATATTTGTTCATTTTAGTACCGCAATTGTCGCTAGTCTGAATTATCTTTTCCATAACAAATGAGGTAATTTACACTAGCGCACCTAGCGTAAATGATGGCGAAGTTGATGCTTAGTACAAGTGCTAAACATGATCTATAGATCATGTTTAGCACTTGTACTAAACATCAACTGCACCATCATTTACGCTAGGTGCGCTAGTGTAAATTATCTCATTTGTTATGGAAAAGATAATTCACACTAGCGACAATTGCGGTACTAAAATGTACAAATATCACGATCTATTAGGTGTGTATTGTACACTGTACTGTAAATAAGAATATAATATTGTACTAAATAATTAAATCTAATTTACGTTGTACTCAATTATTATAGTTAAAATATTTTAAACAGATGTCACTTTGTTATAATAATTGAGATTTATTGCATTGTATATTTGTATGAAGTAAAAAAGAAAAGAAAAAATATTAGATTTTGGAACATTCGAGCAGTGACATCCAAGCGATACGGAATAAAATAAATAACCCGCTTCATACATTATACATTATATTTGATACCGCTTCATACATTATATTTGACACCGCTTTGTACCTGGACAACGATTTGATACCGCAACAAAAAAAATATATTGGAATTGGCTTTCAACTGGATTTCGAGATTAAAACAACTATACAGTCCACTTAACGTGATACAGCGATCACAGCAAACAAATAAACATTGTGGGATAAGAGGAATTGGGTCTTGCAGACGTAAAAGATACCTACCCGATATAGTGGCTTTACAGGTACTTCAATTAAATATTAGTGCTCAAATATATTTACAATCCACCACACGAACACCCATAGCACAACGTACAAAGAACTCGCTAAAAAGTGGTACACCCAACGTGATCGTGGTTCCGTTTATTCACCAGACACGATCGTGACTCCGTTCATATACCAGGCGCGATCGTGGTCCCGTTCATACACCACACGCGATCGTGGTCCCATTTCATACATCCAGACGTGATTGAGGGGTCTTTTCACACACCCGACGTAATCAGCCGCAACGTCATCAACATCAACAATTAGGGACAAGTCTCACCCAGCCTTATCACCAACCGTATCAACAACAGAGACCGAGGTGACTCCATTCGTAACGAGTCTCTGCTGTTAAATTGAATTGTAAGTACTCAATTATTTTTATTGGTGCAGGTTATATATCTTTCTCTTTCAAGTAAAAAA
The DNA here is from genome assembly GCA_963556165.1 of Tipula helvola. NCBI lineage: Eukaryota > Metazoa > Arthropoda > Insecta > Diptera > Tipulidae > Tipula > Tipula helvola. Next base: position 233,757,419 of record OY744481.1, read on the forward strand.
ATTAAATCAAAATTTAATTGCGATGGTGATTTTTGTTCATTCGGCCTTCTCAGTGAAAAATAAAACAGAAAGTGTTTTATTGTTTATTTTTGTCTTTTGCGGTTACCTTATATTTCGTTATGGATACAAACACAGATGCTCTTCTCCTACCGAGCGACGATGACGGGGAATCAACATCGGGAAATGCTGCAGAAGCTTCTGCCGTTGTTGCATTAACCGCCGTACAATTAGCGGCAATCATTAAAGATGCCGTCGCCAAAGCAATTGGTAAAAGCAACAATAACAATTTAATACAAGAGTCCGCCACAGGTGAACACAAGTCCTTTTGTTGTCTCTTCAAGCGTTTGCTTTGAGATTTTGGAGCAACAGTTTTTAGTGGCGGGAATTAATATGGAAGCAACGATGTACAAACATGCGGTGGATGCTCTGGATGCACGACTCCACGACACTCTCGCGTATTTGATAAGCAGCGCGAAGGGTAGACATCCGTACACCAACTTTAAAACAGAAGTGACCCGGATGCTCGGCGAATCGGAGAAGACGAAACTTAACAACCTGTTATATGGCTTGACACTTGGAGACAGGAAGCCGTCGCAGTTGTTGAGCAGCATGAAATTGAATGCGGGCAATAATTTAAATGAAGCAACCCTGTGGCAATTTTGGACGAAGAGGTTGTCACAGTAGGTTCAAATGGTGCCCACACATTTCGAAAATGGCGTCTCCCTGCCGGTCTTGGCGGAACGCGCAGACAACGTACACGACACGATAACTCAGGCACAGGTTAATGTCCTTGAGATGTCTCTGTATCCAATCAAAATTCCCAACTTTCGATTAATATTTTAAGTAATGCAATTTGCATTACATAACCCATTTTTTTTAACTGTGCGAAGAAGAACAACTAGTTACAATCCAAAATGTAACGGCATTAAGTCTGCCATTATGTGCTACGATCGAATAGATTGAACTAGTGTTCTTTCTTCAATCTTACTGGGACTACGAGTAACGTACAGCGACGAACTGAAAGCTACGCCTGCTAACTCGTATACGGACAAATGACGCGAGTTCCAGGAGCCTTTTTGGATATCATGAACGATCAAATTCTACAGTCGGACTTTGTAACGAATATCAAACGACACTTCGAAGAAATTAAACCCGTACCGGCTTCGTGACATGCTACGGACAAAATTTTCATTAGTAAAGATCTGCATACGTGCTCGCAAGTTTCTTTACGGTGTGACGCAGTACGGAAATCACTGCAACCACCATACAGGGCCGTTTTTGGTAATCAACCGTACACAAAAATTTTACACTTTAGAATTGAACGGAAGACACGTCAAAACCTCCATTGACCGGCTTAAGCCTTGTTATACGGACAATCAAGACACACAGACCACACAAACTACTGGACCATCCTTACTGACTCACGAACCAGAACTATTTCGGCTGAAGTATTTAAATTACCTACTGTGGAACCGAAAGTTCGCAAGCAGGTTCGCTTCGAACTTACGCTGAAACCTTGCGCCAAAAGCTACGAGATTGGGTCGTGTATCCAGGCCGCCCATTCGTTTCGTGGATTGAATTACGACTGATCTTCGATCTCTCTGAGAGGGGAGTATTTGTGGTGTCGATTAAATTAAAAGCATTCCGAAGTTCGCCGATGAAATTAAAATCAGTCCAAATTTCCCCGATCAAATTAAAAGCATTCCAAATTTATTAAATTACATGCACCTGTAAGAATAGTCAAGTACAAAAATTACATAAAAATGTAGTAGATAGTGTGAGCAGAACTCACTGATGTTTGATACAAAAACTAACCAAACAAGAGAAATGGGCTTTGTTTTAGAAAAAATAAAAACAATAACAAGAAAAAAATAAACAACGGCCGGTCAGAGTAATGTTGGCCAGCAAAAAAATGATTCTATATACCATCGTATAAACCAGTTACGGGTCTTCAATTAAATATTAGTGCTCAAGAAGAGACGCTAAAATAGTTTGAGTTTTAAATTCCCTTAACCTTTTTTAAATTTAACTGAAAGTGGAACGGGATGTATTTGGCAGTTATTTCTCATAATTATCAGAAAACTATCCAATCTCTAAATTTGTTTAAACCGTTAATCTAGCAAACAAGCACACAATCTCCAATTTCTGATAAAAATATGAAAATGCAACTTAATAAAAATTGCATAAAAATAAATAAAAATTTTGTCTCTAATATGCCTAGCTTTTAGGATACTGTATAAAGGGCGAGGGAGATAAATTTAAAAAATGTATTCCCCGCCATAACCTATTTACTCCAAAATCTAAACTCGATTTTATTGGCAAATGTTCAATTTTTGTATTGTTAAATTCCCCACTGTGCGACATCGAGTTCGCTTGTCCTTCGGAATATTTAGTTGGAAGAACAATAGATTTCAGAGAAATCTTAGCGGTTTATGATATAGCATTACAGATCACTTTAACATTCTTCTGTAGTTACGTATGTGCATATTGTTTCTGAACACTACGTAAGGGTGAAGTGGCTACCAATTCAATCGAACGTAAATAACTATGCTAACGTTCAAACGTGTTTCTATTTAAAGCCTATATGTATTTGAACATTATTTGATTTAAGCGTCTCGAAACCGATACAAAAGTTTAAAATGTAAGCATCTTTCTATTTACGTTTTTCTATATACCTATTGACACTATAATAAATTAATGAGGAATAATATTTAATAAATTTAAATATTATGTAGGTGTGATAAAATATTATAGTATTTCATCAAAAACAAAAGAAAAATATTATTTAATGTATGTATGTACCTTGGAATAGTTTTTTTGGGAAATAATTTATAAAATTTGCTAATCGTCAATAAATTGATAATAACCTAATTCAAGACACACGCCATCGTAAACAAATATAGCAAAGTTCGATTGCTAAATTAATAATCATAAATCTGCAAAAATTCCACATGCAGATGAAAGCTAAAGTTTTATAAGCATATGTAAGCAAATTTACGATCAAGTTTTTATAGCATTCATGATTTTTGCCTTTATATTTTGATTACTTTGCGATACACAACAATGGTTTATACAAATCAAAACAAATTTTGAGATGTCAATTTTATATTAGTAACAAAATAGTTGTGCAAATAATAATATTTTGCATTTTTTTTTTTGTGGCAAAACCTCAACACAAATATCACATTTCGATCGAAAATCATCTTCCAAATACATCGTGACTCCATTACGCCTATTTCCTAAAATTATATTCGTGTTCTAATCATTATAAAATCGCAATAGTTTAGATTTAACACTTGTACAATAATATATCATACAATTGACATGTTTGACCTTTCCATAAATGATTGGTCATTAATTGTTGACTTGCAAGTAACATAAATGTATAAGTATACCTATCTACTATATAGTGACCAAGATAATGTATATATAATTACACAATATACATATATGGCCTTTGGGCATACAAATAAAGTGTTATTTTATTGATGGTCGAGATCATGCGCGTATACAAACAAGGCCAAATAATGTGCGGATGTCTAAATGATAACCGACACCTAATATTTTTTTTAATTTTTATAAATTCGTTCATTTGTTTGATATTATGTCTACCTTTTTATTATCTAATTCGCGGCGATATTAAATAATTCAAATCACTTATTTATGTTTTACAAGCATTATGTTAATAAGCCATGTATATAACAGTAAAAGGCGTCGTAAAATATATGGTTTAACGAAAAATGAAAATTAAATGATCTGATTATTCAAATTATTTAATTACAATTTAATTTAATTACTTAATTTTATGCGATTAAGTAACCTCAAAATCTTTTTTCACAAAATAATTTAATTGCCTATTGACAATAATAAAAACTGCGGAATATGTTACGTATTTTTAGTTACTGTATCACTGACCTATGACTTATAGTTTATATACCAACCAAAGATCGCGTGAAATTCTGTTATTTAACCAGATGCATAATTATCAAGACATATTTCCCTAAGGCTATTATTTCAAGAAGAAAAAATATACGAAATTTAACCACAAAGTATCACATTGTTCTTTGTACAATACATGTTTCTAATCAATTTTCTGACACTTTGGATTTGAAAGTCGATTAATTTTGAAAAAAAAAAACACAGAAATATGCTAATTTTACGATATCATCCATATAATTAATACTTGTATCTCGAGTAGATATTATGTCCACGGGGCATAAGAATGTGTAGCAAATATATTTATTTATCTATATGACATTTCAGAAGAGTTACCCAAGCTTTTGTTTCTCGACTCCCGGAGGGTTTCAGTTTAATGTAACTACTAAAATCACATATTGCTAAAATTATAAATCGTCTTTAGCTAGAAATTTCCCCAACTCGCAAACATTCATTTTATAAAACACAAGCATACAAATAATTGTATTATTACGTCTATGTACTTTTTTGTGTCATATAACAAACAAAAAAATCGGGGTAGGCTGCGTCTTCTACACGGCCTTAGGTGTTTTCCGTGATAACGTTTTTAACCGATGCGAGAAATGGCACGATGTATGGGTTTGTTAAAATAAATGTATTTATAATTAGCGTCATGAAATGAGAGTACAGTAGTTGTTTGCAAACGATTAAGTACTGGGCGATGGTACGAGAAGTACGATATGAAGCGCAGGGTCTCAGCGGTGATGTGTCTGACAAATGTGAGAACAAGACAAGTGCCTCCCAAAGTCGTCGAGGCTCTAGTGTGTTGGAGAAGCTGTCTAGGTCGATGGTGTCCTTCATGAAGCGCACGAAGTTGGGTATAGCGAAGGCATGTTGAAATCGCCGCAGAGCACAAGAGATACGGACATATGGCAGTATGTACTGGCCCCGCGGGAGAATTCCTCATCTGCTCCTATCAGATGAGGCACAGACAGACTTTGTACATATATCTAAATATAATTTATGTGAAAATTAATTATTTTAATTTAAAATAAATTATCTGCTACAAGTTCTTTACGCACAAATTGACACTAGAATGGCTTCGATCAGATGATGGATTCTCCCATTACAGTGTTCTCAAGCTTTGTAAATCACCATTTTGTAGATTTTAATTTTAATTAAAATTTATGTGGAAATTAATTATTTTAATAAACAATAAGTTATCTACCACAGTTTCTTTACGCACAAATTAACACCAGAATTGGGCGCGGGTTCCTCTGCCGCCTGATGACGTCATTGCGATAATATTATAAACTATAAAATTGTTAATACATATATTTACTAAGAAAATATGTACTTATACTTAATACTACTGACAAAAATACAACTTTTCTTAATAAGAATTAATATATAATACATATTTTGTTGGTAGATATGTATAAACAATTTTTAAGTTTTACGTTATTTTTAAAAATTTAGACCACTGGCACTATTCTGGTTTTCCCGGGGAATTGTGAATTGGGAATTGATTTATTGTCAGTTTTTAATGTATTTTGGTTTTGTTTTTTCCAAAGCATACTAAATTTTTGGGAAAAATAGTCCCATTTCATAACAATTTTGTTGTTTATTTTTCCCTAAAAATTTGGCTGAGAATTATTTTTTCCCAAAACATGAATAAAATACCAATCGCTCAGTATGCTTTAAAAAAAAGAAAACCAAAATACATTAAAAACTGACAATAAATCAATTCGCAATTCCCCGGGAAAACCAGAATAGTGCCACACGTCGAGTTTGGTTAGGTGCCGAAACCAGGCCATTTATATTTTGATACAACGCTTGGAAAGAAGAATTTGAAAGTCCCCGCAAAATAAAAAATATGCATTTCTTAATGTATTGGAAGATATAAGTGCAATGCACGTAACGGCAAGAATTTCCTTGTTCTTTCACATAATTATGTATGTATATTTGATTTAAATGATTTAAATCACCTGTTACGGCAGCCCAATTAGAAAATAAATGTAAAGCTCTAATTCGGGCTTAATTATATGGGAAGGATCACGATCGGCAAGCAAGTGTGTCATTCCCTAGAAGAAAGAACGACAAAATATTCGGGGACAAACCTCTAATAGGATGTGCCCACGTAACGACGACCATTTCCCGCAGGCAAAAACAAACGCCTATTCGACTCGCACCATCTTTATCCGATTTCCCATCGGTGAACTCTGAACCTCTTGATTCCATAGCCCCTCTACAAGCGACAGAAATGCCACAAATTAAAAAAAGAAGAACATCAAAATTTCAGCAGAAAAAAGACTTCCTCCTATTCCTAAACGAGGAACGAAATACGCGCCATAATAGGAGCTGCTGGAAGCCTTACGGGCTAACAAAAGTTAATTTACATTTAAATATTCTTATTTATTTTTATAATTTTAAAACTGAATTAATTTTTTTTTTTTTTAAATATATTTATTTAAGATTGAATTATGTAGAACTTTAGAAGTTTAATAAATTGAATTGAAATGCAAATAATAATTAATTTGAATAATTAAAATATATGTTTCTGTAAAAGTTCTATATAAAGCCTTTGCAGACGGTTAGTTCTTCAGTGCAGCGATTTTGGTCGCAAAATGAGGATTGAGAATTTTGTATATGTACACAACGTATAATATACATTTTGCTATTGTGTGCCGTAAATTTTTTTTTATTGTATTAGTGTATTTTCTCATGAGTTTCCTCGTGGTAAGTATCAAAAATAAACGAATCGGGTGAATCGGTTCAAATTTTTGGTGCTTACACTCGCCTTGAGTTATTTTTCCGTTTCTTCTGACATGAGGAATTCATAAATATTTTTGTGTCTATTGTTGTTTATTGTTCAAGCAAATTGTGATAATTGTGATATAATATATGTAATTTATAATTTTTCTTTTAATTTATTATTTACTGATTTTCATAAAAAAAAATTATAACTAATAACAATTTAGGTATAATTTAATTAAATTGGCCCCTTACATTAAGTTACCAACAATTAATTCTAACGACAAAAATTAATAATTTCGCGAAATTTTAACCGTGAAATTAATTAATTTTTAATAAAGGATTAATTTTGCTACATCAATTTTTTTAAAATCAATTAATTAATTAAAATTTTAATTATGAATTAATTCATTTTTAAGAAGTAATTGTGAAATATTTAATTATTATTGAAAAGTAATTAATTACGCCACATAAAAATTTTCGGTCCTCAATTTCGGTTAACAATATAAATAAATGATTTTTAATTTATACATTCTTCTTATTGAATTTACATTACATCTCGCTATTTTATTTGCTGTGTATATGCTACAATAAAATGTCTCCATCCTCGGACATAACATCGTATAGCATAGCAACCGACCATCATGAGTTGCAACACAATACTAAACCAAATAAGCAAAATCATTTTGTTTTCTAACTTTTTTGTTTTTTTTTTGGTTAATATTTTTTATTTCGAGTCTCGCTTCGTAGGTAATATTTTTAATTTTAGTTTCGAAATTTGTTGTTCTATCTCAGTCCCCTCAGTATTTAATACATCAATCGTTCTCTTCTGAGCTTATTCCTCTTATTTGTATCATGGTATCCCTATTACTCGCTTCATTTTATCTCTCTTATTTGCATCATATTAAACGAAAAATTGAAAGAAAAAATGCACAATCAACACCAATACAATTTACCAATACTATTGCCTTCCGGTAATCCTCAAATGAATCCTCATTTTGCGACCAAAATCGCTGTACTGGTACCGGTGGTTCTTGCAATGTTCGTCTGGAATATTCTCTTCCGAGACTAATGCGTCGATTTCAAATAAGACGTTCTGCGCTAAACATATATTGTGTAAAATACAGGGTGAGTAAACGATTTTTGTAAGAAATTTTAAATACATCATGCATACTCGGTAAAATACATTAGCCTTCGCAAACGAGTTTTCCGAAGGCCTATAGCATTCTCAACTAGAACCCTAGTTGAAGAATGAATCTTACTGACCGGTCGATGGCCAGTTGTGAGCGCTCCCGCAAGTTTCTTCCTACTTGGCCATATTCCAGAACTTCCTCTAAAAATCGTGTCCTCGTTGTTGTCCCAATAAATTGTTAAAAAACAAAATATGTTTACAACAATATAATAAATCTAATTGGTAATGCGCCTTAATTTTATATTTTGCGTGTACTGACGTTGAGTGCAAGATGGGCTACTGTCCACCAGATAGCCGAATAATACAGAAAATTGCAAGCAACATTTATTAAAGAGGGCGGCAATGGCAGAAAAAGTATATCTTCAGTGAGGGGCAAGTTGGTTGAGATGGTAAGCAGCAGACGCCGAAAAGGCAGTAAAGTTTGGACAGCTAACTGGTGAGGTCGAAATAAAGGCCAAAAGAAATAAATAATTTCTATTTTTTTGGTAAAAACGGGTAATGGCGTTAAATGTATTGGTTATACCTGTTGTTTATTTGTTTTTGTTTAATTAATTTGGTTGGTTCGGGGAACGTTAGCCTATCATCTTGGGTATTTATGGCAAATCCCGTTAGACTGTATATTTATTCGTTCGTTTGTGCGGGGTGTAATTGTTGGCGTTTGTGAAAACAAAAATAAAAATAAAAAAAGGGCCATTGTGAAACTTAAAAAAGAACAAAAGTAAAAATAAACAAAACAGTGTAGTGAGTGAGCACAGAAAGAAGACTACTCTTTATAATAGTCGTATATTAAAATAAGCCAAAGAAGCCATGAGAAGAACGAGTCGGTGTTGTGGTGATTTGTGGGACAAATAAAAAGAAGAAACAACTAGAAGAGCCAAGCGGAAAACGGTGAGTCATCCACCACTTCCTTTTCTTTTATTGTCATTATATAATTATTTTCTGTTTTCTGTGTTCGCCGTTGTGCTCCTTTTTTCCCGTTTCGTGTTTTTTCACCCAACCTAAATAAAGCTTGGTTATCCTAAGCAGTAGTTTTTTTCACAGCAGGTAAACCCTCCAGAGTTCACCTGCTCATCGAGCTTAGTCCTGGACAAATTACGTGACGGAAGACTAGCGCCCAATTTATGTTTTTTTAATATTTGTCTACCAACTAACGTTGTAGTGTGTGAGGCACGTTACAGTCTGTAAATAACAAAAGTAATTTAGTGTAATCACCGAAGAAATTACCAATCAAACCGAAAACTGTTGAGCGATTTAAACGAAAATGCAATTTAAAATCCATTTCGCTGTATTTTTCTCGTTTGGTAATGATGATTTGTCGGACGAAAATAACATTTCGGCGTCTTCCGGGTCATCATTATCACTCATAATATGATCCAAAAAATACTAAAGAATTCGTATTCATTAGTTTTCTTTATCAATTATATGCTTAAGTTAATATTTACCTCAATACTCATTTTTAAAATTCAAATGTATATAATTGTTAAATTATTATGATACGTATCTAAAATATTTACTGTATGTATTGTATTATGAGAAAATTTAATTTACATCCAACCAAAAATAAAAATTGATTTTCAAATTCAAAGTAACTATAAATTTGAATAATAAGAATTTTATAATGGATAAAATTCATACACAGTATAAAGTTCAAAGTTATAAAATTCTGTACTAAAAAAAAACAGCAGCAATTTCTCAGTATTTTTCGCTAAATTTATCGCGATCTCGAGCAGCAATCTAATAGAAAAACGCAGCTAATGTGCATCTTCACACTTAGGTAACTTTTTTATCCGTAACTTTGTTTTACACCCTCAACGTCCACACACATTTTATTTGTACCCGGTAACTTTGATAATTTTCTACCAACACAAGTAAAACAAAATATTAAAAATTTTCAAGGACATTTTTTGATGTATTTTTTTAGTCTGATTTTGTTTTTGAGCTGAGTGCGCAAAATAAAAATTATAATTGTGGTGAAAAAGAATTTCGGGAAATAATTAATAAATTAAAGTTTTACAATTATAAAGTGTATATAAAACTTTAATTAAAATGGAAGATGAAATGGAAAATAATAATAGTGCAAATAATAATAATGGACGAAAAAGTGAAGGATGGACGCGGTCACAAACGCTACTATTGATAAGCGAATATGAAAAAAATTAATGTTTATATAATCCTGTGGATGTACATTTTGTAAATAAAAGTTTCCGAAGTCAAAAATTATCTGAAATGTGTGATAAACTAAAAAGTTTCAAATCGAACATAACCGTCGACAAAATACAAAAAAAATTAAAATCTTTAAAAACACAGTTGTGGAAGGAAAAAAAAATATATTAAGTTCAAAAAAAAGCGGCACAGGAGCTGACAAATTGTATGAACCAAAACTTTGGTGTTATAACGAGTTATCGTTTCTATTATACACTGATGATGCTGAGCCAAGCAAATCTAATGTAGATTTACGTGAGGTAAGTTGAATATATATTTTCATTTTAATGGTAATATCCAAATTTTGATGTAACATATGCTACAAAACGATTTAGTGATATGGTTTTGTAAAATCATGCGATTTATTCATAAACCTCTAGTCTATCGAAAATATTTTAGATTATAATTAGAGAAAATTAAAAAAGTATTAATTGAAATTATGAACACTAGTGAAAATGCTTAACTCCAATATTATTATTAATTCAATTTTATTTACACTTTCAGTTAGGAATAGAAGAAGATAATTTGGATCACAGTGGAACCAGCGCCCAAATCGAAATTAGTGAAACCGACAGTGGAAGCACCTCACAATACAAAGATCGTGGATGCCCATTACAATCCGTTAGTTTATTTATTAGAATTAGAATTATTCATTAATATAACTTATTTTATTTTATTATTAATTTCAGAAACGAAAAAAAAAGTCAAAGCAACTCGAAGCCTGTGGCATGGAGCCCTGCAATTTATGAAAAAGTTCGTCGAAAACAAACCGGCAAAAGAGCCAGCGGGCAAAGAGGAAGAATTATGCAAATACTTATGCGGCCTTTTGAAACGCATTCAATTAGAAGAAACGTTTGAAGAACTAAGCTTCAAGATAATCACATTGGTGAACCAAACCATTTTAGAGGAGAGAAAACAGATGAAATCAAGCACCTCCTATTTCTCCGCAATTTCACATTACCCTTCCCCCATAACTCCTAATTTAAGTTCTACACCTTTTTCCATTCCCAGTCCCATTCATTTTAATTTCCATCCCGAATCGTCCCTTTCCACCTCATCCAGCAAATCAATACATTTGGCAAACCATTCCCCCATAACTACACCGAACTTAACATCTACAATTCCCAGTCCTATTAATTTTAATTCACATTTCGAATCGTCCATATCTACCTCATCCAGTAATACAACTCCGTCATTACATGTACCTTCACCTGAACCTTATCTATCCAAATCCTATTCGCCATCTTCTACTTTTTCCCGAAATTCATTTAAAATTGCCTCATTTATTCCTGCTGTTCCACATTCCAACCCCATCCCCATTCAACAATCCAATAAACCTATTAGTCTGCAAAACATTTTGATAAAAAAATCCAATTCCACAAGAAATGTTTTGGAGAGGGCGATGGACGGTGTTTTCGACATCGACGATAATAATTAATAAATAAATATACATGTACAAATACATGAAACTTTCATTTTATTTTAAAAAAAATTCACAAATTACATTTTTATCGCTTATATTTTTAACATTTATATTAAACCTTCATTAGTAAAGTAATCGGTTAGTTCTGTTCGAACGTTTTGCCCCGATTTAGATTGCGAACGGTTGTCTTGCGTGGCTTGGTTGGTATTTTGATGTTCTGATGATATGTTAGAAAATTGAGATTGGTTTTCTCTCGGTACCAAGGGCTTCTCGATATTAAAAAATTATGTAGCACGCAACAACATTGTACAATCTTAGTAACCTTTTCTTGATGCAATTTGATTGGTTTTTGGAACACTTGGAAACGGTTACTTAGAATTCCAAAAGCTCTTTCAATATTCTGGCGAGCCCGGCTTAATCGTCGATTAAATGTTTTTTTAGCTTCGTCGGTTGTTGTGAAGGAATATGGCACCATCATATTTTCCGATAACGGAAAGGCATTATCAGCAATAAACATGTAAGGCAGCATTCTTGAATTTCCGATTAATTGTTTTGATGGTAAAAATTTATCGGGTTGTTGCAGGATATACATCAAATCGGATCGTTGCAAAACGCCAGCATCGCTAATACGACCATTGCACCCAACATCGACGAAAATAAACTTCCCGTAAGCGTCTGCAATGCCAAGCAATACTACGCTGTGAAATCCCTTATAATTATAAAAGAGGGGAGCCTCCTTTTTCTTTGGCCGGAAAGCAATATGTTTCCCGTCGAGCGCCCCCAAACAGTGTGGATACTGCCATTTAATACTGAAGTCATCCGCAATTTTAATCCAATCTTCCTTGGTAGTCGGAAACTGAAATTATTATTTATTAGTACATTTTATAGAACTTGTGTTTTAAATATTCACCTTTAGATATTGCGATTTTAGGCGTTTGTATATAGCCTCACACACATCGATAATTGCTGTTGATAGGAACGATTGCGACAATTTGGAATTGTAGTCTAATTCCTTAAAATTTTCTCCAGTAGCCAAAAATCTTAACGTAATTGAAAGTTTTTCTTCTGGATTTATTGCAGCCCTCATACGAGTATCCTGCTTCTCAATATCTGGCCTAATTGCAGACAGAATAAAATTGAAGGATTCTTCGTCCATACGTATAAAATTTTTGAAGTCCTTGGAATCTGGCTTAAGTTCCATCATTAGACTTTGGGTGTTGCCACATCGTTTTCTCGATTTTCTGTAGTCTTTAATCCATAATCTTTTATTTTCTTGTTGTTGTACTTCTTCCTCCTCTATAGCAGCTGATAATAGAAGACAAGCTGCAGCTGTTGAGGCCATAACGACAACTGAAGCTTCGTCATCATCATCACTATCAAGAAATGATGCATTAGACGGTAAAGCTTCTTTATTTAAATTCATTTTTTTCCCACGAGTAGTGCGATTTGTTTCCACAATGGCGATTAAAATTTTTTTTTTTTTAAATATTTATTAAAGATTAAAAATAACTTTACATTTTAATATAAATTTTATATTAAATTACATTATCACTTTTATATAAATTTTCCCAAAATATTTTGTTTGTTTATATATATAAAATAATTTTATATGTATGTGCACAGCTCAAAAACAAAATTAAACTAAAAAACTACAACAAAATGGCCTTGAAAATATTTCTATTTCATTTTTCTTTGTGTTGGTGTGTTGAAATTTTTTGAAGCTACGAAAATTTTGGTTGAAAAATGAATCCGCAAAAAAACCAGTTTTGTAGGTAAAGGGGGTAAAACGAGGTAGTTACCAGATAAAAGTTACCGTAGTGTGAAGATGCACAATGAGTGAGTGCGAAGAAAACAAAAAATCAAAACAATCTAGCATGCTTCGCAAATTCAAAATAACAATAGTGTTAGCCACGATAGCTTAGCAGTCAAGTGTCTTGACGAGAGTATTCCGGGAGAGAAAGGGGCACTTAAAATGACACCAATAAATGAAAACACTTTAATTAAATGCAACGCACATTAACTTTATTTTAATTGATATGGATTATTATCTATACTTGTTATTATTTTACGGATGATTATAATTTCACTCGATTATTAGCGATGATGTTTTATTTTTGATTATTATTATTGTCGAAAATGGCCACTGATTTTAGATAGACACGCGTTTGTTCCTTTTGTCTTTTTACGAATGATGATGATGACGAACGAATCAAAACGTCGTGTATTTTGACGTTTTCGGTTTTTGGTGTTGCCTGACGAATTGTTTACTTTGGTGTGGTCGCCACCAGGCCCCGCACCAGTCGTGTATTCAGTGGTGGCACCAACATTGCCGGCCGGCCTAAAGGAGTAATCCTTTAGTTGTCGATGTTGTCTGGGATCGGCAGTCGACACAATTTTACTACCGGTCTCGTGAGTGTAATGTCCTGACATTTTAGCGTGACTGTGCGGATGAGACGACGTTAGTTGACGATTGGAGGTTGAGCGATAACCAAAGCATGTCACGCAATGGCGAACATGCGCATGGACCAGCTTCTTGACATTGATTATCCAAGATCGGCTTCGAAGATGTGCCAACATTAATTGTTGACCACCGTGGAGTGTGGTTTGATGTGCCTGTGCGACGATTAACGTAGTGAGTTGACTGATTTTCGGTAGAATTATCGGGTGCTTGCTTTGGTATGGCAAGAATGAATGCTTTAATCGTCCACCGACTCGTAAGATTCCATCACTATCGATAAATGGGTTGAGTGAACGAAGTACACTTTTGTTCAACAGGTTTCCTCCTGACTGGCATCGACTGATATCGTCGAGGAAGTGGTCTCTCTGCACAAATCGGACCCAAAAATGAAATGACCGATTCATTTCAGGCACGGTGATGAAGCTGGGATTACGATCGGCTTTGCTATTACGAAGTTGTTGCACGAAACGTCTACAGTAGGCTGTGATTCGAAGTAGTTTTCCGAGAGTGGAACAGCGATTCAGAAGTTGTTCGATCCCATCAGAACTTGATGCTTCGTTTGACTGTGTGACGACCATGGAAGTGGTTCTACATTCTTCCAATGGGATAGAATAATCATTGATTTTGTGTATTGGCCAAGTGTCCGAGTGTTTCGACAGCCATTCAGGACCTCTCCACCAAATATGATGATCGTGAAGCAGCGAAGGGTCGATGCCGCGGGACGCGCAATCTGCGGGGTTGTGTCGAGTATCAACATACCGCCATTCATTGGGTTTTAGATGATCGAGAATTTGCGAAACGCGATTCGCCACGAATGTTTTCCATCGATTGGGAGGGCTGCGAAGCCATCCAAGGACCACTTGCGAATCGGTCCATGCGAACTGTTGTATGTCGTTGAGATTGAGTGACTGGACGATCTTGTGCATGAGGTTGGCTAGTAACACACTGGCGCATAGTTCCAAGCGCGGTAGACTGACGGTTTTGAGTGGGGCGACTTTGGTTTTCGCCGCTAAGATGGTGATTTTAACTGATCCATCTGATGACGTGGTGCGAGCATATACGACTGCGGCATATGCTTTCATTGAGGCGTCGCTGAAACCGTGTATCTGAAGTTTGTTGCGACATGGTTGATAATCCATCCAGCGAGTGATTTTGACTGTTTCCAAGAATCCCAGATTCTTCCGATAATTTGACCATCTTTCAGCGACTGATTTTGGTACTGCCTCGTCCCACGATAGTCCGAGTACCCATAGCTCTTGAAAGATGATTTTTGCGATGATGACACTAGGGGATAACCACCCGAGCGGGTCGAAGATCCGTGAAGCCTCTGAGAGGATGATTCGTTTGGTTATTACTGGCGATTCTGGAAAGTCTTCGACTTTAAATGCAAAATAATCTCCCGATGGTGCCCAATGTAACCCAAGTGCCTTGATTGATTCTTCCCATTTCAATTCCCGCAATGGCCGATGTTCGTGGTATTCTGATGACACTTGATCGAGGAGAGATTGGCAATTTGACGACCATTTTCGAAGTTCAAAGCCGCCACATTGGAGTAATGCCACCATCTGTTGCTGGATTTCAAGCAATTCCTTGACTTCGTTTGTGCCCGTCATCAGGTCGTCTACGTAGAAATCTGCAATAGCGACCTTCGCAGCGATGGGAAATTGCTTAGATTCGTCGTGTGCCAACTGATTAAGCGTGCGTATTGCCAAATACGGAGCACAGCTGGTACCGTAGGTTACTGTGCGCAGACGATAATCTTGAATTGGGTCCTCAGGCGTTGTTCTCCAAACTATCCGTTGATAATCTTGGTGCTCAGGAGCCACCAATATCTGCCGATACATCTGTCGAATATCTGCGATGAATACGAATTTGTGTTGTCGAAATCGGATGAGAATCGTGAATAGATTCTGTTGGAGCTTAGGACCGATACGAAGGTTTTGATTGAGTGACACTCCGGAAGTCGTCTTGTATGAGGCGTCGAAAACCACACGTAATTTTGGCTTTGAACTAGACCCCTGCATCACGCCATGGTGTGGGAGGTAGCACGTTTGATTTGTGATTTTTCCATCATCGACTGGCACTGCTTCCATGTGATGTTGCTCGAGATAGGCTTGCATGAAGTCTCGGTATTCGATGCGTAACTGCGGATTCTTCAAAAATCGGCGTTCCATATGCTTCAGTCTGACGATTGCACCTTCTCGAGATGTTCCGAGTGGCAATGGCTGATCAACGAATGGGAGTTGCACGATATATCTTCCTTCTTTGTTTCTGGAATGCGTCGATAGAAAGTGCCTTTCACATTGACTTTCATCTTCCGTGAGTTCTTGGGCTGCTGGCACATTTTCGAGCTCCCAAAATGACTTCAAGGTGTTGTCAACGTTGGTGTAATTCTCGATGATTGCGGTCGCACTTAGGGAGTGTGTGATTGTGTTTCGATCGAATCTCCCGAACAAGATATGTCCCAGTTTGGTTTCTTGTGCGAATGGCGAACCGTTGACAGATTTTATGCATCCATCCATATGAAGCATTCCGAGGACATCTGCCCCAAGCAGCACGTCGATTTTGTGAGGACGATTGAAATGAGGATCGGCCAATTGTAGCTCGTCTAGATGTTTCCACTGTTGCGATTCGATGTATTGCGATGGCAAGATGCCAGTTATCCTTTCGACGACAACTGCTGTGATGGAAATCGAGAATCTTGAATCAACACGTGATTCAAGAACGAATTCGACGATCGATTGTGATTTGGCTGCTTCAATGGCACCAACTCCGTTAATTAAGATTGAGGCTGGTTTCCGTTTTAAGCCAATCCGAGTTATGGCGTTTTCGGAAATGAGATTTACTTGGGACCCTGAGTCAAGCAGGGCTCGAATGGTGAAATCTTGTTTCCCGTTTGCGACGATCCCAACTGCTGTTGCGAGTAATACATCTGTCAGTGGCGATGTGGAGTGATGCGAATTAGCCTTGTTCGAATTTTCGGCAGTTGGCGAGTTGTCATCCGATGTTTTACTTGTGTTGGTGACTGGAGTTCGAGATAACCCGTCCGGTATATGTAGTAGGGTGTGATGTCTGCGGTTGCAGACTTGACAGAAACTTGAACGACATTCTGCACTACGGTGTCCCTTTCGTAGACAGTTGAAACACAGATTATTTTCACGAATTTTGCTTGATTTTTGATCGAACGATAATGATTTAAATTTGCTGCACTGGAACGCACTATGTTCCTCGCTGCAGAATGGACAGCTCAGCGAATTGGTTGGAGTCGAAGTAGCGACGAACGAATGAGATGGTTGCGATGATGATTCGCGCTTCGAGCTCGAGCGAGATGACGATGGTTGACCTGTTGATGGTGAACGACTTGTTGTTGGCTCGTTTCTCCGGCGCATTGACGATGATGTAATTGGTTGCGACGAATTTGACTTGGACATGGAAATCATTTCCAATGATTGCCATCGAGTTTCCAAGAAATCCATAAGTTCTTGATATGTGGGATACTTCGTTCGAGTGAGTGTCAATTCCCATTGACGGTGAGTTTCTGGGTCGAGTTTGTCGACGATGATGTTAACGAGAATGATATCCCAGGTGGCTACCGGAACGGCCAAAACCTTCAGACTTCGAACTGTGTCTGTAGAGGTATCGATGATGCCCCTTAATCCGATTGCGGATTCATGAAGGGCTGCGGGCATATTTCGGAATCGATGGAGGTGACTGTTGATGATGAAACGTCGATGTTTGTACCGATTGGTGAGGCTATTCCATGCTTCTGTGTAGTTGGCATCGCTGATCTGTACCGTTCTCAATAGGGTAGCAGCTTCACCAGTGAGATTTGCTTTCAGGTAATGGAGCTTCTGCGAATTTGTCAATCTGGGATTTTTGTCGATCAGATCAGTGAACAAACTTTCGAATTCCGTCCAATTTCCGTAATTGCCATCGAAGACAGGAACCTTGATGCGTGGTAACTGAATTTCGATTGATTGTTGTGGTGTGGAAGCATCGACTGGAATTGCTTTGACCTCATGTGTTGACGTCGCCAAGGTAAATTTTCTCAATAATGTTTTGAGATTTGAGCTTGCGGCGAAATAATACTCCTCGATTTGTTCTCGAACACCGAATTGTTGCTCTAACTCATTCTCACCACACACTGCCTCGATCTTGTCTTGTGCCTCACAAAATCCCATGTACTTTTGTTCCAGGTGATCAATCTGGACTTCGATTGTCTCTTTTGTGGCTTCGGTATCCTCACTTAACTCCTTACTGCGTTTGAGGGCCCGTTCCAGAGTCTTCTGAAGCGACGCCTGCTTTGCCCGAAGTGTCATATTCACTGGAATGGAGTACAGATTTCACTCGCGCGTGTATTATAACCTCGAATTTAATGTGCAATATTAATGTGAGTAACTAGCACACGACTTCACTTCACGGCACTGAATTGATAACACGTGACCTTTCTTCCTTTTTATAACGATGTGGAATACTCTCGAACACAATTATACGATATACGATTTAATTTTGTGATAATGTGTGCCACACGCGATGAGTAAACTTGATAAATCACACGTGAGATATTACGAAAATGTGTAAATATCGACGATCGAATGCAATAGAACACGTGTATGATTTCGATGATAATGTGGCACACATCCGGCTCGAAGGACCAATTTTGTTAGCCACGATAGCTTAGCAGTCAAATGTCTTGACGAGAGTATTCCGGGAGAGAAAGGGGGCACTTAAAATGACACCAATAAATGAAAACACTTTAATTAAATGCAACGCACATTAATTTTATTTTAATTGATATGGATTATTATCTATACTTGTTATTATTTTACGGATGATTATAATTTCACTCGATTATTAGCGATGATGTTTTATTTTTGATTATTATTATTGTCGAAAATGGCCACTGATTTTAGATAGACACGCGTTTGTTCCTTTTGTCTTTTTACGAATGATGATGATGACGAACGAATCAAAACGTCGTGTATTTTGACGTTTTCGGTTTTTGGTGTTGCCTGACGAATTGTTTACTTTGGTGTGGTCGCCACCAGGCCCCGCACCAGTCGTGTATTCAGTGGTGGCACCAACAAATAGAAAGATATTCGAATTCAAATTTCAATGGATCAATGGAGGCAATGAAAAGGATAATTTATGATTATTGTATTGTTTATAAATTTTGAGTTATGAGTTTATGACATTTATTACAAAAACAACAATCGTTTAAAGTTCAAAAATACCTTATTTTGAAAACGATTTTCACTAAGGCCGTGAGTGAATATGTTAAAAATATTTTAGTTAAAAATTTGGTGAAAATCAAATTATCGTGGTGAAATATTTTTAACAACAAAATTAGAATTTGCTGTGTGAATTGGTTAAAATTTTGACAGTTGAAATTCTTTCAAAATACATCGCATTTAATCATTATAGCGTTTATATACATACATAATAAAATTATAACTACATATATGCCTATAATTTTTTCCCATACAGTTACAGTAAAATTCATCGTACATAAAATGTTGTACTATCTTACACATCATATTATGCCGCATATTATTAAACCACCAGCTATTGACGAACGAGAAGAAATCGGGGTCAGATTTTGCACAGGGGCGAAAACTGGAATCTTTGCTAATGTTATCGGTGCTATTGACGGATGTCACATAAGAATAAAGTCCCAGTTAATAAGCACGATAAATATCTAAATTATAAAAGCTTTTATTCCATCCAGTGTCAAGCCGTAGTTAATAGCCATCATTTATTGAACGACGTTCAATACTGAATGTTATTGAATGACTTTTTTTAACATCACTTGTCAAAATTTATAGACGGTGTCGACTGCGTTAAATTTTTTTGTGTTGAATAAAAAAAAAATTTTAATTTCATTTGTCAAAATTTTCATTTTTAACCAGTTTTTAACTAATTCACTAACAGCCTAAGAAATAAACATTTTCATGACTCGATTTTTCAATCAAATAAGATTACATATTTTATGAACCATTTCGTATAAAAACAAAGCAAAAGCTCATATTTCTAATAAACTAAAACTGTAATGGAAAATAATCGTTTCACCTTATAGTTTCATAGTAAAGAAAAATTGTATGTACCTTATTTTAAGCTTAGTAAAAAATACAGTCGATACTGGAGGCTCTTATTATACATATTTATACAGTAGGCTCTGGTACAATCAACTTTTGCAGGCGATAGTTCACCGAAAGCGATAAAACTCAAAAAATTCAAATCGGTTGATTTTTTCCGAAAAAATTATGAAAATCGACTGAATCGATTCAATTTTTTTTAAATAGTTTCTATTGTATATTTGTATCTATGTGTATTTGTCACTGCAATGTTTATTCGATCGATTTCAATCGATTTAAATTCAAAAATGTGATTACTTCGCAACAGTTTTTACAATATTTTTAAGTTGTTTATGCTATCGAGAATATTTTTTTTACCACGGTTTTAGAATACGCCAACCGCTTATTTTTGAGTGAAATTTGCCAGTCGTGTGTTTCGAATGATTATGAAATTTTAAAAAAATGTGCTATTATTTGGTGTAAGGTATTCTTAAACAATTATCGTAAAAACCAGAACAACTCAATTCAGTCTAACAGCCTTTCTAAAAGAAGAAAATTAAATATCTTGGACGGTTGAAAGTCAGATGTTATAAAGGGTGTTTTTTTAAGCCCGATAGAACTTGAAATTGAAAAAAATAACACAAAAAATTAAATTGTAATCAAAAAATTTTTTTATTCGAAAGATCAATACATGGCATTAATATTTGAAAATGATTTCGGGCATATGGGCACCGCGACTGTTCTTGACGAAATGCATTCTAAACGTCCAATTTTGGGCCACTTTTTCGAGCACTGCTGGCCGTATGTCACAAATAACACGAACAATGCTGGCCCCAATTCGCCAATGTTGCTGGTTTATCAGCATAAACCAGTGACTTCACGTAGCTCCACAGGAAATAATCGAGAGCTGTCAAATCGCACGACCTTGGAGGCCAATTGACAGGTCCATTTCTCGAAATCAACTTATCGCCAAATTTTGATTTTAATAAGTCGATGGTTGCGGTCGCCGTATGGCACGTAGCGCCATCCTGTTGAAACCACATCTCGCCCGGATCAATGTCATCCATATTTTCAAACAAAAAATCGTTGATCATGGTGCGGTAACGATCTCCATTGACCGTAACGCGATCCTCGGCCTCATTTTTGAAAACGAGTCTATTCATGATGATTTGCCAGAGTATACTGAGATCTGCCAGAGCATATTTTTCATAAAAATTTCATTTTTTGTTTTATTTTTTACAATTTCAAGTTCTATCGGGCTTAAAAAAACACCCTTTATTATATTAATGGGATTGTGTATTTGTATGAGGTGGCTGTATTTATTTGTGTAATTCTATTTTGTATATGTATACATATTTATTTATTTATCACACATGTTTGTTGATTATCATGTGTATGCCATATCGTAAGTTGATCTCATTTCAACGTTACTGCGAAATTTGCTATTTATACACATGCATTTGTTTTTTTAGATTTAATTGCATTTTATTAATGTTGAACCATTCCTGAAGATTTTTCAGATCATTATTTATCTTAATAATGCATTCTTCAGGACTATTCCCAACTGTATATATGTAGAAGCGCATCATCTGCAAACAGCATAATCATACATTCTTTAAATTACACTATTGGGATAGCATAATAAAAATTTGTGAATGTAGGGGAATATTTTTCAAAGAAATGTCAAAAATGTGTACTAAAAAATATTTATAATAGGTTTATTTATAATAGGTTTATAAAATGAAATCTATAAACGCACACAATGCAAAACGCCTCTTGGCCCAAATGTATACTAATCTGCAAAATATCAGATGTTTTCATATGTTTAACGGACAATTTAAATGTATACCTACTTTTAATATATAACCGATAATACCTCCGGCCGAATAATCATTGTTACAAGCATCGATAGTATTATAAGCATGCAGTGTATATTCGTTAATCTCATTACTTGCCAGATAAATCTTTGAAAAAACAATAAATCGGATAATACATCATAAGCGGCAAAGTGAGAAAATATGGAATCACTATTTTTTCGGAGACTACGCGCATTTTGATGAATAATCCAAAATTTACAGTTTTTATTTAAAACAGGTGGAGATCCAACTGCAGTATTAATAAATGAATGCGAATGACTTAGTGTTATATTATTAAAGGTTATATTTGAAAATGAATCAAGATTTCATTACAAGTTTTTACGGTGAGCCGTATCATTTATAATACACAATTCACCTCCATCTACCTTCCTCATTAAAATTTTCGAGTTCCGGATCCACAGATGTTTGTAATGCTTCTCGATCTGCGCGCTCCATGCTTGTAGAAATAGTTGCCTATTAAAATAAGTTAAACTTCCTTCACAACAATTTCAAGCGAGTTATTGTGTTGCTGTTGTTTCAAATAACCCACTTTTATTTTCAACTTTTGAAGGTTAGCTGATAGTAAATGTTAACGCCGAAAGCGTTTAACTTTTCCTGAAAATAAAAATAAATTAGTTTAACTTGTAAATTGTATGGCCGAGGAGACTTATCTCTATTTTAGTCATATTAACTTTTAAAGTTCACATACAATTTAAATTCCATGACGTATCTTTAAAAATTCGCAAGAAAAAGTTGTTACAATGTACTAAAATTATTATTACTAGTTATAATTCATTTTTGTTATACCTAGCCACCTATTATGTAAAACATGTACTCAGACTGTACACGAGTATTGTATTCGTGCATTGGTTGGTAACTATGTATTTTTGAGTTAAAGTTATGAATTTTGTTAAAACATTGGGGAGTGTCTTGTGTAATTTTGGTGTTGAGCACATCGTTCGGCAAGATGTGTACAAATAAATCTGTAAAAGCTAAAAATGTAAAATAGCATAAAACTATTAAAAATTATCAAATAAAATAGAAGTGAAGAAGTTCTTCCTGTTTAATTATTTTTGTGAAGTTAACCCGTTTGCCTTAAGAGAAAATTAAAATACATACAGTCCACTTGTTTTAAGTTTTTATAAACAAAAGTTATTTGGCGAATTCGATATCCAGCGTCGCCAGTAAATTATTCTCGATTTTTAATTAGTCGATTGACCCCAATGCCTTTTCCAACAAATTAAGCTTGTCTTCCAATTTTTTATTGTTATCAATTACCGATGATTTTAATTGTAAAAGTTCTTCGAGAACTGGTTAGTCATACGAGATTGTGATGCCACACAACTATCAGCTGTCCTATTTATGTATATGGTTAAAGTATGGCAATTAGTACAAAGCCAACTTTTTTTCAGTTAGTTTAGTAACTCTAAATCCTGTACAAGGACACATGAAATTATACACATGAAATAGGGTGTAAATTAGAGCACTGATCACATTTAATTTTCAATCTATCGTCTCTTTTGATTCTAACTTTACATGTATTACATGCCATATTGACTTTTTTCAATAACATAATACATTTATGTGTCGAAACGTCTAACAGCCGAAAAAATCATCATACAAATAAATAAACGAATCTCGGAATAATGAAATTTCTACTAGTTTTCAACAAAAAAAAATAAAAATACAAGCCAGTTTTAAAAAGTTAGTATGGGAGCCACAACATTCCCTTGCCCGATCGTAACCAAAATAAGAGGTGCACATCTTCACATAATACAACATATAAATCCAAAATTTCATTATTTCAAAATTATTAGTTTTTGAGTTTATTTATTTATTACCATCACTAACACATAGCATAGGTTACAATACTAATAGAATATGTATATATAAAAAAAAAGTGTTCAAATTATCATTATTTCGAATACGACTATTAAAAAGTAGATTTCTTGAAATGTATTACAAAATAGGCCTAACAAAAGAAATTATATGTATAATGTCTTGAGAGTGTATGGGTCAGAAAATTGACGAGCATGTCTCTTTACGAAACCAAGAAACGAACCAGCCCTAGCTACAATAATTTCTATATGTTTAGCAAAACTTAGGTTACCTGTAAACAAAACACGTAAATCAATAAACTGAGTAACTAACAATTTCCTCATCTTGTAAACTGTACGGAGTTATAATTAAATTCTTGATTTTTGCAAATGACATAGTTTTCCATTTGGAGATATTAAGAGCTAACCGATTTTCGACAGTCCAATCATTAAACCGATTAAGGTCCTGTTGTACCAATAAAACGTCAGCACCATTTCGGATATTACCGTGAATTTTTAGGTCATTTGCATTTAACAAACACTTACAAAACCTGAAACATGTAACAATATCATTAACAAATAGAATAAATAATAATATACCTAATTGACTACCCTGAGGAACACCAGATGAGACTGTGAACTTCCCAGAATAATTTTGACCAATACGTACCAGTTGAGAGTGAGACCTTTGCGATAAATAAGATGATATCCATTTTATAGAAATAAAATTAGAATTCACCTTAATCAATTTATCAATTAATATCTTGTGATTAATTTTGTCAAAGGCCTTGCTGAAATCAGTATAGATATTGTCAACTTGGGCACCTTTTTCTAAACAAGTTATCGTATATCATTTACAAATACCGCCAGATTGGTTGTCATTGATCTACCAGAAAAAAACCCGTGTTGTTGGGGAACAATCAAGTTTTTGATATTAAAATAAATACAATCTTTGACCAATTTTTCAAAAAATTTAGGGATAACAGATAAAATAGCTATTCCTCTATAATTCTCAACTAAATTTTTCGGCTCAGATTTAAATACTGGGATTACATACGAGGGTTTCCAACACTGGGGAAAATACCTTGCCTAAGACTGTAATTAAATAAATGTGCTAAATGGCTTCGGAACAATTAAAACAAAACAGGGCCCATAGACAATTTAGTATTGAAACCATCTAAATCCGTTCTAATTTGTTCCCCCGTAAAAGAAGAAATACCGTGAATATGATTATTGATAATAGCTGCATTTCTTGACGCATTGTGATCCGGATCAGATCAAAGTTTACATTGAAAGCAACAACAAAAATTTTGCAAATTTTAGTTTTTGGATCAAAATGCTGATCCAAGTAGTTGTTTTTATTGCTAGTCGTTTCATGAAGCATGATCTAATCCGGATCAGATCAAACATCAAGAAATACGGCTAATGTCATGGTCAGAGACAGATGTCAAAACATTATCAACTGAATAAACGGATTTGAAAAACGTTGCAAATAATTCGCAAACAGAATTTAGATCATGAGCTTCTTTATCCTTATAACTCATGGGTATTGGATAACCAACAGATTTCCTTTTAGAGTTTAGAGTTTATATAATGCCAAAAGCACGATGGATTTGACTTGATACCTGATTCAATTTGTAACAAGTAATTACCATACATAAATTGATTCAAAACCTTAAATTCACACCGAAGGTGAGAATACAACGCATAATCAGCAGATGCGTTCGTCCTGTTATACCGTTTGTGTGGCTTGTTTTTACGGTTATATAAATTACAAATTTTTGTTGAACCACTTTTCACGATACGAATTATGTTTGTTGACAGTTTTTTCAATAAATAGATTCATTCCCGCATACAAAATTTCGTAAAACCGGTGTTAGTCATAATTTCGATATCCTTCTCATTATAAAGGAAATCCCAGGAAATATTTTCAAGATATCCATTTAGAGAGTCATAATTACCATTACTAAAATCAAAGATTAAAATATTATCATTTAGAATATAATCGTCAAAACATTGAAAACTTAATTTAATTAACAACGGTGTATGAT
Source organism: Tipula helvola (assembly GCA_963556165.1). Lineage (NCBI taxonomy): Eukaryota > Metazoa > Arthropoda > Insecta > Diptera > Tipulidae > Tipula > Tipula helvola. The sequence goes on from OY744481.1 coordinate 233,783,161, forward strand.
GAATGCTTGATGAGCGAGCCAGGTCTTTACACTGGATGTAAACTTTCATCAGTAAAAACCAGATCCAGAAGTGAGCCATTATGATTGTGCACTTCATTATGTTGCCTTAGACCCATATCAAAAAATTAATCAATCACCAAGGAGGTATTGGCAGTTTTGTTGTTTTTTATACTGATTGATTACAGCTATTAATAGACCACCACCAACATCCAGACACTCACCAGTTCCGTGCCGATCTCTGCGGAAAACTATGTAGTATGAAGGAAAGAATTCCTCATTCTTTATAGCAGAAAACAAGCCATGTTTCAGTTATGGCTATGATGTCATAATCTTCTTCCATAACGCTGTAAAATTGTTTTCCACTTTCGTGCGTATTCCGCCCGTGTTGTGGTAAAATATATTAAACCAATATTTGTCCTTAGTCGTATAATTTCCCTCATTTTCGACACCATTTTTCTCATCAACATTATAAATCTTTCCACTGTTATTATTAATTTTATTGTTGGCTTTAAACCGTTAAAGTCAACCGAGGTACTAAAAAATGATTCGATGATTGCCGACGATAATTTACAAATTCTTTGATTAATACACCAGGAGGCCAAGATGATGAGTCCAACAGCAGATTGAGTTTGTTATCGGAACTCCAATTTTGAATTATATATAGTCCCGGTCATCATTACGTCTCATCCGAACCAAAATAGGTTTATCAATCTTAAATTTATTTTTCAAATACCGTACCTACCATATCATCGTCACCAACTTCCTTGCACAGACGTGAAACAAAAATCCATTTTACAGGTTCGACAGTGCGCAGAGTAGAATCTAGACCACCACTCCCAATAATAATTTTGGGTGAATTGTTATTATTATTATCACTTACTGATTGAGTAGCAGCAACCAACTCAGTCATTGTTGTGAATGACGAATCCCTTGACCTAGTAGTCCGCGACGACGGCATATGTTGGTTTAAATGTCTATTATCAGCATGGTTTTTACCATTAAGTCCCTGTTTATCCTTGAGTGCAGGTACCAGTTTATTTTGAGCAGAAACAGCGGCTGTAACGTTGTCATTAATTTTATTTTTATTATTAACCGAATTATCACACAAAACATGAACCGGTTGCATAATAGATCGATGATTGCCTGTCGAACTGCTACCACTGTTATTACCAAAGCAGGAATTTTTTTTGAAACGGGAGATCAACAGACTGAGGCAGAGTTTCATCAGAGTTTATGTTGTCCATTAAATTATTATTATTGTTAGTTTCGTTATTAATAATCGGTACTTGATCTACAACAGGAACGTATGACAGTGATTTTGCACTATCGATAATAGGAGCTGTTACAATCCCTTTAAAAACATTAACATTTTTATTATTTTTTATTGTTTATAAGGGGAAAATTCCCAATAAAATGACGACTACAAATTTTATTTAAACTGGAGGATATAGTATTTACCTCTTCCTGTAGATTAGCCATGTTGTTTTTAATTATATCCACCGATTCAGATATATTTGTAAATAATCCAATTTGGAAATTCAGCAGGTCGCCACAATCATCACAAACGTAGCAAAGATATTTTAATTGAACAATCAACTCAAAAGTTGTCTTGCTTTTAATGCCAAGACATTTAAAATCAATTGCTTTACCACAAGCAACACAACAAAAATAAAGTTCTTTTGTTGTCGAACCGCAATCATGGCATTTCTTCTCCATTTGAACTCACAATCGCCGACAAAGGATTGCTCCACACAGTTATTACGATCACTATACGACTACCACTCACAGAACTGCACAGAATTTCACACACGGAACTGCACAGAATTTCACAAAATCGGATTCAAACACACACAAAAAATATAAACGCAACGAAATTTCTTATGAGGAATACAAAACGATACGCAACACCTGCAAACCGAGTTGAAAATCTCCGATCGCAACTTTTACCACATAGTCGCATCGGTTGCAAATATTTCGAAAACATCTGTTTCAGCTTTTGAAGCGTGCTGACGGCGCTTTGGTGGTGGATCCATATTTACAAACTGACTTATTGGCAAGCGTCTTCAAATCGAACTTAACATTAGTTGCCCCAGATGGAATTGGACCTCCATTAATTCCATATTGTGGTTCTAAAATGAGCCCCGTCGCCATCTCGAAGGAAATTGCCTTTACTAATCTGAAGTCAATGAATGCAAACAAGGCCACCAGATCTGTTGGAATTCCAGTTCGAATATTGAAGGAGTTTGCCAGTGAATTGGATCCATTATCTAAAATTTTCCTACTTTCATATAAGCAAGGCGACTACCCGAACGCCTGGAAAAATGCAATGGTGCAACCTGTGCTGAAACGGGGTTGTGTCAAAACTGACCCTTCAAACAACCGGCCAATCTCAATTATTTCAGCCGTCGCTAAAGTCTTTGAAAAATGTGTCAATCAACATATAGTTAAATATCTTGAAATAAACTAATTTCGGATAGACAATACGGCTTTCGTGAAAGCCGATCCACGACCGATCTCCTGACGTATGTCACGAACAAATGGAATCTCACCCTAGAACACCACGGAGAGGCCTTTGCAATCGCCTTGGATATATCGAAAGCTTTTGATAAGGTATGGCATGAGAATCTTATTTGTAAACTTGTGGCATACGGGCTGGACTCGATGACTACCAGGTGGATTAAAAACTATCTCAATGACCGAAAAATCAGCGTCGTGCTTAATGGGAGATCATCATCTACGCACTCCCCAAATGCCGGAATCCCTTAGGGATCACCTCTGTCACGACCCTGTTTTTCCTATACATCAACGATTTGCTGGATAGCACTGTAAACCATATCCATAGCTTTTCAGATGATGCCATATTACATTCTTCTATTTCGTTCGATGCGGAACCTAGCCTTACAGATCTCAATAATAAACGGTCAGAAGTCGTAACTTCTCTTAATTCCGATTTAATTACAATATTTGAGTGGGGTAACAACTATGCACATTTTCGCTTAAAAAAAGTTGCAAAGATTACCCATTTGTGGTAAAAAACCATATCCTTGTGGGTTGCGACTTGCGACTCAATTCGACTGCTTGGTGTTCAAATAAGTAACAATCACCAATGGAATTAACACATTGTTGCATTGGCTAAATCAGCTTAAAAAAAAATCGGGTTCCCGAATCGATGCAGAAGGTTTTTTAAATCGCATCAAGTTCTCCAAATATAAAAAACCTTCATTCGACCATGTATTGCTGTCAAGTTTGGGGCAGTGCGTCCGGTACCACCCTCCAGTTATTGGACAGGGTTCAACGCCGCGCTATCAGAATAATACGGAATCCCAGACTTACTGAAGAACTAGACTCGCAGAGATGTTACAAAACTCTGCGTCTTCTACATATGCTTGCATGGTAAATGTTCTGCAGAACTATCGAAGAAAATACCACCATTCGTTACAACAACAAGAATAACAAGAGGAACAACCAATGCACATAGGTTTACGGTGAAGCTCCCGAAATCTCGAACTGAAGAAGTCAAGCGCAAATTTTTATACAGAACATCAAAAAAGTGGAATTCGCTAATATACACTTCAAATTTCCGAAGGAATACAAAATGAACAAATTTAAGGTTGCTATTAATCTTTACTTGCAGGATCGCGCATTGGGTGCAGAAGCTCTGACAGTTACAAGGAGCTAGGACCGTTAATAAGTCCGCTCTGCACCCAATTAAAATAATGTAAAAAAAAAAATAATGTTCGCAAAAATGTCACAAATTTAAAATTAAATTAAAATACATATTTTATTTTCACAGAAAAAAAAAAATAAACACTCAGCCACACTTAGAGACACACAGACATCCACACACTGGACTCTTCTTTACTTTAGATGACCATTTCCGTTAAAATCTCGAGTTGTAAAATTTTCATGATTCCTATACTATACACTTTACTGTCTTACCACCGTACTTACCGTAAAACAGTCACGCAATAGCGCAAAAAGGTTAAATTACATTCAAATATACTTATACGAATTGACAAAGTTGACGTACAGAGCGCGTTAGACTAAGTACTAAAATTATATTTTCATTATCACACGCAAGAACGGAATGAAGCGTCACTTTGTGATGTGAAAAAAATACAAAATAAAAGATATTCTTGGGAACTAGAGTTATACAAATTAAAGTGATGCCAATCACATTAGACGGCATGTTATGTAGCTAAATTATTTCTTATTAACTAGACTAGTAGCTTTTATACTACGACGGAAAATTTAAATCGGTCAAAAACGGGGTTTACAAAATAGGATTTAGAGCCTTCAAATTAGTTCATGTTACAGTGCTTGCTAAAAAAACCTTTTACTTTTGACTTACAAGTTTGTATGAATTTCCAACATAACGAACAAAAATTTTTGCTCGTAATGTTGGAAATTGACATCCAACCTGTAAGTAAAAGGTAAAATGTTTTTACATAGTGAATGCTCTGTACATAGTTCACCGTGCAGCTCCGTCTCCCTTCCGCCGAGATTGTCTCTACCTTTATACATAAAGTAAAAAGTTTTGCAACAAATTTTTGTTTAACAAAAGCTACTCATTTTCTCTAAATTGCAAAACTATTTGTAAATACATAATATATAGTATCTACATAAGTAGGTGTTTCAAACATAAATTAAATAATTTTCGATTCCATCATCAGGAAAAAGGTTTAGATTATGTTAAAAGGAAATTACTTCTTTGTTTTAATAATGTTTATGTAGCCTACGCGCATGAGATATTATTAATTTAGAGTGAAAGGAGATACATGAATTCGATTGAATACAAAGTAAATATCCAATCAACTATTCAAATCACATATATATGTATATAAAATCAATTCCCATTAGGGTAAATCACATATATAAAATCAATTCCCATAACTCTTAACAAGTCAAAGATTAGTTTTGCAAAAAATGTAATTTTTATTAATTAATTTTGGCATTATGTATACTTAAATAAGTACATACTTTCAAATGTCCTTATTGTCAATGGTTCGGGCGCGCGCGTACTCACAGAAGAACAAAATGAATAACAATTTTATAATATAATATAATGATGAACAAATCATTTGCAAGGTTGACGTAATTATCAATTTAACAAATTGAAAATGTAGCTAAAAAATAATATTTCTTATACAAATTGATTGATGGGGATATTTGACAAAAAAAATATTTAACTTGAAGAGAACTGGATTGACATACTTCAATAATAATATAATATGTATAGTCGTGAGATCCAAACTTTTGTTTTCAAAAGAAATCGAAATCCATTCAGAAGTGATAAATTGAATAGGAAATTAGTCTGATTTGTGTGTTGAGAATCCACCTACCCACCTATCAAGGACCACCGAAACACGATACAACATTTCAAAATTTGCGAAATAAATGTGCATTATTGAGTTCATAAATCAAAATAGGCATTCAAAAACCACCCTTTTATTTACACAACAAAATATGATTTCAATATTTTGTATTTAAATTTAAAGATGAGAGCTCTTCAACTGGTAAGTTGAGGGTCATGTTTGTTTTAAAGTTTTATATGTTCATATATTAACCTCAATATTTGTTATATACGCATATGTAATCGGTACCATTAGTGCGCGATTCTGTCTGTAATTACATCGAATTATCGCGCAACGCAAAAACATCTAACCAAATGTCACGACAATTACACAATTTTAAAACAATTTGTGAAATACTAAACTAAACCAATCCATTGTACGGCCAACCGAAAACCGATTCGACCGCACACATTACATGCATAATTAATAGTTAAGGTTTATTCGAAAATAATGACAATATGCCTCAAACTTCATAAATCAAATTCTGCGCGCGATTGTGATGTAACAGCGAACATATCATATATTCATACCTTTCTCCCAACTGTAATGTAATAAATTAAGAAAGTCATGATTATTGTTGTAGTAAACATTTTATAGTTTTGGTGTCTTCTAACAACACTTTCATTATAGGCAGAAAAATATTATTTCTGTCTTTTTTAGTATAGATTGTGTAATTTACCCCGCTATAATATACCTCTTCACTAAACCTAATTAGAACTAAATTTTAGTTGATATGTATAATAAATGGCTGTAAGTACATATTTACGGTTACATCTCAATTTACATGATACACTTTTATCTTATTTTACGCTTATATGTTCTATACCAAATAGCATCGTGACCATATTTAAATGTTTTTGTTTCCGACTATCACGACGTGAGGTAGATTTTTGCTTTGCATTTTTATGAAAAGTAAATCGCCTTTACAATCAATTTATCATCTTCTTCTTGATAGTTTTTTTTATGTAAGGCAATGTCATAATTACGTATATGAGAAATTTTAATTTGGATTTGATTCTCACGCGTATATTAATTTCTGATGATGCGGATAATAATTTAAAGTTTTTAGATTTAAATGTGAAGTAAGGTTTTGCCCACAATTGTGGGTCAACCATTATGACATCATCTTAATGTTTGCCCAGAGTCGCTATTATCTTGGATTCACGCGAAGACAGACACTGTTACCATTATTTTTTACATACATAAATTTTATAAAAATGTTTCGACTAACAAACTGTTACTTGGCGAAAGTGCAAACTGTATAAGTTTTGGATAATTTTAAAATATTGCATCAAATTCAAAGGAAATGGTTTTTAAATTTGTTTCCAAGCATGTTTTAAGTTTTATTCGTATATAATAAACATTAATTAAGTTAAACGAAACGACTAATATAAGACAATTTAACGTCATAAAAATAATTAAATTTGTAGAAATAATTTGTAACCATCTACGAGTATTTTTAAACTTAAAACAATGAGAAACAGAACTAATTAATTGGTTTCAATTCGAGAAAAGGTTAGAATATATAAAACGGCACTATAAAACGTTTCCTGCTGGTACTGGACAATATAATTAAGATAATCGAACTCGACGTTCGTAAAATGTTCAATCATTTGGAAAGTCATTTAATTTTGTTTAAACGTAGTTGATTTAAACGTAGGCACAAATAAGTTTTGTATTTTTGTAAATAGCTAGATTATGGTTATTATTACTTTATATACTTTGTATATGGTATTTTGTAAAACCCCTTATAGTGTTGTGTAGTGTTGTGTTCAATAAAATCAAAAAAAAATGGTTCTTTACGAAAAATAATTTCTAACAACAAATAAATTCAAATTTAATTTGATGGACGTATTGAATATTCATACGTTCAGATAAAAGAAATTGTTTGGTTATCTGCTGCTACAAATATCATATTTCCGTAAGGAAATGTATACTAACTCCACTGTAGCAAAGGCGTAAAATTGTATACACTGTGAAATACCGACGGCATGTTCCAAAGGCAGTCATGTCCCAAATTAATGTCAAGTGCCAGAAAAAGCATATTAATGTAATACCCTCGGTAGTGGTAAATTATATAATGTGTGGTAAAACGTTGCAATCAGCAACAATGTATTTTGTGGTAATCATTAATCGAACTCGATTAAGAACATAAGAACGCTTTACTGATGCGTTATCTATTAAATGAGTTTCTCATTTGATATAAAATGTGATTTTTTTCTTGTTCTTTTAAATTTTATCAATTTATATAATATACACATAACCCCTTTGCTCCAATTTAAATTAAATATTTTAGTGAGATTTATACACAGCATGAATACTACATCAGCGAACGAAGAATTAAATTTAATCGAAGAATTAAAAAACAAGTGTCGGGAAATGTTGTGGCAGCTGCAACATAAATTGTATAAAAATAATACTTTACGAAGAGTTAAGTGGATTGAGACCGGGGATGCCTAAGGGCTGACCTCCATTGAATGCATGGTATTGTGGAGGCACCTCAAAAGAAAATATTCCCATCTCAGAGCTATCCAAAGGGATAAAAGTGGTAGTGCATACAAAAGTATGAGCGATATGCCACTATAAATATTTTCTGAAGGAAATGAGTTTTTTTTTAAGCACATAGTGATGACGAGTAAATATATTAATTATATTAAATATTTATTATATTGCAAACAATATTTGTTAATTATTATTGTGTGTTCTATTTTTTGTAGCTTTTTTTAAACTCATAGCGGACTCGTTTTAGAGTAAATACCTACATAATATGTTGAATATTAATATATAAAGGCTGGCAATAAACCGGCACACAAAAAATTAATAATTGAGATACAAAAAGTTGATAAAACGGCACAAATTAATGAGCAACAAGCAAACATTTCTGGGCATCATAAAATTCATTTTTTGGAACAAAATATAATAATTTGGCAACATTTATAATTTTTTGGCACAATTGGAATGGAAAACAAAAAATTATTTTTGGGCATCGAATTAAACATTTTGAGCGACAAAAATAATAAGCTGACAACAAATTTTCATAAATAAATTAATTAAAAATTAAAAAATTGCAATTAGTTTTAAAATATTCTGGAAAATGCAGATTTATTTTTAAAATTGATTCGGAAACCTTGCAGGCACAGATCAAATATTAAATAATTTGTATCGATTAAATTTAATTTTTGGTCTCGATTTTTTTTTTTTGATTTTTTTATTACTAAAAATTATTTTTTTCTGTTGAATAATATTATATTTGTTGCCAATTTATTAATTTTGACGCCAATGTTTGTCTCCACGGTATTTAATGATGTCCTTCAAAAATATTTGTTTGTATTCTCGTATATTGTTCCAAAATATTATTTGTGATGCCAATTTATTATTTTTGATGCTAATGTTTGTCGCCAAAATTTTTTTATTTTATGCCCGTTTAAATTGTCCCATATATAAATACTCAATTTGTTATAAATGAGTTTCCTTTGTAGAACAAGAAAAAATGCATTTTCAGCAGCGCCGAAAAAAGAAAATTTAGAAAAAGATAGGTTTTTGGCCGAATGTTCGCCGCAGCCTGACACATCAACATCGGCAGCAGTACCAAATAAATCATTTCAAACATTATTTGAACTTACTGCTGCCGAATTGTCCGACGACGATTTAGATATCGTCCTGGAAAAAGAAGTTGGGCCTCCAAAAAAAAATTCTGAGCCGAAGCTGTGCAGAACGTCAGCAGAGGCCATTTAAAAAATGTTGGGTCGGATGGACAACCACTACGACACTTCAAAACAGCTTCTTGTCCAGATGGTCCAAAGTTTGCCTGTTTTCACTCCAGGTTTTAGTTTCGCCATGGGAGTTGCAGAAGAAATTAAAACTTGGAGTCAGGAGGAGCAGCACTCTGTTTATTCGAATTAGTGGAATGGAGTTGCAGAGGAGAGAGCGAAAAGACAGGCCAAAATAAACAAATAAATTGTTAGTTTTTTAAATTTTTTATTATTATATGTTTCTTATTTTAATTTTAATATTACAACATTTATTAAATTATTTTCGTTTTTTACATTGAAATGAATTATTTACACCTGACCAGCAATGTAATTTAAATTTAATGCCGTTGATTTGTGATAGATACCTTGAAAGAACATGTGCATTTACGTTTCGCATCTTATTCTCTTTTACATACATCTCTGACCATGACCATGCTCCAGTGTTTTATCCAAACATTTGTTACGGTTAGCACAGCTCTGTAACTGGTTTGGGGGACCATGGTTAAGGCTCGAACTGAGTTTTCAACTCCCTCAGTAGCCAAGTTGCCCAGGCTACTCCTGGAAGGAGCTGAAACTTCCGAACGAGCCTACACCAGGTCATCGTGATACCCCTATCTGATCACCACTTCGTGCCACACGTTACCGTGGATGGCACCCTGGAAGGGGTGATAGACGAACCAGAGACCGAACCGTGCCTCCCGTAGCCAGAATATCTCGGACAATATCACCGCGGCTTTGTGTCCTGCTAGCACAGTCTTTAGGGAGTGGTGTTTGGTGATATCGAACCGAAACTTATGTTAAGCCGCTATGCTGTCATTGTTATTGCTGCAATTAGTTCACTGCACGACACTCACTTACCGGATATTATTCACACACACATACATATTCCCACACTGCCATTGAAATTCCCTGGTATAAAAAAAATTAGCAACACATGTTATTTCGGAAACGTTATAAATATCTTTTATTATTTCTTTTTTTTTTTTTTATTTAAATTACAAATTTTGTTTTCTTTGAATAGTTATACGGAGATCGTAGCGTAGCAAGCCAAGCTATTATTCCCTTCGCCGACAGCAACTACTAACATGTAGCGCGCAACCTGGGTTGACCGATCTTTGAAAAGTCGGTGATCCACGGGCGAAGAGCTCTTTTACCGGGACCACTGAAATGATAAAAAAAACGAGCACACCAAAAAAAATCTTTAACCCACCCAGAAAATAATATGCCACCACTTGTTAATAATTACTTACTGTCGTTCCCCTTTCGTTACTTACGCCTCCTACGCTACTTTGCCGCAAACCCAATCCGGAACCCCAGCAATCAGTCGCAGGAACTTGACTAAAATTATCGCCAACCGATGAGCAATGATGATGATGTTGATCGCCTGTTCACAAAAATGGCTACCCCACGTGTGGCTGAATTTTCACAAACAATATTTGGCTTGTTTCTGTTTCCTTGGAAATTATTCGTGTATTCTTTATTTTGTGTATTATTTATTTTGTGTCGTATTTATTTTTGTATTATTTTGTGTATTATTTATTATCGTTTGTCGGGTGTCTTTGTTGCCTTATTAGGATCCGGACGCACACAAAATGCTTTCACCAATGCAGTGCACAGAAAAAAAAAATCCAAATGGCGTCACCAACAACTAACACAAAATACAATAAACAATACACCAAAATTTAGTATACACTGAGAACTATAGTGTTTTAATTTTCTTTTCTACGAATTAAACTTTTCCTTTTCAGTGTTATTTTTATTTATATTTTCTTATTTTTTTTTTTTTCGTTTTATTGTTAATTTTATTTATATATTTTTTTCTTCAGCAAAAATTGTCCATCACGAATGGCGTTTTCCCACTCTTTTTATACTTTTTTTTAGTTCCCCCTATCGATTACCATGCCTCTATCATCAACCACCCCTTACTACAAAAAAAAATGTGCACGCAACCAAAATAATTAAGTACCAACAAACAAAAATAAATAAAACAGAAGAGAAGAAAAAAAAAAAACACCACCATCTGTCGGTCGTTATCCTCCCTGTTTTGTTGGTGTTGTTGTTGCTTGTTTGTGAATTGTGACAGGTAAGTAAATTTATTATTTTCAAAGTTTTGTTTTTTATGGTATTTAATTTTAATTATATTTTCTTTTTATTTTCAGGAACTACGGGGATATGAAAAAAAAAATGAATTTAGAAACCAAGTCAGATAAGTACATCTGATTTTAGAACCAGATTCTTTGTGTAACATATTTATGTTTTCAGGTTAGAACTAATGGAATGTGGAACTGGACATGAGCAACAAAAACAAATGACGTGAAGTGAGAAAAAAAAATTACTGAATTCAAAATGTAATGGAATTAAAAAAAATACACAAAAGAATTACTGTTTTAAAAACAATGGAAATTGGAGACGATGCCACACATCGTAACACATTTTCCAAATTTGCATGAAATTGTTGAATTTAATGCGGTATGTCCTGTGGAAAAATATAATACCATAAATTAATCACATATACATATCAAAGTTTTATTAAAATTAAACTTACCAAATTATTAGTGAAACGAACATTCCTGGCATGGTAGTGGATCTGTTGAATTAAAAAAATATTTAAATTTTGCCCGCACGTCTGAAGTTGTTCTACTGGGGTTGTTTGAACCAATTTCCTGCATTCCTTGTGCATCTCTTTGCGAACGCCAAGCTCCAGGTCGAAATTCCAACCTACATCAGTATCCACCAAATCTGTGGACATGTAATTTGAATTGGCGTTGTCCCGGTGTAGCTTTGATTATATTAAGCACAGGTGGCTTACTAGCAAGAATCGACCGCTGATATACCGGGTGTTTCTTTTAAACTGAGACGATCAAATATTTCGAAAAATAGCCACTCTACGGAAAAAATGTCCATATTCAAAATTTAATCATACCGCGGGGGAAATACATTAGTGCAAGAAAATAGTCCCCCACCCCCCGCTTTGTAGGTGGGGCGGGGGTAACTTTTAAACTAAGATAGGAAGCCATATTTTTTATTGCAGATACGGATTCTACGACTAAAAGTACGTATGATTTGAATGAAATATTTTGTTCGGTTCATGATAGATGGCGTTGTAATCGACGAAATTCAATTTTTTCAATTTCTTCTTCTTAGAACACACGCATTCGATTCAGCAATACGTTTGAAATAAAAAATATCACGTTTTCATTGGAAATACTCGAAATTCGTCATCAAAACAATTTATTAATGTAAATGGCAGGTGAATAAAATAATTTTAGCTTAAAATAAGTGTTCAAAATGATGGCCTGCGACTTCAATGCACTTATTAATACGCATTTCCAATGATTGTACACAACTGAGAAGTGTGTTTGGTTGAATTTCAGCACACGCATTTCTGATTCGCTCAATCATGTTCTCACGTGTTGTTGGTTCTTGTTTGTAAACTTTGCCTTTGAGATAGCCCCACAAAAAGAAATCTGGCGAAGTAAGATCTGGTGATCTGGCGGGCCAATTTATCGGACCAGCTCTACCGATCCAGCGACCATTGAAATCACGATCAAGTACCTCACGTGCTACCAACGAATAGTGTGCAGGACAACCATCATGTTGAAACCACATGTTCCGTCTCAATTCTAAGTTCAAATTTTCAAGTAATATTTGCAGTTCATTTTCCAAAAAGTTTCGGTACATTTGACCATTCAAGTTGCCTTCAATAATGTGGGGGCCGATGAGTTGGTTGCCAATTATTCCACACCACACGTTGACAGTCCAAGGGAGCTGATGTTCAACTTGGCGAAGCCAGTGTAGATTTTCAACACTCCAATAATGCATGTTGTGTCGATTAACCGTTCCATGGTTTGTAAAAGACGATTCGTCAGAGAACATTACGCAACGAAAAAAATTGGGGTTTTGTTGTATTTGTTCACGTGCCCATTGACAAAAAGTTACCCGATTTTGGAAATCAGCGCCATGAAGATCTTGGTGTAAAGACACATGATATGGATGATACTTGTGCCGTTTTAAAATTCTCCAAACACTGGTGAGGGACAATCCGGAATCGCAAACTATTTCTCGTGTACTAACATGAGGATTATGAGTCGCTGCAGCCAATACAGCAATTTCATTATTTTCTCCAGTGACTGTTGCTCTACGGGTCCTCTTTTTCGGTTGAACATTTCCATGAAGCACGTGAACGAATCCTATCCGGAAAACGTTGAGCGTAAATAGCAACAGCATTTTCAAGATTTCTGCCAGCTTCTCCATAAACCAGAACCATTTCAATTTTCTCTGGCACAGTTAAACGGTCCATTCTAAAGTATTTTATCGTTTATTTTGCAATTACGAAAAACATGAAGATAAGAAATAACACAAACGTTAAATGTGATTTACAAAACTGAATAAATTGTTTTGATGACGAATTTCGAGTATTTCCAATGAAAACGTGATGTTTTTTATTTCAAACGTATTGCAGAATCGAATGCGTGTGTTCTAAGAAGAAGAAATTGAAAAAATTGAATTTCGTCGATTACAACGCCATCTATCATGAACCGAACAAAATATTTCATTCAAATCATACGTACTTTTAGTCTTAGAATCCGTATCTGCAATAAAAAATATGGCTTCCTATCTTAGTTTAAAAGTTACCCCCGCCCCACCTACAAAGCGGGGGTGGGGGACTATTTTTTTGCACTAATGTATTTCCCCCGCGGTATGATTAAATTTTGATTATGGACATTTTTTCCGTAGAGTGGCTATTTTTCGAGATATTTGATCGTCTCAGTTTAAAAGAAACACCCGGTATACACCATTTGGAGGCCAAAATGCCGAATGCATTTTCCACTACACGTCTGCCCCGGGACAGGCGGTAATTAAATATATTTTGAGGCTGAGTTAAAACTCTTGTCTTGCGACCTGGATAAGGGCGCATTAAATTTACGAGCAACGGAATGCTTCATCTCCAATAAATACATGCGGGACGACTGTTCCAAATGTGGTATGCAAGCAAACTGGTGGCGGTAAACACAATTCGTTACCACCATTCTTAAGGGCTTTCCCGAAGTCACTGGTCCGGAATATTGTGCTATCGCCCTTATGCCCACTTGCCCCTATATCCACCATATACCGAGATAAACCGAGCCAGAATTACCAAATGCCTATAACAAACAGAATATACCATATATCTAATTAATAAAAGGTATAAGTTTATAAATATTACCTGAATAATAACGTGGTTACCATCCATTGCTCCTAAGCAATTTGGAAAGTCCCGCACCTTTCATAGAACTCCCTTGAAATTGATAACCACATTTCAGCGGTAGGTTGATGGAAACATATTAATTTTAATTTATCCCACAATATATAGCAGGGGTCTGCCTAATTATTTGGGACGTGGCTGTTTGCCCAATTCGGTAGCCATATCGGACAATGGAGATCATGCTGTCTCCGCTAGCCTGATATCTAAAATTAATTATATTTCGCATCTACATATCTCAAATTTAATAAATACCTTAAAATTAGTGACAACCTTTCATTTGAGATATTACTCTGTCACTTATCATCATCGGCTGGATAAACTAGCCAACAATTGTTAAGCGATTGTCAAAAATAGCGGGTGTCAATAATACATATATACACTCTACGAATTAATTCACCCTACGATCTAAAAAATTGAATTTTCGAATTGGCTTTTGAAGCAAATAAATCCTGCTTACTGTAAATTTAAAAGGACAAAAAATACAGACAAAACTAATATAAATTTAGTTTATTAATCTACTTTTCAAGGCCGAAAATAAAAAAACTTTACATTTGTATTCCTTTTTTTGCGAACAAATTCATCGTACGGTTGTTGTTTTTATCTAACAACACCGTGCATCTTTTGTCTTTTCAATATTTTTGTGATAGAATAGTTCAGTATATTGTAAGACATTAAAGCTACCGGTACATAAAACACCTTTTATCATTTTGAAGGCCACGCGAACAGAAACCAGTATTGACTTCCAAGAAGTCGTTATCAATAAGCATTTGGAAGGAAAACCGTTATCTTCCAAGTCCAAAGTTAACAAAAAAATCAAAATCGTCATGCACATTGTAGAAACATATAAAAAACGGGTAGTGTTGAATAATTAAAAAGAACTGGTCGTCCGCGTACGTATTCTTACCGAGAAGGAATAAAGGGTAGTATGGCGTTGTGTACGCAAAGAACAGCGAATATTTAGTTGAATATTGCTAACAATGCTACACCAGAACTATGGAGCAGATGTATGTTAACGTACAAACGAGAAAACATTAAACTGGTACGAGTAATTTTCCAGAATGGTCCGAAAAAAACACTTATTAGTGAGGTAATTAAAAAGAAACGCATTGAGTTCGCTAAATCACACCTGGATGCTGAATTTTCATTCTGGAAAGAAGTGATATTTGCCGGCGAAATTAAGTATAATATATTTGGATATGATGGACCATCATAAGTATGGCGTAAGAAGGGAACAGCAATGGAAACAGCAAATCTTCGTGGTACGGTTAAAAACGCTGGAGGAAATGTACTCAGTTTGGGGGTGTATGGCGGGTTCGGAAGTCAGAAATTTGATAGTTATTGAAGGAAATATGGATAAAAGGATGTATTTGAATATTTTGAAAGCCAATTTGCACGAATCGGTAGACAAATTAGAGCTGGCACAAAATTGGGTCTTCTAGCAAGATGACAACTCGAAGCACATAGCGGCAATTGTTCGAGACTGGTAGCTGTAAAACACCCCTAAGCAGCTACATTCTCCCCCACAAAATCCGACCCTTAATCCCATAGAGCATCTGGGGGATTAAGTAGAAAGGCAACTAAAAATACACACAATTACATCTAAGGCCACACTGAAAGAGGCAATAAGATATGATTGAGATCGGGTGCCGCCAGAATTCACCAAAAATTGGTTTCGTCCATGAATCACAGACTTAAAGCCATTCTAGATGTCAAAGGAGGCCTACCCGTTATTATACAAAATTTTTTTTTGTGTTGAATAATGATTGAATGATTAAATTAATCGTACGATGAATTTGTTCGCAAACAAAGGAATACAAATGTAAAGTTTTTTTATTTTCGGCCTTGAAAAGTAGATTAATAAACTAAATTTATATTAGTTTTGTCTGTATTTTTTGTCCTTTTAAATTTATAGTAAGCAGGATTTATTTGCTTCAAAAGCCAATTCGAAAATGCAATTTATTAGATCGTACGGTGAATTAATTCGAAGAGTGTATATATGTATTTAGCTAGGGAGACTGTAGATAATATATGTGTATTGTTTGTGGCGTAGTGGTGACGCGCTGGGCTACAACGGTAAAGTTCTTCGGTTCGATTCTCCGCAAATTTTATTTTTTTTTATTTTTATTATTATTTTTTTTTTAGTATTCATGTAATGACCAAATATTTTACTTTAAATTAAAATATTCCGCTTTACAGTTACTAGAGTAATTACACCAAAAAATGGTAAGCGTTTTATCTCCTAAATGTATGCAAACACTACTACAAATTATTTACAAATTAATGGGTGTGAAGTTTAGAACAAATAACAAAATATATGCATGTATTAGAAAGTACACTGCTAATAAAATTCCAATAAGAATTTTGAGTGAAATATCAAAGTGTGAAGTTTATAACAAAAATTATCATAATGGGATTTAGAATTTTTTGACAAAAATAATATATTTTCGAGAACGATTGGCAGTAATAGTTTAAGTGAAGTAAATCATACGGTGTATGTGCCATTTCTTAACGGTGGGGAGAAATCGCAAATTTAAATCTTTTTTGTTACTGCATATCGCTTTTGGTTGGTTAAGTAATTTATTGTTTAACTCAATAACATGAATTTCACAGGGATTGTCGCAAGATGCCACTAATGGGGAACAATAGCCTTAAATGTCGTGAATCTAATGGTCTATACCCCATTTCTCAACGGTGGGGAGGAATACCAAATTTTAATTTTTTTGTTACGTCATATCGCTTTTGCTTGGTCGACTAATTTATTGTTCAACTCAATAACATGAATTTCACAGGGTTGTCGCAAGATGCCACTAATGGGGAACAGTAGCCTAAACCTGAAACCCGTGTATATGTTTTACAACTTAATTCGATGTTACGGAAAATAGAATTCCTCAATATTAATTTTCATTAAATTTAGGGATAATGCAATTTTTTATATGATTTTAATTTATGTGTACTTAGTTTATTTATAAACTGATGCAATGAGTAAAAAAGTTAACCTTAAAACCATGTTTGGGGAACTGTATTCCCCAAAACACGGTTTGAAGGTTAAGTGTCATGAACCTAATGGTGTATATCCCATTTCTCAACGGTGGGGAGGAATACCAAATTTTAATTTTTTTAATACCAAGCTTGGTAATAACGTAACAAAAAAATTAAAATTTGATATTCCTCCCCACCGTTAAGAAGCGGTGTATACACAATCAGGTTAACGACACTTAAGGCTATTGCTCCCCATTACTGGCATCTTGCGACAATCCCTGTGAAATTTATGTTATTGAGTTGAACAATAAATTACTCAACTAAGCAAAAGCGATATGGCGTAACAAAAAAATTAAAATTTGGTATTCCTCCCCACCGTTAAAAAATGGGGTATACACAATCAGATTCACGACACTTAAGGCTATTGTACCCCATTAGTGGCATTTTGCGACAATCCCTGTGAAATTCATGTTATTGATTTGAACAATAAATTACTCAACCAAGCAAAAGCGATATGACGTAACAAAAAAATTAAAATTTGATATTTCTCCCACCGTTGAGAAATGGGGTATAGACCATTAGGTTCACGACACTTAAGGCTATTGTTCCCCATTAGTGGCATCTTGCGACAATCCCTGTGGAATTCATGTTATTGAGTTGAACAATAAATTACTCAACCAAGCAAAAGCGATATGACGTAACAAAAAAAATAAAATTTGGTATTCCTCCCCACCGTTGAGAAATGGGATATACATCATTAGGTTCACGACACTTAAGGCTATTGTTTCCCATTAGTGGCATCTTGCGACAATCCCTGTGAAATTCATGATATTGATTTAAACAAGAAATTACTCAACCGAGCAATAGCGATATGACGTAACAAAAAAATTAAAATTTGGTATTCCTCCATACCGTTGAGAAATGGGATATGCACCATTAGGTTCACGACACTTAAGGCTATTATTACCCACTAATGGCATATTACGACAATCCCTACTGCGTATACTCGACTCCTAAGGCTATTAATTTCCATTAATGGGATCTTGCGGTAGCCGCTTTGTGGTTTATTGGTTAGAACAATGCCCATTCTTCGCAATAATAAATATTACGGAATAAATATTACAAGGAAATTGATATAATATTAAAACAAGATAGCATGTATCATCTCTTACACTTGGATATGTCTTTTTCATAAAACAATGGTTTTAACAGTGTAAATCACTCACACTTACGAATAAACAAAAATTCCAATTGGAATTGTATACGTATACGTGTTATTTTTTTGTTATAAACTTCACACCCATACAAATTATTATATTATGAGATGTAGTAAGCCATGAAAATTTTTCGATAAAACATATTTTTCCTATCATCATATGCGTAGAATAAAAAGCATGCTATGTTTGAAACAATATAACAAGGTAAATCAAAATAAATATGTAATATGGTTGGAAGCTCATTGGAAATGTAGTGGCCAAGAAATGCTAAGTTTTCGGGTTCGATGCTGTTGAAGGCATTTTAGTTGTGTATTTTTTTTAAATTTTGGTTTTAGTTTTTTTATTCTTGATGTGACATTTTACTTTAATAATTTCGCTACAGTTACAACGTTCATTTATAAAAATATAAAAACGGATAGTGTAGTTGCCCAAGAATTCCAAATTCATAATTACCTATTGGTCACAATACTCTATCAATTAGTGTCAATTCTTTGAATTTGTTTTGTTTGCAATTTGTATACAAAATAAAATTTATTGCACGTTCACGCTATACATAGTTGAGTGGTTACACTTTTTAGTGAAACTTTTAGTTATCAACATTAACTCACAATATGAGTAGCTTTTAAGATACTTAGGGTGAAACATCCAGTGAAATTTGCCGCGAAGGATGGAAGAGGAGGATGATCCCATTGCAAGAAAGCGTCAGAAGGCCAGTGAACGCAAAAAAACATGTTTGGCTAGGCAAAACCGAGGATCGCTTGCCACAATTTGTGCTGGAAATGTTGAATCTCAACGACACCATATTGCTCAATTAGCAGCACCTGTTCAATTGAAAGTGCATCGAATTGCACATGCTGAATCGCATCGCCGAGGAAAGCACAAAAACGTGAGAGCCATGCAATTCGCGTCAAAGTAACCAATTTCGACGAAGCTCGGGTTAACGTACATAATTGCGGCCCCTTCACCGACATCTGTCAGTTCTGCGGGTCAATCAATTTGATTGCTGATCGTCTTTCTGATTGCAAATTTACCAGTTGCTGCCGTAAGGGTAAAATCAAATGGCCCAAGTTGGCATTGATCTTCAAACTGCTGGCTTTTCGCACGGACACCTATATGTCGCCCTATCACCCTCACGCAATCCGAACCAGGTGAAAGTATGAATCGCACCGAATCTCCGAATCCAATAAATGACATTTAATAATTTTAGAAATTTTGAAAATTTGTCTGTTTTTTAACACTATGATTCTTTCGGCTTTTTTATAGACAATACACACAAAGAAATTTTCCTTCGGTTTCTTTCTTG
This sequence comes from Tipula helvola, assembly GCA_963556165.1. Classification (NCBI taxonomy): domain Eukaryota; kingdom Metazoa; phylum Arthropoda; class Insecta; order Diptera; family Tipulidae; genus Tipula; species Tipula helvola. The sequence goes on from OY744481.1 coordinate 233,803,011, forward strand.
GCGAATATAATAATTCGCCAAAGCAGTACGCTCGTTCTTGTATATAACGTATACAGTTCGATTTGTATTTTTGTAGTTTGGTCGTAGCTACCTGTTACCTGATGAGTAGATCGAACTTTTTGTTCTGAGATTATCAGTACGAAACCAAACTACCAATGGAAAAAACTGAAGGAAATTTCTTATTTTTTTAAGGGTATAGGGGGGTAAATGATATTTCTACTTTTGAGTGGAGTAGATGTATTATGAGTAAATGCTGCTTTATTTCACTGGTTTACCAAACCGTAAATATTGGAATGCATCAAAAATAATATATTTGTCTATAAAAATGCCGAAAGAATCATAGGATTTAATAATTTTGTATGTTATTTTAAAATTGCGTTGATTTATTACATTGTTAGTGGTCGATTTCACCGGCAAACCTATAGGTTGCTCTCTATAATTCTGGTGATTCTGGAATATGGTTTAATTCGTATGAGCGCTTCAGCGGCGCTCAGCGCCCCTGTACAGCTAGTTCTATGATAATTATAGAACGAGGTTGTATCCATTCTGGTGATTTTGATTTTTATATTCGAAGAATTCAATAAGTTTTGTTTACATTTTTTGTTAACATATTTTTTATGAACAACGATTTATAATTTATGTTGCATATTATCATACAGCTGTTTATTTATACAATATAATCCTTTACGTTTTTTGAGTCTTTTTTAATTTGAAAACTGGTGATACACCGTTGTGCCCTTCACGATATTTATTTTTACAAATTGCATACTTTGCGATATTTTTAGGACTTCTGCCAAAAGTTCTGACTTTTTTATCAAAGGTCGGTTCATTTACATGCCCTTTATCGCTGTATCTGCAAACCTCTGTAAACTGAGATACATTGGTTAACATATGAGCATTTTTTATTAATCGTTCAACCAAAACTATTGAATGAAAAATTGTTTCTGAAATCCGGTTTCAGGTTTAGGCTACTGTTCCCCATTAGTGGCATCTTGCGACAATCCCTGTGAAATTCATGATATTGATTTAAACAAGAAATTACTCAACCGAGCAATAGCGATATGACGTAACAAAAAAATTAAAATTTGGTATTCCTCCATACCGTTGAGAAATGGGATATGCACCATTAGGTTCACGACACTTAAGGCTATTATTACCCACTAATGGCATATTACGACAATCCCTACTGCGTATACTCGACTCCTAAGGCTATTAATTTCCATTAATGGGATCTTGCGGTAGCCGCTTTGTGGTTTATTGGTTAGAACAATGCCCATTCTTCGCAATAATAAATATTACGGAATAAATATTACAAGGAAATTGATATAATATTAAAACAAGATAGCATGTATCATCTCTTACACTTGGATATGTCTTTTTCATAAAACAATGGTTTTAACAGTGTAAATCACTCACACTTACGAATAAACAAAAATTCCAATTGGAATTGTATACGTATACGTGTTATTTTTTTGTTATAAACTTCACACCCATACAAATTATTATATTATGAGATGTAGTAAGCCATGAAAATTTTTCGATAAAACATATTTTTCCTATCATCATATGCGTAGAATAAAAAGCATGCTATGTTTGAAACAATATAACAAGGTAAATCAAAATAAATATGTAATATGGTTGGAAGCTCATTGGAAATGTAGTGGCCAAGAAATGCTAAGTTTTCGGGTTCGATGCTGTTGAAGGCATTTTAGTTGTGTATTTTTTTTAAATTTTGGTTTTAGTTTTTTTATTCTTGATGTGACATTTTACTTTAATAATTTCGCTACAGTTACAACGTTCATTTATAAAAATATAAAAACGGATAGTGTAGTTGCCCAAGAATTCCAAATTCATAATTACCTATTGGTCACAATACTCTATCAATTAGTGTCAATTCTTTGAATTTGTTTTGTTTGCAATTTGTATACAAAATAAAATTTATTGCACGTTCACGCTATACATAGTTGAGTGGTTACACTTTTTAGTGAAACTTTTAGTTATCAACATTAACTCACAATATGAGTAGCTTTTAAGATACTTAGGGTGAAACATCCAGTGAAATTTGCCGCGAAGGATGGAAGAGGAGGATGATCCCATTGCAAGAAAGCGTCAGAAGGCCAGTGAACGCAAAAAAACATGTTTGGCTAGGCAAACCGAGGATCGCTTGCCACAATTTGTGCTGGAAATGTTGAATCTCAACGACACCATATTGCTCAATTAGCAGCACCTGTTCAATTGAAAGTGCATCGAATTGCACATGCTGAATCGCATCGCCGAGGAAAGCACAAAAACGTGAGAGCCATGCAATTCGCGTCAAAGTAACCAATTTCGACGAAGCTCGGGTTAACGTACATAATTGCGGCCCCTTCACCGACATCTGTCAGTTCTGCGGGTCAATCAATTTGATTGCTGATCGTCTTTCTGATTGCAAATTTACCAGTTGCTGCCGTAAGGGTAAAATCAAATGGCCCAAGTTGGCATTGATCTTCAAACTGCTGGCTTTTCGCACGGACACCTATATGTCGCCCTATCACCCTCACGCAATCCGAACCAGGTGAAAGTATGAATCGCACCGAATCTCCGAATCCAATAAATGACATTTAATAATTTTAGAAATTTTGAAAATTTGTCTGTTTTTTAACACTATGATTCTTTCGGCTTTTTTATAGACAATACACACAAAGAAATTTTCCTTCGGTTTCTTTCTTGGCGAATATAATAATTCGCCAAAGCAGTACGCTCGTTCTTGTATATAACGTATACAGTTCGATTTGTATTTTTGTAGTTTGGTCGTAGCTACCTGTTACCTGATGAGTAGATCGAACTTTTTGTTCTGAGATTATCAGTACGAAACCAAACTACCAATGGAAAAAACTGAAGGAAATTTCTTATTTTTTTAAGGGTATAGGGGGGTAAATGATATTTCTACTTTTGAGTGGAGTAGATGTATTATGAGTAAATGCTGCTTTATTTCACTGGTTTACCAAACCGTAAATATTGGAATGCATCAAAAATAATATATTTGTCTATAAAAATGCCGAAAGAATCATAGGATTTAATAATTTTGTATGTTATTTTAAAATTGCGTTGATTTATTACATTGTTAGTGGTCGATTTCACCGGCAAACCTATAGGTTGCTCTCTATAATTCTGGTGATTCTGGAATATGGTTTAATTCGTATGAGCGCTTCAGCGGCGCTCAGCGCCCCTGTACAGCTAGTTCTATGATAATTATAGAACGAGGTTGTATCCATTCTGGTGATTTTGATTTTTATATTCGAAGAATTCAATAAGTTTTGTTTACATTTTTTGTTAACATATTTTTTATGAACAACGATTTATAATTTATGTTGCATATTATCATACAGCTGTTTATTTATACAATATAATCCTTTACGTTTTTTGAGTCTTTTTTAATTTGAAAACTGGTGATACACCGTTGTGCCCTTCACGATATTTATTTTTACAAATTGCATACTTTGCGATATTTTTAGGACTTCTGCCAAAAGTTCTGACTTTTTTATCAAAGGTCGGTTCATTTACATGCCCTTTATCGCTGTATCTGCAAACCTCTGTAAACTGAGATACATTGGTTAACATATGAGCATTTTTTATTAATCGTTCAACCAAAACTATTGAATGAAAAATTGTTTCTGAAATCCCATTATGGTTATCGTATGATAATGACACTATGGAGAATTTTTTATCAATATTTGCGTGCCCTTTACCGCTGTATCTGCAAAGCTCTGTGAACTGAGATACATTGATTAACATACATATAAGCATATCGTTCAACTAAAACTATTGAATGAAGAATTGTTTCGGAAACCCCTTATCACCATCATGTGGTAATGGCGGTTTTGTTGCTTTTAAATGAGGGCCCACCCAATTAAATGTCTTATTCCGATGTATCTTTCAACCTCTGTGAATAAACATTATCTTATCTAATTGGCGCAGTGTATCTCGAAGAGCAACGAATATGTGTTTTCAAATTTAAAATAAATTTTTTTCGAGATTCATTGTTATTTTAAGTGTTTTATTGCTTTTCGTACTTAAAGGCTTTTATTTGTATCAGATTTTAAAATATGAACGCCTGAAAAAATATGGACTAAAAATCTTGTTTTAGGTAAATTTTTTTTTCGGGATGGAGTGTAATTTTCTTTTATTTCTATGATTTTTCGTGCTGAAAGGCTTTTTATTGAATTTAGCGAAGACACTTCAATTTTTCGGGATGGAAATGCCTTTTTTCGTGCTATCTTCAATACGTCACATTTAAGAAATTTGTAATATCAACATTAGAATTCAAAAACTCACTCTCATTCATCTTACTCTTAAACTAGACTTTTTAACCACTTAACTTTATCTACCACTTTGATTTATTGATATACATAAGCATATGGATAAGCTAAAATAATCAAAAACAAAATCGATTTATCAAAAAATAAAGAGTATAATAATAAAACACTACGTACAATATAACATAAAATTCAAGATCAACAAGTTTTTTTATAAAATACAGGTTTTTTTACGGTCACTGTCAAGGTATAACATTATATTTACAACTGGAAGTTTATTGATACATTTTGACAAGTGAAAATTAATTTATTTTTCATCCCTGATTTGTGGTTTTTAAACCTTAAATACTCTTCAAACTGTTGATTTGTTGTGATGTGATTGATTCTTTACTTACTTATGCAAAAATACGGCCAGAATTTATGTATAGTTATTTTTTTTTTAAGTGCTGTTAGCGCATTCATCAATTTGACATAAGGTGACATTAAGCAATTGATCGAATGTGATTGGTTGTAATTCTCTTATGCGTGACAGGAATTTATCTTTCCCAGCAGGCTTAAATCTTATTATAATGTTTAATTCATAATTACCATTTGAAAATTTCAACTTCTTTGTAAACGTGACATGAATATCATCCATTACTATATTGGTTTTATTGCCCAGATGTTGGAGGAAATCATCATGTTTGGTGATTGATGTTGGAAGGCCCATAATGATGATATCATTAAGTAGTTCCTTTTGCTTATGATAATGATTTTCCATATTCAGGTTGTGTACGTCATCATTAATCCGGTTAACATAATTTATTTATTTATTTAAATTATTACCTACAGTAAATATTTATACAATCGGTAAGTAAACATACAAAAAACAAAATTTAACAATTATTAGAGAGACATTTAAACAACGTCGAAAACATCTTAAACTGAATTAAAAAGCCGCGACATTCTCAAGACTGGTTCCGAAAGTGCAAAATTCGTAGAGACAGGATCAATATGTAGCAAAGGGCGACCGCGCAAAACGTGCAAGTAATTCGTCACAATCTATTCGGGAAGTCAGAACATCGTGAACGAATATAGCAGACGCAACGTCTCGTCGGTGATCCAAACGTTGTAGTTTTAATAAATTACAACGATCATTATAAGGCGGAAGGATGTATTGATGCGCTCGCTCAGTGGGTAATCCCCGAAGGGCATACAGAACAAATTGCTTCTGGACACTCAATCCTATCTGAATGGCACTTATAAAATGGGGACCAGATCTGAGAAGCGTATTCTAGAACTGAACGAACAAAGGATATATATAGAGTTTTCAGTGTAAGCGGGTCGCAAAAGTCCTTACAATTGCGCTTAATGAAACCTAGCATAATGTAAGCAATCAATGTGTTTAGGAAAAGATAGACACCAAGAAAACGTTATACCTAAGTCGGACATGAACTCAACTCTATCAACAGCAATATTATATAAAAAATATTGCTGGAATATTGGCGAGCGCATTCGAGAGAATGATAAAATCCTGCATTTACCCACATTCAGCAACAATTTGTTATTGATCGACCAACTGCAAAATTTAATCAAGTCAGCTTGCAGTTTCACACAATCAGCAACCTCATTAATTGGAGCAAATATTTTCATATCATCTGCGTAAAGCAGACAATGTGCAAATTCAAAACACTCAACAACATCATTTACAAATAATAAAAATAAAAGCGGATCAAAGGGACTTCCTTGAGGAACTCCTGAGGTAACACGAAATGAACGAGAGCTAAAATCGTTAATCTTAACAAATTGGTAACGATCAGAAAGATATGAATGCAACCACTTAAATAGGGATGAACTGACAATCTAGTTTATCCAGCTTAGCGATAAGAATCGAATGGTCAATTTTATCGAAAGCCTTTGAAAAATCGGTGTATACTACATCTACTTGTTGCCTATGTTCTAGTCTACTATATAAATGTCCACAAAAAGAGACTAGATTAGTCGCCGTAGACCGACCTGGATAAAATCCGTGTTGAGCAGGAGAAATAAACCTTTTTACGTGAAAAAACAAAAATTTCTGTACCATGGATTCGAATAGTTTTGGTATAGCAGAAAGAATAGCGATTCCGCGATAGTTGATGACTTCACTTCTTTTGCCAGATTTGAAAATCGGACGGATGAAAGATAATTTCCACAGATCAGGAAAAACCCTGTACGTAGGCTATTATTAAAGATAATAGTCAGTGGAGGGGCTAGACTCACTGCACAATTCTTAATAAGGATGGGTGGAAAGCCATTCTGCTTCCGTAAATTTTAAAAAGATAAACATAGACGGACTCAAAAGACTCATTCATAGACAGACTCAAAAAATTGGCAAACAAATTGGATATATCAGAGGGCTGACTGGCGAAAGAATTCTTAAAAGTCATTGGGGTAGGAAACACAGCAACCTTCTTTTTACCATTTGTGATATTCCAGAATTTCTTAGGATAGGAAGTTAATTCATCTTCGATTTGCAAAATGTAGTTATTGTAAAGGACCAAGTTTAAAGTTTTAAACTCCTTACGAGCAGTGTTGAAGCTAGGATAAAACTCAACCCCGTGTAACTTATATAAAGAATGAAACTTATTACGGCGTTTTTCAATACGAATTAGCTGTTTATTATACCATGGCTCCCGATACCGAGGTTCGTTTTTCACTGAAGGAACATATCTTTCAATACCAGACCTGAGAAGCTCGTTGAACAAAAATACACTATCGTTCAAGTCTCCTCCTCGTTCTAGAAATACCCAGCCCGAATCGACAAGAAATTTGATTAAAGAAACGAAGTCAGCATGTCTAAAATCGAAATGAAAAGAATTACAAGAAGTGCACTTAGTATTACAATTCTCATGAAAAATGTATATCTTAATTGGGGTATGATATATGCTCGTACATCCAGTGAAGTCCTCACACGGCGAGAGTTCCAAATACATAGGTTCAGCTGAAAAAAACAAATCGAGGAATTCCCTCGACTATTGCTTATTCGGTTCACCTGCATCAATGCTGTGCTAGCAAAATAATCAGTGACTGCTAATCCTTTTTGGTCATTGGAACAGGCCGTGAAAACTCCATCAACATCAATCCAAGTAATATCAGGAAGATTGAAGTCACCAGTAACAATTAGTTGTTCACCAACACGAACCAATGGCGCAATAGCAGAATCGATGAAACTAATAATTCCAAGATAATATTCCAGGGTAGATCCGCAGGGAACATATGCAGCTACTACGAGGATGGAGGCACTGGCTACATTAATACTTACAGCAATAACATCATAAGTTGGATGACATGCAATGAGCTCGTTTGAAATCGAACATTTAACAGCGATCAACACACCTCCCCCCTTCAGGCTGGTACAAAAATCATGCCGATCATTCCTGTGAACGGCGTAGTTAGGTGGATAATATTCCGCCAAATTGATACTTTTAGTAAGCCATGTTTCTGAGATAATGATCACATCGTAATCATTGTCAAGCACGCCAAGCAAGAATAATTTAGCTTTACCTCGAATGCTAGAGGCATTATGGTAGTACATCGAGGTAAAAGAGGTTTGACCAGAACTTATAGGTGGAAGCACCCTGCCCGAGACTACATCGCTTACATTACGGGAGAGTTGACTGGTACAGCTGGTATCCGAAATTTCACACTGTAGGTTATTACTTGGGACACATTTACTAGTTAGTAAGCTATTATAATTTATTCTGCTGACATGTTGAGAGCAGCAGTTGTTCGAAATTTCACCCGTGGCGGCAATGTTGGCCGAAAATTTTTATCGTAGAACTCCCGAATGTGTACACCAGTTGGCCAAGTATTAGGGTCTAGGGCCTTAATACGCACATCAGCTTTTATGCCCAATTTGAAGCAAACAAACTCCAGAGACTCGATGCTTCTTTGTTTAGGGACTAGTTTGAATGCCTTACAGTCTTCAATCTCCAAACAAGTTTTTGCCATGGACGCAATTTCATTTTCAGAAGTATCCGCATCAAATTTTGAGACGTGTAGCCATATCGTCGGTACAATGACCTTTACCCCAAAACTTTTCGAAAATTGTCTGGTACCATAAATAGTTTTTGTGCCCAGATTTTGAGGATGCTTGTTCCCAATAGTGATGTTCGAACTGAGTCGAACCGAATACTTTTAACCTGATACTCAAAAGGTTCGAAGTATCAATTGAGTACTTTTAAAAGTATCAGGTTAAAAGTATCAACTAACACATTTACACATTTGATGCTCGAATGGAATACAACCAAACAGTTGGTACGGTTTATTTCCTCATCCTCATATAATTTGTTTTGCGAGAAAGAGTGAATTGTATATCGAGTAATACATTTCGGGATGTGTTTTCTGTTGAAAAAAAGAGATAAATAGCTATGTGTACATCAACATAATATGTCTATTAATATATTCATCTCTCAATTTTAATATATATATATATATACCCAATAATGGTTCTTATTCTCACAAACAATTTTATCAATGCATCAAAAGAGATCAAACATAATTTACGTTTTCCTTTGACAATGAGCTGATACTTATACCGAATTGATACTTTTGATCGAATACCGAATAGATACTGTGTACCGAATTGATACTGTGTACCGAATTGATACTTTGTACTGAATTGATAATTTGGATCAACTGATCCCTTTAAACTATTTGCATGATACTTTAGATAATTTTTACGATATAATTTTTTATAAATTTAACCAAATCTTCTCGAATCGTATTTGTTTAATTTATTTATTGTAATTAAAACCTTATTTTTGAAATAAAAAGTTATTTACTGAAACAAAATTTATCTGACAAATATCAACTGATAAATCTTTTTATATGAAAATTAATTAATTTTCATTAAATGATTTAAACAAATAGGAAAATAGAGAAGCTTGGTTAAATTTATAAAAAATTATATCACAAAAATTATCTAAAAGTATGAAGCAAATAACTCAAAAGAATCAATTTATACAAAAGTATCAATTCGATCCCAAGTATCAATTCTGTACAAAGTATCAATTCGATCCAAAAGTATCAATTCGGTACATGTATCAACTCGGTTGGGAGGGAGTATCAATTAAAAATTTGGTTAAAAGAGTAAAAGTAAAACCATACATACGTAACCTTGTATGTTTGTCCTCTTTTGGTGCATTGCTGATATGGTTAGGGAGAATGAGAAGTATGTAGGGATATAATAAACACACGACACACGTTGAATTTTTATTATTTAAAAATGAAAATTAATGTACAATAATATTTTGCATATTATGGAAAATAAAATAATTATGTTCAATGTGGATCATTTTTTCCTGCCTAATTATTAATTAAAAGTAAAGGGGAAAACTAATGCGAATATTTGTTTACTTTCAATTTTAAAGTTTTAGTTTCTTAAGTTTAAATTTATTTTCTTTGAAATTGAATAATTTTCAAAACTTAAAACCAAAGATTTTAAATCCTTAAAAATAAAACCTAAATTCCTTTGCGCAAAAAATATAGGGAAAATATCTTAGTTTTAATTGGTAAATTCTTAAATTTAAAGGATTATTTTTCTTGGTGTACCGGAACCCAATACACTTATATTAGCACCACTGTCTAATAATCCACGTATAATAGTCCACCAACACACACTTCCGCATAAGGTCTTCCATCCGAGTTATCTGATATTATGGTTGATAAACATTTAGATTTAATTGAACGACGTTGAAACCAGTATCGAGAATTACGAGAATAAGATTCTAGATGCGGGAATGTTGATTGGGGGACTGAGATAATCTTGTCTGCTAAATTTGAATGGTTTTTTGAATGAATAGTGGCTTTTATTTCTTCGCTCCCGATTCTGGGGGACTGATTTGATTTGAATGCTGCCGTCTGGGTGAAACGGGTGTTGGGAAATGTGTTCGCCCAGTCGTCCACATTTCCTTCTGTAAGTTTCCCGATTTCATAGGACTACATTGCGTACAATTTGGTTTAATGATATTTTCCCTTCCACAACCGTAACAAAATAAATGTGTTGAAGGGATTGTACAGTTTTTATAAAGATGCCCTAGGTCGTGACAATTCTAACAAGTATATAAATGATCGGGCGCTTCTTCAAATCTTACTTTAGGTGAAATAACATTAGCTACTGGTTTATTTTGACTTTTAATTTGAAAATTAGAATTATCTCGGGGGAACCTCCTGTCTTTGCTAGAACCCTCAAATGCTTCAAGGGTATGGTCATCTTCTGACAAAGAGGAGGGATTGAACTGAGACTGGGATATATTACTAGACAGAGATGTAGATTCCTCTTTTCCAAAATATTTTTCAAGAATTTTTCTCAATTTTGTTCCAGAGTATGTTTCGGCTCTTTTCCAGAATATATTACTAGAAAGAGATGTATATTCCCCTTTTCCAAAATATTTTTCAAGAATTTTTCTCAATTTTGTTCCAGAGTATGTCTCGGCTCTTTTCCAGAATATATTACTAGAAAGAGATGTAGATTCTCCTTTTCTAAATATTTGTAAAGAATTTTTCTCAATTTTGTTCCAGAGTATGTGTCGCCTCTTTTCCAGAATATATTACTGGAAAGAGATGTAGATTCCACTTTTCCAAAATATTTTTCAAGAATTTTTCTCAATTTTGTTCCAGAGTATGTTTCGGCTCTTTTCCAGAATATATTACTAGAAAGAGATGTAGATTCCATTTTTTCCAAAATATTTTTCAAGAATTTTTCTCTCGTGTGAAGCTGCTAGTCTCCCATCGGGCGCGTCCCCAGGTGGCGGATAGGGGGAAACCCTAACCGACTTGTCGGAGGGTAAATGGGAAATAAAATACCATTCGTGGACCAAAACTAGCTAGGGGTGGTTCCCTGAATATAATAACCAATATGGGGGACTCTAATGGAGAAAACCTTACGGCGCAGGGAAACGGATACCCAGTGCCGGCGACTTTGAGGGGTGAGCAAGCGGGCTCCCAGTCGTCGTTATCCAATGACCGCAATACTTCAGAGGTGATAAGTTCTGTAAATCCATTTGGAAGAAGTTCCATAGTGCCACGATCATCAGCAAGACTCTATGCAATGCATAAGTCCGAGAAAGTTATTACCCCAAGTGGTACTCCAGTCAGTCGACTGGACAATACATCCGGGGGGGATTCATCCTCTTCGAAGGCTGGAGCTATGGATTTTGAGGAGGGCCAAACACTCCATGAAAGAAGTGATGCCAGCGGAAATTTTACAATGCGAGCAGTAGAATTCAGTGAAAGAACTGTTGACCTAGAAAAGGAAAATATGGATCTCTTTGAGAGGCTAGAGAAGATGGAGCAATCATTTGCCAAGCTAAGCGAAGAAATTGAGTATCTAAAGCGAGAAAATGAACTTCTAAAAATGAATCGGGATGCTAAAGAACAAAGCGAATTAGAGAGTATTGAACCAAAGAAAGTCAACTATCTCACTGATGAGGATGAATTAGAAAGGGAGACGAACTGGATCCTAAAGAAGAAAAAACATTCCAGGAAGGGTAAGAAAAGAAAAGCTGAATCGTCACCTGAGGTTGAACAACTAAATGTTAGTGGAACTACAAGTACCGAACCGGAAGTTGTCCAACCTGAGGCCAATCAACCGAAAGGTAGTAAATCTACCAAGAACATTGCACCAAAACTGGTGCAACCGAAAGAAAAACCCCCCCACCAATAAGTATCGTGGGAGTAACCAGTTACCCAATAATTCAGTCACTGATGAAATCGGTTACTGACAAAGAATATAAGGTAACAGCGCTAAACAATGACGTTTGGAAAATTAATACTCTGGACTCAGAAACCTATAGAACATTATCTATGAAGCTGAATGCTGAAAAGTATCAGTGGTTTACCTATGAGGACAAACAGGCTCGTCCGATAAAAGTTATGGCAAGAGGTTTGCATCACACTTGCTCAAGCGAAGAAATAATGGAAGACTTAAAAAATAAAGGTCTTAAAATACTAGATGCTGTGAATATGATTAAAAAAGATAGAATAGAAAACCAAGAAGGAAACCCAACTTTCAATAAAAGGGGACTCCCTCTTTTTATGCTAGTATTTGATAACTCAGAAAATGTTCAAAATATTTATGGTATAAAAGCAATTCTTCACATGAAGGTAAAAATTGAACCAATGAGGAGAACCACTACACGTATACCACAATGCAAGAAATGTCAGGGATTTAATCACACCCAAAAATATTGCAGCCGGGATCCGAGATGTGTAAAATGCTCAGGTAAACATTTTACCCAGGCATGTACAATAGGGAGAGATGTACCAGCTAAGTGTATAAATTGTAAAGGCCAACATCCGGCCAATTATCGGGGCTGTGAGGTTGCTAAACACCTACAAAAATTAAGAGATAAATCACGAAATCAATCGCAAAATCATGAAATTCGAAGGATTCAACCATCAAATCAGATGGATCAAAATCCACAACCAAGCAACGCAGGGCAAAGAAGAACATTTGCTCAGATAGTGAAAGGCTCGGGTTCAACCAAATATATGGGCTCTGAAAATAATCGAATTATGGAAAACAGTATGAACAGCATCGAAGCTATTACAAAGCGGCTAGATGACCAAAGTAACCTGAACAACATGATATTTAATCAACTGAAGAAAATGCACCTCCCACAACCCAATCCGATAAAAAATGTTAAGTAAGAACACAATTTTCAGAATAGCAATCTGGAATGCGAATGGACTTATGCAACATATTCCAGAAATAGAAATATTTTTAAATACAGAAAAAATCGACATTTTTCTAATATCCGAAAGCCATTTTGTTAAATCTTCGTTTGTTAAAATCCGGGGTTATAACTTATATCATTCCATTCATCCAGCAGAAAGAGCAAGAGGTGGTTCAGCATTACTAATAAAAGAAACTATAAAACACCATGTAGAAACAGAAATCGAAGAAGAAACAATGCAACTCACCACTGTTAGGATTCACATTAAACACAGACAGCTTACTGTCTCCGCAATATACTGTCCTCCCCGGCATAACTTGAAAAGGGAGGACTACATTAAACTATTTAAATCATTAGGACGTGATTTTATTATTGGAGGAGACTTTAATGCAAAAAACACCTATTGGGGATCAACACTTACGACGTCAAAGGGTAAAGAATTGTTTCAAGCAGGGCAGACATCAAAATGTGAATTTTACTCTGGTGGTTCCCCAACATACTGGCCCAGTGACGAAGCTAAGATACCGGACCTAATCGACTTTTATGTAGCAAGAGGTATATCTCAGAACTATATTCACATTGAAAACAGCAATTCTCTAGTATCGGATCACTCACCGGTTATCATGACAGTCAGTGAAACTGTAATTCAAAGGGAAAGTGCACCCAGATTAACAAATTCAAAAACAAACTGGGATCTCTTTCGTGAAATAATGGAGGACAAAATCAATCTCCAGGTACCGATAAGAAATTCTCGACAGTTGGAAGACGAATTGGAGCAACTCAATGAAATAATTCACTATGCTGCATTGGCAAGCACTCCCATTTTACAAAATAAGAAGACGCTTAACATATCCTACCCAATGGAAGTTAGAGAGTTGGTAAGAGAAAAACGACGAGCTCGTAAAACCTGGCAAATTAATCGAACACCGGAGAACAAAACAATTCTTAACAATTTATGTAACAGCCTCAAATCCCTTCTTAAAGAAGTTAAAAATGAATCAATCAACAGATATCTAGTTAGCCTAACTGATGAAAAGAATTCTGATTACTCACTGTGGAAGGCGACGAAGGGACTCAAAAGACCCAAAATGCAAGTGCCTCCACTTAAAAAGGATGATGGAACCCGGGCAAGAGGCCACAAAGAGAAGGCTAATCTATTTGCGGAGTATCTCCAGGAAACCTTCCAACCACTACCAAGACAAACTGCCAATGAAAATATAATATCTATTCACAAGCTGGATGAGTTTGAAATACGGCCAGTAACTCTCAAAGAATTAAAAGAAGAAGTGAAAAGTAACATGAATGTTAAAAAAGCCCCAGGGTATGATTTGATTACTTGCCAAATTATCAAAGCTCTACCTAACAAAGGATTTCGTAAGCTACTACACATAATCAATGCGAGCTTTCGGTTAAAATATGTTCCGAATCAATGGAAAGTAGCAGAAGTAATCATGATACCAAAACCTGATAAACCACCTAACGATAAAAAATCATACAGGCCAATTTCTCTGCTGCCAATCATGTCAAAACTCTTTGAAAAATTATTACTAAAGAGACTTAAACCAATAATTGAGGACCGACAACTAATTCCTCCACATCAATTTGGATTCAGAGAAAAGCATTCTACAATTGAACAGGTCCATATAGAATCACCAACATAATTGAAAGAACGTTAGAACGTAAAAAAGTATGCTCAAGCATATTCCTGGACGTCGCGCAAGCATTCGATAAAGTCTGGCACAGTGGTCTGGAATACAAGCTGCATAGAGATCTACCGAGACAATTCTATGCCATACTAAGATCTTATTTATCCAATAGACACTTTCGAGTGAAATATGAGGATGAATACTCTGAGCTAAAGAAAATCTCTGCCGGTGTCCCGCAGGGGAGTGTCTTAGGACCAATCCTGTATTTACTATATACAAGGGACATACCAACCACAAATGAAGGAACCATAGCCACCTTTGCAGATGACACAGCAATTATGGCAGTTGGAAATAATGTCGCTGATGCAACGAGCAAACTCCAGAGGATGACCAATGCGGTTTGTAACTGGACAAAGCGTTGGCGAATCAAACTTAATGAGACAAAATCCACGCATATTAACTTTACTTATCAAAAGGCTTACCACCTACCTATAGAAATTAACTCGCGACTCGTGCCATATGCAAATACAGCTAAATACCTTGGCATGACCCTCGATGCCAAGCTTAAGTGGAGAGAGCATGTCAAAAAGAAAAAAGAAGAACTTAACATAAAGTTCAGAAAAATGTATTGGCTCATAGGTAGAGGCTCTGAGCTTACAATTCACAATAAGCTGCTGCTATATCGGCAAATTTTGAAGCCGATATGGACCTACGGTATACAACTCTGGGGATGTACCAAGCAAACAAACGCCAAAATGATACAGACGTTTCAAAACAAGGTTCTTCGTAGCATCGTCAATGCTCCGTGGTACGCAAGAAATGAAGACCTTCACAGGGACCTACGGATGGAATACATCAAAGAGGAAATAAAAATGCATGCCGCAAAACACGAAATAAGGCTCCAGGAACATGGAAACCCCTATATTCGCCATATGATAGATAACCCTGTCGTTGAAAGAAGACTCCAAAGAACGAGGCCACTTGACCTAGTGAACTTACCAAACTAAAATTAGTAAATAGGTTTAATTGATTATGGGGCTAACCAGTGGGTTACACCCCAACAAACGTGAATTTTACTAGATATATAAAAATTTGTATTTGAAAGAAAAATTGCTAGATGAGCGCAGTCTCAGTCGTAATAAAATAAAATGAAAAAAAAAAAAAAAAAAAAGAATTTTTCTCAATTTTGTTCCAGAGTATGTGTCGCCTCTTTTTCAGAATATATTACTAGAAAGAGATGTAGATTCCACTTTTCCAAAATATTTTTCAAGAATTTTTCTCAATTTTGTTCCAGAGTATGTTTCGGCTCTTTTCCAGAATATATTACTAGAATGAGCAGTAGATTCCCCCTTTTCCAAAATATTTTTAAACAATTTTTTTCAATTTTGTTCCAGAGTATGTCTCGGCTCTTTTTCAGAATATATTACTAGAAAGAGCAGTAGATTCCCCTTTTCCAAAATATTTTTAAAGAATTTTTTTCAATTTTGTTTCAGAGTATGTCTCGGCTCTTTTCCAGAATATATTACTAGAATGAGCAGTAAATTCCCCCTTTTCCAAAATAATTTATAGAAGAGAGTTACCGAAGCCGTTAGCCCCTACAATTCTAAGTTAAATTAGTCGATGTCATTTTTGTTGGTAATAAATTAATTTTGATGACAATTTTTGTCCCCACTTTATTTCATTTGGTTCCACAAAGAATATTTTTTGTAAATCCATATGGTCATATGGAGTGACTCAAAAATTTTATTTGATATATACATATTTATTATTTTTGTTTCTAATGGTTGCCTCTCAAAACCTTAATTTCGTTACCCAAAAATAATTTTTTGTGTTCCTTTCCAATAGTGCCAAAAAAATTATAAATGTTGTTAAAGTATTATATTTTATTCCAAAAAATTTATTTTTTGATGCCAAGAAATTTTTGTTTATTGCTCATTAATTTGTGCCGTTTTATTAATTTTTTGTATCTCAAATATTAATTATTGCCAGCCTTAAAATATTATTGAGAAAATTTCCTTTCTAAATGAATTTAAATTGCAAAAAACGATCATTTTGAAATAAATTCACAAACATGTCTAATTTTGCATTTATTTACCGGTTGACCACCACTGGCTAAGTTGTAAAACCGTTCACCAGATGTCAGCTGCTTTGCGTTAAAATGTGGATAGAAGTTACTGTTTATGTAAAATTATTTGATTTTAAAATTCCAATGGCAGTATTTTGTAAAGTTGTTTGTGACAATAATTTTAGTAATACTAGCATGCTTTGCATTTTAATGTTTTACCTAGGAGTAGGCTATGTAAATCGAAACAAACATTCTTTTGTTAGTTTGTGCGAGTTTCTTGATTAACCATCAACAAATTTTTATCAGAGACTATAAATTCAATTTCAAGTGTAATTATAACGTACCAACAGGGGCTGGATCGTATAGTAAGGATCCTGCGAAAGAAAGAGGGGGTTATAAATAAACTATTTTTGGTGAACATTGTTAACCACAATAATTTATTTTTTAATTTTCTGGGGGATTGTGGTTTAATCCACAAGGAATTGTTGTGCCACAAATGTGGCAATTTTTTAAAATTATGGAACAACGCACATTTAGAAAAAATGTTGTGGTGTTGCAAAGCATTCGCCTCAACTCCTGGTTCAGCCGGAGTAAATTGGAAGTTGGGCTGATTTTGCTGATAACTTTTTTGCATATGATGGGTTCTGCCGATTTAATGGCGGAGTATAATTTTTCGTCAGCGACAGCCGCCGATTGGAACCAATATGTGCGGGAAGTTTTCGTCGACTATATGCTGACGCAAGTCGAACCGATTGGCGGTCCAGGTGTTGTAGTCGAGATTGACGAAAGTAAGTTCGGCAAACGAAAATACAATCGTGTATCGTGGCCATCATGTGGAGGGGCAGTAGGTTTTCGGGGGGATCGAACGGCTTTCGGGAGAGTGTTTCCTAGAGAAAGTACGTAATCGTGACCAAACAACCTTGACCAATCTAATAAAAAAGTTTATTCTACCGGGAACCACTATAATTTCTGGTTGCTGGAAAGCTTATGACTATTTGGGCGAGGAGGGTTATAATCATTTAACCGTCAATCATAGTGTGTCCTTTGTGAGCGAGGAGACTGGAGCTCACACAAATACGATCGAGAGCACGTGGAGGCATGTGAAAGCCGCTTTGCCGAAATATAATAGGCAAATTGATTTTGGCTGTTATTTAGCAGAATTTATGTTCCGGAAATTGTGTTTGGCCAGGAATAAGGACGTTTTTACTGTATTTTTATCATTAGTTCGGAGTATTGATTATTCCGAATAAAAATAACTTTGTTTTATTAAATGTTGGTGTATGGTAGAGTGAATTGTGGATTAGGCCTATTGGGGAAACCACACAAAAAAAAAACGCACGGCGCACTCTTCCCCACTCGGGACGTGTGGAAACGAGTGCAATTTTTTATAGGTTGGAATATTTGACCAAGTAAATTCCATATTCAACCTGTTTTTCAATGCCACATTTCATGCTTATGTGATTTTGATAAACATTATGTTTACGGAAAATCCCAGCACATTTATTGCATCGAAAAATTTCAGGTTGTTTTATGTTGCGTTTTTTGATGCTCAATTCTGGCCTCCTTGCTTGTATAACGTTCACCGCAAGTGCTTCATGCAAATCCACTAGGCAATTTATTCTTCTGTTCATGTGAAGAAAAAAATCGTAGGTGTACTCGATTAATATTGAGAGGATCGTAACCCTTTTATTTAAAACTAACATTTTGGTATAATTAATTTGTTATTTATTACTCTACAAAAAGGAACCTAAAATTAATATTGGGCATTGATGACTTCTCTAATCTATTTTGGAAAAAACTAATACGGTTCGTGATGGAACATATGCTTGAATAAAATATCGACGTCTCGCGTAACCCTCGGGATGTGTAAAGTATGTTGTTTTCATATCGATATGATTATGTTCTTCGAAATTGGGTTCATCTGAGTTTAGTATAATTTTATTCTGGCCAGCAACTTCCACACCGACACGATAATCGGTAAAACTGTTGATTGGATGAAAATTAGATACAAGAAGTACACCATCGCGCTCGAATGTGATTGTTTTGTCTTATTCATGCTTCCAGCTTACATACATAAGCCAGGTCAACCAACCATACTTTTGTTCGGTGCAATTCATTTCACGATCAAATTCATTAAGGAAATTAGATTTTAGCAGTTCGTCGTAGACTAGATTCCACTGGCGACGGGCATAGTGATAGCTGTCATTATTCCCAACCCGCGGAAAATCCAACCATTCTGGATGGCCAAATTCATTACCTATAAAATTAAGATAAGCCTATCCGCCGAGATCGTGAGTGATTAACCGGATCATTTTATGCAGTGCAATACCTCGGTCAATGATTAACGAAGTTTCCGATATCATCGACATGTGCGAGTGGGATTGGCCCAATTAGACGAAAAAAAAAATATCGATTTGTAAAAACGTCGAATTTTTATTTTTCATCGAAACTAAAATTATCGAAAATAAAATAACCCTAACCCGTGCGAGTACATTTCCTTGCCAACATCCAAAACTCAAGTGTTTTATTACCTACTAACGCTTGATCATGAGATTCGGTATAAGTAACAGTAATCTCTTGGTACCGACGATTTGTTAGCATATCCACAATATTTTAATTAGCACAATAACACAACATACAATACCACAAATAGTACAACATCCAATAACACAAATAGGCCGTGACGATGGGCCTCATCATTTGCTTTAATTCAACAACTATAAATAAATATTAACAATAATTATTAAAATTGGCATTTGCTATAAATCAAATTTCTACACAAATGTCAAAAGTTAGTTCATTTTTATGAAAACAGATGGTTTTTGTCTATCTAAAAACAATACGCATACTAAGGCTGCGTACCAATAGTCGGGTAAATCATTTAGTACAGTAAATTTCAATTTTAGTACATATTTACCTCAATTGGTGTACCAATTCTCTAGAAGTAAAAATGGTTTGATGGACACAAATTATGGTTCGGAGGGTTAAAATCGCTGGCGGCTAGGTGCAAAAGGAAACGTCAAATATTTTTGAATAATTTTATTTCGTAAAATAAAAATAAAATTTATTTTATTAGCTTTGAGTACGTATTTATTTATAATGAAAAACACGGAAATTTTAACAAAAATCACTGAAACGTCAAAAAGTTAACAACAACGTCATTTATTTGTTTCTCCTATTTTACCCAACTTTTTAGTACAGTATTTCAATTTACCCTGTACACTGTTAAAAAGTAGGTAAAAGAGCAATTTACCCGACTATTGGTACGCAGCCTAAGTTTTCAAAATTTGTTTTAGTAAATGCACATACCAAAACAAGTGTTTTAAAACCAAGACTCAAACTAAATACCCATGGCGTCCCATAGACCATTGTCATGGGGGCTAAGAATCTGAACACTTTCTCAAATGTGTAGTTATATGAGTTCAGATGTTGTTTTCTGGACTGATCTTCAGTTCCACAAACCATCACCAAAATTTAGAAGAAAAAAGTTATTTTGATAAGAATTACAGACACCATCAAGGATACGTACTATATTGATTCGTTGAGAACACAATGAAATCCTAATAGACAAATTTTAGTGAAAATCTCAAAAACTACAAAATAAATCATCTTGAATTCTTGCAGGTAAATGAAATAGATGCTATCGAGAGTAGTACTTCCTGAAAAAATCATGACGAAAATTGGTTACTCTGCCGAGTTATGAACTAATAAAATCAAGATACATAATATATGTAGCTTTACTTCAACAAATTTGTCACTGTAAACTTACAGAGCATAATTTTCGTTTATAGAGTCTATAGTTACATTTCATGAATACCATTTTAGTACTAATCGGAAATTTTATGGTTAAAGAGCTAATTTGCATTTTGTTAATAGGGGCCTATACAATGCAACTACTGAAAGTGACTTATTTTTAATATGAAACTGAAACTTAGCAGTGAATATATATCGCCGATGGGCTCCGTTGCTACGGGACCCATCAGTTGTTTGGCGACCGATGACGTGGGAAGTGATCGTGAGTTTTACTTAAAAGTTTATATATTGCTAATCCAGCAGCTCGCTAAACATCTCTCTCCAACTGTATGCTGCATTTGAATTAGGATTATGAACATGATCGTCGTTACGGGAGGCTCTGTTAATTGAATGTTAATAATGAGACGCCATTGTTAACACATATAAAGTCCAGTCGGTGACCCTTCGATTCTCTTTACTGGTGATAAAGCAACATAGACAAGTTATGGATTTTATTTGTATCGTGAGATAAAATTTCACACATTACTGGAAGTGATTAGACTTAACATTTATTTGTATGACGATAATAAATGTCTTTCGATGAATAATCAAAATTATTGAAGAATAACAATAAGAAACTGAGTAGATGTTAAATTGAAAAAATAAAATTTTGAAAATCAAGTATGCATTGTCTACAGAAATGCCAAGTATTATTAAAAATACGTCAAAAGTATGTATTTTTACGTTTCTAAAGTTTCCATGGCAACCGTATAATAGCATTGTAGAAATCGCACGGTAATATAATATTGTAAATTAAAAAGAGTTACTCCAATACAAAAAAAGTTACTCCAATACAAAATTAAAAGTTTACTCCAATAGAAATTTTTTTGGCAGGCGCGAGTAAAGATGTTTACACATGAAAAAAAAATATTTTCACTTCTCAAAAATACGTGATTACCACTTGGATGCCATCTTGAAAAAAAACCTTGAATTTTAGATTCCCATTTGCAACGCACATGCCAAATCTCATCATAATCGGTTGAGAACTAGGCAAGTTCCATCATACTTGGCCATATTCCAGAACTCCATCCAAAAATCATTTTAGAAACCCATTTTCAACGCACATATCAAATTGTATCATAATTGGCTGAGAAATAGGCAAGTTCCTTTCTACTTGGCCAAAATGTCTACTTGACTAAGGGAAGTATCTATGGAAAAACTTCAGTTTTGCAAGGAACTTAAATGTGTGTTCGTTGTAGTGAGGTGTCTCTTAAAGTAAGTGCCGTTTAAATGAGGTTTCATTGTAGTACATACTCAATTTGATATTTTTTTATAATAGTCCCCCTGCATATTATAGAGGCAAATATTTTTTGATTGACAATCCTTTTTGTTTCATTCGCCCATGCAGCAACCTGTATGGAGTCCGAAGAGTACATTTATAAAGTTCAAATTAAAAGTAAAATAACTGGGATGCATTTAAATCAGAACTATTTGTACCTTATAGATGATTTATATTGTAACAACATTTTTAAATCAACTAATTATGACATACAACCACATGGGATCAAAAATTACAAAATTATTTAACATAAAACAAACCACAAATTATATGACTTTTAATGGATTAACAATCAAGATTTTGTTTTTCTGTTACACACTGGAAAAAACAAAATACAAAAATAAATCAAAATCTAGGTGAAAGATTTTTTTTGTATATTGTTGGACGGACTTCTCTTATACAATTTTGTTTTATTTTCTTGACCCACTATGACAGCAGAACAATCACTTCTTGAGTTTTTAGTTTTGTTTTAAATAACAAAATTATAATCATGTATCCAAATTGCAATACATACTCACCTTTCTTTTCCGTGTCCAGCACAATAACAAAAATCGATTTAAATATTGTAATCCATCTTCTTAAATGACAAATAAATACAAGTTTAATCCATTTTTGAATTACATTATTGCTTTTAAATCATCTTACCCTAGCGTCGAGTTGTCTTGTGAGTGATTGTCGAATATTTAAACCATACCATATATTATAAAAATTATCAGCATTAATTAAATATTGAACGGATTATATTATGAAACCGTAATATTTCAGACATTTATTTTTGAAAAATAAACAATCGAACGACTGTGATACTTTAGAATATAGATCATTATCCGATTATATTCTCACCGGAACATGTAGGTGGAGACAACTCATAAATCAATGAAGTGCGATCGGTTTAGAATGAACATAAAATTGTTTATTTTTGTTTTTGATTTATTGCAATTTTATTGTTGTCAGGTATCACGATCGGCAATTTTCTCATCAATTTATAAATAAGCATATAGAATTACATTTTTTGCAGCTCTTTACGATCAAGATATTTTAACATAGCAAAAATTGAATTTTGAACTTTGTATCATCTTCTCAAATTCAAAACAATTGTATAGACAAATTTTTTTTTAATTTTATTGTTTCTTTTGATATTTAAGAAAAAAATATATTATTTAAATTTATATATCGAATTTCATTTTTTTGATTGATTTTTCAGTAATAAATAATAAAAAAAACTTCAAAAAAAAAAAAAGAAAACAAGATTTTTTGTCATAAAATAAAGATTGTCTCATGATGATAAAATGATGAAAAAAAAAAATTGAGATGTAAAAGGTAAGAAATGTTATATGTCAATAATAATTGTAGGTTGACAATTGTCAATTGTTTTGTTTATAATTATTATAACAAAAAAAATATTTTGTTGTCTTGCCATGTAAACAAAAGAATTATTTTGTAATTACAAATGATACTAAATAATTATATTCTTGTATTTGATAAACTTCAAATGTGGGATTGTGGGACAATTGACACATACAACGTGTTAGGTGAGTCGCACTATAAGTTTGCAGGGAATAAGTAAACTACCACTAATCGTAATTGAGGTACACAATAAATTAACATAATCAAGCATGCTTCTGATTGATGTAGAAGTTAATTAACATTCAAATTCAAGCCAAAACAGTCAAGTTTTTATATTCTATAAACCTTAACAGCTAGCAAGAAAAACATCTTATTGCACTGGTTTTTGACGACTGAAGTGTACCATTCCAAATAACTTTTCTTGTTATTATATATTGTCAAGAGAATAGTAGTAGGGCTAGTAGTCGTTTGAAATGACTATACATGACGTAGACATATTTTGTCGGTAGTTGTCAATACTAATGAATGATAAAAGAATTAACAATCAATTTAAAGAAAAAAAATGTTTCTAATAAATTAGCGATTCATAGAACACACTGACACACTGGATGTATGATAGATTTCTATAGTCTTCTGATTTTCAAAACGAGTAGAGAGAAATAAAAAGTAGATTGAAACACCCTATAAACATGTCATGGCCAAATGTGTGTATCACAATTTTTTTAAATGAAAATTGCAAAACTTGAAATCTACTGTGTGAGCAATTGACAACGTCCATCGTATGCTCTACTAGATTCATTTACTTTTCCATAACAAATTGTGTAAATATTTCATGAAATTTGTTTGTAAATTTTTTTATAAAAACTAATAATATAAAACTATAAAAATATTTTACTTACTGCTGCTCTCTCAAAAACGAAAGTTTAAGGACCATATAAATTAGTATTATAATGACGAAACGACAAATAATAAAAAAAAAAATGATTGGTTGTCCTCCATCTATGGGGTTCCATCTTCCATTATGTAAGTCTTGCGCCGACGAGAAATGCATTTCGTTTCTTATAGGATAACCAGCGAGGCAGTAACAACTTTAAGTAAGAATGCGATTTAAAGAAAGTATATGTAACTGGCCAGCTTCAAGAACTTTTCGTTCAGTATTTCACTTAACAGAGCGCAAATTAACGAGCAAACTCATGCCGAATTTTGTTACTTTCTGTAGAGTAAAGCTCCTAAGTATACTACTGAGAGTATCAAAGAGAGTAAAAACATCATATAAAAAAAATTCATTTGGTAAACAAACTTCCCTCCTGATTGAAAAATTTTCATTTCGCGTCGCAATACTCTCCAAGATTCCAACCTCAAAACAATAAATTTACAAATTATTTATGCTCATTATTTATATTTTGCTCATTTGCGTTTTGCTAATTTTGAGTTTTTGCTATGTTACAAAAACAATAATAAATACAAATTATATACGCGAAAATGCCGTTATTTTATTTTTATTTATACAATATTTTGAATTTATTTTTATTTTATTTAATATTTTATTTAATAAATCAACAATAAAATTTATATAAATTCCGGACAATACATTTTTTTAGGAAGAGATTTGTGAAATGAATAAAATCTATCGAATATGTACGTATCCGTTTCTTTTGTTTAGTCGTTTTGAAATCTTTATAGTAAAATGTCGGTTATTGAAACGACAATAAACTTTGAAACGACCACAAATTAATTGAGGAGGTGCGTAAACCGAGAAGGGAGATGCTTTACCAGTTAAGCAACAAACAAAATAAAAATAACAGCGTAAGGAGCAGCATTTGGGGAGAAACTACCGATGCATTGAATATCGAGGCATTATCGAAAAATGTAAGGGCGAGGCACAGAAGGCTAATGAACTCAACACCGAAGAGCGGGAGTGCTAGTTCAACGAAAAGTCGAAACGCTGTATTTCTTCTACAAGAATTAGAATTCCTGCAGCAGAATGTCGACCAAGAGGAACCAGACAGCAGATAAAACCCGACTCCAACTCCATCCAACTCTGACGCTGAAATGGTTCAACAGAGCCCGATTCCAGAATCTAGTGTAACTGCGATTCAAGATCAAAATCTAATGTTGGAGATTGAATCTGGAGGAGCATCGTCCGAACCGCGACGAAAAAGCCCACGAATACAAGCGAATCGCGTGCTCCCGCTATAGGTGGGCTCATTTTCACGATGCGTGAAAATATTAAAAAAAAGGATGAATCTTTGACTATATATTTTTAAATGGACTGCTAGTTGCTTACTTCATATGCGATCCAACATACAGTGGCGGTCAAGAGGCAAATCGTGGCGAATTCGCTAACTAAAAAGTTCGTTACCATTTAATTTATTAGGAATAATCGAAAAATCAACATTAAGATTAAATTTTATAAAAGAAAACATCATTAATATTTGAAATTATAAGCAGTTGCAAGCACTGAATATTAAAATAAACATTTATTTTTGTACTCACAGATGCAAAGAAACAGTCTTATCTGTCAATGGCAAACTGGTATCACAACCAACTACGACACACTTTCTCCCCATTTTCAGTAAAAATAAAAGAAACCGAGGAAAAATTTTGTGCAAAAATCACAATTAAAATATCTCAAATCAAATTAAATTGAATAAAACGGTGACAAAATAGAAAACTACGAAAAGGAGCCAAAAATTAAATAAAAATTTATTGATGTTGACAACTTTGACAAATCTTTAGTTTTCGTTTTTGCCGCAATTTGCCTCTTGACCGCTAGTTGTATGTTGGCATCATCATTTATTTGAAAATTATATTGAACTGTCATTGTATTAGCGGTCCATTCTAATTCTATTGTCTAAGGGATGAATGGATAGAAGAGCAGCGAACTTTAATAAGGGAAAGGGATGTGAAGGAAAAAGAAGAACAGGAACGGTTGGAGAAGGAGCACTGTGACAAACAAAAAAGTTTTATTTTGCATTTCCTCGAAAGCTCATAGCTCGATTTTGTATCGTGGAATGCCATCACCCAAATAAATTTCATAAATCAAATTTCCCCTATAATAGAAAAATTTAAAAGAGATCATTCTTCTTAACAAGTTTTTATTTTGCTATTCTTCTTATACATAGAAATTTAATTAACAAATAAACAAATAAATTATTATGAGGATAATTATTTCTTGCAGCCAACAATAAATCCATTTCCACATTACCCAAGAGGTAGGATAATTAATGAATCTTTTTTATTGAGGTATCCCCGATAGGCCTATTCCTCATAACGCAAAAAATTCGTAAAACATTTAAACACCACCATACTTGAACAAAACTTAATGAAATATACAATTTTGTCACGGAAGTACGATATTGTTATAGAAATAATGCTTAAAGGAATTATGGATTTCTGTTGTATTTTGAGCAGCATGATTTGATCCAACTCGCATTATATCACTCATTTTCAAATTTCCACCATTTTCACTGTCTATACTAAATCCTGAGTGATATATTGGGAATCTTGCTTGTCCCTCAGCCAATTATGCAATACAACAGTTGCTTTGACAATTGAACGCACTGTTATCTTACTTGCCAGTATCCGTCGCCTATAGATCCACCATTTGCTGGACAAAATTCCGAACTCATTTTCAACAATTCTCCTGGCTCTAAAGAGGCGGTAATTAAACACGTTCTTGTCTTGAGATAAGACAGATGTACTGCGATCTAGAAAAGGCCCCATTAGGTTTGCAAGAAATGGAAATGCTTCATCTGCCACAACCACAAACAGTACCACGATGTCTGTACCAGGCAAGTTATCTGGAGTGGGAAGAAATAAATTGGTACCCTCAACTATCAAAGCCCTGCCAAACTGCTATTTCGAAATACTGTAATGTCGCCGGTATAACCACTTGGTCCTATAACTACCGAAATAAACTTATAGGTAGCATCGCATACTGCAAAAGTATGATGTAACAGTACCAGTATGCGGAAATTCCTAGAACGAATAATTAAAGAATTATAATTCATAAATATAATTCAGAAATAAAAATGTTCCCTGTACTATGACGTGTTTTCCGTCCAGTGCACCTATACATTGAGGAAAGTTTCACCGTTCCTCATACTGCTTGGCTGCCTTTAACCAAAATTCCTCGCTGAATTCAGGAAAAACAATGCCGTTAAGGACTTTCCACAATTTTTGGCAGATCCACCGTATTATAAACGATGTTGTGGCTTGCCCAATTCGATAACCATATTTACCTATCGAGATCAGGCTGTCACCAAGGTATCTAAAAATTTATAAAAAAAATATATCTACATAATCAAAACTAACTACTTACCGAAGAGTAAGAGAAAACCTTGCTCCGCAGATATTGTGGTTGTCTTCGTGCTTACTCGTCAAATAACTGTGGCGACATACGGTGGAAATTATAAAATGAGTCCACGCCATTTAAATGCATCTCCTCCACAAGACTGTAATAGAACCCTTGCGATGTTCTATTTTGATTCACGGGATTACTAAAAAAGCGGCGATGGCGAGGTCTACTACACTGAAGCAACGCTACGACCGAACTCAAATGATGATTATTTGTCTCCTCAATATCGTCTATGAAGTGACCCAAAGTGGAAATTAGAACCATTGTCGAGTAGAGATGAAATGCCAACCGAAGAATTATATTAAAAAAACACACAAACAAATCGCGCACAAACAAACACACAAATAAATTACGGTACAACACAAAAAATGCTTACACAAAAACTCCGATTAACGAAATATGATTATTTTCAACATAATCGATATGATATATATATGAGTACTCTAATTCAAATTTCTTTTAATTTTTTAACACAAGAAAACGCAATAAGGCCATAAAAATAATGTATACGTAGTATCAGTACTCTAATCCAGATTTCTTTAACGTTATTAAATCACTTAATCACAGTAATTAATCACCAAAAAATCACAGTTTAACACGGCACAAGTCTACACGCTATCACAGCGAAAACTCAAATTAAATGGAATTATTTTTTTTTGTTTCGACATAAACAGATTGAGCATTCTTTATTTTGACATGGTTGCTCATTCTATACCAAATTAACAAAAAACAAAAAGACATTTTATGGCTAACTTCATTTCAAACTGCGGAGTAATATTTTGGAGTTTTACGCAGTGTTTAAATTCATGTTTTGTTCCTTTCTTTAATCTCTCTCTTCGAAAGAAAACAAAAAAAAAATTGTTTATTTCTTTCCCGGGAACGAAATTCAAAAAAACAAAATATCTCTCCTGGTATAAAAACAAAGAGAAGAGAATGAAATAGCGATCGATTTATTTCTTTTCTAAAGAGAGGAAACAAAAATTTATTTATAAACAACTAAACAAAGGAGAGAAGCGAAAAATAAACAAAAACTCGAAATTATAAATTTTAAATTTGTTCACGGTTTTACGCCACAGAATGTAACAAAATTCGGCATAAGGAAACGTCAGAATACATCAAAATTTTCACGGCATACTTTTCCTAAAAATAATAATTTTGCTGTTCACATTACAATTTTAATACTGTATTTGTCAGTTATTACGGTTTCGGTGGTTTAAGTCAAATATTCTGAAAGTGAATTTCGTCAAATTCCGTCAGGAGGAATCCTTACAGAAAAAAAAATCTTTCCTGATTCGTTGGTTACGCCTTTAGGCTTCCAAAAAGTGTTGTGTCGAAGGAGAAGGCTCTTAAATGAAAGATAGTTTTGAAAATGGATAAACCATTCCCGAAAAGATTTCTGATGTGTTGTCGGAATTTAAAACTCCCGGGCTTGATTACTAACATTAATCGACTAAGGGGCAAGGTGAAAAAGGTCAGACCATCTCAAGAAGCATTGCACTAGTTAAATTTACCAGAGGATAGAATTGAGGGAAAAGAGCAACCCTAAATATTAAATAAGCGTAGGGAAATGATTCATCCGATATGTAGGTTTGCATCAATTTGGTTGTGGCTTTGATTAATAGTGATTATTTTTTAGAACAGAATTACTATGTGAGCCTAGTGAAAAAGATACTGTTTTGCCATGCAAATAAAACAGTCTTGACCAAAGCACAGCTAAGCTATGTAGAATCATTACAACATAATTTTTTTCGAAACATTACTAGATGGTGGCAATTTAAAACTAGCCTCCACGACAGGCTTTCCATCGTGAGCTATTCTGAACGAAATTGAGGTTTAAAAATAGGACTATTTTAACTACGGTCAGATTGAAGACACGCATGAATAACTTCCAAATTTGCATCATCTGCCAAATAATTGAAAAAACCGCCAACAAATATTTCAAAGAGACTGTTGAAGTTTTTGCTGAGATCCTGGAAGGCTTCAAAACTGTCACGTTTAGCTGTTTAGTATGTCTTTAGTCGCACTGTAAAGGTTGCCACATATTTAAAGTATCAAGTGTTGTGGCATCGTCTGGTTTAATCAATTTCATCATTTCAGTATGTACCGGCTGGTTACGTCTTGCTAGTCGGAGTCAAATATGACCGATGTTACACGTTTGTAGTAAAAATTACTGACCTAACTCTCTAGATTAATTCAGCAGGACTTAATATTCTCTTAATTACATTAGAGCAGGGTGTAAATACAACCGGGCTACAAATCAAACGGACCCATTATCGATAACACCGTAAGTAAATATTAGCTGTCTGTCTTCCAATGGAAAAATTTGGTACTGGGAAGTACTCGTGAGTAGATACCCAATGGAACAAGAAATTGATTGACACGAGTAAAACACAGCCATCAGCTGTCTAGTTGATTGTTTTTTTCTTTTATAGTTGAATATTATAATAAAGACGATTAGATTGAAAATATGACAAAAAATGGACATAAATGAAGGGAAAGCATTGATATTTACCGCATTGGTATTTAAATCGATTTTTCTATAAAATGTAACATCAAGAACAAAATAATTTTCTATTAAATTTGACATTTAACATTACCAAAAATCAAAACCACTCGAACATAATAAAAACTCTCGAAAAATATCGAAAAAGTTCTAAAAGTCATCTTTTGGAATTTTCGCAACTAAAATCAACCTAGCGCAAATTTTATGCGTAAGTACTTCGGTTTTCTACACCATCGTATGAGAATGAGTAGTTGTGAATAGCTACAAGTACTTGCGAGTACTTTTCTAGGGTGAATAGAAGACAGGTAATATGTATGTTATTGGTAAATCGGAATCACTAGTATCGAGTTAGATGAACTGCAGTCTTTTTGTTAATGTCTTTAGCTTGCCTAGCTAGCTCTTTATTATTTATGTACATGCTCATTGTAGAACAATGTTAACTCATCATTTGGCTCAGAATTAAACCTATGTATTTAATATTTTTTGGTATAAATTAATTTTAATAGCTATTTCTCGCTGGATATTTTTCCTTAAATGGCTCGTACATGTGGTATATACTTCAGTTGAGTAGTATCTTTGAGTATATATATAATTATATTTCGAAGGCGGATTAAAACATAAAAAAAATTATTTATTTTCACAATTTTATTTTTTCCGTCTTATTACATTGAGTTAGATCTTAAAACTAAACTTAAAAAATATAATTTCTAATAAAATGATTATTCTTATTTAAGTGTCTAATTATTGCAACGATGCATTTTCAATATGTTATCTTGTTTAGACTTGTTGATTCTTGTTAATTCTACATTTTTGTTGTTCAACGACTTTACTTGATATGTTATATGCGCGGGAATGGAATGTTATAGAATATGACTAGTTAGCATATTTACTAGTTCATTGGAACATAACTCCTCCCGGGGGTAGAGAAAGGGCGTCCTCGTCCTTAGCTTTAATGCCCAGTTTTGCCAGTAAATCCGAATAATGCGAGTGGCTATTTTCGTTCGTTGGCGTTGAATTTAGCTTGTTTACATCCCTTATTTCCACTTTTGTGACTTGTTGACGCGTGTTGATACAGATGTAGATGACTAATATTATTATACCGATTGATGACACGGATATTCCTCCTGATAAGGACCATATCCAATATTGATGGTCTGTTTGTTTCGTGTATATTTTCGCTATTTGTTTTCTATTTTGCAGGTTTTGTTGTTCAATTAGATCGATATTGACAGTTTTAACCAGTTGTCGAGTAGCTTGAAGGTTATGTAGCGCTCCTTGTATTTCCTGTGTTTCGCTTCTTATTTGGAACGATTGGAATTTCTTATCTTTCAATATTATCGTGCAATTCCAAAATGTTATTAGGAAATTGCCTGTCAACGTGCGATTGTTTGGTCCACAATCCGATGACAATATCTCATCTTTTGCATTGTCTATTAGGATTTTATCTTCCGTGATGAAATGTATAGTCGTTTCTGTTTTTGCCGTCACGTTGCATAAACTTTTTGTCCCCATCACCAGAGGTTTGATGCAGTCGTCTTCGAATCCCTTGATTTCTGCGTGTTTCTGGACGAAGTTCTTATAATTTGTTGTTGTAAATAATTCCCGATTTGTTTTTATCAGGTGTTGAGGGTATTCCTTAATTACTGTGTCGTTGATTGTTAATGGTACGACCAGTACTGCTACCGATGTTTCATTTTCCAATTTTGGCACCTCTAATATGAACAGTAGTGTTTCTTCGTTTGCTGCTATTTTTGGTACTACATATTGCAATGCTTCTTCTGGTAGTGTAATCTTGACGCCTTGTGTGACCATTAGGTTTTTTACTATCATTAGTTCTTTTAATGACAGAATTTTATTGCTTGGCAATCCAACCTTCGTCCTGATGATAGCATCTTGGATATCTTCTAGTATAGCGTTGATTGTGTCGATATTGATGATCGTCGTAATCATTTCCATCTCGGTGATGATTATTTTGTTAACCATATTGGTATTTGTCATTGCTCTGTTTACGGTATCTGTTACCATATGTATCCTCTCGTTTATTTGCTTATTTATTCGGAATTGTTCATTATTGTTCTCTATTAAGTCGTTTGCTGTTGTTGTCAGAATTCTCAAGTCTGTCGCATCTGGACTTCCAGCAAGCCATTTCCATGCTGTGCCTAAGGCGTCCCAACGTTTTTGTCTATTTCGTTTTAATGGTTTTATTTGTTGCAAGTTATTATCTAATTTTTTACATTTTTCTTTTATAATGTTATATAATTCTAATTTATCATCCTTAATATCTAATTTGTTAGAAATGAATTTATTGATTGATTCTACTGTTAACTGTAAACTAGTTAGATTGATCGGGTGTATAATTTTTACATTTCCCACTTGTATTTTACATTCGTTTGTTTTTATTAATAATAAAGGGTCTTCATTTAAGTTTCTAATTTCTAATTTTTGAGCATTGTTATATTGAAAAACCAAAATTAATATTACTAACATTGATATTAAATACATTTTCTTACACATTTTTTTTCAATTAAATTTTTATATACCAATAATAAATTTATAATTTCCAATGAATAGATTAAAAATGGGAATTTCCTGAAATGGTAAAAATTAATTTTTAATTATTTTCTTTTATTCTTTTTATTTTGTTTTTATTTCTCTTTATATTTCTATTTGTTTGAAATGTTTTGGACGTTACTTTTTGGATTTGAGTTTCGATTGTTCTTGGTTGAGCTTTCGTCCTTATATTCGGTTTTATAAATACTATCTGATTTTCTACTAATTTAGGTGGTTCTTCCTTTATTTCGTTTTGTTTTTCCATTTTTCTAACTGTTTTATTTAAATTATTGTTGACCATTTGGAAAATATTGTTAGCTTGTGCTTGAATTTCGATCGGGTTTATGAAGTTATTTTGGTTAAATATTACTTCATTTGGAGTAAACTTAGTTGCGGAATGAACGGAATTATTGTATAGGGCAACTGACAATTCTATGGCAGCTGAAGTATCTGTGTTCGTTAATTTATGTTTGTTTGTATTAAATATTTCGATCACTGTTGCATGTGTCTTTTCTATTTGTCCATTAGACTCCGAGGAAGATGCATATTCAATTTTGATATTTAGGTTATTTAGGTATTGTTTGAATTGCCCTGATTGAAAGGTTGTTTCGTGATCGGAAATAATGCAATTTGGTATTCCAAAAAGCGTGAAATATTTATTCAGAGCATTAGTTACATCTGTTACGTTTTTGGTATTAATTGGAACCATTTGTAGATGTTTAAAAAAGGAATCAATTATTGATAGGAAACTAATTTTATTAATACTGAAAATGTCAATATGAATCCGCTCTAATGGTTTTTCAGTAACCGGTCGTGGTGAGATTTTTATATTATATGGTTTGCGATCATATTTATGAATATTGCAGATGGTACATGCATTGATGTGATTTTTGATTTTGTTGCCCATTTTTGGGAAGAAATATGATCGTCTTAATTGGTTCTCGACTTCTTTGATGCCCCTGTGTGCTCTTTCATGTTCTTTAACTATTATGGCATCTTGCCGATTCTCATTTTTAACGTCTTCAACCATTTTTGTAACAAAAACAAAATGGCTTTTCTGTGAAAAGTTTTGTCTAAAAGACACTTGGATTTTATGGTATAAACTTTCTGGGGATAGAATTGCAGATTGTTTACCATTGTGATACGTTTTCATGAAGTTGGTTATATCCTCTTGTTCAAAGGATTTACGTGCGATAATGATTCTTTTAAAATTTGGAAAAATATTTTCTGAAATGATTGTATCGATATTCTCTGAAAGCCTGAAAATAAGTTGGTTTCTGTAATAATTGATAGGTCTATCCGCGAAGTGGATGAAATAGTCATCTGAGGTGCTTGCCGAATGAATTGTTTCTAATTCATCCGAAGTATTTCCTTGAGTTCTCTGAGATTCACGTGAAGTGTTATTCTCAACCTCATTTGAATTTAGTTCTCTCATTTCATCTGTAGTTGGCATTCTGCTTAGAGCATCCGCCACAACGTTTGCTTTCCCTTCTTTGTATTTTACTTCGTAGTCATAGTTCTCTAACTCGAGCCTCCATCTTAGAATTTTAGAGTTTTTTTCTGATGACTTAATAAAAGTTAAAGGTTTATGGTCTGTTACCAATGTAAATTTGCCTCCGTACAGGTATGGCTGATATTTCTTTACGGCCCATATTATCGCTAAAGCCTCTTTTTCGTTGGTTGCGTATCTCATTTCCGTAGAATTTAATACTATGATTCTTTCGGCTTTTTTATAGACAAATATATTATTTTTGATGCATTCCATGTAGAATTTAATGTTCGTGAAGCGAACGCTATAGGTTTTTCAACTTTGTTTTGAATCTGTGAGAGGACTGCGCCCACTGCATAATCCGAAGCATCCGTTGTTAGGATGAAGGGTTGTGTGAAATCGCGGGATACGTCAGTATTTGATCGGTTGCTATGGTGTTTTTAAGCGTTTCGAATGATTTAACATAATCGGGGTCTGCCATGTTTAATGGTATGTCTTTCTTCAAATACTTTGTCATGTTTCTTGCAATTTTGGAATAGTCCTTTATAAATCTTCTGTAATAACCAGAAAGTCCCAAAAATTGTTTAATTTCTTTTTGGTTTCTGGGTAGTGGCCAGTCTAATATTTTCTGTACTTTCTCCCTGTTTGGTTTTACACCATCCTGGGTTATTATGTGTCCTAAAAATTCAGTCTCTCGTTTCAGAAATTCGCACTTGTCGAGTTGAATCTTAAGGTTGAATTCTGAGAGTCTTTTTAGAATAATGTTTAGATTATTTAAATGAGTCTTCAAATTTTCCCCTACAACGACGATGTCGTCAAGGTATACATGACATATTTTGCCTACTAGTCCCTGTAGGACATTGTTCATGGCGCGCTGGAATGTCGCCGGACCATTCTTTAAACCAAATGGCATCCTACAGAACTCAAAGTGTCCTTTGTCTGACGAAAAGGCTGTTTTGGCTTGCGACTTTTCGTCCATTAGAATCTGGTGGAAGCCAGACTTTAGATCTATAGTTGAAAAATAAGTGGATTTTCCTAAACTATCTAATATTTCCTCAATTTGAGGAATTGGGAATTTGTCATCGATCGTTTTTTCATTTAATTTTCTATAATCTATGACAACTCTTATTTTTCTTTTCCCGGAGGCATCCATTTTCTTGGGGACCACCCAAATTGGTGCCGAGTAAGGGCTTTTGGAATGACGGATAATGCCGTTATTCAGCATTTCTTGAATTTGTTCTTCCACATCCGCTTTAAAATGATGTGGGTATCTGTACGTTTTTGTATATACGGGTGCTTCATCGCATGTAAAAATTGTGTGTTTAATTCCTGTTGTTGCTGATAGTTTTTCATTTGGTTTCAACAGTACTGCTTGGTTATTGTAAATAGTGTTGAGGAGAGCTTTTCTTTCATTATCACTGAGATGTTCTATCCTAATTATCTTCCTAATA
This sequence comes from Tipula helvola, assembly GCA_963556165.1. Taxonomy (NCBI): domain Eukaryota; kingdom Metazoa; phylum Arthropoda; class Insecta; order Diptera; family Tipulidae; genus Tipula; species Tipula helvola. The sequence goes on from OY744481.1 coordinate 233,838,487, forward strand.
TCTTCCTCTTTGATTGGATCATTACCAAAAATAGGTATAGGTTTTATCGTCTCGAAGTTGTTAATTTTCAACTTGAGTTTCGGTAATGCTTTTGGTGGTATGGGCTCACTTGTTAAAATTCTAACTGTTGTTTTGAGGTTAGTGGCCTTGTAAAGACCAGGTTGGATGGTAATTTTATTATTTACTCTACCATACTCTGGTACAACCCATTCGCCGTTCTCTGAGGTTTCGAACGTGACTGTATGGTGATAAAAATTTTCTGCTGGATAATAACGGTAAAATTTAAATTTTTGATCGTTTAGGGAAATGGTGTTTGATCCATAATCAATGTTGGCATTCATTTTAGCCATTGATTCTGATCCTAGAATACCGTCAAAAAATCTATGAAAATCTAATTCATAGTACGTTTGAGGGGGTAAACTTTTACTTATTAAATTAATTTTTCCTTTTTTATTTAATTTATGAATTCCAAGAATGTTTCTCACCGAAGTGTTTTGTAATTCTAGGAGCTGATTGGGTATAATATTGGGCTTAATAATGTTTTTGTTAGCGCCCGTATCTAACAATAGAGTAATTTTTTGGTTAGTTTGTTTATTGTGGCATTTGAGATACGGTAGGAAGTTTAATCTTCCGTATCCGATTCTGGATCCGCTTGAAAATTTACTTCGAGTTCCGTTGATGGTTCCTCTAAATTTAAATTTTCAATTCCATGTTCCTCATTGTTTGAACTAACTTCGTGATTGTACACCATTTTCTTGTTGAATGTGTTTCTAGATCTCATAGAAACATCTACATCCATGGGAATAGCCTGTTCTCTAACTGAACCTGGTTTTTTGAAATTTTGGTTGTTTGAGTTCCAGTCTTTTTGTTTTTGAAAATTATGGTTATTAGAGTTCCATTCTTTAGGCTTTTGGAAATTTTGGTTAGTTTTATTTTGAATGGACGGACCTTGATTATTCTTGTGAGAATTATTTGAAATTATCTCGTTTGAGTTGAACTTACAGAGGAAAGCGTATGCTTCCTCAATGTTCTTGGGTTTTGCCGCTTGGGCATAACCGAAATATGGCTTTCTTAAGCCGGAAATGAATGCTGCAAGTGCATCCTCTTCAATAAAAGTGCAAATCGCTTGCCATACACTTCTTTTTGTTTCGCAAGCGTTTTAATATTTTGGACGATCTCCTTCGTCCGATTATAGAAACTGTGAATTGTCATAGTTTCGTTTTGCTTATTTGCCCATAGCTGGGACTTATAATACGCGAGTTCCTGCTTATCGCCTAAGGCTTCGAGCAGTATTTCTTTTATTTCCTGGAATGAACCAGGGTCTCCTGCAAGGCATAATATATCCTTTGCCTTACCTTCTATTTTGTTCCTCACAGCTTGTACATAAACTTGAAATTGTGCCTGAGGGACTATTTGAGCAAATAAATTCAGTGTTTCCTCGGCTGTTTTCAACCACGAGGTCACCTGTTTTTTATTACCGTCGAAAGAAGGAATCGACTTGATAGGGTCAGGAATTCGGAATATATCGAAAACTGTTCGATTCTCTCCCGTTTCTTCCTTGGGATTAGGGGCTGGTGGTGCCTCAACCTTTAGGCTGAGGTACTGCAGTACCTGATCCTGTTCAGTATTCTTCTGAATCAGGTTAGCTAACTGGTTTGTTATCGCTGCCAGTTGCTCATTTAACTTTTGTGATTGTTCCTCGTTCATCTCTTCACGAGTTTCTTTTTCTATTAACTTTATACCTCGATTAGCTATAAAGTATTCAAGATTTTTCTTTTCTCTCGTGCAGTTTTTCTTGTTACGAAAAATTTTGTCTACCTTGACCTAGCACTGGGAGATTGAAATATTCGTCTTTTCGCGTCTATCTTATAGTGCGCGACGGTTGACGTTTCCCACAAAATTCTATCACTTTCCTACACCTATCTTGTAGTATGCACTTGTTGTGATTAAATTTCTAATTTATCGTGTCTATCTAGTAGTGCACGATTTTGGCAAAAACAAAATTTATTATAAAATAAAATTAAACCCTTACCTTGTTTTGCTGTCGTGGATGGTTTCGGTCCCAAAGTGTAGCAGTGGTGTGTGTTTATTGGCGGAATCACAACTCCTCTCGGCGGTGTTTTCACCTTCAGCCTAGGATGTCACTTTTTTCTTATTTTTAAAATTGTCACAAATTTTAAATGTCACAAAAAAAAAAAGTTGAAATAATTATTCGAATTATTTCCACGGATTCACTCTTATAAACAGTTTTTATTCGCTGTTTTTATGCACTTAACACAATACACTTGAACTTTCACTTTGCCGTACGGCTGCGCCAATTATATTTCGAAGGCGGATTAAAACATAAAAAAAATTATTTATTTTCACAATTTTATTTTTTCCGTCTTATTACATTGAGTTAGATCTTAAAACTAAACTTAAAAAATATAATTTCTAATAAAATGATTATTCTTATTTAAGTGTCTAATTATTGCAACGATGCATTTTCAATATGTTATCTTGTTTAGACTTGTTGATTCTTGTTAATTCTACATTTTTGTTGTTCAACGACTTTACTTGATATGTTATATGCGCGGGAATGGAATGTTATAGAATATGACTAGTTAGCATATTTACTAGTTCATTGGAACATAACTATATATATAGAGGAATCACCAAACCAAAAAAAAAGTTGTAATACTACCTCGCTGCAAGATGAGAGCGCGACAATCAGCATGTTTTTATACAAGTAGAATGAATAATAATAATGAAACGAAGAAATAACCTTGAATGGTACTGAAAGCACTTTCAATAAATATATAAAGATTTAATTAGCTTTATTTGATTCAAAAAATGAAAGAACTTTCAATTAATTTATTTTCGAAGATTATTTTAAAAAATGAAAAAACACACAAAATTTTAATTGATTTATTATAATAATTTATTTGAAGATACAATTATTTTAATGTGTTTTGTATGAGTTCTTGAAGACGACTACTTTTTATTTTATTTTTGACGTACCGAACATAAAATCGCTTCCAAACAACGTGAAGTATAACTTAATTTGACATATAACTTATTCATCTTGCAACACTGTTAAATTACGTTAAATTATATTCACGTCTGAAAATGGCTATAACGATTTGACGTTTAGTAAGTTACATACTAATTTTATAATCGACCTGTCAACAAATTAAATGTTGAGTAGGTAAGTTACAATTACAATTTTTCTTATATTTAATGTAGTTTTAAACCTTTCTTTTATTTTTCAGAACGATCTAAGACTACCAAATGGTTTTAAACCAATTATGGACATTTATACAGATAAGTTCTTAATAATTTTAATGTATAATATTAATTTTAGATTTTGAATTATTGTTTTCTGTTTTAGGTTAATTTCAACATTACATTGGAAAAATAAATACATAAGTATAATGTATAATAATAATTAGTTGGTATAAATTTTAAATTAAATATATTTTAATTTTAATAAAGTGTTTAAATTATAAATAAATTGTTTGTTTTTTAATATGTGAATTGTGAAGTTATTTTGGATCTTTAACATATCCGCGCCCTTGAAGTAATTAGTTCAAAAATAAGTAATCTAATTTAAATTCAGTGTATTTATATAAATAATCAAAAAATTTTATTATATCAAACTAAATTTAAAGTAACCAAATCCTTCACATTAAGTTAACACACAATTTTTACAATAATACTTTAATATTTTATAAATCTTCGTTCTAAAGTGATAATATTTATGGTTTGGTTTGAGTCTCCGATTCAAGTGGCAAGACACTGATTTTATTAATGGACCTCTTGAATACCGATTTAGATGTTTTAACTGTTACTACACGAATACGATTGTCAGAACCGGGATGTGTCTGAGTGATTCTACCCATAACCCAGTTTAATGGTGGCGAGTTATCCTCATGTAGAAGAACTAATGAACCAATCTTGTAATCGTGACTAGAAGTAGTTTGCCATTTATATCTATTTTGGAGTTCGTTTAAATATTTTGTTCGTTGAATGATTTTTATAAAAGTATTGAGTGCAACATTTAGTTCATCCGATGTAAGTGCATTAGTAATCTTTAATTGTACCTTTAATTTGAGAATTTTGATAAATCGAAGAATTACAGTTGTAACTTGTAACGCAAAGAAGCTTGGTAAATAATGAATATCGATGAAATAAATTCCAAGACTCCATGTCACTGCAAACTGGCACTGCTGTATGCTGTCGGACATCTAAATTTAATAATTCTGAGCTAATCTTTAAATTAGGATTTTTAGGCCAAGTTGACTGATTTTGTCGAAGAAACAGTGGGCCTGACCACCATAGATCTTGCTTCAGAAATTCGTTTGGCATTAATCCTCTAGATACTAAATCCGCTGGATTTTGCGAAGTTGGAACATAGCACCAGCTGGCTATCGAAGAACTTTCCTGTATTTGGGTGATCCTATGTGCTACAAATGAAGCAAATTTAGCTGGTTCAGATTTAATTCGTAACAGTGTTATCTCCGAATCTGACCAAAGATAAATTTGATCAAACTGCATATTCAAACTGTCGACGAGTTTATTCACTGTTTGCGACAAAAGCAGTGCAGCACAAAGCTCCAAACGTGGAATCGTCTGCTTCTTTAATGGAGCAACTCTAGACTTTGAACAAATCAACTGAACGTGTTGGGTGTTATAATTATCTGTGCTTTTCATATAAACAACACAGCCAAAACCCTTTTCCGAAGCGTCTGAGAAGCCATGGATCTGCACTGATTGGTATTGAGGTACTAAGATACATCGAGGAATTCTTATTTGATTTAACTCAATTAGTTGTTTTTTAAATTCGATCCACTGATCCCGAATTTGGTTTGTGATCAAATCATCCCAATCGATTGTGTGCAATGCCCATATTGCCTGCATTATAAGTTTAGCAAACAATATCATTGGGGAACATAATCCCAAAGGGTCAAATAATTGACAAATCTCTGATAAAATGTTTGGTTTAGTACAAATTGTGTCTAGAGAAAATTTGGAAAAATTCATTTCGAATTTATCTTGCGAAGTGTCCCAACAAAGTCCGAGTACCAATGATATTTTCGAAGTAGATTCAGTAGGTACCGAGAGACTAGGGACATTTGAGGAAAATTTCCTTAACTGAAAACCGCCTTTAGTTAATAATTTGGTTAGTTCCTTCTTTAAGTTTAGTGCATCAGTAACATTATCAGCTCCGGTCAGAACGTCGTCGACATAAAAGTCGTTTGTCAAGACCGCTGATGCTACGGGAAACGAAGCTGTTTCATCGAACGCCAATTGTTGTAAGGTACGAGTTGCGAGGTACGGAGCGCTTTTAGTACCATATGTAACTGTGCGCAACTTAAAACATTGTATATTATCTGTTGCATTATCTCTCCACCAAATTCGTTGTAAATCTTGTTGGTCATCTTGTATGAGTATTTGCCTGTACATTTTAGTAATGTCGGCTGTAAAAGCAACTATGTGAGTCCTAAATCGAAGTATGATAGACAGCAAATCTTGTTGAACCGTGGGACCTTTATTTAGGCAATCATTTAGAGATATATTGGACGCTGTTTTCGAAGATCCATTAAATACCACTCTTAATTTAGTAGTTGTACTAGTATCTTTCATTACACAATGATGTGGCAGATAGTATGCCTTATTGTATGAATTATTTATACTATGTGGATCTTGAACTAACATCATATGTTCTAACGACAAATACTCTCTCATAAAATCACGGTATTGCTGATAAATTTCAGGCTCACGAATTAGTTTCCTTTCTATAGAATAAAATTGTTGAAGCGATGTGAAGTTTGAATGACCAAGACATTGTATATTGTCATTTACAGGTAATGAGACAGAATACTGACCGGACGGGAGACGCTTGACGTTCTTAACATAATGGTCTTCACAGAATTTTTCTTCTAATGAAAAATTATTTTTAACATGAATTGTTTCTATTTCCCAGAAACGTTTCAAATCATTGTGAAGACTTTCATTAGTACACAATACAGTGGCTGGCCCTTCATCAAGCCTTTGACGAGAACCTACCCTACCACTAATTACATAACCGAACACGCTCGACATAAATGGTGGTAGCTCCTTAAGCACAGTGATAGCTTGACCGCTAAACAATTGATTGTACATTTCAGCACCAAGTAACATATCGATCTTGTTTGGTACATGGAAATACGGGTCAGCTAACTGAATCTCGGCAGGAATCAAATTTAAGTCAATATTGACAGGATTAGCTGGTAAATTGTTCGTGATTCTTGGAATTATAAAGAAATCAAGTGTCGCAGAGAAATTAGATATTCTGGATGTAATAGTTAGAGAAACCTTTGCCTTAAGTACGGTTTCAGTTCCACCAATGCCAGATACGACTTTACTGGTTGATTGTTTTTTCAGCTTTAATAATTTAACAATACTTTCAGTCACGAAGTTTAGATGTGACCCACTATCTAGTAATGCCCTACATAACAGTTTTCCATTGGATCCTGTTGCAACATTAAGCAATGCAGTTCCAATCAGAATCTGTTCGACACTTCTTAAACTAACTGAGTTTTTGACTTGAGTATTGCTTAGCTGACACGAAGATAACCCAGATATTTCAACACTACTTGATTCTTCTCGACGATTATTAGCAGAATCATTTCCGTTAAGTCCTGTAGTTGCTGTTAAGCTCTTAGTATTCCGAGCACTTGAATTTGTCCCAAAATGAAGCAGGTCATTATGTTTCAAAGAACATTTGCTACATGGTGGTTTATCACACATTCCAACTTTGTGCTTAGGACTTAAACAATTGGTACACAATTGATTACTCCGTGCATGTTGAAAACGCATTTGCGGAGTTACCTTAATATCTAAGAAACCTGGACAATTTATTATTAAATGTGATCCGTCACAATACGAGCACTTGATATTATTGGAAACTAAAGAGATTGATTTTCCTTTTGAATAATGATACCGTTTGTTTTCAACTGGAGACTTTGAATTGGTTGTCACCTTGATGGCGTCTAAAATGCGTACACGATTTCGCAAAAAATTGATAAATTTTTCGAAGTTTAATAATTTATTTGTTTCTGAATTTTTAATTATATATATTTTAGATGACTTATCGAGTTTTTCGGTTAAATGGTGGATTAGCATTAAATCCCATTTTTCGACCTCGATATGCAATGATTTTAGAGCACTGTAATTTTTTACACAGTGGTCAATAAATGTTTGTAATGAGACTGCTGAATTTTCATAAGGAGACTTTATTTCATACAGTTCTTTCATGTGAATTCTTTGTATCACAATGGCATTATCGTAGCGTTTACACAATGCTTCCCATGCCACGTTGTAATTATCGGAAGTTACCGGAAGGTTTTCTATTAAATGATACGCTTTTCCGGCACGAATATGTGATATTAAATAAACAAACTTTACTGTATTATCGATGGTAGGTTTGTTATGAATTAGATTTTTAAAAATGTCCCTAAATGCTAACCATTCACTCTCTAAACCACTAAATGTTGGTAACTTGAGCTCTGGGAGTTTTATCGACATTACTGGAATATTTTGTTCTATTTGGGTGCTATTAGCTGAAGCGTCCTCATAATTGGGTTCTTTTGTTTGAGTTTCTACTTTCTTTAGATCATGAAGCTTATTTAACAATGCGCTTTCAACATATTCGTAATCATCTTCAAACGATATACGATCAGTTGCAGCATCTTCATTTAGGATCTCTATCTTAAGTTGGACTTGATGATAATTGTCATATACCAACTGTAGTCTACGAATATTAGACTCAACTTCCCCTATGGTCTTTAGACTTAGTAGTTTGTTTCTAAATTGGGTTAATTGTCCCTTAAATGCGGCACGTTTCCTTTTTAATGTATCTACAGTCACAGTTCTTGATTTAGGCCTAGAATCCCTATTACTGGCGCGATCACTACTGTCGGAATCTTGGTCTGACATTATTATTTAACTTTACTTGACCCGATTATACAATTAAAAAACTAACGAATCACTATTTTGCCACCTGACACAAAGCAGCAGTTATTTCTGCTTACCCAAAATATTAAAATAAACAATAGAATATTACCCTAGAAATTTAAATATTAGTGTAACTTACAACTTATTCTGACTTAATGTCAGTGAATATTAATGTAACGAACAAGTTACAATGATTCCAGTATGTACGTTGTCGTGATGATTTAATTTGACTTATACCAGCTCGCTTTCCAGTAGCTGCAACCGGTGATGTTGAGACTTGCAATTTGGCGATGAATAAATATTTACTGGAATGCCTCCAAATGGTTGATTACGAAGTATTTGTACTTTAATGAAATTGACGAAGTAGTACTCGAATGCTTAATTCGTTTATGTAATTAATATTACACGATGACTCCACGTGATTAACTATGGTTAACTGATGCGGGAACGTGATATTTAGTAATATCGATGTAATGCGTTAAACTGGACGATGAATCGTATAACGATCGGTGCAATCGAAGAACTAGCCGATGTGTCGCTTATGTTCACGATGATGCTTTTAATTGAATGAACCTCGTGAAATAATATTGATTTCCACATGAGTTAAATTCACAATTTGATGATGTTGAACACAGCTTTTTCTTGAAATATTTTCAAGTTGATTCCGACTTTAAAATGAATTTATTGATGTGTAACACGGTTATACGTATGATGAACTTCTGTGGTAGCGCAATAAAATTAAATATTTTTATTTTATGTCTACCAACATAAATCATAAATTAATCCGACGATATAATATTGCTAAATTAATTTAGCTAATTATTGATAATTAATTATGTGATGATTTTTATAAATCGAAGATTAATTGGATGGAGAAACACGAGGTAACTTTTTCCTGATTAACAAGATGGCTGTACCTTTCACGTATGTATTATGTAATATTGAAGCACGCGGTTTCGCCATCCGGCTCGAAGGACCAAAAAATGAAAGCACTTTCAATAAATATATAAAGATTTAATTAGCTTTATTTGATTCAAAAAATGAAAGAACTTTCAATTACATAATTTATTTTCGAAGATTATTTTAAAAAATGAAAAAACACACAAAATTTTAATTGATTTATTATAATAATTTATTTGAAGATACAATTATTTTAATGTGTTTTGTATGAGTTCTTGAAGACGACTACTTTTTATTTTATTTTTGACGTACCGAACATAAAATCGCTTCCAAACAACGTGAAGTATAACTTAATTTGACATATAACTTATTCATCTTGCAACACTGTTAAATTACGTTAAATTATATTCACGTCTGAAAATGGCTATAACGATTTGACGTTTAGTAAGTTACATACTAATTTTATAATCGACCTGTCAACAAATTAAATGTTGAGTAGGTAAGTTACAATTACAATTTTTCTTATATTTAATGTAGTTTTAAACCTTTCTTTTATTTTTCAGAACGATCTAAGACTACCAAATGGTTTTAAACCAATTATGGACATTTATACAGATAAGTTCTTAATAATTTTAATGTATAATATTAATTTTAGATTTTGAATTATTGTTTTCTGTTTTAGGTTAATTTCAACATTACATTGGAAAAATAAATACATAAGTATAATGTATAATAATAATTAGTTGGTATAAATTTTAAATTAAATATATTTTAATTTTAATAAAGTGTTTAAATTATAAATAAATTGTTTGTTTTTTAATATGTGAATTGTGAAGTTATTTTGGATCTTTAACAGGTACACAAATTCATTTTTTCGTTTGGTTTTTAAATTTTTTTTTATTTTCATTTTCACAAAACATTATAACCTTTTATTTACCTATACATAATTACATACTCATCCAAGCATAAGCAATATTATTGTCGTTTCTCATTTTTTAAATAAATTTTTTGGTTTTCCGTTACAATAAAATGTTTCATTAGTCATGAGACGAATAAAACAAAGTGTCTGAAGTTTAGTGGTATTTTTTAAGTAAACTTTAGCACCTATTAAAGAAATGTTTTGTGTATATTATTGGTAATTTAAAAAAGTCATTGTTTTTCAAAATATTTCAAATACATATTTTATTTAATTTGATTAATTCACATGATTATTTATTTATTTCTAATCTACAGATATTTTTTTCTTAGATTTTTATAAGATTTCTTGCTGCTACTGGAAATATTGGTTCTCTTTCTCTTCATTTTTTTATTTAAATGCTTATTATTCGGTATAACTTTCAATATTTTATTTTTGATATTTTTGTCCTTAAGCGAATTATTAAAATTTTTAATGGTAAATCTGATTAAAACTTTGACAATAAATTTCATTATTTCATGTTTGTGAGATTCACAATGGCTGAAGAAATTTTGCTTTTGAGATATTACGGAAATCATTTTTGTCAATACATTCGGTTGCCATTTAAACTGTTTGAAAAATTTATCAAATATTGAGACAATTTCCTTTACATAATTTTCAAATATATCTGATGGTGTAGTCAAACTTCCGCAAGGAAGTTGTTGTTCCGTATAATTTGAATGATAAGCGCGTAAATTTATTAGTGTTGCTGTTTTTTTCTCGAAATTTTTAGTTTCTTTAAAATAATAATTACAAATTCCACATTGGTTTTTAAGAATAAATTTGTGTGCCAACCATCCAGCTACGTATGCATTTGCGCAATTTTTTAATGCAACACATTTTATTATTTTATTTTCATTAATAATTTGAAGGATATCTTTTATGTCATTTTCTTCATCATCGAGCATTGCAGCCTCCACAGTTTCTAAATCAAGCTCTTCATCAATGTGTTCGTTTGCATCAGTTTCTGTAAGTGGTGTAGATGACGTTTGTTCCAACAAATTAATAGCATTAGAATATTCATAGCCACTGAGGTTGGATGATTTCAAATTTTGAAAACAAATAAGCTTTAGATTTTTGCATACACGAAAGGCTGAAGGATTTTTTTCATATGTTCCTCTGTTTGTGCGAAGCATTGATATATTATTTTCTAAGGGATCTTTATTAAGATGCTACGTTATTAGAAAATGTTGTTGGGAATCCTCGGAAATATGATCCCACAGACCTAATACACCATTAATGGTTTGTTGAAGACCCGTAAAACAATAAGGTATTGCCATTTTTGCATCGGATTTCCAAAGCGCTATTTGTTGTGATGCATTTGTTAAATTTTCGATAATGTCTATTTGTTCTTTGGAAATTGCGCTTTTATCTGGATTTTTTGAAAATTTAGTGGCACTGTTTAAATTATCGAAAAGTTTGTTGACCCAACCAATAAATACAGCTGTAGAAGTGGCTATAGTTTTTTCAGCTTCTGAGAAAAAGTCATTTGCGATTGCCGCAATAATTCCCGTAGAAACTCCATTGCTGAACACTTGAGTGGCTAATTTTACGGATAGCTTCTCAAATGAATTTGGTCGTATATGCTCCGTCGTTAATTTGTAAAATATTTTAATTGTACCTTCATCAAAATCAAAAAGTTTCTCTAAAATTTTCCAAGAAACTCTACCAAACTGTGTAACTATATCAGCACTAATTAACCTATTTCTTAAACTTTTTATCAGATGTAGCGGATCATATAAAAGAAATATTTTTTTTTCATTTAAGAAAAAATAAGGCTTTGGCACCGAAGCTCCTAACAATTTATAGGCACTTCTGTTGTTACTGCCTTGGTCACACAATTCACAACACATATATCAAATCCAATTCGTGTTACTTCAGAAATACAGTAAGTGATAATTTGATGCAACTCATCACCTTTGACATTACCGATATAAATACCCAAAGTTTGTTTCCAATTGCTGTTCAAACCACGTAACATAATAATCAAACCATGAGTTGCAATGATGTTTTTTCGACCTAAATGACCATGATCTAAAAATCCATATATTATATCTTCTGAAGTACTAAATTCTAATTCTGGTTTGATTGCCATTTCATCTAATAACAACACACATTTTTTATCCATTTTTGAAAGAAGTGCACTCTTGGTCTGCAACATGTCTGCGACACTTTTCTTATTCCAGGAGAAAATAAAATGTTTGAGTGCCATCTTTGAATGGTTGACACCGCAGGCAATGAAAATTCTAATTCTAACATATACTTATAAAGGGATGGAGATTTATAGTAAAACTTTAAATATAAATCTCGTTCGACATTTTGCCAATGAGAATTAGCTTTATGATGCAACTGGGACAAAATAAATGTTCTTACCGGATCACTTTTATGACTAAACATTTCATTAATTTTTTCTATAACTAAATTATCTGAGTCTAAAGAATATAATTTCTTTTGTTTTGGTGAATTAAATATGAATCTAGGAATTTTCGTTGAATTTATTATATTGGCTTTTTTTCTTCTAATATCAGGCGTGACAGGAAATTGATCTTCAGTTATTTCATCATTATCATGAAAATTAGATAAATAAATATTAGATGTACGGTTTGAATATACTCTCAAATTTGGGCCGGCAGGTGATCGATTTCCTTCCAGTGACAAATGATGGTCTTCAAGGAATGGCGAAATATTGTGAGATAGATCATCTATAGCAGTAAAACATTGAACTTCTGGCAAAATCAATGTTTCTTCTGTGATATTAGTAGCTTTTCTTTTGAATATCTTTCTAATTTGTATATTTGGAACAGTTAATAGAGCTTCACATTCTTTATCCATATTATGTTGATCACATGCACAAATATTTGGGTACGAAACGGGATACACATTTTCATTTAAAATTTTTTTTGTTCCTAAAATACGAATATCGTTATCGTAGAAATGATTTTCACAAAATTTTATGGGTGTTTTAGACTTTTCTGCGATTGTTTTCAATAATTTGTTGCCTGAATGTTTAATCCACACATTCCGTCTTTTATCACTAGGCAAACTAAAAAATGATAGAAAACTTCCACTTCTAGAAATATTTGAACATCTTTCATATACACAGGGATATGACATTATTGAAACAAATATTATACGCTGTTTATAAACAAAAATACATTTACTTTTAACTAACTAGATTACTAGAACTGCAGGGAAAAAATTCAAATTTCGAACTGAATTGAGAAATAAAAAAATAAACAAAGAGTAATTAAAATAAAAAACATTCAGCTGAAGCACTAATACCAATACAATACTCATATTCGTACAGGAAATATTTATATAATGGCTTTTGCTATCCTATATACATACAGGAAATATTTATATAATGGCTTTTGCTATCCTATATACATACATATATAAATTCAAAATATTTTTATAACGGTATTTTGATCAACTACGCTTACGAAATAAAAAGGGACAATTTAAACGGGCATACAAGAAAAATTTTTTGGCGACAAACATTAGCATCAAAAATAATAAATTGGCATCACAAATAATATTTTGGCACCACATATGAAAAAACAAACAAATATTTTTGAAGGACATTATTAAATACTGTGGCGACAAACATTGACATCAAAATTAATAAATTGGCAACAAATATAATATTTTGGAACAGAAAAAAATAATTTTTAGTAGTAAAAAAAAAAAAAAAATTCGTGACAAAAAATTAAATTTAATCGATACAAATTATTTAATATTTGATGGGGGATCGATATAAAATATTGCAGTGTCATTAATAGATTCTATATAATCCGCTCCTACGTGCGGCACACAGTGCGACATGTTTGCCTATCCTGGCTCCTACGTCCCTCGAAGTTTAAATCTAAGGCCCCTCGGAGGGCTAAGCGGGGGGGAGCGAAGCGACCTCCCGCGTGCCCGTGAGAGTTACCGAAGCCGTTAGCCTCTCCAATTCTAAGTTAAATTAGGGATCTCCATTTTCCAGAATATTTTAAAACTAATTTAATTTTTTTAATTTTTAATTTATTTATTTATAACTTTGTTGCCAGTTAATTATTTTTGTCGCCCAAAATGTTTATTTCGATGCCAAAAAATAATTTTTGTGTACCCTTCCAATAGTGCCAAAAAATTATAAATGTTGCCAAATTATTATTATGATGCCAAGAAATTTTTGTTTGTTGCTCATTAATTTGTGCCGTTTTATTATTTTTTTGTATCTCAAATATTAATTTTTTGTGTGCCGGTTTATTGCCAGCCAAATAAAAATAACAATTTAAAAAACAATTTGTGTGTTGCAGTTGATTTTTCAACAACTGGGAAAACTACCTCATTCAATAAACTGAAATTGAACATTGACCTTGAAGTGTTGTGATTTATACAACCGCATAAAATTGTATTTCTTCCGAAAGAATACTACGGGAAGAAGTAACCACCCTATTTGATATTCTCTGCTAATGTAATATCACATTTTTTATCCATATTTTCTAATTAATGCCAAACACACTATTTTGGACATAACAGGGTTATCAGTTCAATTGGAAATCCAATATAATAAAGTTCACATTTTGTTTTCTCACAGTAAATCATATTCTGTTTGGCTAAGTGTTCTATAAACTACAACTCTTCAAACGCAATGTTCAGTTTCAGTTTATTGAATGAGGTAGTTTTCCCAGTTGTTGAAAAATCAGTAGGCCCTTAATTTGCTATTTAGCGCAATAACGCTCCAATACAAAAGAAGTAACATTGCCTCAAAATTATATAAAAATATTGAACATAATTAGTTGCCTAGGGAAATATTCGCAATCTAGCAAGATATTCGCAATCTAGCAAGACTAAAAATGTAATATGAGGTGCTTATAAAACCGTGTGGGATAAGATTCCCTGCGATTTTACATAATTTTTGGAAGATTATCTATGTATATCAGAAAAACATTGAACTTCTGGCAAAATCAATTTTTCTTCGGTGATATGAGCAGCTTTTTTTTTTGAATGTCTTTCTAATTTGTATATTTGGAACAGTTAATAGAGCTTCACATTCTTTATCCATATTATGTTGGACACATGCACAAATATTTGGAAATGAAACAGAATACATTTTTATTTAAAACTTTTTTTGTTCCTAAAATACGAATATCGTTACCGTAGAAATGATTTCACAAACTTTTATGGGTGTTTTAGACTTTTCTGCGATTATTTTCAATAATTTGTTGCCTGAATCTTTTATCCACATTCCGTTTTTTATAACTACTTAGGAAAATTGAAAAACGATAGAAAACTTCCATTTATACAAATATTTAAACATCCTTCGTATTCGTGTTAATAAACAAAAATACTTTTACTTGTAACTAGAACGGCAGAGGTAAAAATGTCCCTACAAAAACGTTCATTTGATTTTTTATTCCAGAAATCTTAAAATGTAATAAGTTCATAGTTTCAAAATTAAATTTCAACAGATTTAAAAATCAAAAACCACATGACCCACACAATCATTTTGTACAACATCGACACAAAACAAATATCACTCACACATTCACACTGTTCTGTACGATCAAAACATTCAAAACGAAGAAAATAGGAAAAAAAATGTTCTACATTTTAGTTTTTAAATCGTTTTATTGTGGTTTTGTTGTATTTGTATTATATGTACATCTACGATACGAGCGGAAAGAGGAAAAGTTCAAGATTTTCAACTACAAATCTTACTGTATACTTCGATACATTGCAACCTAAATATATTATGCACAAAAAATTAGAAAAAATTTGTAAATCATACAAGTAACGCTATCTATTGAGGTAGTATTACAATTGGCGTGATTCCTCTATATAATATACTCAAAGGTAGTATGTAATTTGTGTACCATCGCTATTTTTATTCCATAAATTGTCTACATCTCGTTGCGGACGTGATATATGAGAATTTGAAAGTGCTAGATTTTCTATATCCTGAGATGTAGAAGGTATTGGTTGTGAGTGGCCGCATTTGCTACATTTGTTCTTGAAGCACTTCAAGTTTTGTGGTTTCTTCTTCATTTATTAATGCTTCACAATTTGGAATAAAAGCACGATAACAAATAACTCTTCTCCTACGCTACACTATTATTAAACTATTACCTTGGACTATTTGCTGCTCTATTGCACACAAAACGAATTCTTCTGGATTATTGCTCCCTTAAATATACATTTTATCTTTAATAATTCACTATTATTGTACAATATATCTATCTATATCTATGTAACTATCTATAAAAGTGAGTGTTTGTACATATGTGTGATTGTTATACAAATCCACACGCGTTCACCGCATTGAACCAAACTACATACAGTTATTGTTTAACACCTAATTATGGTCACTGTTAATATCTCACGTCTCCAACCCTCTTCTTGTGGGGTGATATTCAGGTTCAAAGTTACCATGGAGGAACTTTTAAAACTTCATTAATGAGCTGATTTTTGGATATTTAGTGCAAAATCAAAAATAAATCGACACGTGTATCATCATTTTTTTAACGGTAATGGTCCAGGTGATGGCGGTGATTAAAACTAAAATGGTGATGGGGATGATCATGGTAATTGTGAGGGTGATGGTGATGATGTACTATAGTATGATGATGTGGTGTTAAGATGGTGGTCGGTCACCATTTGTGTGGTGGTAAGCTAATTTCCTTTATCACGGCATTATAAATCCAGGTTATATTATGTTTTTTCCGTGCTTTCTATTATAATTTACATTGAAAAATCAAAAATAACATAACATATAATTCCGGAATACGGTGTATTTTTTTTTTCGCTGGCGCTACATCCCATAGAGGGATTTGGCCGCTTCACATTGAAGTTTCGTAATCATTTTTTAAACGGATAATGAGTGATTAATTTATTGATCCTACATTAACCAGCCGTGATTTTTTCATCACCCGCCGGGAATCGAACCCGGAACCTCCGGGGCTTAAAAGCAAGCATGCTAACAACTGTGCCACCGTGGCGGCTGTATTATACTAAATACGGTGTATTATATTTACTAAAAAGCATTGACTTAAATGAGTAAATAAATTACCAGATTACTACTTTTTGTGACCGGCTGTACGTCATGTATTTTTAATAAATTTGTCAATTTATTGGTGATGGCTGGATAGAAAGTCAAACAATTGACACATACTACGTGTCGTTATTATTAGTTTCCACCTGTGTTTATCTAGAATTGATTCAATGAAACGTAGATCATATCCATTTAACAGAGCAGTGTCCTTAATATATTTTCCTCTTTTGTGAATTCATCAGTTGATAGAGGAAGGCATTTAAGGCCTTCATTTGTTTTTGAAAACTCTGAAGGTAATTACTGGCAATTGAACTTGAATTTGCGTAAAACACTTTTGTAACAAATTCACCAAATCCTGCTTTAGTTTAGATGCCTCTTCTAAACTTTCAGCTCACGTTGAGACATGCCACAAAAGGCCATGCAAGGCCTTCATCCTCAGCCTTGTCAATCGAAAATATTTTAGTTTATCTTCTTTTTCCAAACCTGGCGATACATGTTTGTTATGTCTCCAGTAAAACAAACGGGATATTTTCGAAATCGTAATGCTATCGATACTAAATCTCTTTGAACCATAGGCCCCACCATTAAATAATCGTTTAATGAGAGTTTGGACGATGATTTACTTGAACCATTGAAAACAACGCGTATTTTGGTTCATCTATTATATTTTATAACCCAGTGATATGGTAGATGTAACATTTACCCGAGTCGGTTGGAGCCATAGAGGGTATGGAGGTCAGTTGGGTTCAGTCCGAATGAGTTCGTGGAATGCTACCAAACTGTCATTTAGACTGCGGGATACATTAGAAGAGTATTTTTGCAACCAAGGATCTGTCCATTCCAGTATGCTCGTATACATTTTAATTATAAAACGGTTTACTTTTCATATTACATTACATTATCACAATTCATTGTCCTTATTCGAGTGAGTAGAGAAATATTTAAAGTAAGCTGTTTCGTACAGCTTCTTGTGCCTTGAACATTAGATCTATTTCGAATGAGTTTTCATCCCGCGACATTTCCTTCATAGTGCATGCAATTGACTTTAAAAAATATCCGTCCTAGTCGTTTCCCAAGTCAGACATAGACGAATTCCGATTAATGGTTTTCTTAAATTCTATTAAAGTCAATCGAAAGTGATTCTGGAGAACGTATTTTTTATTTTTTCCTCGTTTCTGTGAACCTGATAGCGAAGGATTTGTCGAGTTTTCTTCTTTATCTTCAATCATGGTCGAGTTTTCGAAATCATCGTCGCTCTCTATGATCGGTGTTTTCTACCATCCCGTAAAACATGTAAAATTATTACTATAGTAATGAAGGTATATCACCTTTTAAGCTTTAATACTTCCGTGGTTTAAGGGAATCGTTTAAAAATTCAAATAATGGATAGAATTCCCAAGTATTGATTAAAACCTGCGGAGACCCAGATGCTGTAGACATATTGTTCCTCTCCCGTACATATTTGTCACGCAAATAATGCATTTTTTCGCTTAAATAATAATTATAATAAATATGTTATGTACATTTTATCATTTCGATAATTAAATTTAAATTACAAAACTCAATAGAAAATAAATCTGAAATGTGTTTCCATATTTTTTCCTTGCGTTGTGTGTCAATATAAAACGTACCTTTTTATCAAATAATTCGGGAAACTTTTTTATTTCCTCGATAAATCGTTCCGGTATCTATTTTTGTTAATTTATTTTTAACAATTTAAAATTTTTTTTTTTAATGTGTTCAATAATCGAAAATCACGGGGCGGATTCATTGTGACTCGACCTTTATTCCACAACATGATTTTTATCTAAATTTTCAAAAGTGAATACCTCTCGAACCGCACTTGCTGAAAACATGAAACAAAAACCAAATTCTATGTCATTGAAAACAATCTTAGAAAATGTTGGATGCCATGGAAAATTTGAATGTATCGGCAAAATCGAAAATTTGTGAAATTGTTTTTACGATATTCAATCGTTTTATTGTCGTGTTTACATTTTACTAATTGAATTGATTTTTGAATATCTTTATTCGAATCCAAAAAAAAAAATTTTTTAGGGTGGTCCTTTCTGTGTCTGTCACAATATGATTGTGTGGTATTTAGCTAACGCTGAAACTTTTCGCCAGTCAGGAGATCCTTTTGGTGTTAGTCGCAGTAACGCTTATACTACGTGGTTAAACGCTTGCGATATTTATGGCGAACGGGTCCAAAAAATATGTTAAATGGCCATCCATTAGACAACAAAAAATTATATCAGCCTGTTTTAAGGTCATCTATTACATTGATAACGTCAATCGAGCTCCAGATTGTATGCATATAGCAATTCCAATGCCCAAAGACTATCAGAAAGAATATTTTAACCGAAAAAAAGACCACAGTCTGCAGCTGCAAGCAATGGTTGATCACCAGAAAAGGTTCACCAGTGTGTTTGTGAGAGAAGCTGGTACGATGCATGATGCACACTTATTGCGACGATCCACTCTACTTAGAAGTGCAAGTGATAGGCCAAATGTATAATTTTACCCGAACGATTTTTAATCGGAGACCTAGCCTATCCGAAAACATAACTGGCTGGTCCCGCCTTTTAAAAGATATGAAGGGATATCCAGCGAAAAAAAACAAAGCAAGAAGTCGCATTTATCTACCAGAATAGTTGTGGAACAAGCCTTCCGACTTTTATAAACGTGCGTTTCGACTAGTTCAAAAGTTTGGAAACATAAACAAAAGATTAGTGACTTTTGTTGAGTGCTTGCGGACTGCATAATTTAAGAAGTGGAAAGTAATTTACCAGAAGGTAACAGCCCAAACAATTTTCCACTTTTTACTTATGAAACTATGGCTGGCAATTGTTGCCACCGTTATTACGAGGCAACAACAGCTATTAGGATAGTTAAAGGAAAGAGGTAAAATAAAAACAAACTAAATTTGTATTTTAGTTTAATATTAATGGTAATAAAACTTTAAAGTTCCATTTTCCCCATTATAAATTGCTGAGCCTCTCCATCAGCTCGCTATGTTGAAGATCTTTTATCCTTCTCTCTTTTTGTCTGAAATCCAGTAGACGGTAGATATTATTGTACTGTCGCCTATTTTGCCGCTGGCGCTGTCTGTGTGTCGATTCCTGATTGTATGCCGTCTGGGTATCGGCTGTAGATGGCCCTGGAATAGCTTGATTCGTGTCTTCTGATTTGGGTAAAGATAAAGAGAAATCATCCTGTGCTAGTGGTTGTATATTTTCACAATAAAAGGGTGTTGGACAGTTCGAACTTCATTCTTGCTCATAAATCCATTTTTCTGTTAGCGGTTGATCTTCCTGAAAATCCAAGCCTACGGCATCATTCCCAGACTGAGCCGCTCTATCGCCAAACAACGCGTCAAATTCTTCGATAAATTCAGACGTAGTGTACGACTTCCCACTAGTTCACAATTTATCCTTCGCGGCTTTATACTGTTTAACCAAATCCCTCCATATGGTTTTTATTTGTACTATGGAATAGTTCTAAAAATAATAATTCATTTATTAAATTATCCATAAATAAATTTATATAATTATAATCCTATGAATAATATTTACAATTGATTTACAAGATAAATATGTATTCCTTAATATTCAGCCTAGCTGACTTCCCGTGAGAAATATTTCTTAATGCTCTATATTCCTTATAAGTTTGTATCAGCATCTGAGTCGCGTACCTGGTTCACATGATTTTAAATTAATTAATAATAGATAGTTATTAACTAAGAATTGATTCACAAATTTTTAAATTTTTAAAAACACTTGTTAAATATTTCGCAAAATTACAAATTGTTTAAAAAATTACTCGATTGATTTCGGCTTGTTAGGCCATCATCAGGAGTACTACTAAACTGTCAGTTGTGACATCCTGAAAAGCAAAATTTTTGTTTCTAGAAGAAAGCGAATTAAGACAATCAACATAATTTGTACACATCTAACGCAACATAATGTTAAAGTTAAAATAACAAAAAATTTCCCACGAAAAAAAAATTAACACTATTGAATACTATATGCATATGTAATTTGAAAACAAACTAAATTTTTTGTTTTTTTTTTCAAAAATACAAATCACAGCACACACAGAAATTTTCATGTCATCCAAACAACGAAACAAAAATTTATAAAATTTAAAAAAGAAAAGCGCGACTACTGCGATAGTTTTTTCTGTGTTTTGCGTTATATCCATACAAACAGACAGACGACGGTATTATAAATGCTACATAACGTTTTAATACATTATGCTGTAGATTTTGATGAACCCCTTCTTGATGTAGCAGATGATATTTAGTCGACAGATCAAATTTCGGCTATACTAACCACTACACATCAAAGTGAGGCTCGTAGAATCCGAAAGCAAATTACTAGGCCATTTTTCTGTTGTAGTAATTTAATTTTTATTTATTGGACTAACAACCTACATATAAACAAAAACTTCAAATTATTTATTTTTATTTCAGCCTTCTTTTCTTATTCTAGCCGAATCTTACGCATCATACGTGTACATATTTAATTGTATAGTAAAACGCTGTATAAAGGCCAAAAATTGATTGGCGGCAACTTACGTAATATCGATATACGGAAACATATTTTTGTACAAAATATTAAAAAGCATTAAAAGCTAAAAAAAAAAATTACACTGGAGTTGATGCGTACTTTATGTATTATGCTTCATCGTATTGCATTAACATGACGAGTAAAACGCCAAGATATTTATTTTAAATTTTTTTTGTTTATTGTACTAAGCAACATATGAATCAGAAATAAATTTGAAATTAAAACCATCAAAGTGTGCGTTATGTTATTATTTTTTTGAATTTTCTATTTTTAAAATTTTCTGCAATTTTTTTGTTTAAAAACCTCATTAGGAAATACATTTTGCATTTAAAAAATAAAGTTTTTGCATCCTTGGCAATTAAATTAGCTAAATAATGTTTGCCCACTTTTTTTACGTCTTCTCCATTATTACTCTTATGAATATGTCGTTCAATTTCTTGATGTCATTCAAGAAAGGATCTGTGGGCTTGTATAGCCCGCCTTCCGATAAGTGGTTGTATAGGCTCGTATTGATTGGTGTTGTCTGTGGGCCTATAAAGATACACGGTCTCTTGACTAATCCACTGATCGGCCAATTACCGCGGTTAAAATGCTTCAAGACCGTACGAAGACGGCTAACTGACCTAGATCTGGGAGACGCGGTTTCCTGCGGATCTATATTGCGTGGGGGCAATGGTCTAATCCAATGATCCACCCAGGCCACGGTTGTGCGGCGATCAAAACGTCCTGAGAGGATAGTTCCTCGGGAACGACCGGAATATTTACAACCTCGTAGTAAAACACTCAATGGATACTTTTAAATGATCTTTATTTGGTTTTCAAATTACAGTTACGAATTATTATCGTCGTGCTGGAAAGCGGGTACTCGCCTCGGGAGTAATCACGCTTGAGAGTCGGCACGTTATACAATACTATATGTGTGGTTCGCTGTACTGAGCAACACGTCGTTGCTCGTCGAATTTTGCGATTCAACTAATTGTATGTTCACCTTATTTTTTTGATTTGCAAAAAGCATTGTTTTGCTTCGCCTGGTTTGATTTCTACTTGTTCTCCAAATTCACCACACCGCATGAACGAGTGTATTTAAATAATTTAGGCAATCGAACGTAGAGGTCACCAGGCATAAGGAAGGTGAAATCGTGGTTGAGAATTGTCATTATGATATATTATTTTTACATTGATCGGGACGATTTATTTTGATAGCCGACGGAATTAAACTAAATATTCATTTGTGTAGTGCAATATTATTTTATTAATCGACTAATTATCGTTCTTGTTTGATCTGTGTGATGGTAATCACCACACACTCCCTTACCAGTGAATTACCGATGAACGACATTCTCGAGACGCACTGGAGTTTTCATCTGTCTCCCGGCTCGTGTTGTTGTTGTTGCTGGTGAGGTGTGGGTTTCTGCATTCTTTGCTATGTACAATTTCCTACTGCCGGCTGTGGTTAGTGGTTTTAGATGCGGCGGCGCTTGATCGCGTAGGTCGAATCTTACCTTCTTGTCACGTCTTGTTGCGGTTTGTGGAGTTTCTCTAGCCTCAGGGCTAGGTGCGTCTGCCGACTGCGTTTGATGGTTGGTCGACGCTCTGGCTACTCTCGTTCGGCTCGTCGAGTAAATTGCACGGCTTCAATCAGTCGATGGATATGTTGCTAAGTTGGGCCCTGCATTCGTACATGAAAGGCTTTCTCTTCTCTCGTTATGATTTGAAACAAACCCTCGTAGGGCGGTTGTAACGATGGCTTCGCCAGATCGACTCTAACGAACACGTGAGTGCACGCACGTATTTAGTGCGAGTGACACGAACGTTGTCTGGCTACAGTGTCTCGACGGTGGTGTGGGACGAATCCGGTCGAAATGCTGATGCAATTCCTTTATGAAGTCTGATTGGTATGTGTGGTACTTGTTTTCTACTATCAGCTGGCTTGGTATCCTGATATTCTCGCCATATACTAGTTCGGCTGAGGGGACTTGTAAGTCCTCTCTGTACGCAGTGCGTAGTCCGAGTAGAATCGTAGGTTGCTTTCAGTGTCCTATGCCATCTCTCTATGAAACCTTTGCATTTCGGGTTGTAGGCGGTGGTTCTTTTACGCTCGAATCCCAACGTCTTGGCGAATTCGACGAACAATACCGACTCGAATTGTGAGCCTTGATCTGTGACTATGGACGTTGGAATACCGAACCGTGCGATCCAGTGGCCTAGCACTGCCCTTGCAACGGTTTCGACCCGAATGTCCGGCACAGGAACTGCCTCTGTCCACCGTGTGAACCGGTCGATGATGGTAAAACAGTACCGCTGGCCTTCGGAGATTGGTAGTGGGCCAACTAACATATGCCCTTGTAGATTTCGCTGAAACGTTTGCTCACGGGGGCAAAATTTGCAAGAGGACTTTTCGTATGTCTCGAGATCTTCGCTTTCTGACAGGTTATGTAACACTGCGACATTCGTCGTGTATCCCGTTTAATGCCCGGCCATATGAACTGTTCCGTCACTGTCTTTACCGATGCTGCAACTCCAGGATGTGCTAGATTATGTGTGGCTTTGAACGTTTTCTTGCGGAAGCTCAGCGGGATGAACGGTCGGGTTTTCCCGTAGGAACTTCGCAGTGCAGTGATTGTTCGGAATTGAAAGAGATTGGAATTTTGTTAAATTGTAATGTGCTTGCCGATTGCATTAACTCCCGTAACACTTCGTCTTCTTGTACGCTTGCAATTTCGTTGTAATTTACCGTTTCAGGTAAATTGATTTGCTCTAATCGTGCTCAGATCCTGCGATGTGTTGAATGTCTGTCGTGAATTGCCCTATGTGATCCAGGTATCTGAATTGACGCGGGGATGCTTTGGCTAAATTCTGCTGAAATGCATATACTAGTGGTTTTTGATCCGTGTAGATCGTGAACGTTCGACTCTCTAATAAATGCTTAAACCTCTTGACGGCAGTGTATATTGCTAGAAGCTCCCTGTCGTAGGTGCTGTATTTCTGTTGGGCAGGGCTTAGGTTAGGTTAGGTTTGGGTGGCGGTCCACCAGGACCAGGCATAGACACAAAAGGGTCCGTAGCCATACCACAAATTAAAAATTTTTCCTCCAACTCATCGAAACCACTCTGAGCTTGCTATGAAGCGCTGGATACTCCTGACGTCCTTCTCGCTGAGCTCCGCCAGGTCGTTGAAAAGGTGTGCCCCTAGAAAATTCAGTCTGTTTCGTGCCAGACGAGGACAGGTGCAAAGAAGATGAAGTACTGTCTCTTCCTCCTCTTCGTCCTCGCAACTACGACAGTAGTCATGTGAGAAGAAACCAAGTCTACTTGCATGTCTGCCTATGAGACAGTGCCCCGTAATCACTCCAACAACCACACTGATCTGACTCCGCTGAAGTGAGATCAGCTGTTTGGATCTCGCCAAGTTCAACTTTGGCCAGATTTGCCGAGTTATTACGCATGAGGTACTATTTGACCATCTGTCATTCGTCAACTTACTGGCTTCCTCCTGAAGCAGCAGTTTACATACCGCAAGAGGAATTTCAATATCCTTTTTGCTGTTTGAAATGTGGTCCGTTGTACCACGTCGAGCCAGTTCATCGGCTTTCATGTTCCCCGTACTAACGAAATGTCCTGGCACCCATATGATATGGATGTTGAACTGATCTGTCATCTCGTTAAGAGATGAGAGACAGCTCTGGACTACTTTCGACGTGAGAAGGTGTGATTGAAGCGCTTTAATGGCTGCCTGACTGTCCGTATATATGCGAATATCTCTAGTCGATATTACATTATACCTCAACCAGTCCGCTACTTCCTTTATCGCAGTTACCTCAGCTTGAAAAATGCTGCAGTAGTCAGGGAGACGAAAGGAGAGGTTTAACATGGGCAGGGCTTAATTTGACAGAGAAAAATTTCAGGGTTTTCCACGCTGTGTCGGTGTCTTGCCCTGTTGTTGGATGACTGCTTCTAACGCGGTGTCAGAGGCGTCGACCATCACTGGACGACTGTTCCAGATGTGTTGGACTAGCAAGTTGGTGGCGGTAAACACAATTCGTTACCACCATTCATAAGGGCTTTCCCGAAGTCACTTGTCCGGAATGTTGTGCTATCGGCCTTATGCCCACTTGCCCCGATATCCACCATGACATATTTGTAATTGGGATCGCAAACCGTAAATAAAACAATACTATGGCTGTGTTTATAATTGCGATAAACCGAGCCAGAATTGCCAAAAGCCTATAACAAACAGAATACAGATTATATATCTAATTAATAAACAATATAAGATATAAGTTTACAAATACTACCTGAATAATAACGTGTTTATCATCCATTGCTCCTAAGCAATTTGGAAAATTCCACCTTTCATAAAACTCCCTTGAAATTGATAACCACATTTCAGCGGTGGTTGAGGGAAACACGTTAATTTTAAGTTATCCCACAATATATAGCAGTTCTGCTTAATTATTTGGGACGTGGTTGTTTGCCCAATTCGGTAGCCATATCAGCCAATGGGGATCATGCTGCCTCCGGGTCTCCGCTAGCCAGATACCTAAATTTAAAAAATTATTATATTTCGCATCTACATATCTCAAATTTAATATATACCTTAAAATTAGTGACAACCTTTCACTTGCAGATATTACTCTGTCACTTATCATCATCGGCTGGACACAAGAGCCAACAATTGTTAAGAGGTCGTCAAAAACAGCGGGTGTCATTCTATGATAATTATAGAACAAGGTTTCATCCGCCAACCCTATTTCATTCACCAGGTTATGGAAATATCCCTGGTGAAATCTCCTGTGATTTATCGGATTGACAGCATTGCGACGGTTTCTTCGAGAAGAACTTCTATCGTTGGTCAATAAAACGGCAATCGCTGCTTGGGCCACAACAATGTCGTTGGATAACACCACTACCATTTGTTGTCTTGATAAAGACAGTCGGTGTTGTCTTAATAAAGACAGATTTTGTAGTTATCTTGAAAAAGACAAATTTGGTTGTCTTGAGAAAGACAGTTGTTCTTTGCTTTTCAACAAGATATCAAACTGTGATATCAAAAAAAAAAAATAAAAAATCTAAGAATTAAATTGAAAGAATATGTAAAGATACCAAAAAAAATTATTTAACTTTCTCTTATGAGATAATTATTATTAATATTATAACAAAAATAAAATGAAACAACGCAATGAGTATTATTTATAGGAACACAATGTAATAAAATTAATTTAATCGAAAAATCACCGGTACCCAAAATTAATTAAATTCGCACAAATATCTAACTGACATCAACTTATTTACACAAGGATACGAGAAAGACAGTTTGGAAAACTTCAAACGTCAAAGTTTCAGAAATGTCAATTAAAAAAAGTTGAGCAAAATATAGAGCAAAAGTAAAAAATAATGTTTTTTACTGTTGGTATGGAGAAGAAAAAATTACAGAAAATTTGAGAAAAGTTTACGTCTGTCAAATTCTTCTGTTGCGAAATTACCATAAAAGTTACTGATTTTTTGTTTGTAGTATGCGGCTTCTAAATCATAAAACAAAATCAAAATAATAATAAAATTCTTAGGTACTTACTAAAAAATATACTAAACGTATACTAAAAAATTAATTCAAATATTCGGACATTGCCTAAAGTCTCGTTCTTTCTGGCACTTGAATTTCACTAATTTCGAAAAATATATTTTTGTTTAAATATTTGTTCCTTTCTTGATTTTGCCGATAAATTTTATTCCAGATAAAGTAAACACAAAATTAAATTTTATGAAATCGATGACAGTCGAAAATAAAGAGTGATAAAATATGTGACATAAATTTTCGACCACAGTCGGTAAATAATGATCGCCTTTTCACGGTCGAAAACAATTGTACTAATATAGCAAAACGAACAGAAAACGACGACGATCGAAATCAATAGTAAGAACTAAGAAGGCCCCAGGTTTTGAATATTAAAATTAATTGACACGTCCTAAGCCCTAACCTAACTTGGTAAAATATACGAAAAAAAGTCAAGGCCTGCTTAGCTGTACAATATATTTCAATAAAATGTTGAATCTACTGTCTTCCCTCGAAAAAAAGGACCGGTCCCTTTTTTCGAATAAACGGACTAGTGGTCCGTTTATTCGTTTAGAAGGACCGGTTCTTGTATTCCTGTAAAATCCAGCAACTTTTTGCTAATACTCGAAATTGAAATTAACGATTTTTTTTTCTTATTTTCTCTTCTAAATTTCGCTTTTTTGTTGCAAATTTAGTTTTGGTCATATGGTACAAAAATGTTTACCAAGATGAATTTTGTGCAATTTTTGTTCTTGAGAGCAAATTTCAATTTAAAACGTTGTTTCTTAACTTCGAATAGAAGGACTGGTCCTTTTATTCGAAAGTCCTTTTATTCAAATTATTTTGCCAACTTCTAAAATTTTGCTAAAAAAAATAATCTTGAATAGAAGGACCGGTCCTTTTGTTCGAGGGAAGACAGTAGCAATTTTAAAAGCATGTAATCTGTACTTATAATTAGTGTACGCAATGAATTTTGTTCATTGGAAAAAAATAGTATGTGTTATTCGGATTAATAGTGGATTTATTTGACTCGCAATCGTTGCATGCAAATATAATCGCTCGTCAAACAAAGTATCACAGTATGTTGACTAAAATAGACATGTTGTTTTCTGAATGCCTCCGATTTATTGGAAAATTCATGGCAATGTATAGGGCGATTTTTTAGACTTACAAATGTCAAACATTTATTACATTTACACAACATCCACATAGTAGTAGTTATACTACATTATTACAACATTCAACTCGGGCAAATTTACGGACATTTTAAAAAAAAATCATATTCATAGAACTCTGATCTTTGCAAAGCCTATAAAATGGGGACTTTCTAACGAATCTGTCGCTAGGAAAAAATATTGTGAAGTTACAGGCCACAAAATTAATGAGTATGGAATATTTATAGACAGACCGTAACTTAAATTTTTTACCCGCTACACCTGATGGAATCAATCTAGAAATGGATTTAATTATCGAAATAAAGTGTCCCTATTCAAATAGAAATGGTTTAGGTTTACCAACTGAAGCTGCTTAAATAACTAAAAACGGACTTTTTAAGTCTCACGGTTACTATTACCAGTTACAAATGCACGGAGCTGGAATATTTCAGTGCGATTTTGGGGTTTGGACCCCACTGTCTCTTTATATCGAGCGCATAGAGTGTAAGTTGTCAAGGTCAACCTATCATAGAAAAGTTTTCTGTGATAGTTATCTAAGTTTAGGTATTAATTAACATTAGAAATCGCAACTAAATACGATTATTTAAGTTTTGTGATATTATAATTTTTTTAAGCGTTAATTATTAACCTTAATTTTCTGATAATGAATTGAATTTATCTATTTTTTATGAATTAATAAAAATACAATTTTTAATTTTAAAAAAAAAATATTTTTTAATGGTCAATTTACACTATGTAAGTTGCTGATAGATCAGGTTTTGAGACCTTTGTAAAAATATCTCAGTGCAGTCGATTATCGCTCTATATGTTTTATCCGAAGATAAACCGTGCTTCCAAAAATCGATTCTTTTAAAAGTAACGTAAACTAAATCGTTGATGTAAACAAATCACTTTGAAACTTTCGTTGGGCTTATCTCGAAATGTTTTTCGCAATGATTTTGAAATTAAAATTCATTCTGTATTTATCTAATAATAATAAAATGTGATCAGCAGCAGGCAAGCAATTTAATAAAACTATTTTATTAAATCTTGTAATTAAATATAAAAGAAATAAAAACCTTTTTCTATCAAGACCACTACACTGTAAAAGTTCATGATCCGTCAATGTGAAATAGGAAAGGTTTTGAGGTTTCCGTCTGCGTAAACATACTAACAGTTGATTTTAACACTGGTTTAATCTGAAAGATCGACAATAAATAAACATTTTTATTTTCAACTTAGGCACTTACAATGCACTCAATTTACCTCTAAAGGGTCTAACCTGACTACAGTCATTTTCGACACTGGTGAAATAAACGTTGCGAGTTTTTCAACTGACTTAGAGCTGGTAGTGGCTTCTGACGGTGGTTCAGCAACTGTGAGTCCTAACGGTTCGACTGTTGAATAGGTGGTGATTGCTTCTGGGGTTGGTACGATCGTTGTAGAGTGTTTTATAATTAACCCTGCGTGTGTACACTATATTTTTTGAGACATGGTGTGTACACTTTTAGGGAACAGTTGAGTTTTCTAAGCTTTCAAAAAATCTGAAAAAATTCTGGGTTACTTCTTGAAGTGTCTACTGTATAGTCCAGAAGTTGCGAAAATCCAAAGTTTAAAACCGTTGGTAATAAAAATTGAAGAATAGTCGAAAAAGCGGATAAAATCGCATTTTGTTACCAAAATTCGTAACTACACTAAATTTTTTTTAAAAAAATACGGTTATAGGCTTCTGTAGCTTAGACTATGAGCTTTCAAAAAAATATAGTGTCTTTGGCTGATCGGGATCACCAGAAGCCTTGGACATACAAAATCACCACAAAGAAACACAAATCTTGAACAAAAATACTTATCTGATGTATGTTCTGCTGTAACCAAATTGCCTTTGAGCCGCATCGTATAATAAGTACCCTAAAAAGGAAGGAAAAAGGTTAAAATATGTTATTGTACATTTAGATTAAGTTTACTTACCGATTTAATGTTTTATGTTTTGTTGTTTTGATTCATAAAAATAATTATTTATTTTACTGTCAAATTTGAAAACCAATAAAGTAACTACACAAACTGTCCGAATCATAAAACTGGCCGAGCTGAGTATTCGCGCCATCTAAGTGTAACCACATGAATTATGTAAGCCAATATTTTATTGAGTGGCGTCAATATTTTTTATTAAAATTAATTGCAATCAGTCATCTAAAGCGGCAAGATAGAAAATAAAAAGTGTTTATAAGAAAAGTATTAGTGGTGTTTATTTCTTATTTGTTTTTATTAAAACCAAGCTGGATTCTCCCGTCACTTACTTTGTGGTGCCTATAATAACTAAAAATAAACGAGTGCACACATCCACATTGACATGGGCTCCACAAAGTTGAATTATTTAAGCACCTGAAAGTGAAGAATAGTTTACGGACTCAGGCATGTCATAATAAACGAAACGGTAATTATTTGGCACAAGATTAGTTTTTATTGTTTCAAATACAAAAATTATAAAATACTAATAATAATTAGTGACAAAAAAGGAATTTACAGTGCGCAAGCGCAATTGTGGTAAAAGTGCGTTCGATGATTATTCAAACCGGCGGCGGCGGCGTTTCGAACGATGCACAATACATTGGTTTTTGTTTTCTCGCCAACTGCAAACAGAATTAGATTTTGTAAATTAATTTAATGTATAATTTAATATTTTGAACAATTTTATATTTTATTATTTAACACCATCAAAACACGAACCTAAAAATATGGCCGAAAGGCGACACTATGGACCAACGTGTTGTCGTTTATAAATTTGAGACGAGACTGAAAACATTTTATTTTGTTTTAACTTTTGTTGTTTGTGTGTTTTCGTGTTTTTGATTGGTCCCGGCAGAAAACGTACAATAAAATAGTGTTCCGGATGACACCGGAGGCACCCGATGCGCGGCGAGCTCATGTTAAGACATGCAAAACAGCATCAAATTACATAAAACATTTATTTTAGTCATGAAAAAACTGATAAACTACGAGAAACGCAAAAAAGACTGCTTTCATTTACCTTCGAAAAGACCAACATCGTGGGTACACTGACCCTTTTAGGGAACGGATATGACTTGCACTGGCTGGCGTTTGCAAGTAAACGGCCAGACTCCGGCGTCATTTCGGCCTTTAGTGCCCACTACAACCCAGATTTGTTAGAGGAGGTAACCGAAGCCCGCCCTCTATTCATGAGAAGGAAATTTGAGTTTCAAATTTCGACTGTTCCTTCAAAGACCCAGTGTACACACGCAGAGTTAAACGGCGATTTATTGGTTCTGTCTCATGCCTGCGCTTAGGAATATTTTTTGAAGTTAATGCGTCCACTTTTAGTAAATGAGGCCACCCTGTAGTGTACAACATACAACATTGATATAATAATTTATAATAGTAATGATTCTTTTCTTACCGGGTCTATATTTGTTAAATTGATAATGAGAACCACAAAAATGTTTACTACACCCCGAAGCAAATCGTGACACCTTTTCCCCTATTCTAAGAATAACAATCCACTGATTTTTTAATTTAGGGTTATTCGCTGGAAATCGATGAAACTTTAATTGGTTTTCTTTGACTGCTTTCGATTTGCAGTTTGATACACAGCAATAGTTCACCATTGTTCACAAAAAGCGAATATTTTAAACGTAATTTCTTTTTTATTTGCTAAAGTGACGTTTTGGTATTGTTTATCCCTAATTGACACCTGGTGGCGATCGGTTGAAGTAAATTAAAGATCGCCCTAGTAGTGTCCGATAAATATCCGAGCGTAATAGATTAATAGAACATGACAGAGAAATTTTTTCCTCGGATATTTAAAAAAAACATAGGTGACATGTTCTACTCTCCCTATTTTTGACACCTCTTTTTTAAAGAATTCAAT
Organism: Tipula helvola; assembly: GCA_963556165.1. NCBI lineage: Eukaryota > Metazoa > Arthropoda > Insecta > Diptera > Tipulidae > Tipula > Tipula helvola. The sequence goes on from OY744481.1 coordinate 233,870,513, forward strand.
TGAACACGATTTCGCTTTCAGAAAGAGTAATTCTTTATATATTGCAATCTCAGTCTATTAGTATTATTTCTTTACCATTCCATTCCATCGTCATGGGTAAAGTACCGTAACAAAAAATTATTTGGTGATAAAGTGGAGAAGAAATAGAATGATAAATCGAACAAGTTGAGAGCATAATAGAAATATGTAATTAAATAAGCGAAATAGGTTACAATTTTATTCTTGAAAAAAGGGATATAAAGCCTTTCGATCATCGAAAATAGTGGTGATAGTACATGTCACTTCTGATTTTGATGTTTAAATAACCTATCAGGATATTTCAAAAAAAAAATCCTTAATTTTATTTCTCGTTATTACTTTAAGAAATATATTATAGTGAGAACGAGCAATATACAAAAATTGCAAAGTACATACTTTTTTAACAACAAATATAAATACACCGGTAGCAAAATTTTGCATTTTACTCTTTTGTATCATACGAACATCGTAATATACTTATCATTTCTATCGGAAAAATATACTGGCAATCAATTTGAAATGATACTACATAAGGACTGTATCGAAAAGAAAGTAGCCACAAAAAAAAGCCATTTTAAACACAAAAAACAATTTTAATTTTAAGTATTATAAAATGATGTTTTATCATAAAGCAGACTTCTAATTAGAAGATTTTATGTTTAAAAAATTTGAGAAATTATTTTCTAAATACATTGCGAATTTTTAATTTGATGCCTTTACTTAGGTTCTGCACAGTAGTTTTATTAATTTGTCTGGTTGCTTTGGACTAACTTTTGAACTTTGTTAAATTTTCTGCTAGTTTACCATTATTTTTCAAGTAACGCTTCGAAATTGCCCAATATCTTTCAATTGGTTAAAGTTCTGGTGAATTTGGCGGAGTTTACTGTTTTTCCACAAAACTGATGCAGTGGATTTTTAACAGCTCCAAATTTATAATGGGCAGTTGCACGGTTTTAACATACAATTTTTTGTTTTCACTTCGTTTCGGAACTTTTTGTATTTTATATGTCTTCAAGTCACGCCTTTTTTTACCCGCTGGATCATTCCTATTCTAGTACCACCCACATAAATCTCTGACAGACATTGATTCGTTTTTGCGAATTTCACTCACAATTTTGGCTCTAATTTGGGATTGATGGGACCTTGTTTTCGACCGTTTTTTCAAAAATCCTTTACCGTACCATGTTCCCCAGACTTATTAATTATTTTTCTCACTACATTTTTAGTTATATTTTCGCGCTTTGCCAAATTTCTAAACGAAACACCGTTTTAAATGCAAAATTTGTGCAAAATTCGTTTACGCACTTCTTCTTCAATTCGTGGCATTATTACAACTGGGTAACAAATTATAAAAATCAAACGCAATATTTAACTACAAAAAGCTATCCTATCTAACGGCACTTTCTCGTTACAATAGAATTAGAACAAGGCGAAGAAAACTAAATTTTTGTGCGGCTACTTTCTTTTCGATACAGTCCTTACTTGGTTATAACTAAAAAACAGGTAAGATATATTCCCTTAAAAACCATTGAAAAACTCGTTAGTTTAGTAAAAATACTGAAATAAATTTTTTTTGAGGCGGAAAGCTGCTTACTAACTATTTTTTTTTTAACCAGAAGTTCATATTATCTTAAAGTTTACTTTCACCTCGCAACAAATCATTTATATGGATTATAATTTAGAGGAAAATTGCTAACTGTTCCAATTTCCTGCGTAGTAAATAAATGACAGGTGAATTTGATTAACGGCTCTTAATTAATGTGAAATGCGAAATCGTCACATAAATTAATTTTGTGCATTCAATTTTAACTGTGTTTTAATCATGCTTCACATAACTTCCGCAAGCAGCAAAACATTTTTTATAAGACGACTAACCTTCAAGATTAAAAGTTTTATTGCAATCTTGCCGCAAATTATCAATTTCGGAATTTTTTTTTTTTTTTTTGTTTCTTGTTTAAAAATAAATCATAAAATAAATCATCAAATTAGGTAATTCTAATTGACTCGAACTGTCACTAAAAATAAATTTAAATAAATTTTTAATAAAAAAAGCAAATCTACAAAAATTATGTAAATTTCATAAATCTGTCGCGTTTTTATCCAAAAACAAGTTGAAAATGAAACAAACATTTCTACAGATAATATAACCTAAAAAAATTAAACAGTTCCGTTTAAAGTTTGTGTTGAGCAATTTTAAATTGATTTTGCTCAGATATCGACAATAATGTGCGCTCATTTTAGTGTATTATATAACGAGGGTTTTAAGCTTTTATGACACATTCTAAAGGTATGTCGGCCATAAAACAATATGCGAAATTAGCATACAAAATATAAAAATGACGAATATAAACTGATTAATTAGTGAAGCAAACAGCAAAACTTGGAACTGAATGAAATTAGCAAATCAACATTATTGTATTGGGTATAATGTAAATGAAATGATGTGGTTTGTTTTGGGTTTATAGGCGATCGAAATGAATACCATGTATAAACTTAATTAATTATCTTCTTACAATATTAAATCGTAAAGAGCATTTTAAGATCTTGTATATTTTTTTTATAAACATAAAATATAGAAACAATAGTTACTGTTAATTAAAATATCCATCGCTGTAAATCAAGAAAACTAAAAATTTAAGTCTTTTGTTTCTAAGTATATCATTGCTCAGACAGTGATATGTGTATTATGTATATTTATGAATTTACAACCTTTTTTATGTAGTTTTTTGTGGTTTCTCGCGTGGAGCTTAATCCATTACTATTTTACAATAAAAAAAAAAATCAAATTACAGTTCTATTTAGTTTCGATGATGAGTATATGCTTCAGGTTCTCCTTTGATCCATAGACGTTTATATGAGTAAGTATTGGTGTATTGTATATATGCACTTTCTTTGAATTTGCGCCCGACATGAATGATTAAAATTTAATTTGAAATAAATAAAAATTACTAAATTCTTTTTATGTGATTTTCTTCTTGAAGACTCTTCAAAAACATGGATAAGTAAAAGTGTATAGTAATATGAATTTTTATTACTCAATTAATGTCAATTTATCAATAAAAAAAAAATAAGAAAAAATTATGAAGACGGAAATTATTTCTTATTTTATTATTATCATTGTGTTATTATTATTATTATTATTATTGAATAATATTTAAGGTAAATTATAATAAATAAGTGTTGATGACACATTTTTATTTCAATATTATTGAATAATCGGATAATAGTCGTTTTCTTGTCGGTCTTTCTGTCAATTTTACTTTTGACAAATTTCATAGAATTACGGCGAATGACATTTTATGATTATATCGCGCGTTACTAATTATTAATTGAATGTTGTCGACAGTGATTATAGATTTGATTTGTAATAGAAGGAATTTAATAAAAAACAAATTATTATAATATTTTGTGTCGTGAGTTTGTTTTTACACATAGGGAGTTGCGATGCTACTAAATTTGACAGATAATTATTGAAAGAGAATAATACAATACATTTATACCAGCTAGAACAGATTACAATAAAATAAAATAATACAGTAATACTAAAACAGCGAATACTGTAGATCTATGTACATTAAAAATAGTATATGTATAACCCCAAAGAATCTACGGAATGTCGGCGTATTTACCAAAAAACGAATTGAAAGTTTTAGGGGCTCAAGAAAAAATTTGGTATTTTTAAACAAATAATATTACTAGTTGATCAATTTTACTTGCTGTGCATTGAAATTTTAAAAAGTATAATTTAAAACGACGATGTAATGGGAATGAATTTAAGTTCTTACAAAGATTAAATTAAAGCTTGTTCACGACATTATTGATACAATGTTTGTTGTAGCAAAGATTGTAGTGCAAACACAATATGTAATGCAGCAATAACAAGTAAAGGCTACAATGCATTATCACCAACTCAATTTGTCTCGGCTAAAAAAAGCGTCGGTGGCGCTATTTTTTGTTTCTAGCATAAATTTTAATAACTGGAAAACTGCTCCCGTTTCTTTGAAGTGGTTATTATTTAAAGTGCAAACTAATATAAATCAAGATGCCATCTACAAGATAATTTTTAACACGTTAATCGCCACAATAATTTCAACAAAGTTTTCCTCTGCGCCATGGTAATTTTATTACATATTTAGCATTATATAACTAAGTCTATTTTATTTATTTTTCTGTAGTAAGCCTAGCAATTTTCAGGTTTTGCTCAAAGAAGGCTAAGCTTTTGAAAGATAAAGCAAATTTATCGTTTGCGTCGGATATCAGTTACCGACGTGGCCTTCTTATGTACTAAATCCCGTATGTCAGACATATATGACTGACATGGCCCATGGAGAAATTCTTAGTATCAGACACATACGACTGACATGGCGATTAACGTGTTAAACAATGATATGATTACTATTTACGTATTTGTACACATAAATAAATCAGTATGTAAATAAATAAGAAAACAATATGTTAATTTTTTGAATAAATAAATATTTGTACTTACATAAAAAATTTATTTGCTTCTTAAATTTATTGGTCTTTATTTAAATGTTGGTTAGTTTTTAACTTTTTATAGACGCAATTTATTTTTATTGTACATTAATAATGCCAAATAATGCACAACATAATTAAATTTTTGATAGCCGAATTTTCGATTGTTCCAATCATTTTCTAGGCTTTAATGTATTTACAACTAAAAATATTTTATCAAATATTATGAACATAGAATATACATAAATACATATAATAAAACATACATACAATATTAATCAATTATTAAACAATAAAAACCTTTTTTTTTAAGATTTTTCAGTTAAAAAAATAAATTATTTTCGTTTTTCCAAAAAAACAAAAACTTCACAACAAGAAAAAATTTTTATTTTTTAATTTAACGAAAAAGTGAAACAATTTCTTCATAGTGCCTTAGACCTTATATCAAACTACTTGACAAATTTATTTTTATTTTTATTTATATAGTTCCAAATTAATTAAATCAAGCAAAAAAAAAAAAAAAAAAAAAATTAATTATGTTGTGCATTATTAATGTACAATAAAAATAAATTGCGTCTATAAAAAGTTAAAAAACTAACCAACATTACATAAAAAATGTAAATCTTATATATGTATGTACATATGTACATAATTAAAATTAAAATATTTTTTTTAAATTTTCCTCCGCTTTTTCCAAAATATGTCCCGGCTCTTTTCCAGAATATATTACTAGAAAGAGGAGTAAATTCCCTCTTTTCCAAAATACTTTTAAAGAATTTCTCTCAATTTTTTTCCAAAATATGTCTCAGCTCTTTTTGATTGGCCATGACTTTCGAGTGAAACGGTCGTTCGAATTGTCCGGGTGCGTTTAATTTTGAAGGTTGAAATCTGGAAGGCGTACATTGAAATTGTCCTGGGTCCGGTTCAGTTCTTCCTAGCTCTTCCGAGTTCCGCAAATTTCGGGAAGAACAAATCCGGGTTGAGCAAGAAAAGGTAAATGCAGTGTTAAAGTTGGTGAAAGCCGTGGAAAAGAATTCCGAAATTCAAAAGAAAGGAATGAAATTTCAGCTGCTATATTAGAAGCCAAAGCCACCAATAAAAATAATAGTGTTTAAGTGTATACTTTATAATTTAAAAAAAAATTTAAAAATGAATTTTATAACTAAAATAACGAAGAAAAATATTTTTTTTTACTTTGGTTAAATTCTGGTTGTGTGGTAGCGTCAAAGTCATCAAATATGGCAACGTCTAAAAATTCATCTCCGGTGATGCCATCCTCCAACAAAATAAAATTATGCAGGACACACGCTGCAATTACATTTTTAACCGCAAAATTGCAGTTGTTTACGTCCAAATATTTCAACCTGCGAAATTTGCCCTTTAAAAGAGCATATGCCCTTTCAATCACTGACCGAACAGAACACAAACGGGTATTATATATTGATTGTGGCTTGGTTAGATGCCCATTGTCTTTATAAGATGTAATCATGTAGTTACATGCGCCGTATGCTGAATGTGCCATCAGATGGTTGTTCGGTCCAATCGGTGACTCTGCGCTCTCTAGCAATTTAAGCGGGCTGTACTTAAATATTCTTGAGTCATGAACTCTGCCAGGCATTCCAACGGATACATCAATGAACTTTACTTCATGATCATATACACCTACAAAAAATTTAAGTTTTGAATTCCAATTTTATATTCGGTTTGTTAAATAAATTCACCTTGTAATACTATGGAATGAAAACCTTTCCTATTATAAAAATCCGTTGGGTTGTGTGGTGCTTGTTTAATGGGTATGTGACACCCGTCGATAGCCTCTACTATACCCGGAATCTGACATTTCAATCTAAAATTCTGGAATACAAAATATTTAATTATCTAAACACAAAACTGTTAAAAGAACACTTACTTCAGCAATACGTTTTTGTCCCTCAACATTTGGAAATTTGATTAAGGATTTCTTTAATTTAGCTAAGGCCTCTACAACACCTGTACAAATATAATGCCCAGTACTAGAGGCCATTCCAAATCGGTCACTAACTGACTGGAAAGATTCCTGTTTGCTTAAAAGCCAAATTTTTATCAAATTTCTTTTTTCAATCGGTATGTAGCTGTACCTCACTGCTGTATAATTCTCGGCCACCACACAAAGTAATTTCTAAAAATTAAAATAAGTATGTAATACCAATTATTTTTAAAATATACTAATTAAATAAACAAACTTCAAAACACATTCTGGACATACGGAAATGTCCCTTAAACTCATCCAAGTTATATTTCGGGATGGTATCCTCGTAATAATCGTTGTTGCGGTGTGGGGCATATTTGTTTTTTTCTGCTCGTCAGCATATTTACAATCTAAAATTACCATTAGTAGAGTCCGCCAATTCCTCCAAAACTACATGTTTGGCGATATTTTCCATTTTTCCGATATTTAAATCAAGAATTCAAGAATTACAAATGTTCTTGAGTTAAAATATTTTATTCGTGAACCAAACAAATTGAACTGTTAATTATTTTTATTTATATTGAGCCAAATCTTTTAATTTAAACAATTATTTTATTGGTATATAGGGCTCTTTATTTTTATTTTTATTTATTAGTACTTGAGCTTTCAATCCCACTTCGGGATCATTTTCAAAAGCATAATGAAAAATTATTTCCAAAATAGGTTCCTTTTATATAAAAATTTCACATAAAACAATCAAACATTTGTTACAAAAACCAATTTTTCATGGAAACGCACACCCTAGACAATTTTTCGAAAAATAATTTTCTTTTCCTGGCTAAAGCGTCTTTCATGTAGAAAGGTTGTACAATTGAATAAAAATAAAATGAGGTGAGACAAAAAACTCATATAAATAAATTATAGTATTTCTCTGAAAATTTCTTGTTTTCCAAATTACCTTTTTTATTAATTTTTCGGGATATTGGTTGAGCACTAAAGTGTCTTTTAGAATTTTTAAATTTTGTTTGTGAAATTTTGTATCGGAAAGCTTTATAATTTTTTGGGTTAAAATTTGTATAGTGTTAATTTTGTAAGTGGTGGGAAGCCAAGAATGAAAATTTATATATCGGCCTGACCAGGTATCTTTATGATACCAATCACAAGAAATTTTGCCATTTGGTTCGTGAATTAACAAAATGTCCAAAAATGCAATTTTGTTATCTACTTCTTTTTCTAAAGTGAATTTGATTCTATTATTTGCCGAGTTAAACGCTTCTAAAAAATAATCGATTTTATTTATCGGTGCCGCAGTAATTATGTCGTCCACATATCTAAAGTAGAATAACGGTTGAAAGTCCAAAGAGTTTAATACTGAAATTTCTAAATTTTCCATTACTAAATTTGCTAATATGGGACTTATGGGAGAACCCATAGGTGAGCCAAAAGTTTGTTTATAAATTTTGCTATCAAACGAAAATACTGAATTGTTCAACACAATGTCTAAAGCAGTAAAAAATTGAATTTTTGTTAATTTAGATTTAGAATTTTGCTTTATACTTCTCCAATTTTGACTAATAATATTTCGTACAATTTGGCTATCAACATTCGTAAACAAGGATTTTACATCTAAAGAGATTAACGTGGAATTTGGTGGGATGGTAACGTTATTAATTTTGTTTTTGAAATCTTCAGAATTTAGAATGAATGAATTTGTTTTTCCCAAACTTGGTTTAATAATATTTCCTAAAAATGATGATAACGAGTATGTTGGGCTATTTATCGAACTTATAATTGGTCTGTATGGTACATTGGGTTTGTGAATTTTTGGTAACCCATATAATTTTGGAATCACTGCTGTGTAATTTGTAAGTTTTTTCTTTGTAGCCAAATCTATGTTGCCAAATTCCTCCCATTCCTTTACTACTGAGTTAATTTTTGTCTGTATCGGTGTAGAACTGTCTTTAAAAATTTGTACGTACGTCGAGGTGTCGTTGAGTAAGTCATACATTTTTTCAATGTAGTCCGTCCGTAATGTCAAAACCGTTATGTTCCCTTTGTCTGCTTTTGTCACTAAAATGTCTGGATTGTCTCTCAAAAACGTCTTCGTTTGTTTTACGTATGTCATAATCCTTTTTTCTTTTGGTGTCAAATTTTGAATGTTTGTGCTGTTTTTGTAATTTGTCAAAATATTTATAAAATTGTTCCGAATGTGAGTACGATCGTTGTCTTCTAAATTAAAAATGGCACTTTCAACGTCTGAAATAATTTTGAAAAAAGGCACCGCAGTACCAATGGTAGGTGGGCAAAATGTATTTCCTAAACTTAAAATTAATTTTACATGCGTTGGTAGGTCGATGTTGGAAATGTTGACTAGCCATTTATCACTAGTACAAAATAAACCATTCGTTAACTCATTTAAATTGTCTCGTATAATTTTATCAAATTTTGTTGTTAGTCTTACCTTAATTTTATCAAAATGGTAATTGAATGTCGAAACTGCTCTGCGATGAAATTCTTCATAAATATTGTTGGGTAGACCATCTTGAGGAGAACGGCTAAGGGACATCAGATTGGTTTTTGTGACTTGAATGTCTCTTATAGTCGCTGCAATTTCTTCGTTGATCACTCCGAAAATAAATTTATTTTCCAACCGTTGGAAGACTTCGTTATTAATGTTAAAAATGTTTTTTAACTTCCGGGTTTTTGAAAAAACTTTTTCTTTTCGGCACTTTAGCAAGAAATGTTGTTTTTTTATCTACTTGGCCAGATGAAAGTTTTCATTCATGAATGATTTCATGTTCTTCGTGATTCGATATCCATATTCTTGATTTATATAACAGAAGAAACTTTGATTTCGGTTATCGTTTGTCTCCACTTTTCAACCAGGAGATGTTTATTAATTATTTTTATTTATATTGAGCCAAATCTTTTAATTTAAACAATTATTTTATTGGTATATAGGGCTCTTTATTTTTATTTTTATTTATTAGTACTTGAGCTTTCAATCCCACTTCGGGATCATTTTCAAAAGCATAATGAAAAATTATTTCCAAAATAGGTTCCTTTTATATAAAAATTTCACATAAAACAATCAAACATTTGTTACAAAAACCAATTTTTCATGGAAACGCACAGCCTAGACAATTTTCGAAAAATAATTTTCTTTTCCTGGCTAAAGCGTTTTTCATGTAGAAAGGTTGTACAGTTGAATAAAAATAAAATGAGGTGAGACAAAAACTCATATAAATAAATCATACAAGTCCGTTGTAGTTGCAACGCCACGTATACTGGACAGACAAAACAATTTTTGGAAAAAAGAATTTATCAACACCGATATGACACCAACAAAGATCTAAATTCAAATATTAGTGCACTTACACGGCATCTGAAAAATTCCAATCATTTAATCAATTTAGATAACGTCAAAATTCTCGATAAACAAACCAATTTTAGGAAAAGATCGATTTTGGAAATGTTACATATTAAATCAAGTAAAAATTCGATTAACATTGTTGAAGATTATGCTTATATTGGCAACTCGTATGATTTATTTATATGAGTTTTTTGTCTCACCTCATTTTATTTTTATTCAATTGTACAACCTTTCTACATGAAAGACGCTTAAAGGCCCTTTTACATTCAATCTTTTCGTTCTTTTTCAAAAGAATAGAATCACGAAGAAAAGGGCAAATATATCTTCCCCATATATAAAAATGGGACGGGCATATTCAAAATTTCATTTTTTCCTTTCAAAATGTTACTTGGATTTTATATCTTTTGAGCAACTTTTACGAAAAAAGATAAACCAGTTCATCTTTTACAGGTTTTTCCGTTCTTTTTCACCAAAAAAAATTGAGTGTTGCAGTAAATAGTATTGAAAAATACTTTTTGAGTATTCCTTCTGATTTTAATACAAGGAAATCATACTCAAACGCATTTTTATGGTACATCTTTTATCTTCTGGAAAAGAACGAAAATATTGAATGTAAATCCGCTATTAGCCAGGAAAAGAAAATTATTTTTCGAAAAATTGTCTAGGCTGTGCGTTTCCATGAAAAATTGGTTTTTGTAACAAATGTTTGATTGTTTTATGTGAAATTTTTATATAAAAGGAACCTATTTTGGAAATAATTTTTCATTATGCTTTTGAAAATGATCCCGAAGTGGGATTGAAAGCTCAAGTACTAATAAATAAAAATAAAGAGCCCTATATACCAATAAAATAATTGTTTAAATTGAACTGTCAAAAAATGACTTATTGTCCAAGACCTAAATATAGATATACAAATTACATCCAGCGCATGTAATATAATCTACAAATGAGATTATTCTACTTTTGAGAAATATCTCATTTGTAGTTTGTAGATCTATTTGCGCTGGATATCCCCATAGAATAGGAATATTTATATAATTTTTGTTATTTTTGAGAAGCTTTGACATTTTATCTCAACAAATGACATTTTTTTTAAAATTATACTTTCATAAGTTAGCTTTGTTTTATTTATATATGTAATAGCAATGCATTATTTTTTATTTTTAGCCATCAACATCAAATGTTTATGGGCGTGCGTGCTTTTAAAGTGTTTTTGTCATACTAATCGTTTATGAATACATTCTCACTTAAATGGCACTATTAACGGCGGTTGCTGTTATATTTCGAACCTTTATTCCTGATGCGAATTTAATTTGGTGCCCTGAGCATCATGTCGTTGATTATTACATAAGTACATCAATTCAAGAGTAAGAGATCAATTCGGACAATTGTTTCAACTGACAGTGGTAACTACAGTAGTATTTTTTAGTTGCTTGTAAGAATGTTTATTTCCAGATTATTCTTGTTAACAAATTATACGCCATATCACAGGAAAAATTACCAAAAAATCAAAAAGTTATTTCTGAGAACTGTTATTTTTAATAATGGTTCATATTTGCAAAGTAAAATTAAGCTCATTGTCAAAATATCAATTAGCATTTTGTGGTTTTCCAATAGTTAATTACTAGTTTTAGCAAGTAAAATTTGTTTAAATCTGAGGAAACTATTTGTGAATTCGATTCGAACGTATTCGAATCCTCGAAGAATTGGATTCTTATTTGGACTGAATCAGATTCGTTCGTTTCTAATTTAAATCAAATATGAATCTTATAATTCGAAGAATCGAATTTACGAATAGCCTCCCAACTGGATATTCATTATATGCACAATGTTTATAAAAAAAATGAACAACTACAACAATTAAGTAAACTAACAAATATATTAGTTCACTTCTAAAATGTTGTAATTGTTTAAAAATTTAATACATACATAAGTAATAAATATCACAGAAAAAATTATTATTATGTTTATAAAATATGTACAGTATATAATTCATGTATATGTAATAACAAAAATAAAATTAATAAATTATAAAATTAAAACTTGTCAAATAAAATAATAAATCTATTAAAATAATTCAACAATAAATAAAATATATTTATCAAAATTTCATTTGTCGAAAAAAAACATCTTAAATCTAATACATAAGTAATAAATATTACCGTAAAAAATAGTACATATTATTTTTATAAAATATAAATAAATTAAAATTAAAAATAAATATAAATACATAAATTTTCATACGTGGACGCAAAGGAAATGTAAAATGGAAGAGTTTATGTTTCTACATCTAAGCTTACTTTTACCAGCTAAATTTAAGTTAACAAATTTGACGTAATAATACAAACGCGTTCTAATCAGGTACTTTAATAAAAATTCTACGGGGAAATTCGGACAATAAAAGGAAAATCTATCTCCTTCATACAGCAATAAATATTATACGAAATATTATTATTTTCGACCGACGCTACATTGTCTAAGAAAATTAGTTCGAATTGACTCAATAAATTTATAAAATTATTTTGGGGAACTAGCAAGCTACAGAACGGTCGAATAAAATGAACAAATCTATTTTGATCATTTATATTCACCGTAATTTGTGACCTACAAAAAGGGCACAATCGTGGATTTCCATGCACTTATTGAAAATAAAACCTAAAAAATATGCTAGTGCATTAGAATGGGAAATGGAACAATTTTTGTGGTTATTATTAACCGAAGGCCAGGTAAAATTAGGGCTTCCTCGAGAATTGGCAGCGACCAATCGATCGTTAGGTACAGCAATGTTTGCTAACAGATCAACAAAATCTTGGGGTTCTGTTTCACAATTTCCAAAATTTGAAATATTTAAAAATTAAGAACAAAAAATATTTTTAAATGAATTTTTCCAAAAAAGGTTTCTAAGCAATCTTGATTAAGATGCCTAGTCAGAAGAAATATATATCCTTCTGAACGTAAATCTTCAAAAAGATACATTTTCGCGCGAATTGAGACTCAAGTATTTTAGAAATGTTTTGTCCATTTTTATTTAACAGTTAACTTTTTTATAAAAGAAAGGGCGTCGTCTAGATTTTTTTGTTTAAATTGTGAGCCTTTATAAGCAGCTCCAAAAGCCGTTTTGCCATGAATTGTTGAAGAACTCATCATATCAAATAATTCATCGAAAAAAGTTATAGACTTATTAGCAGTTCCAATGGCGGATTGTGGTATGATATTGTTTGAAATAAAGGATTGAAGGCAGGAATAAACAGAATGACTTAAAACTTGGGTGGCATATTTGACCTTCATCCGCTAGAACATAGTTGGGTAAATTTGAGAGTCAGTTAAGCGAGGCATTAATTGCAAATGATGATTTTTGTGACTGAGGTAGAATTCTTGGATGTATTTCCAAGATGTGGGATAGACATGGCAACGTTCTTTCTATTAGAATTCATTTACCATTAAATTATTGTGAATAATTTTTATTAAATAAGGCTGATCAAAAATGTAATAATATTTATTAATTACCATTTCGAAAGAAATACGGTCTACCTCTAAATAATTTGACAACCTAACGAAATGTAATCCCTGATCGCTTATTATAAGTGGTATTTTTAATCCAATGCTCTCTAGTCTGTCCAACGAATTATTCACTATCCAAACAAAATCTCCGATAGCACAACTATTATTAACAAAAAAATAAGCCACTGCCTGCTTCAATTTCTCGCAAATACTTCTAGCCATAACTACTAAATGCTGATGTAGCGAGAACTCCGTTACAAGCTGCCTTATCAAAACCACTAAGCCTATGATTTTATCCTGCTTTCTAACAAATGTTAAAAAAGACTAGTGAAATTTCATCATAACAAACTACACACTCTTTCTCGATTGGGCGAAACTTATCTATTTTAATTTTTAATGCTTGAAACACAAAATCGTTGACCCCGGGCGAATCCTGAAAGTTTTCAGTGATCCGTTGAATAATTCTAATGCTTGGCAAATGAAAATCATGACATAAATCCATTGGATTTTGATTTTTTTTTCGAAATTTTTTTTTGGTAAAATTAAATATATTTTTGTTTTGATTTTCTTTGTGCTGTGGACTGTGTCCAAAACCTATGATAAATAATTTTTAGTACTAATTTTTCACATTTATTTAAAAAAACTGTACACAGCCTGTCATAGTCAATTCCTATAACAATTTGTGACAGCTACAGAATAAATTCATTATTCTGTTACGACCGCCCTTGGGTTGTTGTTGGTTTGGTGAGTTAAAATATTTGAAGAAAAAAAACCTGAAATCAAGTAAAATAATCGACGCCTATGGATAAACGGCTGCATGATATTTTTTTTCTTCTTCGTTAAAAGAATGTAATTTTCCCTTGTTATACTCTGTTAGATATTCTATTTGGTTTCTTGTACCATTTTTGTACTTTCTGTGTGAGAGATATAAATAAATGTGTGTGCAATGATTGAATTGCATATTTTAACTTCGTGTATATTTGGGTGAATGTATGTGCTGCTGCACAGTGTTGTCAATAAATTGTTATGCCTCGTGCAGAGTATATGGTAAAAGAACATTCTGGATTCTTTTTTTTATCTCTTTACGTAAATGTGAATCAATTTGGGTGTTGGTGTGTATGAAGCCACACGAAGCTGAATTTCGGTTTTATTTTTTTCCTTTTATTTTTTTATCGAAATCATGATATTTTTGTTTTTACTTGTCGGATTTTGGAATTTTTTTTAGTTTGTTTTAAATTTAAAACGAAAAAGTCTCGTTTTGAATTTTAATGAAAAAAGAAAGTCAAGTGTGGAGTCGAGTGATGAATGGACGATTTTTGTAAAAAAAAAAAAAATAGATATATAAAAAATGATTTTGTATGAAATGAATTTTTTTTTTTTGATGATATTGTAAATCATAAACTATCAATAATTTTTTTCTGTGTAAATCTAAACAAACTGATAAAATAAAGTTATATTGGAAAGAATTAAATTAAATTAAAGTTATAAAAACATTTGAGTGTTAGAGACTACTCACACCAACCGCGAACTGCGAATTGCGAGTAACCATTTTTCAGGAAATTTTGATATAAAATACACTTAAACACAATGGATTTTTCCATTTATAATATAATTACGATTATTTTATTCAAAATAAACTAAAACGAGTCCTAAAAATTCTTTAAAATAAGAAAAATTACTTAATTCGTTCAAAGATGAAATATTCGCGCATTCGCTAAAAAATAAAATTACGTTCCACTCGCGTTCTACATCATTTTTATTCGTACGAGTATTGACATTCGTACGAGTATTTTTTTAAAAATCATTTCAAATACGATCAAAATGATTTTTAAAGATTAAAATAATATTATTTATATCGAATTATGTATTTTAAGCTTTGTTAAAACGACCAATATAAAAAAACAGGTTTTGGAAAAAATTACCGTATTATTACAAATATTTGATCATGGATGGTATTCATTTTGACATATAAATTCGCTCGCGTTTGGTGTGCATCAAATTTGCGAATTCGTGTATGGAATTTATTCGCAACTCGCAGTTCGCGTTTGGTGTGAGTGTGAGTAGTCTCTTAGAAATAAAAAAAAAATAAATAAATAAATAAATTTATTTAAAATATACAAATTTTATCGCCATTTCAGTTGTTTTTATTTTATTTTATTTTTCGATGGTGATTTTTTTGTTGTTGTTGTTAATTGGGGATTAATACTACATAGCGAAACTGATTGGGTATTGCTCGACTTACCGGCGGAAAAACAGCGGGAAAACGGCAGAAAATTGTTGATGAACGGAACAAGAAATATAGTATTGGATATTATCGTTGATGATCGGAGCTTAAATCCTGTAGTCTTGCATGAAATTGAATTGAATTGGGTTTGTGGCAGCAACTCCGCCAAACGGAGTCGGACGGGCCTTTATTAGGTAAGGTGTAGCAGGAAAAATAAAGAATAACCTGGAAACACCGCGTGGTTTTTTTATTTTTTTTATTGTAATCGAAATTTGACTGTTTTGGTTATTCATTTGCTCTTTTATTACTATATTTTTTTTAATATATATATATATATATATATATATATATAAATATAACGGTTTATAGGTTTCTTGTGGCGTACCATAGTACTGACCACCCCTTGATTCCCATTTTTCTTTTCGTTCGTAATTCCGTTTTCCATGCATCCGTTAATTTTACAGTAGTTTCAGTCAATTATTTTCTAAATGGTTTTTCAGTTTTCTTGGTACAATAAATTATAGTTAAATTTCAATTAATTAACGTGTTTTCCTGTTACTTTGTACCTTTAATTTGTGGTAACCATATGAATCTCTGAGCGTGGCGTTCATTCCCCCAAAGCAGGCTGCGATGGGGGCGCCACGCTATCTGTGTTGTTCGACTTGGGATGACGGTGTCCGCTCCTGGGGGCCTTGATCGGGTCTATCTGGAGGGCGCCCTCCATCCCTTATTGGCGTCGGTCACCGCCGCGACTGGGCAATGGCATCCCGGTAGGCGGCCCGACCATAAGGGGACCCTTTAGGCAGACATGGTGGAGATCGTCGTGGTCGAGATTTCATCCCTGGTCGAACGCACCCGGTTATTATTACTTTAGCCACTGTGGTCGTGGCAAGGTAGTTTAATTCTCTTGTCCCTTCGATTTTTTTTCATGCGATTATTCAAGCATGGGAATATGTCTGGGAATCCCCACGCCGCACCGTGAGCTCTAGCCAGCTACTATACCGCACCAGACCGCTATTCCCATGTCTGTTAGCGTAACCAAAACTTGTGGTTACGTTACAATTTACTAGTTTGATTGACGTACTGTACCGATTTAACTTAATTGGCGTAATTATACCTTAATAAATATACCACCCATGACATTTTTGGTCCAAACCACTATCCATTTCTCGAAAATTATGCTAATTAAAATGAAGCAACCAAAATGTGAAGTGGGGACATATACCAAAAAATTATTACACTTTTTGGACACCATAATAAAAAATTGTGAATGTAGGGGAATATTTTGCAAATAAATGTCAGAAATTTGTACAAAAAAAATTGTATCACAGGTTTCGGACACGGTCTTAATAAAGCATACGCTTTGGGACCACAGAAGTAAATGGCTAAACAATAATTTTTAAATTCTACACTATGCCGACCCTTTTTAAGCTGCGCATCTAAGAACATTTACACGTTACGCGGAATATTCAGAACTCTATTGCTGATCTGCTCCCTAACCTTTCCACTATACTTTAACGGTTTTTGCACCTACGCAACTTAACCTTACTAACACTAATACAACGGACAACCGACATATCGACGAGCGATTTCAACTCAAATAAGCTACTATACCTGTCTAAAAAATATCGATTTCCATGAAGTCATCGTCCTTCAACATCCATTTATTTTTACCAGCAAAAAATATTGTTAATATTAGGGGCCCTTCGTGATCAAGCAGCGACAACGAATCGGTATTCGACCTCTGAATTTTATTACCTGAAAAAGAATAATCAATTAGATTTAAAGGTAAGGAATTTGGTTTAGTTCTCCATCTCTTCTTATCAGAAACGACATCCGCTTCTTTGAAATGCAAAATGTATAATCGGTGTTCCGAATAATTTTTCAGCTGCAAATCTTCCCTCTTGACATCCATAGTTTGTCTCTGTAATAAATTTTACGATTATATCCATTCAAAAATAAGTAGTGGTTGTCCTCAACGAACCAAATTTCGCGCCCAAATTTATTTGTTCTTTTATTATATTTCACAGCAAAATGACCTGCCACATACGGTTGCCTTCTTCTGAATAAGCCCTTTACATGCAGATTACATGATAAACACAAACAAAAATTCTTTAAATGTTAATTTAAGTTGTACGTTATAAAAACAAAAAATCTGTAAGGTTTTTCTAAACCTAAAAAATATTTGATACTTTTTTAAGCATATTATAATCAAAATGATTAACATTTGAAACACATAAAAAAACACTTCACCAAATACAATATAATTTGATAAAAAAATAAAACATTAAATAAATTAACTATAAAAAAAAGCTAGTATGCATTCGTTAATAAATGATTTGTACATACGTTCTTGTTTATATCACAATAGCAATAACACTAATTAAAATGTCAATATAACGACAATAATACATGTACTGTTAAAATGTTTCCTTTTTGATAGGATTATTGCACTGTTAAAAATATTTTGAAAATTGAAAAAAAGCGTTGTGTGGCTAACTTCATTATGTCCAAAAATATGGGAGGATAAAAAATCGTTTAGTCCCCGCAATGGCGAATATACATATACTTTATAATATCGATATAAGTACAACATAGTTTTAATATTTTATACAGGTTGTACTGGGGCGCCTTCGACGCCCGTTTTCTTTGTTCGAAAATCTATCTTTAGAACTGAAAAATAGCGATTAAAGTTGAATTCAGCGATTTGTTTTGATTGCATTGTTTTATTCTGAATCATGATTGTTACGATCATTTTTTTTTACCGCTCTTTCAAATATTTTTTTAAAATTTTTTTTTTTGGTTTTAAATTATCAGAGTAGTGAATTTTTAATTTTTATTTTAAAATCATAGTATGCATTGAGCGTTACGGAATCAGTGAGTGACTGACCTGGGCTTTTATTAAGAGGTATGATCAAGCGCATGTATTGCTATCTCTTTCACTAAAAAATTCTGTAATTCGGTGCTTTTTTCTTGATATACTTTTTTTTATAAACACTAGTTCATAGAAAACAAAAACAAATCGAATTGTTTTGCCGTGATAGTTCTTGTGAAAATTTTGTGAAAACAACGAAGCCTACTTAGTGATTTTATCGCACCGAATGACGATATGCGCAAGAAAAAACGAATTTGAAACAGCTGTCAATCATACCTTTCAATTGGTTTATCATGATACCTATATGTACATACAATTGGATTTTGTTCGTCAAGTAGGCTTAGGATTTTTATGCACCAAAAAATGAAAAATATGTACTTAAACTATGTGCTTAAAATGAAGAAATATGTAAGTAAAACAACAAAATATGTGGTCAAAAATGTAAAAATATTTTTAAAAAAAACAACAAACACTTTAGTAAAATATTTATTTCAGTAAATACATGGTACTATAGACATACCTACCTAAAACAATGTAACATATAAGCAATATTTTATAAAATAATAAATTCAGAATAATAGTAACAGAAAACAATCCAGTACGTATTATATTGTATCGCAAACTTACGTAAATATTAAATAAAATAATTATCACAAGAAAATTCAGAATTTCAAAATGAAATGAAATACGAGTGCATCACAAAAATTCGGTTTAAAACTTACATTTAAATAGCGTATAAATCTTAATCTTCTTAATCTTATATACACCTAGTTTGCATTCAATGCTGTATTGCAATATATTACAAAGTACATTCTTAAATTTTCAAACAAAAACTTTTCGCGGTTGGGACGTAACATATTTTTGTACATGGGAAATGACCTTTCTACGTCAACAGATGTGATTGGGGCATATTTAAATGATGGAATTTCAGTTACCGTGAATTATTCGATCTCATTCGCATTTCCAGGATCTTCAAAAATGGCTTTAATAGTTTGTAAAATATTTAAACCGGTATTTTTTGATACGACAGTTTTTAATTTATTTTTAATTAGTTCACCGACAGCTCCACTAATTGCTTCAACTTTCCTGTTAAATTCCGGATACAAGTTTAATTGTTCCACCAAACTTTTATTTGAAGACTCTAGGCTTCCTATTGCCGTTATTAGATGGCTATAAATATAATTGCCGGTTATGTAAGCCAAATCATTTTTTAAAGTTGATTTACCTAATATTGTCTTAGCAGTTTTAATATTTCAATCTTCGTCGCTTAGTTCCAAAATAATTTCTTTATTTTTTCGAAATTTTCGTTGTATGTTACTGCATTTAGCCAGCTCCCCCAGCGAGTAACTATTGGTTGAGATAGCAGCAAAAGATTTGGAAATTTACTTTTAAAAAGCGCAATCCGAGATGGTGTTTTCAAAAAGACATTTTTAATTATCGACACTAATCGATTTACATTGCTGAAATTTATTCGAATTGTTTCGCAAATACCCTGTGTAATCTATGATCTACACACAGGCCATATGTACAATTTTGGGGTAAAATACCTAAATAGATTGAGCGGCTTTCACCATGTAAGGCGCCGCATCTCAAATAAAAAGCAACATTTTTTCCTTTGAAATTTTTCTCCTAATAATTTGACAGAATCGTCGAACAGCCGGGCGATGGTTGAATGGTTGTTTTTTTCGAGGACCGCAACATTCAATAACAATTTCTGTTTGGCTACCGTTTCATCGACATCCAATATCCCTACTAATACATTGGCCATATAACGTCCAGTACTGTCCGTGGTTTCATCGATTGAAATCCACATATATTTATTTTATGTTACTAGCTGTATTTCGTTCATTTTTTTGTCGTATAGTGTTTTAATATAGATTTTTCTGAACGTTGATTCGTCCGGTATAATCTGATTGGTATATTTTTTAGAAACGATGAAAATACTCAGTTATTTAATTTTGCCAATGGAATATCAGCATCTAGCATACGTCACACTACAAACACGTGTTATGCAAACAAGATTATGCGCCCACATATACGGAGCCATACCACAACATAATCATATCGTCACGCATACGGTGCAATACCACTAATCATTGCAGCAGCCAGCATTTCACGGAGCGGCATCAGCACCAACGGGACCAACATCACCGCCGTTATCATTCGCACGGCGGAAATACCCTCGATTCGTCGTCGTCATCATCGTGAACAACAGCAACAGCACGACCAAAACCAACGAGTATTTAACCGCACACACACACACACACACACACACACACACACACACACACACACACACACACACACACACACACACACACACACACACACATATGTACGTCAGGCAGACAAGGGTATGCGCCTACGCATACACATGCGCTCGACCAAGATTACCGCCATGGTTATCATCGTCATCGGAGCCATCGCAAAGTAAGACGACAAAAACAACTGCAACACCAGCTTCATCGCCATCATCAGTGCCATCGCCACCAACACAGACGACAACAGCAGCTCCAACACCATCAACATATTTTTTTTTTAACCAAATCTGTAAATTTTTTACCATGTAATTTAAATTTTGTTTTCCGGGTTCATTATTTTTTTTCTCTCTCTCTTAATAAATTATTTTTTTTTGTGTTTTAATCACAAATTCACAATGGCTCGCGCAACGTAGTATGGCAAAACGACATACAGCCATTCCCAACCGCACTCCCCAAACTGACACGACATATGACCGAAACTGACCTCAAAACAGGTTACGTCAGGCACAGAACAACGCCTCTGGGCTTGCGCATGTTTTGAGACCAGGTAGTGTAACGACGCGTCGCAACAGTACGCTCAGCGTTCCAAGGTTGTAAAGGTTTTACTCCTCTGAATTTATTTATTTATTTATTTATTTATTAACCAACAGCATGTTCATGCAAAAATGGCTTACATTATTAAAAAATATTATAAAAAGTTAAACAATTTTATACAATAAAAGGTAAGGTTACAACGTTATCAATAGATCTAACAATACAACAAAACATAATGAAACTATTATTATTATAATATTAAACGTATTAAAACAAAAGTCTAGCGATTCGTTTTTTAAACTCATCTCTGGAAATATTGAAATCGAAACAATCCGCTACGGCGTTGAGATCTCGTTGAATACGCGCTATAGGGCCATGGAAGCTGTAGTTGCTACTTGCAGTCGGAATATGAAGAAGTTCCCGGGGGCGTAAGCTGCGTTGAGGAGCATAAATATTAAAACATGAAAGAATCTCGGAGCAGTCTATTTCACCACAAATGATGTCCCGTGCAAATGTGGCATTTGCGCATGTACGTCTATCACTTAAAGATTGGAGATTCAGAAAACGGCATCGGTCTACATATGGTGATAGTCTGAAATTATTGTCCCGTTCACGAGACGGTAATTTTCTGAGAACAAATAACAAAAACTGTTTCTGAACACTTTCAATTCTGTTTGAATGAGACTGGTAGAACGGGGACCATATGACAGTCGCGTATTCAAGCTGTGAACGAACAAATGAAGTGTACAGTGACTTGAAAGTTATTGTGTCATGAAAATCCTTCGAGTTTCTTTTAATAAACCCCAACATCGAAAAGGATTTGTTAACAACCGCATCGATGTGTGCGTTAAACGTTAAATCCGAGCTAAAGATAACGCCCAAATCAGTAATCATATTAACTCTCTTCAAACTAACATCATTTAGAAAGTAATCAAAAACTACTGGAGACTTAGACCTAGAATAGGTGATCACGTGACACTTATCGACATTCAGAAACATAAGGTTAGTAACACACCAACCGCAAAATGTGTTCAGGTCCCGCTGAAATTGATCGCGATCTAATTCACATGATATGTTTGCATATATTTTCATGTCGTCAGCAAATAGAATACAGTCTGCGAATTTGAAGCAATCCACAACATTGTTAATAAACAATAAGAATAATAGTGGGCCCAAGTGACTACCCTGAGGCACTCCAGATGTCGCAATAAAACAATCTGAGAACGTATCGTTAATCTTGACAAACATTTTGCGATCCGATAAATAAGACATAAGCCAATTTATGGGAATAATGTCGCAATTAAGTTCACTGAGCTTATTTACTAATATCCTGTGATTAAGTTTATCGAAAGCTTTAGCGAAGTCGGTATAAACTACATCGACTTGAACTTTCGAGGCAACAGAATTAATTAAATTATTTTGAAAGACTGCTAAATTAGTGACCGTTGAGCGGCCAGGAAAAAATCCATGCTGACGAGTGCTAATATGTTGCTTGGAGTGGAAGTAGATCACTTTGTTAACCATTGACTCGAATACTTTAGGAATGCAAGACAGTATTGCAATTCCACGATAATTTGTTACATCACTGCGGGGGCCGCTTTTGTGGATCGGTATGATACTTGATATTTTCCAGAGATCAGGAAATTTGCCTTGGCTGAGGCTCAGATTAAATAGATGACATAAAGGAGCGGCAAAACCGACTGCACACAGCTTTAATAGAGACACTGGTAAACCATCTGGTCCAGGCCCCTTAGATACATCCAAGTTCATCAAAGCCCTCATTACGTCAAGTTCTGAAAAAACAATTTTTGAATTATTGCCGTTAGCTAATATAGGAGAGAGCGAGCTATCCTTAACAAAAACACTGCTAAAATAATCAGCGAAGAAACCGCAGATTGCCTCTGGGTTATCTGATTTTTGACCATGGAACTCTAAAAATGCCGGCAAGCCGTTAATATGTTTCTTAATTTTGACAAATCTCCAGAAATTCTTCGGATTACATCGCAAATCGTCTTCAATATCAATTATATAATTGTTGTACAGGAATCGGTTGAGATAGCAAAACTGTTTGCGCAGTGACTTAAACTGGATATAGTCATGGGCCAACCCTGTATACCTATACTTCCTGTGACTTTTATTACGCAGGACTTCTAGCTGCTTGAGTTCTTTAGTAAACCACGGGACGTTCCGGGTATGAGACTTATTCATTAATTTTTTAGGAACAAATTTTTCAAAAGCAACCTTCAATAATTCATTGAAGGTATCTAATGAACTGTTGATATCCATGTTTGATAGAGTATCAGCCCAATCCACTTCAGCTAAAAAATCATTTAGTGAGCTGTGGTCGGCGTGCGAATAATCAAAGACGGTACAATTTTTAGAATTACCTGTAAGTTGAATACACACACTCTAACGAACTCCAAAAAGCGCGGAAAAAGTATCAGAAATTTAGGTTGGAGAAATTTGACTGATTATGCCGTTAACGTAATTGGGTGGGATTTTGATTGTTAAAATTTGGGATAAAAAGAAAAATACGGGACAGAAAGTGCTCGATTTTTGTGATGAATTTTTGGTAAAAATCATCTGAAATAAAAATTATATAAAAAAATGTCGAGAATCTTAAATTGCGCAGACAAAAATATAATTGAAAATTAAAGACGGTGCGGAATATTCGGTTTTATCTCAATAAAATTAATCAATTTATCTAATGTTAACAGTACTCGAAAATGATTCTTTTACTTAAATTTCGCAACGTTTATTCATTTAATTTCACTTTTATCGTTTCGTTAATTGTCGCAATTACAGGATGAGAAGCTAAAAGCTTTCGTATAGGATGGGATGGTAAGAGTGATTCCGTGCATTCGAGGTGAGTTGATCCATGTCTTGCAGTCCTTTTCTTTTCATTTTTGTTATTTTTATTTTTTTTTATTCCTATTCCGAAATGATACTGTGCACACCATTGTTATAGAGTGCATCCAATATATGTTCGGATTAGTTTTGCTTTTCCATCTTCCCTTATAAGATCTTAGCAAGCATTTAGTCATCTTCGGATAATCCGATAGGACCTCACGAAGCTCTGACTGAGTGAAAATTCAGTAACAATGTGATTTACTCTTTGTAATTGCCCCTAGCAAGTGTTAATCAAATGACTCGAAATATAAAGTTAACTCGACCCGATTGTCGTTATAGTGAGCACTGAGATAAAGGAGTAATGAAAAGGTCACATCGTTACAGAAATGGGCAACTTCCATTATACTTGGCCATATTGCAGAACTTCATCCAAAACAATTTTAGAATCCCATTTTCAACGCACATGTGATGAGAAATATTCAAGTTCCATCATACTTGGCCATATTCCAGAACTTCATCCAAAAATCATTTTAGAATTCCATTTTCAACGCAAATGTCTAATTTCATCTTAATAGGTTGATAAATAGGCAACTTCCATCGTAGTTGGCCATATTCCAGAACTTTATCCAAAAATCAATTTAGATTCGGGTGCTAAATAGGCAAGTTCCATCATATAAAAAATTTGTTAACTACTCACTACACCCTAATCCAAGTCAACTCAACTCCAACTCAACCCGCAAATTGACCCCTAGCATAAACTTCAAATCAATTCCCAATTCAATGCCCAATTCAATAATCAAACCAGCACATTATATAAAAAACTCGTAAATATTTATAAAACCAGGTATTTTGGGTCAATTCGTATGGCAGGTACTCCACCCTCTTGACATACAGTCTCCAAAAGCTTTTCAAATCTCCGCCTTGACCATAGAAACAAATTGGCGAAAAAAAATTCCAAATCGGACAAGACGTTCTCGAGATACCACTGGTACAGACATCCAGAGTCCAGACAGACGAACGGACAGTTTTTTTTTTTGCTTTTTCGGACTCAGGGACTTTCAAAACGTCGAGAAAAGTGGTTGGTTTGGACCAACCAAATTTTTCGTCATTTTTGACAGGATTTCAATACTTTGGTCTTTTTAGACCAAAGTAATTGAATTTGAACAAAACAAAAATATTTTTCTTGTATTTCATATTAAGTTTACGTACATATTCATATCACAATTCAATCAAATTATGTAACTCACATCTAAATCATAAGGTAAGCTTCTATACTAATTTACATAAGCTTATGTAAAAACTTCCAAACACTACTATTAATTTGCCACAGGCGGGGTAAAACAGGAAGTAATTTTTGTTTGCGTTTTTTTATAGAAATTTCTTTTTCAATTAGTTTTTGTTCGGATTTTTCCAAATGAAGGAACATTTCGTCTAGGCCTTTGGCATTGGCATAATCTTTTATTTGTTGTAGTCTTCTTTGCACTTCAATAAAAGATAGCAATTGTGTAGGTGCTACTTCCGCAATATTAATTGGTTCGTCTCCGTCAGATGATGAGCTTTCATAAGGAGAAATAGTTTGAGCTAGTGTGCTAACGGACAAAAACAAATTGTCCTCCCAATTATCTGGCAATTCTTCGAAAATTTGCAAATTTTCATCGAAACCGAGAAACTCCATTTCGGATTCGTTTGATTCAGCAACAATTTCTATTTCTGGCTCTCCCGTTCCGTCGTCAAATCCCGCTTTTCTAAAGCAATTTCCAATTGTTTCAGGTGTAACCTTGGTCCATGTCTCTGTTAACCACGAACATGCATCTAAGACATTGATTTTTTCGACAAATCTTCAACTCCATTTGATTCATCGATAGCTACGACCAATCGATTCATTAACAAGTTACGATAATGCATCTTGCGACTTCTAATGATTCCCTGGTCTTAAAGTTGTAATGAACACGTCGTGTTAGGTGGGAAAAATTGAAGTCCTCACGGGGAACCAACACAGGTGCAAAAATTCAGACAGAGTTTCTTACGATGAACCATTTTGTATCAAAGGTGAGATTTTGAAAAAATGTCAGATACGTTAATTCACAGTTAGGACGACGATATGTAATTATTTTATACTTATTAGCAGTTGTAGAAAACTATAATTTTTTCGGTCGCATTGAGAGGTAAGAAAATTCAAAATTAAAGGAAAAATGTGGTCCCATAGGTCCAATTTGGAGGTGGTCCGATTCCTTTTTACAACACAAAGAGTGGTCCGATTTGAAATTGGTCCGATTATAGGGTGGTCTCATTAGGAGGTTAAACTGTACATATAAATGAATTATTAAAATTTTATTCATACTATTCTGAATCTAAAACTTCTTTAAATTCCTTTCGGCCTCCATCGCCCCTTGTTGCTCCAGTTCAGTTCTTCCAAAGATAGATAGATAAATAAATGGATAAATATTACAAGCTCAGGGCACAAGTTGAGCTGGTTACTTATTTATAACATACTAATACATGTGAATTACCCATTCCTTTAAACAACGCAACAACTGAATGACTTAAGCGCATGCATACTATTTCGACTGTATTCGATGATCCCATAATTATTCGAAAAAATCTGCTACATAATACATGATTCGATAGCCGACTAGAAATCCTAAACTGGCAAGGGTCTCCATTACTATAGGATAAATATTTTGTAAATGTTCCTAACGTTTGATGAAACGTACTAGAGTAAACTGTCGTTTTTTAAAATACAGCTCGTTGTCTTTTTCCAAAATTTACTACACCACCAATTCAAACTTTTATTAAGTATTTTGATTTTTTTTTAAATCGACTTAAATTCAATTCCACCGATAGTTATTTACGGTAATTTCGGTGATTTAATACCTTTGGTCACCATAAAAATGCATAGAACAATGCAGTTGTTATATTTTTAATTTTAAGCCTCAGTTCAGTAGTATGCAGATGATGCGAAATGAAATTTTCGCTGGTCTCCAAATAAGCAAGTATGTTTAAAAATTGTACATTTAATACAGCACGCGATTGTAAAAATAACCAGAAACTCAAGTCAGGAAATGTCAAAATTTAGCTTTGTATTTATCGAACATGAAATAAAATTCCAGTGAAAAATATGTAGAGATGAACTAGAGACATCCATATTATAACACGAAAACGTTAATTTAGCGAAATTACTAGCGAGTAAGGCGTACTGCAAAATACAATTTTGCGGTAAAATTTTCATTTTCGATTTCGCTTGTGTCATTCATTTCGATTAAAATACATCTTCCACCATTTAAGTTATTTTATTTCAAAATATAATCGTATGTCCCAACAAACACACATATTTTAAAAGGTCTAATAACGACAGAATCACTGTATTGTTGATAACAAATATTAAAATTTATACATCGTAGTACTAGATTACCGGTATTTCTGAGAGGAACGTATTGGGAAATTTAGCTTCATATGAAGGGATTTCAATTTTAAAAGTATAACGTCATTGCATAGAAACCCACAATGGCAAAACCCGCACTGAAAAGCACACAAATTTAATAAACATCACATCGGGCCAGATACTCGATACTCTAGCAATTCGCAACTCTGCAAATATGGCAGATTTGCTAATCGAAAATTTACTTGCGTAAACTACTCGATTATTTTAGCAAAGTAAAATATATTTTTGTATTCAGCACAAACGTTAAAGTGCATTAAAGTAGGCCATTTTCTGAAATTCAGAAACAAATTAGATTGCTAAATTATTGTGATAACATTTCTAGCAAATTCGCAAAAAATAACTGCTTATCTGATTATCGAGTACCTAGCCCATCATCTTATCAAAATGAAATTAAATCAATTTGCTCAACCAAAATAACAATTCAGTCTCAAATTAATTTCAAGCCACAATATATGTCACGTACCAAAACCACTTACCTTTATATACATACATACATAAAATAACACTTAATTTAATTTAATCCATTAAGACATTTTATTTTTATTTTTTCACTAAAAAATACGGAGCGGACAAAAACAGGACCGCTATCACTCACCCAAATATCGTTTCAAAATTCAACTTGGGCCAATAATTCCATATCCACAATTGACGATGGCCGTGGGTACCACGTAGCGGAGAAATTCGGAACTGAAAGAGCTATACCAATTTGACGTTTAGGATTTGAGCTATACCAATTTGACGTTTTATTATGAAATGCCATTTTTGTGATACTTTGTTATTATGAAATGTCATTTAAGGATAGCTTGCTTAATTTTTAAATTTTCTGGTAGGGCGGCGTTTTCCAACATTTACAATCGTCAATAAAAATTTGAAATTTTAAAAATGATATCAAGAAATTTTTCAAGAAATACTTTATGTTTATTTGTAATTTTCCAAAAATTTTTTTAGCGTTAACCAATTTAAAGAATGCCTAAAATTTTTAAATTTTTCATTAGAACCTGATGAACCATAGCATTCTTTTATTCTACGTAAAGCTTAGGTTGCGCTTACGCTGTCGAAGTGAAACACGAAGTTTTTTTTGATTGATGATTGCACTCGAAAAAATCGAGGTAAAACTCGGGTTTATCTTTCCATATTTCAATGCTCCACCTCATATTTCAACCTAGAATAAAAGAATCGTATAGTTAATTGAGTTCTAGTTCAGTACTCGTATAAAACGCACGGTTTTTTACCAATAATGAAAATCGTTTAGGACGAATAATTTATTAAAATTAGAGCATTTTAATTCGCCTAAATATTGATCTAATATAACCATACAGTCCTCAAAACCAATTAATCAACTATTGGGATAATTTATGATCGCTCGTTTACATTCAAATCCACATACATGTAATATATTAATATAAATTAATGATTAAAAATTAAAATTTTAAAATAATTCCAATAAATCTATAATTGATTGATTTTTATTAGTCATTTCCATCAACCTAATAATCATTAATCAATCTGAAGTTTATTAACATAATTTATTATGATTTTCTCATCGAGATTTGTGTTTTATTAAAAAAAATAAAATTAATTTACAAAAAATTATTAATTTGTTGTTGTTTTACAATTGTGTATGTTATAGCATGCATCAACTGAAGATGAATGGTTAATTTTTTCTTTTTCTACTTGGATGTTTGGGTTTGTTACTCGGAACAACAAAACAATTGATCACAAAATATTGAATGAATTGTATTCAAGATAATTGAATTTTGTGTGCGCGATAATTGATTGATGATTGATGAAATTATTTTTGTAGGAGAATTATGTAATTTTATAAATGTACATAAGTATGTACAATTGTAAAAGTATGATTGGAAATAGGATAAATTAATTACGCAATCATACTATTGACTTAGAGAGTGGACACCTGTTTTATATTAGTTTTGCACATTATCTAGTTTAAAATGAGTTCAATGATGCAGTGACAGTAATTTTTATGGTACGTGGGAAACATAAGAGTAAAAAGAAAGAAACAGTTTAAATCAATCTAATGGTGCCTTTACACTATGCGATTTGCGTGCAATATTTATTGTACAATATTTTGCTGCATGGAAATCGTGTAGTGTAAACGTCAGAAAATCAAATTGCATGTAAATTGCATTGAAATTGCAGCCAACCGCATTTTCATCAAATGTGTGTACAATATTTTTGACAGCTATCTAAAAATGGTCTCTTGTTGATGTTATATTTGTGATTTTACGCTTTTTAATAATATTTCGAAAGACGAGCGAGTCATTCTTGCAAAATTTTTAAATATTTTAGGACCATCTAATCTTAATTCATTAAAAACGAGACTTTAAATATCCTTTTCTCCAAAATCTCGTCTTTGTAGCCAGTTCCTTCCGTACATCGTCCTATTTTTAATTTTATGCCGCTTGAATTTTCTGTTTTTAATAATTGCAATCGTAATTGCGCATAACCCGATTAAAATTAAATTTGTTTGGTTTTCCATTTTGAATAAAGAGAAAATTAAATCGTTATTCTAACATTTTGTTAGGCATCTCAATCAATTTTTAGTTGTGTGGTGTAGACAACGAAAAATTCAAATCTCATCAAATTTGCGGGGAAAATTGTATATGATTTATTTCCCCTATTGTACAACAAATATTGTATGCAAATCGCATAGTGTAAAGGCACCATAATAATTAGGATTTGAAATGTGGTAGTAGTACCTGTAGTATCCGAAGCTGATTGCGGAACTGTACTTAATTAATTGTGTTTTACTATATTACATACTATGTAGCCGGTAAAATATAATTAAATATTTGTGGGATCACCAAAATATCAACTGTAGCGGAAAGTTTAGGAATGATAACGATATTTCTTCTATTTTCTAAAAATGTATTTACTCATTTAAGTCACGCTTAAACATAATAGGTCGTATTCCGGGATTTAAAATTGTATGTTAAGTTATTCTTGATTTTTTAATACAAATTCTAATAGGAAGCAGGGAAGTAATGTAATATAATATGGAGTTATGATGCCATAATAAAGGCCACTGCCTCGATTCCAGTGCAATACAATTATTCTTTTTATTTGAATAGAGAAGAAATAATAGTCTTGAAAAAACAAAATTAACAACATAAAATTTTAATTTCTGGACTAAGGCCTAATATCTATCTATACCTTCTCTTTTACGTAGCCACGTACTCTAGGTACGTTCCAATAAGCAGGATAGAGTAATGTCAATCTGTTGGATAGGGTACTGCCTACGGTGCATCGTTTTCAGTGTTACTTGCTAATTGATTTGTAGGAGGTTGTGATCCCAGGAAGTAAATATTGAATGTGAGCGTGTGAGACAGAATTGTCATGCCATGCGTCTTTCATGGCTCAGGTAATTGAGGTCTTTGTTTATAAAAAAAATGTTTCTCTCAAATTATTCGGGAACCTAATAGCCGTAATTTCATTGTAAACACAAAATTTCAAGCAAACTCGTTGTTATATTTTGTTTTTCCATAGCAAAAATCGCTAGACAAACTTTTTGCGTCGTAAACAAATGGCTGCCAAACTCATACTACTGGACGTATTCCGCTCAAACATCACACGAATGTCAAAGAAGGTTGTAGTAACCAAGAAAAAAAATGTTTACCGATTCGGTTTACGCGCGCGGTTTAAATGGACCAGTCCGGGGAAAATTTGATCAGATGATAAGATATTAACAGTGACCGTCTTTAGGTCTGTTTGGTTCAAATCAGTCAACGCGTGTAGATTTGTATAAAAATTACACAAACAAACATTCACTTTTATAGATATAGATTTTATACAGGATTAGAAAAGTTGAGGTCTGGACCACTAATTATCTCGATAAGTATTCGAAAACGTATTCGATATTCGACCATTATTGGAATTAGCATTAGCTAAAAAGTACCGCCCTGAGGTATTCAATTGGCTCCTCGAGAGTATATGTTTAAGTCGGGGTTGGAGTAAGCTCCACATGCTAAATCTATTAACCCATTTTATGAATTTTCTACTTTTTTATACAAAGTAGGTATTTAAAGGCAAAGTGTATTAATGAAAATTTTACAACTCGAGTTTTTAACGGAAATGGCCATCTTAAGTAAAGAGGAGTCCAAATTGATTATTTCTGGAAAATGTATGTACGTATGTATGTACATATGTGGGTAGATGCCTATGTGTTCTCTAACTCAAAAATTAACACCTTTAGAATCATGAAATTTTGGATTTAGATGTTATATTATGTCGAGATATGCACCTCCTATTTTATTTACGAACAGACAAGGGAATCCAGAACTCCCACACTAACATTTTTAAAACTGACGTGAAATATGATGCTAATCCTATTAGACCAAACTTAGGAATCTGCAAATGAATACATTTACTCTAGTACAAGAAAGTCGGGTGTTGGCATCAACAGGAAACCGAATATTTCTTATAATTAAAATTAAATTAAAGTAAACATTATTCACAAATGTTTAATTTTCAAATATTTGTATAGTGTGAATTTAACTCTTTACGGTCGTATGTCTACTCTCGGCCACCACAGCAAAGAACCATACTGGACGTCGATTTTGATCGCAAAAGAATTCGTTAAAGTTTCATATTGTATTTAAGTGTAATTAGTAGCACTTAAATAGATTAATCGATTAATCAACTGCCCGAAATTTGAATTGTGCATTGGAAATGGGATTATAAAATGATTTTTAGATGAAGTTCTGGAATATGGCCAATTATTGTCTGATTTTGCTGACGCCCATTCTCCAAACTTTTCTTTTTTGTAGGACGAATCATCTCCTGCTTCAAGGGGTTGGTTTTTGCAGAGTTCTGTTAGAGCGTGTTTCCGCAAATTCAAACACTCATCTCTATTTTTTAATAATGAAGTCCTCGTTCTAGTTGAATGGTGGGTGATGATGGTGCCTGTTTACGTTGTGATGTTGGAGTCAATTGATGGATTGAATTTCCGTCTAGTGGAGCTTATTACAGATGTGGAGCTGGTGATGGTGTTAGTTTCATTGGTGCTGTTGCATCCGGTCGTGCTGTTGCTAGCGTTGGTGCTCTTGCACCAGAAAATTTTATAAAAACAGAGTTTACTTGAGTATTTACATTGCTGGTTGTTGGCCCAAAGTCACACAAGACACGATTTAAAACTGAATTTTCAAAGTCCAAAGATCAGGAGTTCTGGAGTCTCCGACGTAATTACTGGACCTGTAGAATCATCCACAGGAATAATTTTTACCCGAGCAGCTCGGGTTTCCACAAAATTTGGAATGGTATTAGTGGCCCACAAAAATATAATGAAAATACAACAAAAATTCATACAAATCCTATCTCCATACAGTCGATGCCATCAACTTGCTCAGGTGGTAGCATTCTCAGTAATCTCTCTTCCAGTGGATCTAGCTATAAATTCAAAGGCTTACCACTCGCAGTCCTCCGCGTGATTTCTGATTTCCTGGAATTTTACTCTTAAGTCGGCCGCATGTATGCAGATAATATCCGGATAAATATTCATCCACAATTGCAACCAACCAAAATCACTGAAAATGAAAAAGAATTTCCCCTCCCAAGTTAATAAAATTGGATCTTTGAGCAATTTTTGTGACGCATAGTGTGGTCACCTTTTGTTTAAAATCAACTATGTTCGCTGTGCGCGATAAGTGGCCTCATCTGTTTAACACTACCTGCTGGTTTTGTGCTGAGTATAAATTCTCCTACAATCCCCCATACATATAACTTCTGCTGACATCATCTTTTGTTGATGATTACGGAAGGAAAAAAAACAACTGGTAGGATGATGAATTTTCAAATCGTTGGTCAGTCAGTTTTTAGTTTTGGTGCAGTATAAAGAGGAGCTAAATTATAAACAAAGCTCTTAAAACAACAGAAAAATTATTATTTTTTCTGTTTTAGTTTTTGTGATTTATATTAAAATTTTGTAGTATATATTAAAATAATTGTTTATATCGTTGTATCGAATAATTCTGAACTAAAATTAATTGAAAGACTTTTGAGGTAAAAATTAATCAACGTGAACGTGAAATTTGTATAAACGGGCAATAATATAACGGACAGTTTATTGAATCAAAAAAAAAAATACATGTGTTTTGTGTAGTGATTTTGGTTGTGACTAATTATTTTGAGTTGTGAGAAAAGACAATTTCTTTGCATATTTGAGTAATTTTCCGATACAGTTTGTTTTGTTAAATATGAAATTCTGTATAATCAGTAAATAAAATTAATTTATAAAAAATATACAACCGAAGAAACAATGTTCAAATAATTATATTATAATAAATGCCATTGTTATTAATGTTATCTTAATTAATGGTGCCTGGTTTTTTATTTGCAACAAAACAATCCTATCCATGTACAATCATTTTGGTTCCGTTTTTTTTGTGGTGTGATTTTTTTTACTCTCGCCTGATCAGTCAGGAATAAAGATTTACAGTGTTTTTTTTTTTGTTCCGCTGATAAAAAAAAAATATAAACTTTGAAACTTTGATTAAAATATTAAGCATTGAAAATACAAGTAAAAGTATTTCAAAAACTATTGAATGAAAGTGTTGTGAGCTTTTAAACGCTATAAATAACTAAATAATAAGTAATATTGAACGAATACATACAATCAATAATATCAAAATATAATAGAAACACCTAAAACATAAAATCAGTGAATTAAAAATACAAAAACAAAACAATAAAGTAAATAGCACCACTTATTGATGAATGAGTGTGACATGGAATTAAACCGTCAGTAGTCAAATGTGCGGTTCTATGTCTATACGAAGTTATCTGGTTGATTGCCGAAATTGTTATTGCTGAGTTCTGGGGTGCACGAGGTGATTTGCAGTGACCAGTGAGACGTGGGAGCAGTGTCACGATTAAGTATTTAGCAAACCGCAAGTTTTTTTATTTTATTATATCATTATCATTATTATTATTTTTTTATTATTATTATTATTATCATGTTATTTTTTTTTCTCAAAACTATAACTTCAGAATATGCTTTTTCTTTTCTGTTAGAGTAATTTAGTGGAACTGATCTTTTCGTTTTTTTTCTTAAATTCATTCATTTCTCTTTAATTTAATTATTGTAAGCATGTGTTTTTTGTACGGGTAAAACGGACAATGTCGAGATAAATTTTTTTTTAGTAAGGGAATAGAACTAAAGTAATACAGTTGGAGTAGGAATGGCGTGATCTTACCGTAACATCTTAGCATCTTATGTAGCGGTTAAAACAAGATTACTGTAGCCTTGGAAATACCCACAACCGTACCGACGAGAATATAGCCGGCAAAGAAAACAACCGCACCAAGGTCTACACACTACCTACAGTAATATCTGCTAACAGACTCTTCGAGTCTGTTACATTTTATCCGCAAGCCTTCAACTTGGGAGGGGAAATCCATTTTCATTTTCAGTGATTTTGGTTGGATGAAATTGCGGATAAATATTTATCCGGATATTATCTGCATAAATGCTGCCGACTTTACGGCATCCTTATCATAAAATGGCTAATGAAAGGAAGAAAATTAATATTTACTTTTATGTTATAAGCATCTTGAGCAACACTTACCTTTTGCCACCCGCTGACACTTTTTATACCTAAACCCATGCGACGGTATAACTTGCAGTAAAAAAGGTCATAATACCTAAATTTGAGGTTATTTAGAAACGTCAAATTATCACTTTGGTTCATCACGTTCTTCTCAAAAATTTGTTTTGCGGGGTTGCGTTTGTAGACTTTCTCCATCTTTTTTCAATCAAAGAAAAGTCTCCACCAGTGATAAAATAGAACAAAATAACTGTTTATTCATCATGTCTTCAACCGTTGCTAGTTGTGGAAAACTCGTCGATTCGCATAATTTTAAAGAAACCGCGTTTAACATCTGCTTTGCCTTCATTTATATCACTAAAGATTTTACCGTTAAGATATTTATATGTTTCTAACGTATTAAAAATGTTCTTTTTTCGTAGTGGAAATCGTAGAGTAAAAATTATGAGATATAATTTAAGGCCTTTGAATAATTGTGACTATACAACTCATTGGAAAATAAACCAATCAGATAGTTGAATTTTCTTTAGTTACGCTGTATAATATCGGTTATTTGCGATGCTAAGTAGTGTTTCGCGAAACACCACTAGTGGTGTTTCGGCCGCAAACAAATAAATCATATATTCCATGAATATAAACAAACAATTAATATTTTTGATATTTGACATGGTTGATTCGTTGTATAGTCTTAATATATACAACTCGAGCTTTGAAAATCATCTGAATATACAGTTGCGGACTCGATGTGTTACCTAAGAAACACAACTCCACCTGCGGTGTCGTTGTGTTTCCTAGGCAACACAACTCGTCCTATAAACTGTATATTCGATTATTTTCGAACCTCTTGTTGTATAACTAGTGAATAATATTCCATTCTCAAGAAAGAATATTTCAAAAAATTGTATGTATCTGCAGCACCAGTAATTTTTAATAAGTTGCCTCTAAACATCAAATAAATCACGTTTCGTCCAAATTTTTAAATAAAATGAAGAATTGGTGGTTTAATATTACTGACATTGAATCTTTGTTTACAGTTTTAGTTTGATGAAATATGATAAATTGAATATTACGTTTTTAATCATATTTTCGGAACGGTTTGACCGATTTAGGTTTTCTCAGAGGATTCTCCAAGCTAGAAGAATATAGAAAATTATGAAATTATTACTTGTTAATAATTTTCAATTTTGGAATTTTAGTGATTTTTTGAATCTGTATTTCTTAGAATCTCCATCCATTCACGTTGTGATAGCATATTTATTTATTTACA
This sequence comes from Tipula helvola, assembly GCA_963556165.1. Taxonomy (NCBI): domain Eukaryota; kingdom Metazoa; phylum Arthropoda; class Insecta; order Diptera; family Tipulidae; genus Tipula; species Tipula helvola. Next base: position 233,906,844 of record OY744481.1, read on the forward strand.
CCTCAACAAAAAGTGCAACATACACTTTTACAGGTTGGGAAAATTCAACTATGTAAACAATAAAAATACAAATAAAGAGAAACAAAATATAATATCAAATAGAACGCAGAAATAAATGAATATCATATACAAGAGCAGCCATACACCAAAATGCTTTCAATTGAAAAGTCAGTAAATTAATTTATATCACTATTTTTCGACAACACCGATGATCCCTCGCCCGGTCAAAGCACCTATGATTTGTTTCGTAATGGCGCACCAAGCCAGACCTCGCCTCAACAGTGGACCAGAGAGAAATCAAACAAAACAGAAGTAACCTGCTCAATCCAGAGGCAGCAGGTACTCCCTGAGCTTCCTTCTAATAGCCTTAATTGTATGCAAAGTTTTAATCTCATCTGGAAGCACATTATATAATAATATACACCTATAAAACACCTCCTATCTTCCATATATATTCGTGCTTATACTGTGCAGTTGCAATGTACACCTGCTTCCCCTAGTTTCATGCCCATATGTACTGGATACCGATAACAGAGTTACGTCCGCTTTCAGAGTATTCAGCTACAATTTTTTTATCAATATCGCCCTCCAGTTGAATTATCATACTTAACGGTGTGATTTTCTCGACATACAATAATTCTGTCGGGGTTCTTCTGCGTAAGTTATACATGATTTTAGCTACTTCATTTTGCATTACCGCCAGTTCTTTTATTTTATTTTTTGGGGCACAAGACCATATGGGCTTAAGATACAGTAGATGGGAGTGTACATGGGAAAAATAAATATCCTTTATTATATTAGTTGGGATCAAACTTCTCAGCCTGTAAAAGATAGAACGAAGAAAGCTTATTTTTTATATGACTATATGAGTACCCCAGGATAATTTTTCAAATATTTCGCTTCCTACTCCTTTTAACACTTGTAAATTAATTGATAAAGTAAATGGATCAGTCATGCTAGGACACCTCTAAAAATCATATAATTTGATTTTCTCAGATTCAATCTTAGATGACTATTTTCAAAATATTCATTTAAGCTAAGTAAATCTCTTACAAGAATATACCTACTATTATACCATCATCCGCATACATAAATATTTTCCCGGTCAATTGCAGATCAAAAATATCATTAATATAAATATTAAACAAAACTGGACCAAGAATGGAGCCCTTTTACCTCCACAAAATGTACTCTCTCAATTACAAGTAACTATCAATCAGATTAACTGCCGATAAGTCAAACCTAATGTTATATAATTTCCGTAGCAAAGCCTCCTTATTTAGCGAGTCAAGCGGACCACTAAAGTCAGAAAGAGCGCTGTAATAAATAATCAGTTTCCTATCCAACGAGGATTGTATTCAGTTTACCATTGAGTGTGTCTCAGAGAAAACTCAAGGAAAAGATTCCATTTTTTAGAGTCGATACATTTTGTATTGACTCACGGGTTAAAGTACGTGGGGGGGGGGGGGGGGATTTCGATATTTCTACTTTTTTGGTAGATATATTATAAATGATTGGCCTCTTTTCTGATTAACAAGTCGAAAAATGCTGTGAATGCCATTATTGTTAATATATTTTGTCTATAAAAAGCCGAAAGAAACTTATTAGCATAAATTCTCTCCATTTTATAACGTTTCTATTAACTCGCTTTCTTGTCTGTCTGTTCGGTACAAATTTTGCAATCGATTTTAAACTAGATAACTTCCCGATAACCTAGACACTTGAAATTTTAAACATAGCTCAGAACTGGATGCAATATTCAATAGTTTGCGATATATTTCGACTCCAGGTGGTGCTGTAAATTACGTTTTTCGATATCGTTACAATAAACATACGTCATATAGTCTGCTGATATTTTATGCATACAAAATTATAGTATGGAAAAATTTAAAGTGTATTTCAATGAACACCTGATAAAAATTCAGAAGAAAACAATGAGGGATTTTCCCAAAATCGATTTTAGTTCATTTGTCCCCACGCTTGGGCAGCGCTGACTACACTTTTTTTATTTTTACATGCAAAAATAAGTAAAATCATGTTTACAAATACAAGTTTCCTGTCTAAATTAGTGGATGTCCCCGTACTTTTTTTTATGATTAATAAAGATGAGTATGTTGCGATTAATAATAAATATCAAATTTTAAAATTAATTTAGTCGAAATTAATAATTTAATGAAACATTCAAACACATGTTTGACCATATAAAACTACATACGAAATTTTTTAGCCGCCAGTCAGTAGGCGTTGGAATTCTATTTGGGAAAATCCCTAATTCGATGAATAACTTGGCGCCTCCAAGCTATATTAATTATTTGGCGACAGCTTCGTTAGGTTGCCGAACAAAAGTTGGTTCTAAGTGTGTTATCCTCCAAGAAACCGAATACATGAATACAAAATAACCGAGTACTAGAAAATACATCAGCACCCTTGCTGGCAACACTAAAAAAGCAGAAAATAAATTAAATAAAAAATCTTTTTTTAATATATCACGTTTTTAAAATGGACTAAAAAGAAAAAAATAATTTTTTCTTGCCTTACAGTACAGAAAATTCTGAGAATTTACGATTGTAAGTTTTCAGCAACTATGAGAATATTTGACAAAACGTGGAGCGCATATAGTGGTATAATACGGTTCTGATGGCTACATAATACATACGAAAGAAAGCAAACTATGGTATTAAAAGAATTATAGTTAACATCACTTGTCAGGGAGCGTAATTAAATTGTTAATGAACCAAGTATCAAACCTTCGTTAGATGTGCTCCACGTTTTTCGTTTTAAATTTTCCAAATATTCTCATAGTTGCTGAAAACTTATAATCGTAAATTCTCAGAATTTTCTGTACTGTGAGGCAAGGAAAAATTATTTTCTTCTTTTTAGTCCATTTTAAAAACGTGATATATTAAAACGTTTTTTTTATTTAATTTATTTATTGTAATAATAATTGTATTGTAAGACAAAAACCTTACTACTAGCTGGTAGTAGAGGTTGGTTAACTGGAAAGCACCTAATTAGTGGGGACTGCCGCAAATAGCGGTTATTTTAATCCGCACCTACCGACCGCTTAAATCACATGAAATATACGTATTATATGGTATATAACTGAACAATTAAAATATATCAATAAATGTACATTAATATTATCATATATTATTTTAGCATTTATTTATTTTAATTTTAATCTTTTTATTTTTATTTAATATTTTTCCTGTGAAAATGATAATTAACAAATGCTACACTCTAAAAAATGTTCAGAAATTCTATAAAACTATTTATACTTTTTTACCTATACAGGTTCTTTTATAGGAAAATACATAGTTATCAAATTTATAAAAGTTAAAAGTGTAAAAATAGTTTATACGATTATATGAAAGCTTTTATACACGTTCCTAGTATAAAAATTATTTTTATACCATCAGTAGTTTATTTATATCCTGTATCATAATAATATAAAACAAAATTTATCCTTAACGTAGTATATTATGGCTCCGGGAATTCTAGTCAAAAACATTTCATTCAAAAAACAAAAGGCATTTCAGTTATAAAATTTCCCATACAAATATTATGACTAAAACTCCTTTTAAAAGGAACTTCAGTCCAAAAAAAAGGTATTTCGGTCAGAAAACAGTTTGACTGAAATGCCCTTTGTGTTTTTGGACTGAACGACCTTCTTGAAAAGAATTTTAGTCACAAATTTTTGGACTGGAATACCTTTTGTTTGGTTAGTTTTTTTGACTGAAATGCCTTCGTAGTCCTATATGTTAGCTCCGGCGCTCCAGTCAAAAGCATTTCAGTCAAAAACGGAAAGGAGTTTAAGTCAAAAATTAAAAGGCGAAATGTGTGTGAAATGCCTTTTCAGAAGGAAGTTCAATCAAAAAACTAAAAAGGCATTCAAGTCAAACTTTTTTGACTGAAATTCCTTTTGCATTTGTGACTGAAATACCTTTTGAAAAGGTAATACAGTCAAACAATTAAAAAGGAATTCCAGGCAAAATTATTCTTGGGGAATTCAGTCGAAAACAATTCAGTCAAAAAACAAAAGGAATTTTAGTCATAAAATTTCCCATACAAATATTATGACTAAAACTCCTTTTAAAAAGGAAATTCAGTCCAACAAAAATGTATTTCGGTCAGAAAACAGTTTGACTGAAATACCCTTTGTGTTTTTGGACTGAACGATCTTCTTGAAAAGTATTTTAGGCACCAATTTTTGGACTGGACTGGAATACTTTTTGTTTGGTTAGTTGTTTTGACTGAAATGCCTTCGTAGACCTATATATTGGCTTTGGCTAGCCAATTTTGTTTTTTTTCACTCATAAACAAATTTTTTTGTATTCATTTGAACGTCAAATTATTATGCAATTTGTTTCATTGCAATAAATGCTCTCAATTTTTTGTAAAAAATTATTGAAAAACCAGTTGTTTGGAGGAGGTGCCCCTCTTAAAGTAAATGAAAAAAAATCAATTTTATTGCCATTTTTAGGGGATCGGGATATTTGGCTGCAAGACAAAATCTTGTTTTGCCGTTCAATCTTATTTTTTGAATTCTTACAAAAGAAATAATTATTTTGATTATTTTATAGATGAATGATTTTATAGTGAAATTATGAATACTTAGTGAAATGGTTTTTCTGGGATTGATATGAAATATTGCATTTTAAAATCTTGCAATTAAAAAATCTTGCTTAACAAAATAGAGCAATTATTTTTTTTTAGTAGGTGTCATTATTCGATTTTATATAATCCGCTGCTAAGTGCGGCACGCAGTGCGACATGTTTGCTGATCCCGGCTCCTACGTCCCCCGAAGTACAAATCTAAAGCCCCTCTAATCTAATTAGAGGTCTAATCGGGGGGGAGCGCAGCGACCTCCCGCGTACCCGTGAGAGTTACCGAAGCCGTTAGCCTCTACAATTCAAAGTTAAATTAGTCGATGTCATTTTATTTTAAAGTAAAATCTATAAAAGATTAATAAACACATTATTATGTATTTTGTAAAACAAGATTTTGGAGAAAAGATTTTAGAAACAGTCTTTTGTAAAGAGTCTTTTGAAAAACAGTGATACGTGGCCAACTCCATTTTTAGACTATTATTAGGAGCGATATGAGCGATACGATTACTTTGATCTGTGTCTAAAAGGTTGACGAAGCAATTTCTATTATCATAAATATTAAGAACTTTACGGAAAACTCAAATTTGAGAGACATTTTATAAATTTTTATTATAATTTGGTCCGGATTTTGATAATTATGTTTCTGTATTTTAGTATCGTGGACTTTTGTTTTCTGAGTTTGTTGTTTCTGGATTTTTTCTCTGGATTTTCAGTTTCCGCATTTTTTTTTTTTCTAGATAAGGTAGCCAACCCTTAATTAATTTTTAATTATATGATAAAAAAAAACGCAAAAAGATTTTAATATTTAAGGTGATTTACTATTAAACATTTTTATATACAAATTTTGATAAAAATATAAATTTTGAAAATTTTCATTCATAAAAAGATGAAATAGTAAAATCAATCTCGATACAAACAACCTTTTAACATTCAGCCTTTCGACATTCGGCCTTTCGACCTATTCGGTTTTTCGACACATTCATCCTTTCGACACATTCGGCCTTTCGACACATTTGGTCTTTCGACCCTATTCCGACTAATTTAACTTAGAATTGTATAGGTTAACGGCTTCGTTAACTCTCACCGGTACGCGGGAGGTCGCTGCGCTTTCCCCCGATTAGCGCTCCGAGGGGCTTTAGATTTGAACTTTGGGAATCTATTAATGACACCTACTAAAAAGAAAAATAATTGCACTATTTTGTTAAGCAAGATTTTGTAGTTGCAAATAAATACGTGGAATTGACCATGGATCCACGATTAATTGTCCTTACGATCAATTGTCCACACGATCAATTGATCTACGATCAATAGTTGATACGATCAATTGTCTCCACGATGAATTGTCCATACGATCAATTGTATCCAAGATCAATGATTCGTACGATCAATTGTATCCATTATCAATTGTTTCTACGATCAATTGTATCTACGATCAACTATTCACGCTCAATTGTAACACGATCAATTGTTTACAATGCGACTAATAAAATAAACCAATAAAAGGTATTCCAGTCCAAAGATTTGTGACTAAAACACCTTTCAAGAAGGTTATTCAGTCCAAATGCACAAAGGGCATTTCAGTCAAACTGTTTTCTGACCGAAATGCCTTTTTTTCGATTGAAGTTCCTCTTAAAAAGAAGTTTTAGACATAATATTTGTATGCAAAATTTTATGACTGAAACTCCTTTCGTTTTTTGACTAAATTGTTTTTGACTATATTCCCAAGAACAATTTTGTCTGGAATTCCTTTTTAATTGTTTGACTGAAATGTTTTTGACTGAAATTCCCGGAGCCGTATATATAAAATTATTCGTCTAAAAATTTCACTTATTCAAACAGTGGTATAAAATTAATACAGACGTCCTATAAATAAAAAAACAAAGCAGAATAATTTTTATAATGTTTTTGTCCTTCGATTGTTTCGTCAGTCGTGCTCGAATTATTTGTGTCAAAACATTAAACGATAAACGTATTTTGTAGTGCAAAATAACTAAATGGTGGGTCTTAATAAAAAGTGACAAAATTATTAAATAATTCTATTAGTATGTTAGAAGGTTCTTAGGCTTGTAGTTTTATTAATATTTAAAATATCTCTGGATAAAGCCTATTTATTTTATAAATAATTACATATTATTTGTGACGTTTCGGACGTACATCACATCCATTATCAAACTAATAAATGTTGGTATAGTTAGTTTTAATACAAAAAGAAAGAAAAAATAAATAAAATGTTTCGTCACTTGTAAATATAGAGTGAAAGGAGAAACTCTATCTAGTATGTATTTAGCACAATTTCTTACCGTGTGTGTGTTTTTTTTTCTTCTAACAATTAAGAAAATGTTACCCGGCGTATACTTTACATGTACATAGCTTTGATAAAAAAGATATCCGCGTGGTCAAAGCACAAAAATATGACTCATCCGAAGAACTTACATATTTAGATTTTGTTTTTTCGGGTAAGAATGAATTTAACTTTTTTTAATATAAAGGTTTAGGAAACCGCTCTATTATTTTCGTGTGCTTGCGATAGTCTGATTATCCTCGGTGATTCGTGTGAACTTAACCTAAGAATTCACATTTTATTTAAAAAATAATATTGATTGAATTGAAATTTCAGCACTTCAGAATACAAAACTTCCATTAAGACTTTGAATATTTTTCAAATTCCCTTGGAGCAATCTTAAGTGAAAATATATTTTTAGACTATGTAAGTCATTCATCCTAATTTTTTATTAAACATTCTTACAAAATAATATGAAGATATTTCTATTTCTCTTATTTTTAATGTAAGTGTGTTGCTTATTTAGTGATACGAGATGTTTTTATAATTTGTATTTCTGTTTTTTAAAATTTATGTTTAGATAACGTAACTGGCTGATGATGACCCGAAAGGACGAAATATCCCTAAAAAATGTTATTATGTATTAAAATTTTATGTTTTAATATGTTATATTAATAAAATAAAATAAAATAGTCTATAAAGAAAGCCGTAATTAATAATTAATTTTAAGACTATTGTGGAAAAATCATATAAAGAAGATATTTCTGTAACAACATTAAACACAGCAATTAATTCAGATCGGACCAACTTAAAAAATTCTAAAGATTGCTTCGAACCATCATTAATGTACACACCAGAAACATTCCAGAAAATTGTATTTACATTATTTAACTAATAAATAAATATGACTATATAATTGCTACAGGCCATCAAAATTTTATAATTCGTAAAGCTGATCCAGATTTATTTCAAAACTTCGAAAACGTCAAGTCTCTGACTGACAATCAAAGAAGGAAGCTCGTCACTTTCTTAGCAGCTTTTATAGCAGATAATTTTAACTCAACACCAAGCACTGATGATCTTCAACTTATAGCACAAATTGCTTGTGGATTATTTCCTTTCTTAGATCCAGTAATCCGGGTGTTTCTTTTAAACTGAGACGATCAAATATCTCGAAAAATAGCCACTCTACGGAAAAAATGTCCATAACTAAAATTTAATCATACCGCGGGGGAAATACATTAGTGCAAAAAAATAGTTCCCCACCCCCGCTTTGTAGGTGGGGCGCGGGTAACTTTTAAACTAAGATAGGAAGCCATATTTTGTATTGCAGATACGGATTCTACGACTAAAAGTACGTATGATTTGAATGAAATATTTTGTTCGGTTCATGATAGATGGCGTTGTAATCGACGAAATTCAAGTTTTTCAATTTCTTCTTCTTAGAACATACGCATTCGATTCTGCAATACGTTTGAAATAAAAAACATCACGTTTTCATTGGAAATACTCGAAATTCGTCATCAAAACAATTTATTCAGTTTTGTAAATCACATTTAACGTTTGTGTTATTTCTTATCTTCATGTTTTTCGTAATTGCAAAATAAACGATAAAATACTTTAGAATGGACCGTTTAACTGTGCCAGAGAAAATTGAAATGGTTCTGGTTTATGGAGAAGCTGGCAGAAATCTTGAAAATGCTGTTGCTATTTACGCTCAACGTTTTCCGGATAGGATTCGTTCACGTGCTTCATTTGGCCGTACTATCAAACAATTTATTGCTGATGGAAATGTTCAACCGAAAAAGAGGACCCGTAGAGCAACAGTCACTGGAGAAAATAATGAAATTGCTGTATTGGCTGCAGCGACTCATAATCCTCATGTTAGTACACGAGAAATAGTTCGCGATTCCGGATTGTCCCTCACCAGTGTTTGGAGAATTTTAAAACGGCACAAGTATCATCCATATCATGTGTCTTTACACCAAGATCTTCATGGCGCTTATTTCCAAAATCGGGTAACTTTTTGTCAATGGGCACGTGAACAAATACAACAAAACCCCAATTTTTTTCGTTGCGTAATGTTCTCTTACGAATCGTCTTTTACAAACCATAGAACGGTTAATCGACACAACATGCATTATTGGAGTGTTGAAAATCCACACTGGCTTCGCCAAGTTGAACATCAGCGCCCTTGGACTGTCAACGTGTGGTGTGGAATAATTGGCAACCAACTCATCGGCCCCCACATTATTGAAGGCAACTTGAATGGTCAAATGTACCGAAACTTTTTGGAAAATGAACTGCCAATATTACTTGAAAATTTGAACTTAGAATTGAGACGGAACATGTGGTTTCAACATGATGGTTGTCCTGCACACTATTCGTTGGTAGCACGTGAGGTACTTGATCGTGATTTCAATGGTCGCTGGATCGGTAGAGCTGGTCCGATAAATTGGCCCGCCAGATCACCAGATCTTACTTCGCCAGATTTCTTTTTGTGGGGCTATCTCAAAGACAAAGTTTACAAACAAGAACCAACAACACGTGAGAATATGATTGAGCGAATCAGAAATGCGTGTGCTGAAATTCAACCAAACACACTTCTCAGTTGTGTACAATCATTGGAAATGCGTATTAATAAGTGCATTGAAGTCGCAGGCCATCATTTTGAACACTTATTTTAAGCCAAAATTATTTTATTCACCTGCCATTTACATTAATAAATTGTTTTGATGACGAATTTCGAGTATTTCCAATGAAAACGTGATGTTTTTTATTTCAAACGTATTGCAGAATCGAATGCGTGTGTTCTAAGAAGAAGAAATTGAAAAAATTGAATTTCATCGATTACAACGCCATCTATCATGAACCGAACAAAATATTTCATTCAAATCATACGTACTTTTAGTCGTATAATCCGTATCTGCAATAAAAAATATGGCTTCCTATCTTAGTTTAAAAGTTACCCCCGCCCCACCTACAAAGCAGGGGGTGGGGGACTATTTTTTTGCACTAATGTATTTCCCCCGCGGTATGACTAAATTTTGATTATGGACATTTTTTCCGTAGAGTGGCTATTTTTCGAGATATTTGATCGTCTCAGTTTAAAAGAAACACCCGGTATATTAAATTATTAAGTTGTTTAATTATGTTAAATGTGGTTTTATTTTATTATAATCAGATATTGTTAGTCAACAAAAAAGGAAACGGCTTTCTTCAAACTAAATTAAAAAACGATAGAACAAAAAAGAGGAAATTTCAAAAAACTTTGAAGAGGAAATTGGTAATTCCGGACCATCTCAAAGCATCAATCATGATCATCTGAAAAATGATTTAAACAGTCTGACCACAGCCATTTTACCAGAAGAAATTGATCTAGTTAAGCAGAAATTATGGGGTACATTAAATTATCGGCGATCAGCTGTTAAAGAAAAAACGGAACATTTACATATTTGAAGATTATTCATTTTTATTTGCTTATCCAGACTTGGTAATTTAAATTCAATTAGGATATAGTACATTTCTTTATTTATTCTAGGTTAATTAAAATATTTTACCTGTTCACAGCTGTTCTATGATTTTTCTCTGTCATATAATCTCACCGAAAGTTGGATAGAGAAGTGGCCGAAGTACCAATCTGTAGTTTTTACAGCTATAAAAAATGCTGGACGAAGCCTTTTATACACTGAATTTGCCCGAAATGTAGGTATTCAACAACATTAAAATTCATTTGAATTGACAAAATTAATTCTCACTTTATTCGTTTTTATTTACAGATTATGATCTTACAATTTTATCTTTTTAAATTTAATAACATTGTTACCACCATCCGCAAATGGAAACAAAAAGTAATCGCGATTGTCCGATGAAGAGGCTGTTAAAATGCTGATAATATTTAGACGTGCAATTTATTTACCAAAGTTTTAATTTACTTTAAAAATATTTTATTTTTTGAAATAATTGAAGCTTGAAACTTGCTGGATCTGTTTTATAAGTTTATCTGTTACTTTTGTAAAAGACTTGTGGTTATAATGTTCGATCATTTTCACAATGGCTATGAAATTGAAGCAGTAGTATATGCATTAGATCTTGAAAGACTCTATATTTAAATAAATATAAATTTTACAATGTTTATGATACTGCAGTATCACAAAAAACAAACAAAACATATATTATATTAAATATATAATAATGCAATCTAGTCTGTTATAATATTTTTATTTTAGAATTTATGGAATTTGAATTATAAGAATTTTATATTTTATGTTATTTAAATAATTTTTATCATTTACATTAATAATTAATATTTATAATCAAAATATGTAATATTTGTATGTTTTCATTGTAAGAAATAATAAAATCAGACATCAATCATTAAATTCCTCAATTTCTATACTACGATGAGATAGAGTTTATACGATCGTTTTATACATTTATTTATACGGTTTTGGGATACACTTTATATGTCTAAATATAAAACCAACATATACACAAACTGGTTAAATTGTATACAACAATTTTATAAAAAATATTTATAGGGTGGGTATATTAAATTTATCATATTGGTGTATAAACGCATTTATACGAAAAAATACCAGATCTATTATACAACGCGGTATAAATAATTTTATATGTTCGAAATCTATAAAGTGTATACAAATTTTCGTAGATACTCCTGTTGATGGCCTAACGAGCCGAAATCCGAGTGATTTTTTAAACCTTTTGTAATTATGCGAAATATTTAACAAGTGTTTTTAAAAAATTTAAAAATGTGTGTATACAAATTTTTCGTACGGATTTATATTTATATTACGGTTGTATTAAAATTATGCCAAAATTTTTTGGAGTGTATTGAAAAAATCCAATTTCCGTAAGCCAAATCGTTTACGCCATATATCTAGTTGACCTATATTATATCAGGCCACACACTTACCTGACCTAGTTTATGTCGAATATGGTCAGTAAAACGTCCGGTCATAAACTAAATATGGCGGTATAAACTACCTCACTGGTAAAATAAAGCCCTACATGCAATTAGTGATGTGCTAAATCGATTTTTTTGTTGCGTTTTGTTTATTTTATCCTACGATTTTTAACAAAAACCATTTGAGCCTATGACTAAATGTAATACTAAAAATATGAAAAAAACGTAAACTTACCTTACTTTCATCGCTTTTCAATAATTTTGCCCAGATTACCTTTCTAGTGTTTTAACTGAGCCACCTGCATTCACAAAACCAAAAGAAATTCCAGTCAAAAAAAAAAACGTTTTGACTTGAATGCCTTTTTAGTTTTTTGATTGAACTTCCTTCTGAAAAGGCATTTCAGTCTTAAACTATTTTGACTGAGTTGCCTTTTAATTTTTCACTGAAACTATTTTCTGTTTTTGACTGAAATGCTTTTGACTGGGGCCTGGGCCAACGTATAGGTCTACGAAGGCATTTAAGTAAAAAAAAGCAATGCTGGCAGAAGAAGTTCTGCCGATTTACTCGTTGAAAACCAAGTTAGTAACTTGAAGAAATCACCTATCTCAATGACAGTCAAATACATTTACATATACATATACATATTCGTTACGATTTGTTTATGTTCTTTTATTCTGCTACCAAGCCGGCTGAATGCTTACCTAAGTGTCCTATACGCCATTTTTCAAAAAATCGAATTTTACAGGAGTACAAATTGAAAATGCGGGATTTTTTTCTATTTTTGAACGTTTATTCTGAAAAAATGGTAACAAATGAATTATTCAAAGTATTGTCCATCGCTAGCCACAACTTTTTCCCATCTTTCTGGCAATTTACGGATACCGTCGCGAAAAAATTCGGCCGGCTTGGCTGCTATCCAGTCATCGACCCATTTTTGGGCTTCTTCGTAAGAATGGAAGCGCTGGTCAGCTAGGCCATGTGTCATCGATCGGAAAAGGTGGTAATCGGAAGGAGCAATGTCTGGGCTATACGGCGGGTGGGGTAAGACTTCCCATTTCAGCGTTTGTAGGTATGTTTTGACCGGCGCTGCAACATGTGGCCGAGCGTTGTCATGTTGCAAAATTACTTTGTCGTGTCTTTGCTCGTATTGTGGCCGTTTTTCTTTGAGTGCGCGGCTCAAACGCATCAATTGAGTTCGGTATAGTGCTCCTGTGATGGTTTCGTTCGATTTCAATAGCTCATAATACACCACACCCAGCTGGTCCCACCAAATACAGAGCATGAGCTTGGCGCCGTGAATATTTGGTTTGGCCGTCGATGATGATGCATGGCCGGGGTAACCATATGATTTTTTGCGCTTCGGGTTATCGTAACGGATCCACTTTTCATCACCAGTGACAATGCGATGCAAAAAACCCTTCCGTTTTTGCCGTTCGAGCAGCAGTTCGCATGCAAAAAAACGGCGCTCGACGTCTCTCGGCTTCAGCTCATACGGCACCCAATGTCCTTGCTTTTGGATCATTCCGAGGGCTTTTATACGATGGGAAATGGCTTGTTGTGTCACTCCCAATGAATCTGCGAGCTCTTGTTGAGTTTGACACGAGTCTTCATTGAGTATTGCCTCCAATTCAGCATTCTCAAACTTTTTCACTTGGCCCGGCCGCTCTTTGTCCTCAACGTCAAAATCACCACTTCTAAACCGCACAAACCATCTCTCGCACGTTGAAACCGATGGAACATGACTCGGATAAGTCTCGGAGACCAATCGATGTGCTTCAGCAGCACTTTTCTTCAAATTAAAGAAGTAAATTAAAACTTCCCGCAAATGCTGTTTTGTTGGCACGAAACTCGACATATTGAGAGCTCAAAAAAACTATGAATTTGACACTGCGACAAATTGACACATACTGAAAATTAAAGCTATAAGACGTAGCTTTGACATGAACATAGTCACAGTACTGCCTGATGCGTATAGCGTTAGTAACGCCATCTGTTATCAATCCCGCATTTTCAATTTGTACCCCTTAGATTTCCAGGTAAAACTTGTTAAATTTCCAAATACAATTTTGATGAAGTATCAATTTTGGTTTAATAGTTGCTTTCCAATCGACCAACCGCAAGCACCCGCTAGCAAACCGCTAGTAGAATGGTTTTTGTCTTCGCTAAATTTTCTACCCGTATCTGCTCTTGCTATTTTATTACGAGCAGTTAGAAGCAGTTACGCACAATTTCGACGCCAGGTGGTTAAATGTAGAACCGCTTAATGTTTATGTTAAAATTAGAAATTTTAATTGATTTTGTTTAGCGCGTTATATATTAATTATTTTTTTATTGATTTTATATAAAAAAATAACAACTTTAGGGTAATAGCATACAATTACGATTTTAAGGTTATGTTTTACTCATAACATCCAAATGTGAGCATTGGTACGCTTCATAGCAAAGACAAAAACCATCCTACTAGCGGTTTGCTAGCGGGTGCTTGCAGTTGGTCGATTGGAAAGCAACTAATGTTCTAACATTTCTGAATATTTTACAAAAAACAAATATTAATTTCCTTTCAATTAGAACCGGAAACCCATTTTTCTCCTACAAAGTCAAATAAAATCAAAAATGGATGTAGGACACTTAAGCATTCAGCCGGCGTAATGTCAGTAAATATGTTACTATTAACACGTCAAAAAAATATTTTTATAATGCGCATCCTTTCTTATCGAATAACTATGTCTAACTGATTTTATTTCAAAATTACAAACCGCAATAATACACAATTACCGTAAAAAAAATATTTCGCTTAGAAGGCTATGATTTTTTTCTTGTAGGTATTTTGAAAAGGAAAAATTTGTCTTTGTGCATATTCATTTCCTTATAAGTATGTATGTTTATTAAATAAATTTTTTTGAATGTAATACAATTTTATTACAATATATAACATAAAAATTGCCAATTCCTACATTTTTCAAATTTCTCTGTGGTACCTAAACAGAGTTGGCAGTTTTGTGTTTTGTTACATTTTTTGGGTCGTTTTTTTGGTCGTTCGCTTTTTCTTTAGAAACCCCAGTATAAACGTTTTCAACGTTAAAAACCAACCAAACAAAAGGTATTCCATTCCAAAAATTTGTGACTAAAATACTTTTCAAGAAGGTGATTCAGTTCAAAAACACAAAGGGCATTTCAGTCAAACTGTTTTCTGACCGAAATACCTTTTTTTTGGACTGAAGCTCCTTTTTAAAAGGAGTTTTAATCATATTATTTGTATGGGATATTTTATGACTGAAATGCCTTTCGTTTTTTGACTGAAATGTTTTTGACTGAAATTTCCGGAATCCGGAGCCACTAAAAACTCCTTAAAAATGAGAAAACTTGGAGAGAGTGAAAGAGAGGAAAAAAAGTTTTTTTTTTACTTATACGAATAAATATACAGTCAAACCTGTTTTTGTGTGGTAGATAGGGACCGTACAAAAAAAATCGCACAAAAAAAAATATTCACACACTTCATAAATCGCTATAATAAGTAATTTTGGACAAAAATTTAAAAAAAAATTTTTTTATGCGGAGGATAGGGACCGCATAAAAGTCTCCCTTAGGAAATATGTCAAAGTTTTACGAAATTAAATTACACATGGAAACATTTAAACAAATTTTAATTTCTCATTTTAAAATAAAACGGTAAATTTCCTTTTTTCTTACATCATTATGTATATTTTTTTAGTTTATGTTCAAGGTTAACAATCAGTGTGGCTATTACCTACTACGCATTTCGTTGGTTGTGAAGTAAACATTTCCTTTAACTAAATTATATTCTTTGTGTGCAAGATAATAGGTAATTAGCTAATTACATATGTATTGAAATTTGCTGGAATATGGAATATATAAGAATTATGAGCATGTCTAATGATTAATGAACTTGACTGATGCAATAGGTATGAAAATGGCTGAACAGAATCTCGATATTCATATACCGCATAAAAAAAAATCGCACAAAAAAAATCGCATACAAAAAAAAATCGCACAAAAAAATCGCATAAAAAAAGACCGCACAAAAACAGGTTTGGCTGTACTTGGAACAATTTTTGAGATATCGACTCCTAAAATCCAATTTTTATGTACGATTTCATAATGACCCTATTATACTTGTAGGTTGAAGCAACCAAACCTTGTAGGTTGAGCAACATTTTGCTTCAACCTAAAAATATATTTATGTCAATTTTAATTGTTTTTTTGTTTAATTTAATTTTTATTCTACCCTGTTCAATATGTTATAAATTCAAGTCAAATTTGTCGACTTTTCTCTGTATAAATAAATAAATAAATACATATTTATCTTTTCTCTACATTTGGTTTCGTGGAGTTAATCGATTTGGCAAGCGGCTCAATTATAAACTTTTAACAAATTTCAATTTATTTTAATATTTTGTTTAAATTATGTTCACGGTTACTTGTCGACATATTGTATGGGTGTTGTTATACATACTTTCCTACATTGCGAAACATACAAGTTCCGGTTGTTTTATTTCCATTTTATAGAGCTGAAAATCTGAAATGATAGGTATCTTCGATACGAATTATAGCAAACGGAACTAAATGATTATGTTTTTTTAAATGCTGCCAATGGCAGTTCGTTGAGATGTATTTCTAATTTTGAGTAATATTTCGAACTGAATTCTTAATTGTTTCTTTAATGGGTTTATATCCAAGGTCATCTAAAGTACATTCACAATGGAAAAACGTTTTACTTTTGACTTACAGGTTTGTATGAATTTCCATCATAACGATCAACAATTTTTGTTCGTCAAGTTGAAAATTCATACAAACCTGTAAGTAAAAGGTAAAAAATTTTTGCATTGTGAATGCTCTGTTACTATTTCGAATTTACCACTGAACATTGGCAGTATTACGAAATATTTTCGCTTGGATTCGGTTCAGGAATTATCTGTTTGAGGGGCTGCTTTGAGATTGTATGGGCCAGCAATGGCTCGTTTATTATTATTGTTTGAATTCGGAACAATATTTTTTTGATTTACTTTCCTTCTATGAAGTACCAACCAGATAATTCAAAATTATTGTTCACCTACGTTTTAATATTTGAATTAATTTTTAGATCAAAATTTGTGATTCAAAATCAATGTTAGATAGATCAAATGTTGCTGTTGCTTTATAAGTAAAATATCTGATATGGATCACTGTGCGTCAAAAAATGCTACTGATGTAGGTCTAGTATAAGCCTTAAGCATACAAAGCACGGATAAACACGGTATTTTTAAAATAGGATTAAATCAGCAAAATTGCAGTTCAAAGGCCTTGTCTTAACCTAAAACCAAAAATTTAGAAACCCGCATCATTGCATTTGCGAATTTACTCATTAATTCAAATATCGCGCATTACTATCGCAACAAAATGAACACACAAGTTTACATTAGCGCTGTTTTACAATAGCGCTGTTAAAAACAACAAAAACTGATCGTTAAAAAATTGATTTCAATTTGTTATAATTTATTATCAAAAGCCAAAAATCGCGTTTCGCTGATGATGTCGTTTTCTTTTGTTTGAAAGACAGTAGAAAAATGTAATCAAAAATTTAATATTTACGTCTTTTAAATCTCAAAATAAAACATTAAAATATGACAACACAACAGATAATTGTATGACACATTAAACACTGAAATCTGATTAATTTTCCTGTTTTTTTCGTAAGAAGATACCATACGTGTATTTTTATAGTATTTATTTCTTACTAAGCAACAAAAAAACAAAACAAACAGATGGCAATCAAAATCCTAACGGGAATTTCTAATCGATTGCCAAGATGGTCAGATGACGACAAGAAACAAATTAATTATAAAATTGTTTACAAGATATAAGTTATTTTATATTTTTGATCACCATACTGATGATGATGACTACAAGCGCGCGCGATCTTACAAAAGAAAACAAATGAATTAAAAATGAGAAAGAAAAGAAAATATTAAAGATCTCAAGGTCGCGTTTTTGTTTTGTATTATTCGCGTTCATTGCTTTTTAATATTGTTACATAAAACAGTAGTCAGTTCTTTGTTGTTGTGGTTGTTATGATTAATGGACAATATAGAGTTGTAATTTTCATTTTTTTTATTCCCATTGTAAAAAAACAGTCTTTACTCAATCAAAAGACACAAAAAATTATGAAAGTAAAAGCGAAAAAGGTTAGAAAGTCATCGCATTGACTTAGGTCAGTTTTAATATTTAAAATTTATATTCACCTGTGAGTTTTATTAACTATACAGCAATAATCAAAAGAGAAGCAGAAGAGGTGATGATTTGTGGTCTTGGTTTCGATTTTTTTTTTTTTCATAACATGGTCATTATATTATACGATTCTTAAGAAAGACGAATAATTGTTGGTCGTGAACTTTACCGACAGTGTTGTAATCGAGTATAAGATCTAATTGTGGATGATAATTAGAATGTAATTAATTTTCCGTATTGAGTTGAACGGTATTTAACTTCATAATTACTTTTTGTATTAGATACCCGACTTGGAACCAATTTATTGTAAAACTGACAAACTTTAAGTTAAACATCGCGAGTTTTTTAGATTTACTTTGCTTAAAAACACAACAATATACCTAAAATGTATAATACAAGTTAACTTTTTACACAACTTTAAAGATGTAATCTTTCACTTTATGCGTGTGAATATTACTATTATTATTATTATATCCTCAACTCAGACTTATAACTAGTGAAAAAACTTATCCGATAAATTTAAAGTATGATAGTATCAACATCGAGAATGCTTTAATAAGCTGAAGCTAAATATTATACAAAGATGTAAGTACCGAGAATCTTCAAATGTAATTCTAAATTATAACGCTGTTTAAATTTTTTTAAAAGCTTAATACCATCATAATTGAATTTGATCAGGATGGCAAACATAATTTAGTGATTGTAGCCAGGGGACGATCGTCTAAAAATTGCCGTTCATCAACAATAAAATCTCAAAGTATTTCAGATTTGTGAAAACATGGATTTGACAGTTTCGAATGCCGATTTACATTTTCTTCATGGGACAATGCATCATGGGTTTTATGAAGCCTACCATATTCAGCAGACAATAGTCTTCGGTGCCGGTCATCATATGGTCATAATTTAGCCAATGTTTATTTATTGGTAATAGTGTATAAGTAATTTAGTCATTCAATAAACAATATACAATTCTAACTTATTAGAATTTATTTAGGGCAGATCGCTTGTAGCAGCAACTTTACTTAGTATATGCAACTGATAGACAAAATGCTAATATCGACCAATTTGTTGAACTCTTTTGCTTGGAGATATCTTGCTTGGAAACTATAATAAATGTATAATATACAATTTTGAATGTGTTCAGTTTCGCCTTTAGTAGTTTTACAGGTGGTTACAAACGTATTGTATACAAAAAATATATAAATGTTTCATTAAATCAACGCTTTTCTTGTACAAATTTATATACAGAAAATTTTGATCTAGATCGATTACATACTTTTTACGTTCGCACAGGTTTAATTTTGGTCCGACTATAGTAATCCGAGGATCTAGTTCTAGACAATTTCGCCCAATGAATTATTGTAGGCCTGTGTGGCTAGCCACAGACCAGGACTTTAAAAGTAACTACCTTAGCAAATTTAAATTTTTTGTAAATTAGTTTGGGTTCATGTCGATTATCAAATTTTGTAAGAACTTTATTTGAAGTGGCCCCAAATAGATTAAGCAGTAATAATAATAAAATATCATATACATTTTTTTTTTATTGAGTAATCTTAACTGATTTTGAGCAACATTTTTTTGAAGTTGAGCTATTTTATTAGCCTATCCAACTCACAAACCCAACTCCTCGCGTTGAATGCGCCGATTGATACAGTGAAAACGAGGTTGAGCACCCAGTGAAACACGACTTTTGCAGTTGTCACGTTGATATTTTGAACGTTATTTTTGTGGACAAGTTTGAACAATCTTTTAATTTTTATTGCGATATTTGTTAAAGAGGAGTAATAACTATCACTAAAAGAAAAACTAAGATGAGATTTGGGTCCATTTCACAGCATTGGATGAAAATAAGGCGAAATGCGATTTATGTAAAAGCATCCTCGCTTATAAAGGCGGTACAATTACCAGCTTGAAACGTCAAGACATTGGCGCTTACTAGCAGTGCCATACGTATTGACGGTAACTGTATCTACATCGGTTTTGTCGATTCCGCCAACAACGTCATCTACTGTACCGGGAGGAAATTCGCGATATTCTATATCAACAGCTGCTTCAACAAACACACCATCTCAGCCTGCTTCCCAACGGTTTATCTTGCAACAACTAACACTTTCGAGTTATATTGTAAGACCAACGTCCGTATCCAGACAAAGACTGATTAATGCTACCTCATTAAAATTTAATATATGGGACTTCCAAACTTTTTCGGTGGTAAATGACCAGGGATTCATGACGATTTTACGAAAGCACTTAACTCGACGTATCACCTTCCATAGTGGTCTATGCTTACAAAATCTTTATTGCCGCAGGCGTATGACATAGTTAAAAATTATGCAGGCGTATGACAGTTGTAGTAACTACCGACATATGGATATCAATAAATATGTATTGTAGAGCCTTCGGCGGTCACTGGGCATTTTGTAACCGATGACTAGATAATGGGTAGTGTCCTTTTGGACTGCTTGGATATTTCTTCGAACAGACATACTACGGAAAATTTAAAGGAATCCCTAGAAAATGTTTCGCTGATTTTTCACTGCAAAAAAAAAGTAAATGTCGCCGTAACAGATAATGCAGCCAATATGTCAGCGGCCGGCTACGAAAATTTGCGCTGCTTCACCCACAACATCAATTTAGTGATACAAGATGCCGTTAGGGATACAGAAACGACTCAAAGAAGGTAAAAGCGGTAGTGGAATATTTGCACAGAAGCAGTTGGGTAACGGACAAGTTGAAGAACCTACAAGTTCAAATGAACGGAACGTCAAATCCCTCTTATTAATGACGTTATAACTAGGTGGAACTCAACGTCTCATATGTTCGAAAGGCACATTAAAGAATGAAATTAAGGTTTGCCAATTACAAGAACCCATAGAAGCTGCTCTAGGTGTGTTGCACGCTCCAGTTCCAATACTTTCCACGATAAAAATGACAACACTAAAGGAACTGAGCATAATTTTAAGGCCGTTTGATAATTTAACGGAAGAGTTAAGTGCCGAGAAAAATGTATCCATTTCCACAATAATGTTATAATTATCGATGGCCTTAAACATTATTTAAGCAAAGAAAATCGTCCACCAGTTCACTAACAGCCGGCAAATTAATAGAAGTATTATTAAATAAATTTGAGCTTCGATTTTAAAGTGTGGAAAGAAACTACGTTCTGCAGTTGGCCACATATTTGGATTCAAGATTTAAAAATAAACCATTTTCTGAGTCCACTCTACAACAAGCCAAAGATTGATTAGTTCGACTAATGTGTAACCTAGTACCTGTAAGCACGTATATTTTATATAGTTTTTTTGACTTACAGTGTCCAGCACGGGAACTATCAATCACAAGCCATTATAGAAATTCGGCTATATAATGGGGAGGACTTTGTTATCATGGAAAAGTGATTCGCTGATCTGGTGGCAAAGCAGAGAACTTATTTATTCTCGACTTGCTCAAATTGCAAAGCGTTTATTGAAGGTTCCGGCGTCATCGGTTCCTTCTCGAAGAATATTTTCTAAAACTGGATTAATTATTATTGAAAGAAGTAACTGAATAACCTTTAAAAGTTTGAGAATGATTGTTTTCTTTAATGGGATTATTTATTTTATGGATTAAGAAGATAATTTCTCAAATTTTCGTTTAGTTAAGCAAGATTTTTAATTTTTTGTTTTAATTTATGTATATTATTCATTTTATTTATGACCAATCTTTACAAATACAACAAAAAATGAATTATGTACGATGTGTTTAATGAAAAATAATATTTTTGGTTTACATTATTACTTTACTGAACTACCGAAATGGTGATTTTTTTCAAATAATTGTTAAAAACGTTGAATACATATAACAATTTATTATTTTAAAAATTATAATTTAATTATATTTATTATAAATTTTATTTAATCCTAAATATTTAAAACATGGTTTTCTAATAAAATATAATTTGAAAATTTGAAATTATAAAAAGCGTATTTCATTCCTGCTATCTATCGACACAATGATTCGTCGACGGGCCTTCCCCTTTCTCTTATAACACAAAACACCCTTGTAGATCTTTAATTATAATACAAATTGTAGACATACTAAAATTTTAGATAAAATTATAAATTTGGTTTGTTAATTTCCAGTAGTTTTATTAAGCAATTGAGCATCCTTAAAACTATTAATGTCATAATGCCTGTTACGTCATGACATTTGATTAAAAGTATTAAATTCCCATCGGTTAAAATTCAAAGTTTTTCATTTATTTAACGCAACCGGGAAAAAGAAGATTAATTGATTAAAAACGCTCTATTGGTTAAAAATAATAGATCAGCAGTAGCCCAAGTAACATTCGTTAGAGCTGATAGTTGCGAGGTTGCTCTGCTGTAGTTCTAGAGAAGCACGTGGATTGCTATTGGCACTAAAATAAAACCAATTGATACCATAAGCTTTAATAAAGAAAAAAGTAAGCTCTATAAGGTTATTTTTTAGCACTATTAGCTTTAATCGTTTTAAGAGCTGATAGTTCTATTAAACAGCTCCTTAAGCCAGTTTAGAGCTCAAAATAATACAGTAGTAAAGCACGTCAAATTATAGAGGAACTAGTTTTTATTTAGCTATTAAGTAGCACTATCATCTATAAAAGAGCTTATTTAATGCAATTAGCTTTACATTTATTACCTCTAATAGTGCGTAAATTGTGGCTCATTTATATCTCATTTGTTAATTCTAAATAAAAAAGAAAATTTTATAAAGCGTTGAGTTATATTTTGCATTGATTTAAAGTAGTAACATGATTTTGTAACTAATAAAGAGTTGTCATAGTTTTAAAAGAAATTTGATTTTTTGCTGTCAAAACTGATCACATAAATTTCACATAAAATATTTAAAATGTATAATTCCAAATCGTGGAAAAGGTATAAACTGAGTAGTGCATATAGGTATTAAATTTGGAAAAACCAAAGGCTTATATTTAATAAACCTACAAGTGTAAAGAGAACACCAATTTTTCAATCACAAAACTCCGAAACAACTCATGCAACTCAAAACATACTAATAAGCCGTAAACAAAATACTGGAAGTTTTATTAAAGATATATATGGAAAGAAAATGAGGATCCGTTCGAAATGGTACAAGAATCAAGGTCCGATTACGATTTAGGAACAAATCACATAAATTTAAGGAAAGAACTGAGAAATTGGGCATTATAACATAACATCAAAGATCAGGCACTTCATAAATTATTATGCTTGTTGGAAGGACATCCCCAAGATCCACGGACCTTATTAGAAACCCCTAATCCCCTAGCATTGAATCCTTTCGGTACTGGAAAATGTTGGTATTAGGGTTTGGAGAATTGCTTAAGAGATTACTTCAATGGAAACCTTGATAGAGATCAATGAACATATCAATATCACTGAATTTTAATATCGACCGATTGCAAATTTACAAGAGCTCACAGAAGCAATTTTGGCCAATCCTTTTCAATATTACTGAAATAGAAAATTTTAAACCAATGATTACTAACACTTGAAAAATAAAAATAGACTGAAATACAGCTGTGTGCTCTTAATTCATAATCTTCCTCTTTAGTATATTTATAATGGTATAAAATTATGTTTATTAAAGCTATTAGCTCTATAAAAAAATCGTGTGAAAATGGCAACTCTATATCGGTCTATTTTGTCATCAGTTCCGTTTTTGTAAAAATAATGTATAAAATAACAATCGCCATATAAAAAATTATGAAATGATCACTAAACAAAATTTAAAATTTCTAACTTTATACGACTGATTTTTATTATTAATATATTGATAAGAGTTTTCTGCAATAAATAAATATCGAATTACACGTTGATCCATAAATCAAATTAATGATTGTAAAATGACCACAAAAAATCGAACATTCAATTTTTTACATGAAGTTTATTATTAATTTATTTCAATAAAGTTTAAGTATTTTCGAGGCGCATCAAATTTTTGTTAACTAAGTTGTTAGGGTTCACCATAAAAAATAAGCCGCATTAGAAATTACATATTTTAATACAACAATACATACATATGTCCTAAATATTTATTTATTTCCTTCCAATCATAAAATATTCTTGGACAGAACATTTTGTAACAAATGCACTTGTATATTTTATCTAGAAACCAAAATACTTTTGACGTTTTCTCATAAAGCATTCGATTACATTTTTGCAGTTTATAAAGTATCACAAGAGCCTTAAGTTTTATATCAAGGGCTTCATATGTCTCTTATATTTTTCATTTATAAAACTATTAGCTCCAAGGAAGCTGGTACATAGGGTCTGCAAGAGGAAAAATATTGCTCTAAAAGTAGCTAAACCGACCCGATAACTTCTCTAAATAAGCTTCAAGAGCGCTGCTAGAGCTAAATCTAATGCTAGTTGCTCTAAAATATAGCTCCAGAAGCGCTGCTAGAGTTTATTTACAGCTGGAATTGTTACTTGGGAGGTCACTTTAAAGAAGTTTCGCTGTACAAATATATTCAAATTCATTTAATAAATAAGTTTATTTTATAAAAAATTAAACAAAACAAAAAAAAAATTATATATTTACGTATCCAATATAAATACCTGCGGGTGTATTCTGGTTTCCCTTAGGAATCGGAAAAGGAAAAAAAATTGGCAGTTCTATACAGTTATATTTTTTCCCCCTAAATGCTTAAGCGTGATTTACACGTATCGAACAAAATTTTTGCTCTATGCCCAACAATTTTTGTTAAAAACTTAGAGCTACACGCAATAGAAAAAAATTTCTATAATGCTATAATTTTTTGGCGATATAAAATCGACGATATAATATTTTTGACGAATAGAGCGATGATTCTACTTTATTTATGAAAATTACCACTTTTTCCCTAAAATGAAAACTTTTCGAACTTAAATTTTAATTTTGAATTAAAATTTTTAAAAATAAAATTAAAGTGCTATAAAAATTTCACAAATCGCCATTTTGATTGTTTTGTTTCCATAAAACATACTCGGGTCGAGTATATTTTATAGTTCAATTTTTGCTGTTTATAGTAAGAATGTAAAAAATAAGAAAAAAACGCCTAACAAAATTTTGTTCGACATCGAGCAAAATTTTGTTTGTTATGTTTTATCCCTCTCTGGCAAAAGAAAATCATGATATACTATCTTTTTATTTTTTGCTAGGCATCGAACAAAAATTTTGTTCGCTACGTGTAAATCACGCTTTATTCTAGCAAGCTTTAATAGGAATTTTATTTTTTCTATTTATAGTAGTTTTGGAATTTAGTTTTCCTTGCCTTTTTTGAGACAGTAAATTAATTCCTATTGTACTTTTTACTTTAACACTAAGTAGGCATTTTGTTATTTGTATACGTTGGTCGAAACGTCAGGACTGTGTTCATAAACTCTACATTTGTCGTATTTCCATGAGAAAAATGAATTCAAATTATTTTTGAATTATTTTTTCTCATGGAAACAAGTCGCGAATTATTTTTTCGAATTGAAATAAAACAACAAGTAGAAAGACCAAGTTGGCGTCTGGTATCGGGTGGTATAACTAAAATTAGGAATGAATTAAATAATTCAAACTTTTGGTTTGAATTATTTAATTCGTATCGCGAGCAATTGTTGTTGTAAAATTCTCATGGAAATACGACTATTGTAACAATATTGTTAACAATGACAGTTCTAAAACGTTCATAAACCTCCTTTGTTAAACTGGCATGTGCGATTTGTCGTTCACAAACACTTTCTACATTGTTAGAAACGTCAATTTGAATTCTACTCAATACTGCCTTTCCAGCTATCATTAAAAGAAACAATTATGGATTCCAATCATATTAGTGGCTTTCCAATCGACCACCGCAAGTACTTATAAGCACTTATGGTTCATGTCTTTGCTAAATTAACTGCTCGCAAGTGTTCTACCTAATTTTTCATGAGCAGCTACAACCAGTTACGTCAACATTCTCCGCTAGGTGATATTTAATAATAATTTGCAACAATAAAGCTAAAATTTATTTTTTAAATATTTATTTTAATATTCTATTACCATACATTTAAAAAATTAAACCACAATCGCATTATTTATTTGTATTATGCGAATTAAAAATTTAGAGGTTATGTTTTGCTCATGTTATATTTTTTTGTGTGTTCCAATCGACATTTAGCCGAGACATATTTTTCACACTTATAAGTACTTGCGGTGGTCGATTGGAAAGCCACTATTGATCAATTTATGGATGATAATAATTTATTCGATACAAATGAATACGTGTTTAATAGCGAAATAGGTAAGTACAAATCAAATTGTTTGAAGAGAAGTAATTAGTAATTTATGTTATTGTGAAAAAATTTAATTTCAATTTTGCCATTACGACATGCCAACAAAATTATGTTGGCATGTCGTCAACTTGAGTTTTGTTGGAGAGCATCTACATTGTGTTAAAGTTAAATCTAACAAAGGTTCAATATATTATTTATGTGTGTTACTACATTTAATTGTTTGCATGTTGTATTAATTTTGAAAAACGTTATCATTATTTTAGGCGCTTACACATATATTGGCCCACCTGTATATTATGGTGAAAATGTGAATTCATTAGAATCAGTTCCTCAAAGGAAAAAAAATTAATCGATAACAAAAATAATCATCCCAGTTGTTCTTTTACAACTACTAATTGCACTAGAGTGGTTTGGAATAGAGCGACAATCATCGATTTAATCGCATCATATAAAGAAAAAAAAATTATTCGGCACCGGTCTCTTAAAAAGCGACGAGATATGGGACCAAATACAAACGTTGATGATGACTAATGGATATAAAATGTCTAAAACTCCATGTAGAGACAAATTAAATAATCTGAAACGTTTGTACCATCAAAAATGCGACCATGATCGTCGTGCCGGTGTCGAACCTTTCGAATTTGATTATTTTGATGAGTTAGTCGGTAGAGACCACTCATCTACTCCAATTGCTGTCTCTTTCAGCCTTCAGCCAGATACGATCATTGCACAAGCTGCACCTGTTCCAGATGTCTCATCGAATGGTATAGGGCCTTAGTTTTATGTTTTGGATTGATACATTTTATTTCATTTTTTGTTAAATATTATGTACATAATAATGTAAATAATAATGTAATATTAACAATTATTTTTTTATTATAGATTCCGATGATGAACCAACACCACAGAAAAGGAAAAAAACTGGGCAACAACGCGTTTTGGAGGAATTGGAGGGACTGAAAAAAATCGAGTGGAAAGACAGGCTGCGACGAAAGATTTTCAACAAAAAATGCTGCAATTATGCGAGTCGGCTGACCAGTAAATTAAGCAATTAATTAATGTTTTTTTTTTTATAAATTTTTTAATTGGGTGCAGAGCGGACTTATTAACGGTCCTATCTTCTTGTAACTGTCAGAGCTTCTGCACCCAGTGCGCGATCCTGCAAGTAAAGATTAATAGCAACCTTAAATTTATTCATTTTATATTCCTTCGGAAATTTGAAATGTATTAGCGAATTCCACTTTTTTGATGTTCGGTATATAAATTCGCACTTGATTTCTTCAGTTCGAGGTTTCGGGAGCTTCACCGTAAACCTATGTGCATTGGTTGTTCCTCTTGTTACTCTTGATGTTGTAACGAATGGTGGTATTTTCTCGGATAGTTCTGCAGAACATTTACCATGTAAGCATCTGTAGAAAACGCAGAGTTCTGAAACATCTCTTCGATGCTGTAAGCTGTCTAGTTCTTGAGTAAGTCTGGGATTCCGTATTATTCTGATAGCGCGGCGTTGAACCCTGTCCAATAAGTGGAGGGTGGTACCAGACGCACCTCCCCAAACTTGACAGCAATACTCTATACATGGTCGGATGAAGGTTTTATATATCTGGAGAACTTGATGCGATTTGAAAAACCTTCTGCATCGATTCAGGAACCCCAGTTTTTTTGAAGCTGATTTAGCCAATGCAACAATGTGTTCATTCCATTTGAGTTTGTTACTTATTTGAACACCAAGCAATCGAATTGAGTCGCAACCCACAAGGATATGGTTTTTACCACAAATGGGTAGTCGGTGCGACTTTTTTTACGTGAGAATGTGCATACATATTTGTGTCTTTTTTTCGTTAAATTGTACTAAGTTGTTGTTACCCCACTCAAATATTGTACTTAAATCGGAATTAAGAGAAGTTACGACTTCTGACCGTTTATTATTTAGATCTGTAATGCTAGGCTCCGCCTCGAATGAAATAGAAGAATGCAATGTGGCATCATCCGCAAAGCTATGGATAGGGTTTACAGTGCTATCCAGCAAATCGTTGATGTATAGCAAAAACAGGGTCGGTGACAAAGGTGATCCCTGAGGGACTCCGGCATTTGGGGAGTGCGTCGATGATGATCTCCCTGACCGAAATTAGTTTGCTAATTTCAAGATATTTAACTATATGTTGATTGACGCATTTCTCAAAGACCTTAGCGACGGCTGACACAATTGATATTGGCCGGTAGCTTGAAGGGTCAGTTTTGTCACAACCCCGTTTCAGCACGGGTTGCACCATTGCATTCTTCCAGGCGTTCGGGTAGTCACCTTGCTTATATGAAAGTAGGAAAATTTTAGATAATATTGGAGCCAATTCACTGGCAAACTCCTTCAATATTCGAACTGGAATTCCATCAGGTCCGGTGGCCTTGTTTGCATTCATTAAATTTAGATTAGTAAAGACAATTTCCTCCGAGATGACGACGGGGCTCATTTTGGAACCACAATATGGAATTAATGGAGGTCCAATTCCATCTGGGACAACTAATGTCGAGTTCGATTTGAAGACGCTCGCCAATAAGTCGGCTTGTAAATATGAATCCACCACGTTTTCGAAATATTGGCAACCGATGCGACCATGTGGTAAAAGTTGCGATCGGAGATTTTCAACTCGGAAGCCACATAACAATAAAAACTAAAACAGTATATGAATGTGTTTTATTAATTTTTAGTTATTGATTTGAGCGGAAATACTGTTTCTTTTAGAAATGGCATTGCTCGTTGAAGAATCTCTGTTAGAAGGCTGTTGTACTTCGATTATGCTATTCGTGTTTTGAATGGGTTGACCTTCCGTTATATAGTCGCCGACTACGTCACCATCAAAATCCAAGCAAATATTGTGTAATACGCAGCATGCAGTGATTGTTGTTGCTGCCCAATCTGTCCTGTGCATATCGAGATTCTTTAGTCGACGAAATCTACCAGAAAGCAGTGCAAAACTCCGTTCTACGACTTGTCGGCAAGACGAATGTTTTCTATTGAAACTGACTTCCGCAGCAGACATACGACCACGATTCATAAAAGGTGTGATGCACCAATCCAATAGTGGGTATGCTTTATCTCCCAAAATATACTCACCATTTGGGAAAAATGCTGCTACGTTGTCATTTGCTCCTTGGTAAATATGAGAATTTTTAAAAATTCGAGTACCCGGTACCGAACTTGGCCACCCACAGTATACATCAATATACCTCATGTCGACATCACAAATTGCCTGTTATGTCATTGAGGTAAAACATTTTCTATTCGTGTATGCTTTGACATCTGTTTTGGATACACTAAGAGCTACATAAGTACCATCCACGACTCCGATTAAATTTTTAAAAGCACTGTTGGCCTCAAACTTAGCTTTTGCAATTTGTAATTCCGGACCGGTTGGCCATTTGATGAATTTGGCAATTTCCGAATTGAGTGCATTGACCACGCGAACGAAGCATTTGGAGAGTAAACTCTTCGACATATTGAAGCGCTCTGCAACAGATCTAAAGTGAAAAAATTTATAGTCATATGTTATATAACTATAACTTAATAATTACTTATAATTATAACTTAATAATTACTTATAAATACTAAGATAAAAACAAGCTGCGTAAAACAAGATTCTAGCTACCTGTAAGAATCTGGCGTTGCCAAGAGTCAAATTACAGCTAGAAGTTGTTGCTTAACTTCAAGTTGCGGTCTACCTCCATCGACATTTTTTAAATTAAATTTCGGAGCGAGAATTTCAAGCAAACGCTCAAAAGCAACGCGTTTCAACCTGAAATTCTGTTGAAATTCGATATCATCGTAATGATTCACGACATTTACGATATAAGATTTTATTCGCTGAGGTGTCTTCGTATCATACGCGGCTCCACGAAATAAAAAAGGCTGAATTAAAAAATGTGTTCATTAATGAAATAAAAAAGGCGAATATTGTATGAAAAAGAATACATTTTTTATTTCAGAAAATTTGTGAAAAAAAATGAATTAAAAAAAGTAACAGGTGTTCATATTTTTTCATACAATATTCGCCTTTTTTATTTCATTAATGAACACATTTTTTAATTCAGCCTTTTTTATTTCGTGGAGCCATCATACGCCAATCTAATTTTATGGCACAGTTCTTCCTCTTCTTCTGAATTGGTGTCCACTTCCATGCTAACAATCATCTACAAAAAAGTGTGTTACATTTAGAAAATATAATTAGGTATATTTTCTTTTATTCCAAAAATAACTCAATTATTACGTTCATTAGGGATTTTTTGTAATTTATTAATGTAGCAAGAGCTAATAATTCATGTTTTCCCTCATTCATTTTATCCATATATGTATTATATTGGTTCTTGTTAATTTAATAATTATTTTTTTTATATATTTATTTATGATAACGATAAAACAAAATTTTGCAAACCAAAGTTTGTTTTGGTAGCAAATTTGACGTTTGTAACAATATCGTTGTTAACTGCTACGGGGAGCCGTTTATATGGCAAACGACATTTGACAAAGTTACGTTTCATCAAACTATCTTTGGCAAATTTGCATATTTGGCAAATATCATTTGACAAAACAAATTGAATGGCAAATGTATGTTTGATCAAAAAATCTATTATACATTTAACAGGTACGATGTAAATGAAATTTTTAAATGATTTGGATACAATTTTGGAAAATGGCTAGCCTATAACCTAGCTGTTTCTTAATCTATTGTGATTAAATTTAAGAGGTACGGTGGAAATGAGATTGTTAAATGATGTTTGGGTGCGTTTTTGGAATATCACAAATTAGCCTGTGCCTTGGCCATCTTTCGGGATTATGATACATTTTAACAGGTACGGTGGAAATGGGATTGTTAAATGATTTTGAAATGAAGTTTTTGAATATACCCAATTAGCTTGTAACTTGGCTATTTTTTTACCGATTCTGATGAAATTCGACAGGTATAATGGAAATGGGATGCTCAAATGATATTTGGATAGACTTTCGGAATATGGCCAATTAGCCTTTAACTTGGCTATTTCTGAACTGATTGTGGCGAAATTTGGCAGGTACGACGCGCGCTGGAATTAATAAAAATATTTTTGCTTGAAAACGGAGATTTAGAATTATCTGGAAAATAAAAATTTATTAGTAAAATTAGAATGGAAATCTCCATTTTCCAGAACATTTCAAAATGAAATTCTGGAAAAGGAAGATTAAATCTTCATTTTCCAGAATATAAGTTTTCATTTTGAAGCAAAAATATTTTTATTAATTCAGGCGCGGCACGCGGAAATTTTGTTCAAATTTTAGAGTATCACTTTTTGGCAAATTATTCTTCAGGAATTATGAGACATTTTGATCACGCAATCAAAATGTCTCATAATTCCTGAAGAATAATTTGCCAAAAAAAAATTTGTCAAACAAATATTTGACATAGGTGAATTTGCCATTCATACTTCTTTCTCTTTGCCAAAGAAATGTTTGCCAAACGTGTTTTTTGCTGAAAGTAATTTGATTAAACTTTCATTTGCGAAACGTTTTTTTGCTAAAAGACGTATACCTCTGCTACGTCATGTGTACAGTGACAGTTGTAACAATTTGTAACAATGTAGAGTTTATGAACACAGTCCAGATAAAATAATAATAAAAATGAGTGAGAATTTGGTACCACGGGTAAGAATTCAAATACTTATAAAAATGATACAGGATAATATCTGATATTTTAAATATTTTGTGTTTTGAGAAAAAAAAAAAACATAACAAAAGAACAAAAACATATGGTGATCGAGCAATTGGAAAGTGACATCGACTTGGCGAATGGAAGATATGATATATTTACAATACGATTGCATACAATGTACGTTAAAAAAGTTTTCAAATAAAATGTGACCTTTAATTAGATTTTGAGGGGCTGATGGTCGAAATATCCAAAAAAGAAGTGGACAAAAATTACAAACAAATTAAATGCTGTAGGTGGTGCAGTGAAGTCGCTGTAGAAAAGGCAGAGTGTTGGAGATTATGTGAAGTTAGTAATTTATAGATTCCGGGGTAATTTTACTTTTTCTTTATTTGTTTTTTTAATATTGCAGAAAATACGCTCGGAAACAGTGAGCTGTGTTAAAAGAGTATGATAATCGGACTGGGTTTGGCCTAGGGAGTAACGTAAGGCGGCCTACTCCACGTAGCTCGTTGGACCGGCGCATTATCGACATACTTTCAGTAGATTCAGTAGCCGGTATTAGCGGAGTAACTGGGTTTAAGAGCAAGAGAGGAACGTTTTTTATTAATTACTTTTAATTAAATAAATTATTATTTTCTAAATATTTAGGAAATTACAATAAATCCAGTGGTATCTGCAGTATTTTCAACGTCGCCGCAAGTTTATACCACTATACCAGAACGCCTACCTCGAATCATAACTGTCTGCATATTCATAAAACTTTAAAAAGTTATGCAGAGTGGCGCATGAATTTATGATAATGCCGACCATGGTCGGTGCATATTTAATTGTTCTCGCCTTTGAATGGCATGCCCATCTTGATGTTAAAACACCATTTAAACCCTCAATGCAATTTCTTGTTAAAATGTGTCTTTTGTTATAAGTTACTTCCCTTGTATTTGTGGGATTGTAATAGGGATCATGAGCCACGGCTCTAAAGTATATTCACTGTCACCTGAAATTTAATCAATA
This sequence comes from Tipula helvola, assembly GCA_963556165.1. Classification (NCBI taxonomy): domain Eukaryota; kingdom Metazoa; phylum Arthropoda; class Insecta; order Diptera; family Tipulidae; genus Tipula; species Tipula helvola. The sequence continues at coordinate 233,939,833 of OY744481.1, forward strand.
TAAATATTTTAATTTTATTTTAAAAAATTTTGCAATAGAACTATAATAATTTTATTATATGCAGCAATACAACGGCCTAAAACACATCACGCTCAACAAACAGTAGTACTAATCTAAACGAGGAATATTTAGAGGAAGACTATCTCTGAGTCAAAATGTGATTCTAAAACTATCCAATTGTGAAATGTACTTATAAAATGAAATTTAAGACTTATTTTTTTTTATTTAAATTTTAGGAATTTATTCCATTTTTTACTACATATTTCCTATACTACAATATTTCCTATAATGTACAAATACTTCTTAATTTATGTTAAATAAAAAGAATGAATTTATTATATTATGAAGAAAAGAATTTATATTAAATAAAAAAAATCTTACCAAGGAGCCAAGTGTTTCGTAGATTTCCACTTTCATATACATTATATAAATGCACCTTACGCACGATTTTCTTCAAATGGTTGCGACGTGGTTGAAACACCATATTTTGCATTAACATGTATAATTTTTAAATCGCTATCGCAAATCTATATATAAAAAATAAAATTATAATAAAATTTATTCCGTATCAATAAGTACAGTAAGCATTCCGTAACAAGTTGCACGTTGACCGAATGATACAGATGCCGATTCAAATAGATATGCTCAATGCGCTTTGTGGCCTTGTGAGGTGTCATCATTGAAACATGAGTGCAGTCTACGCAACCTGTAACCCCAGGGAAACCGAACTTTCCATAGAACCTATAATTATAATTTACAGATTAACTTAAAATATGAATTTATCACAAATATGTCTTACCCCAATTTGATTTAATTGTTTTGGAATCTCTCCACTTTTCATGAATAGGTTTACCTCCTACCTCGGCACATAGTTTTAGAGCCAATTCTTGGGTTAGCCTATATAAGCCAATAAATCCTAATTCTTAAATGTCGAATGGATCAGATGAACCACGTAAAAGTTTTTGCTGGATCCGTAACCAACGTCTTCTTTATTTACATCATCGTTGATGTATCGCACTATTCTACGATTTGCCATATTGTATTGGCTATGGCAACTTATGAATATCTATATTATATAATATAGTACAAGAATGTTCAACATTTTCTTAAGCTATAAATTTCCATTTCATATATCAATTATAAAGCATAGTTCAATAGCTCATGTGTTAGAGCGATGCGCTATGAAGTTAAAGGTCTCGAGTTCGATTCCTGATAAGTTCGTCTTTTTTTTTTTCAATTTAATGTTGGCCTTTATTAAATAACAGTAATTTATTTATTATGGCAAAAATGTTTCACATAAATAATAAAATTGTGCAATTGCACAGGGGTCCCCTAGTATGTGTATAACCGACAAATTTCAATAATATTTGACGTTTGACCATTTTTAACTAATCACAGAGCCTTAGCGTAGTGAATTAAAACTAACAAAAAAAAATTCCTATTAATTTTTTCTTTCTTACGCCAGAATAAACCATAGGAAAAGTTAGGAAAAACTGTTATCAAAAATAATTCCTATATAGGAAAAAAATTCCAAATTAATAAGGGATTCCAGAATACACCCGCTGTAATATATAATTTTAATTTATATGATTTTAATCGTGTGATAACCGGTTTTATAATTTCGGTAATTTTAATTGTTACTTTTCTAATTCTGATCATAAAAGAGCTGACGGTTGTGCGATTTTTATGCATTCTGGTTTATCATCCTCAATAGTTTTAAACCATGAATTTGATGGTAGTAATATTTTGTTTGTCAATATCCGCGGTATTAACCTGAATGTTCTGGCCCTTTATAGAAATCAGTCATGCAATTGTGCTAATTTTAATGAAACGCTTGAAAGAATAATTATTAGTCCTTATAGAAATTGTACAGCTGCGGCAAAAATAATAGTAGTGAATGAATCAAGATTATTCAATACAAACTGCCTTGAAAATAAAGCATAGTTTTTAGAAAATGTTGTTTTCCAAATTTCCATTATTTATTACATAATAAGAAAATAATATCATAATTCTGTTTAAAAGTATGAAAAATTCGAATATGTTGCAATTATGATGTAACTCTACTATTATTTTTGCCGCAACTGTATTTGTGTTGGTGATTTTAATTTTAATATCAAAGATCAACGGGATCTAACAGTACAAAAGTACCATTATTATTATTATTATTATTACTTGAGGGCCATGTGGGGGCTCAAGCCACCCCGCACTGCGACCTAAAAGATCTTTTGTGCATAAGCCCTACTTAATTATCCGTCCAGTCAATATTCAAGCTCTTAATGAACCTGATAATACTGCCTAACGGTACGTGATACATACTATCTGGGCTCATTGCTCTCCCTCCTAGATGTTTTAATTATCCGTCCAGCCAATATTCAGGCTCCTAATGAACCTGATAATACTGCCGACCGGTACGTGATACATACTATCTGGGCTCATTGCTCTCCCTCCTAGATGTCTACTGTAGGAAATACTTCTACACGCGTTACATACTATCTGGGCTCATTACAAAAGTACCATAAAACTGCTAGTGGTTATGCGTTTCTAAATTCATTGTCTGACCAGCATTGCTCCAGATTGTCTAATTCCATCGGAACTGTTGTCATTGATCATATTTTGTCCAATAATTTTGATTATAAATATATTATATCGCTGAAGGACGTTTGTTTTTCCGATCACAGTCAAATTTCAATCTCTATTGTTTGTAAAAGACATCTCAACTTGTCGTGCACTAAACATACTAAAAGTAAAATTAATTTAAAACTTATAGAAAAATCCAGTGAATTTAAATTTTTGAATAAAGTGTCTAATATTAATGATTTTGTTAAAAATCGTTCAGCGACTATTCAAAAGCACACCGTTGAAGTTTTGAGTAAATCAAACGTTAAAAAATCCTGGATTAACAATGAAATCTTAAACATTATGAAGAACAGTGATAATTTCACCAAATTAAAACGTAACTACCCACATAATTTTTACTATATTCGACAAGTTAAATTGTTACGTAATCGCGTAACTCGCTCATCCGTGGTCCAACAATTGATTACCAAATCAGATCAGAGCAATTGTCGCGATGTAAGTGTGAGCTGAAGATCATGGTTCACTTTGGGTGGTTTGGCGTCTATTGGAGGCGGAACACAAGTTGAGTAGATTAATCGACCAGTTCCGTAATCTTCCAGTAGGGTGTGCATCATGTGATCTGTTCTGGTCATGTATTAGGCAGCTGCGGGATGGGTACAATTGTGTAACGGGTAACCTGATCACAATTCGTAAATGTATGTGCTGCCTCCTCGTGGACACCACTGGTAACTGACACCACTAGGCAGAATGTGGCCCTTTGACACAGGCTAAAGTATGGCGCTAAAGTAGAAAACTTTGACAAAAAACCCTAATATAATGTGGAACAGCTTTATGCCGAAAAATGAATGGCTGATAGGTTAATCAGCACAAATTATGCGGACTCTGGATACCAGGCACCCTCCAGTTGTATTTAACCTTCATGTAATAAAGCTGGGTGACCTACAGGCGACTTTCCATTCCCAGTAACTTGTTAGAGTAAAATAAAACCGAAAACGGGGCAGGGCTAGGAATATACGGGAGTGCGGCTGCACTCTCGAAGTCCTTGGGAACCGTCTTTCCAGTAGAAGTACTTCCTACAGTAAATATCTAGGAGGAAGAGCAATGTATCCAGATAGTATGTATCACGTACCGGCTGGCAGTATTATCAGGTTCATTAAAAGCCTGAATATTGACTGGACGGATAATTAAGAAGGGCTTAGAAGCACAAAAGATCTTTTACGCACATGGCCCTACAACAATAATAATAATAAAAAATACCATGGTTCACTTTCTGAGCAAGAATATTGTTCGTAAAACGAGATTTGTGAGTTGCGATTTTCTTGAACATACTAGATGTACAACAGTAAATTTTATTGTTGTTTGGTTAAATTTTAATACTATTGTAAGGGGTATATCCTCCATCAGGTCGCAAATAAACTATTTGCACCTGAAAATCTGACTCGATTGATTTTAACATGAGTTTTTCAATTGAAATTTCTCTTTTTTTGTATTTTATTTGCTTTTGCGACTGAGTAGTAAAAACATTATAGGAAAGTTACCACCGAATTTTTGACGATGCAAATAAAATCAAGTAAGTCAAGACAATTAATACTACTCAGTCGCAAAAGCAAATAAACCACAAAAAACAAATTGAAAAACTCATGTTAAAACCAATCGAGTAGTCAGATTTTGAGGCGCAAATAGTTTATTTGCGACCTGTTGGAGGATATACCCCTAAATCTAGGGGTGACATGTTGTACCATCACTTTCGATTCGTTTTCGATTGTGTTTTGTCTCTTGTAACAAGAACAAAACTGTACGCTATTTTCTTCTTTCATTACAATTTTTCTAATGCGAACTCAGCCTTCTGTATACTTTTCCTTTTCTTCACATCGAAAAATATCGCAAACAAAATTTTTTGTGATAGTTAGCGTATTTCCTTGACAAATTTACAACAACAATTGCATAGGATAAACCCCCGCTAGAATAACATTAACCCAAAAAAAAATTGGGTCTAATTAAACATAATTCTAATTTTTGGTTATGATACCTGCCACCAGATCATAATACATAGTAAATTTATATTTTATTTCGAAAAGTTGGCTTTTGCCAATTAAATCAAATTGGCTATTTTCTTGGGAAAAAAATAAACAAAAAATAATTCGAATTCAATTTTGTTCAACAAAATACGCTTAAAGAGTGATGAATGAAAGTAGAAATAGAATGTTGTTTTATTTGAGCAAGCTGAGATAGCTTTAGAAAAAGCATAATTGAAAAAGCGAAATAGAGTGCAATTTGGTTCTTGTTAAAGAGACAAAATACTATCGAAAACGAATCGAAAGTGATGGTACAACATGTCACCCCTAGTACGTTTAGAGAATTCTTCAATCTCGTATTTGGCATAAGGCCGATTTAGATGTAGAACATGTTTGCCTTGCAAAAAAAGATGAGAATAGTCATTACAATTTTCGTTTGGATGACAAGAACGACAATATAAACATGCAAAATTTTGCAAGGGTTTATAGGCTTTTTTTGAGCAATTGTTACTATAGAAATGAAAATTTAACTACTATAAATATACTCGACCCGACAATTTTTTTTTGATATTTTATAGTAACAAACTAACCCAAACACAATAAAAGTATATTATGAAATCCGATAGGAGATAAAAATTATCAAATTTTCGAAAAACAAACCTGTCGAATGATTTAACCATTTATCTTCGAAAATTATTAAATATAAAAATTAACTAAGGTCATTCATACTTATTTTATTTTGATTCGTTTTCTCAATTAATTTAATTTATGTCACTACCGATAAATGCAAAAAAATATGGCGTCTAATTATCATCCGTCAAAAATTATAGCATCGCCATTTTTGTTGACATATCCTTTCTCTTTTTAACCAGCGTGTATTTTTCTATTGCAAGAATTGTCGGGCAAACATTTTTCTTCATATAATTCGGACTTACGAACAAAATTATCGCTCATATAACTTTACAAACCTAGGGCCTATCTATGCAATTCAGTGCTTTTTTCGACGGGTATCATTAGAATTTAGAGAGTAAAGAAGAAAACGGGGAAAATTACTATTGTTTTCCTGTTTCTTAATTTCTTGAAATTTGCCTGAAAAAATCACCGGTGACTTTCTAGGAACGTCATTTCAGCCGAAAATTTAAAATGCATAATACTAAAATCACCGGCAAGTTTTTTTCGGTGAATACAGGCTTGTGCCGTCTAATACAAAACGATCCGTTCAAAATAGCTTCGTATTGCATACTTAGGCCCCACCACAATTTACAGTAATGAAAAACATAGAACAAAATAGCCTAGGACCCCTTGCTATATCAATTCTTCTCATCGCATAGAAAGATTCAAAAGATAGATGTTAACGTACCCTTTAATTACCGAGGTAGGTGCACATTATTGAATATCGAACCTCTGTTTATTCGTAGTTTCGAAATGTCAGCAACTTGCATGTATAAGAGATTTGCTGGTTTCTAAAATTGATTGTGCTGATATCTTGTAACTGTTCAAGATATTATATATTCCAGTTCAAACTACCGTTACGTAATACAAACTATGGTAGAATTGGTCCTAATTATCGTACTTCGGCTCTTTTTAACAAGGTGCGTGACTCTTTTAGTTTTAATTTTTGAAGAAAAGCATTTAAGAAGTTTATTTGTCGCATTATTTTAAGTTTATTTTTTTGGTCTTATTTTTTTAAGCTTTAACTTTCAAAATATGTTGGCCCTTTAAAGATTTTAATTTTGAATGTAACTAAATTTTTTCCAGCAAAAGTTGGTTATGATAAATAAATAAAAAAACACTATCCATAAACACAGCATTTGGATCGCTAATGTACGTATTTAGAAATTCAAATAAAATAATAATGAAATCTTTCCGCTCGCTTTCAGCTACGCAGTTGCAACGCTGCAAAGATTATGAATCGTTTATTCGAGAAAGGGCTCATGTCCACTTTTTCAAATTATTCAGGAAATAAAAAAAACTATATATTGTCAACAAAAATAAGTTTAGGAGGGAATTTGAGTTCGTTGATGAAAATGTGAGTCGCTATGAAGTGTTAACCCTTTCAGTCAAAATTTTAATCCAATGGTTCTAAAATTCATTTTAGGTCATTTATTGGTTCAATTTATGTTAAATTGCACAAAATTATACGCCGAACCCAAATAATTTATTTCAAAGGGCCACAGGATCTCTTTGAAAATTGTCATCGTTTGTATCCAAATCTAACAAAAGGTAAAAATAAAAAAATTTAATAAAAGAAACATTAAATTTTATTAATTCATATCACATTTTTATTTTTGTTGAAATTAAAGATTATTATATTTGAAAATCATAAAATTCATTAAAAATAACTTAAAAATATTTCTTTCAATAGTAAATTCAATATTCAAAGATTAAATTATATAAATAAAAAGTAAAAAGTCACAGTGTTTGGTAATTTATTCAGTCTGCTTGTTTGTGGATGTGTGATATTTGTAGAAGCAATTATTATTTGCGTTCAAGCACAAATGTATTTTGCATTTTTCACACAAAATCCTTGATCGTCCATTACATTGAGGAAATTTGCATCGTGATGCAGTGCTACCTTGGTCATGAACGGGCCAATGATTAACCGCATCGTATCGAATATCATCGATTGGCCGAGATTCATATTTTTTCTTTCTAGCAGACGATGGTTCTGGTGAATTACACTCCGAATTGTTTGGTGGTCTTCCGCGCTTCTTAGTTTGATCTGCTGAAATCAACGCACTGGCTAAATGTAACCTAAACTCGTACAGGTCCATAATATCTTTTTGATGGTATTTATTTTGGTCATTTTTATACTCGATCCACGAAGCAGCAACAGCGAAGTCGATAAAATGTGTCACCACTCTAAGAGGCCATTTCTTACTTTTAATAAAAATCCTATAGTAAGAAATCAATTGATCCAGGAGATCTACGCCTCCCATTCCGTTGTTGTAATGATGAACAATTTCTGGCTGCTTAATTTGAACATACTCCTTTTTGGCTTTATCCCATCTGGCTACAATTTTCTCCTCGCCGATTCCAATACTGTTTGAGGCAAGATAAACTGTTTTGTTATCTTGCCATTTTACAACGCAAATTTTTCCATCTAAGCTGGTCACCTCATCCGATGTGCCACGACCTTTCAATTTTAATTCCTTATCGGCCAAATGTGGCGGATTTGAAAACCTGTTGATCCGAATTGTGCCTGTGGCGTTTATTTGTAAGTGTTTTAACATTTCAAATAGTTGATAACTACTGAAATAATTATCAAAATACAAGCTGTGCCCCGGATTTGTGATTCGTTTGACTAAATGTAAAACGACGGCTGCGCCGAATCCAAACTTATTTTTGTTTTCCTGTGTGATTTCAGTATTTGACCCTTGATACACTATAAAATCGTAAGGGAGGCCACTTTTGCCGCAAAGCACAAACACTTTAATACCCCATGGACACGGCTTTCCTTTGACGTATTGTTTGATGCTGAGGTGACCCTTAAATGGAATAATTTGCTCGTCTATGCTTATAATTTCTTCTAGATCATGTTCTAGACATCGCTTCCGAATCGCGTTGATCAAAGGGCGCACTAAAATGAGTTTGTCCTGACAATTTTTATTGATTTCGTCTTTATTCACAAAATGTAAGTTGATCCTCAATTGCAAAAATCGCTCGAATGACATTGCATTTAAAATTGGAGTAATTCCCAAATTCTTATTCCAATATGTTCGGAGTCGTCTCAACTTTAAATTCCCCATCATTATTTTTATACCTACAAATTTAATAAGTTCAGCAGCGTTCGTGCTTTTAAATGAGACATTATTAGGTTTGGATTTTTCTGCGTACATATTGGTAAATCTTGCCATATCTTCGAATAATTTTTGAGACATATATTTAAAAAAATACGTTGTTGGCGAACTATTCAACGTATCTTTGGATGAATTATCCATACTTTCCTCGAATGGAATATTGATACTATCAAATTGCCTTCGTCTCCATCTTATTTGTGATTTATCTGTTACCGGATGACTGACAAAATTATCAATAATTTCAAAATCGACATTTTCGGCAATCACAGCTTCAATGTTTTTGCTTGCGCTTCCTGCAGCTATTAAAATTGCGGTACTACACGATTCAGGTGGTGCTACTGCTTCTTCGATACTTGCAATCTCAATCTCGTCATTATTATTTAACTGGTTGTTCTGTGCCAATAGCTCATCAATTAAATCACAGTTTTTTTTTGAATGTGCAGCAAAAGTTACATCTAATTCTGTTTCTGGTACGATTGTGGCTGAAGGTTGAATTTCGTACATAGTTTCAGTTTCTTCATCTGATATTTCTGAATCAGATGCATTTAACAAATTGAATATTTCTGCTTCTGACAGAAATGTCCCTTTTTTAAAAACGGTTCTTTTAACTTCCATTGTCTAAAAAATGCAAATACAATAATAAATTAATTTATAAAAATTGTTTAAGGTAAAAATAAATTATATTCGATATGATTTGTAACCATTTGTGTACAAATTTAATTAAGTCATCATACGATGATACATACTTTGGTTGAATTTGGACTCAAATGTGTACACGAGTTTTGACCAACAAATATAATTTTTTTAACACTTAATTATGTATTTTGTTCTATTTAAAGTAATTATTTCAACTTTCACGAACATATAACTGGTTTTACTATTTTCACTTATTGGAAATTAGCTGAGATATTTCTAAAATAACTTACCGAAAAAATTTGCGTTGTGAATCCTTCAAACTCTGTTTCGAGAATGAGCATTTCAAGCGGTAAATATTGTGAAATATATATATTAAACGTCAAAATTTGGCGCCTAATACACATACTTAGCTAAAATTACAAATAAAAATACACTGAGAGTAGAGAAACCTAAAATATTGTATTGCAAAGAGAGCGTCATCAAATGATTCCAAATACACTGAAAGGGTTAAGCTGAATTTCAAGGTTATTTGTCAATTATTTCAGTTTTTATGGTCATTTTTAAAGCATGGACATGAGCCCTTTCTAGAATAAACGAATCGTTTATTCTTGAAAGGGCTCATGTCCACTTTTTCAAATTTGTAATTTAGGGCTTTTTGCAAGTCACATATTTTTTTTAATATTTATTACGTTTACAGTATCAAATGCTCTTTGAGAAGGTTCTGGAATATGGCCATGAAGTTCTGGATGAAGTTCTGGAATATGGCCATGTATGATGGAACTTGGCTATGTATCAATTGATTAGGATGAAACTCTAGAGGTACAATGAAAATGGGATTCTAAAATGATTTTTAGATGAAGTTCTGGAATATGGCCAAGTAGGATGGAACTTCGTTATTTCTCAACCGATTAGGATGAAATTTGGAAGGTACAAGGGGAATTGAGATTTAAAAATGATTTATAGATGTAGGTCTGGAATATGGTCAAGTTTCATAATATTTGACCATATTACAGAACTTCCTCTAAAAATTATTTTAGAATCCCATTTCCATTGTGCATGCTCAATTTCATCAAAATTGGATAAGAAATGAGCAAGTTCCTTTCTAACTGGCCATATTCCAGAACTTTCTCTAAAAATCATTTAAGAATCCCATTTCCATCGTACATGCTCAATTTAATCAAAACCGGTTAATAAATGGGTAAGTTCCTTCCTAATTGGCCATATACCAGAACCTCCTCTAAAAATCATTTACGAGTCCCATTTCCATTGTGCATGCTCAATTTCATCCAAATCGGATAAGAAATGGCCAAGTTCCTTCCTAATTGGCCATATTCCAGAACTTTATCTAAAAACCATTTTAGAAACCCATTTCCACCGCCCACGTCAAATTTCATCAAAATCGGTCAAGAAACAGGTAAGTTCCACTTTAATTGGCCACTTTTTAATCTTGTATCACAATCATAGTTTTATAATAATAAATATTGAACAGAAGTTCTCATATTACCAGTAACAGGAAAAAAAATGTTTTTAACAGACCCGTTATGCCAGTATAATTTGTAGCTCTTATCAATTTTTTTGAGTAGTGAAATTTTTCTTATTGATATTTTGGATAATTATCAATAAATGGAGTCGATTATTGATAAGTTAAAACTTTTGGTGCAACAGAACTACGAAAAACTTATCAAAACCTCAAACTTATCGCTTAACAAAATATTACTTATCATTTATCATTTCGCGAATTGGTGCAACATAATTTTGATAAGTGAGTGTTTATTACAATTTAACTCAATAAAATACTTATCAAATTTAAATTTAGTGCAACAGAAAATTATCAAAATTATGATAAGTTGATAAGTAATAAGTGATAAGTAGTTGTTGCAATAGGGCCCAGGGCATTACTCTTAAAAAAACCGATATGCATTATGGCACTAAATAGAATAATTAGCGAAACTGAGTTTACTCAAAACTAACACAAATGTCTATACAAGCCTTGCTGTCTCTACACAATAAAGTAATTGCGGTAGATTAGTTTAGTGATTTGTCGCTATATACTATACTGTGGCCAAAACGTAAAGCCAGTTTTTATTTATTTCAAAAAATATTTATTTATTCTTCTGTATTTCGTCGCCTTCAAAGTAATCCCCTCCCGACACAATACACTTATGCTAACGTATTTTCGAATTTTCGAAACAAGAATTAAAGTCGCCTTCCGGGGTAGCCTTCAAAGCGCGTAGCGATTCACGTTTTATATCTTCTATCGTCTCAAAATGATTTCCCGCAGTAGTCGTTGTCGTCGGTAGAGTTTCGGGAATAGCCAGAAGTCACACGGTGCTAAATCAGACAAATACGGAGGTTGTGGAACGATATGGATCGAATTTTTGGCGAAAAAGTCACAAGAACGAGCGCAGTGTGAGAAGGTGCAATATCGTGGTGCAAATACCAAGAATTTTCTGCTCACAATTCTGACCTCTTGCGAACAGCGTAACGCAAACGACGCATAACACTCAAATAATACTATTTGTTGATGGTTTGGCCGGATGGAAGGAATTCTGAATGGACAACACCACGATAATCGATGAAAACTGTCAACATGGCCTTAAACGCTTTCACGGCCTTCTTTGAACTGCTTATACCACTTGTAAATATTCCTTTCCGACAAATCATGGTCCCCGAGGGCTTTCTGCAACATCCTTAACGTTTCTGCACCCGAAATTTCATTTCGCAAACAAAATTTAATGCAACTTTTCTTTGCTCATTATAATTAGAAATTGTAAAAATCCGAATGCACTTTTAGCGTCGTACAAAACCAAGCGTAAAACAAAAACTGATGAATGTTTTGAAATAAAATTTGTCACAGATGTACATATATCACAATACTGCACAGTAGTATAAGCATGTTATAAAATAAACGAAAAAGTAAAAACACAACAATATTTTACTTTTTAAATATTAGTTTAGTATTTAAAGAGCACATGTCCTGGACATGAGCCCTTTCTAGAATAAATGGCTTTTTTTTTTGCAAGGTAGGTGCTGTTCCATTAACCATATGGTAATGTCGTCTTGCCATAAAACGTATATACCTGTCTGTGATACAAAACCGTCATAATACTAATTTTGACAAAAAGTGGACATGAGCCCTTTCTCGAATAAACGATTCATTTATTACACAGAAATTGAAAATGAAAACAACAAAACCAAAATGTTACGAAATTCTGCAGTTTTACCGTTCGTTTAAATTAGCCAGTCATGCAATAAATTGTTTAATGGCGATTTTATTTGATAGGGGCACTTGTTTATTTATGTATTGCTAACTCATTTTGACCAACAGCTGATTAATATTTTGTTTACACATTACAATTTAACATTTTTTTTTGTTTGTCAAGAAGACAATAAAATAGTAACAAAGCTGTTCTACCATAAATCTTTTAAAGATGTGCTCCGCACCATGTGAAACATATTTCTTTTCGTTTCATCGATTTTTATTTATTAGCAACGATTAATATTTTTGTCAATGTTATCACACTTAACAATTTGTTTATTATAGATTTGAGATATTGTGTTTTTTTATTTTATGTTTGGAAGTTAGGTAATCGGGCCGCGTATTTTGTAAAGAAAACAAGATTTATTTATTAAACATATTTTTGCTACATAGGACAAAACTGTTAAACCTTGAACGATATCTATACCGCACATCATTTCCTCATTCAAACAGCAAACTGACCAGACATGCAGACTGGGCGTTTAGTAATATAATCGCTAAATTAATCACCATTTGATTGAGATTTTGGCTTTGTTTTATATAAATAGATTTCTATGGCCCCATATGACATCTCGACGATATTATTTTATTGATTAATAAATGAAGCACGTGCGTTAAATAAATTAACCACTGTCTAAGATTATTATTGATAAAAATTATAAAACTGGTTCGTTCATTGCCGTACAACAGGTTAACAATCTGAATTAGTAATACAATTTTAATGACACAAATTTATGCGCGACATTCTTGCGAGACGTATTAATTTCAATCCAACGGTTAGGTAATCTCGCATACCGTTCAACGATGATGGTATGAAGCAAAAATCTAAATTCTTTTAATGATTATAAACTATTTTGTATAACGTATTTTATAGAAATTGGTATTGTAAATCTATATTTATTTTTTGTAAAGATTAAGACTTATGAGCTTTTGTGTAAAATATATTGCTAAATCGATTCAAATTTCACCTGTTGAAGTGAGTGCTGGAGCAACGTAATTTATCGCTGGTCCACAAGTTTTATTGACTGATAGCTAATTTTAGAAACAGAGCATTTGATTAATATGAACCTTGGTTATTAATACTTGTTGCAGATGGATATGCCATTCGCAAAATTGTAGATTAAGCTTTTTGAAGAGTACTACCAACTTTCCTGAAATAAATTGGTTCAAATGTTGATTGGTCACAATCCGTTCATTTCAAAGCTAATAATTCGTTGAAAAATGCGGCACATAGGAAAAATATTTTTAAATATGTATTTCTGTTTTTAAAACGCGTGTGATTATGTTAGTATAAATCTTAACTATTTAAGTAGTTTTTATTTGTTTATCACAAGACATATTAATGTAACAGAATTATTGTTACTAATAGCAGACGCTAATCTACAATAGCCAAAAGGGTCAGATTTTAATGTTAATTTATCCACCAGATAGTCTCGATGCTGTAAAATGGCAAAGTCGGCCGTTGCATTGCAGTAGACCAAGTACTAAAATTAAAGTATTTTCAATATACCCAACAAACATTCACGGGTACGTACCCAAAAGAGGGCAATTTTCGCACGGCATTCCGTACCCTTTTCTGGTTGTCATTTGAAAAAATTAATTGAGTTTTGAGACTGTGTGGGTATTTACATTACAGCGTAGAATAGCAAAGTAGTATTCGCAATGGACTACGGACAAGGATTAGGATGCCATATTCTAAATGCCAATTTCTAAAAATTATAAATATATTTAGATTTAAAAACATGGAGAGCCAGAGCCGGAGCATATTTACATTCAATAAGAAAGGCAAGTTTAAAAAAAAAATTTAAATATAAATTTCAAAATTATTTCTGTCTTTTTTTAAGTTCCAAAAGATTATATAACCGCATAAAAAAGAAAACAAGTTGTTTCTATAGCTGATGAAAGTTTTTCTTGGTCCGATTCGGAGATCGGCTACCGCAAAATTTTTTAAAAATTAAAAGAAAAATCCTACTACATCAACGGAAGCATCCAAGCCGGTGACGATGACGAACCATAAATTTGTGATATATGTATTGTATAATAATGATATGTTTATAATAATATTATGTATTTACATTATAACAAAATAAATGAATTTTTAAAAATTTTTGTTATTAATAAAAGCGAAAGAAATTTATATTCCAACGGAAAGTAGCACGAAAAGCATAATTATAAATGTGCGCGTAATTCTTAGGGAAAGCGGTACGATTTTTAATTCGCAAATGTACGGAATGAGTACGGAAAAGTTTGCGATTTATAATGCTATAAGGTACGGAATGGGTATGGAAAGTTTGGACGCACCAATACAGTCACGACTATAAAAGTATATAAAAAAAGGGGAAGTCGTGCGACAAAAGTGACTACTTTCTTCAGCCAGGTGCTCCGCTTTCCGTGAGTTAATATTCTCCTTTTCCGAGTACCCAGTGCGAAATCGCGCACGAAAGGGTACCGCTTTCCTGCGCTTTGTTTGTTGGGTACACGCAAGAATAAATTGTTGTGTTACAAAAAAATGTTTGTGTTGTACAAATAAAAATTAAACAAATTTGGGAAGATACGTTAAAAGAAATTAAAGTTATCTTACGTGCCTAATAAGCGACATACACAAGCTTGTGGATAAAAAGAAATAGAAAAGAACCGGTTTCACATTAATGTGATTTTCGATTGACCAAAAAAATTGCACTCAGTGTAAAAAGTGTAATTTTTTACCTTCGAAATGTTCGATTGACCAAAAAAATTTGCAGTTATGTACAGCTGCACCAGTGCAATTTCGGCTACTCTAGTTTTTTAGGTAGTTTTACCCCTCTTTTTACACATGCACTTACGGCTCGAATACCCGAGTATCGGGTACCTGGGCATTTTCCCAAATGTTTAACTACCCAGGTATTTGGGTACCCGATACCCGGGTATACAAGCCCTACATGCACTAAACAGTATTGCCGTTTTGCTGTCATTTTCGATTTGACTTGTTTTTTATTAATTGTTTGGTTTTCATTTGGTGTTTAATTCAAGTTGTGTGCTGTGTAATAATAAATAAATAAATAATAAATAAATTTCTAAATTATAATGGATGAAATTTTGAACGAAGTGTTTTTCTCATCATCGTCATCGTCGCCAACCGATGAAAAATTCTCGAATTACAAAAAATACTGTTTCACAGGGAAAACAAACATCGCGTGAACAATTTCGTCACTGATGTTGTTCATAAATATTCAGAAATTGAAGTATATACCTAAGTTGTAAAATTAAATTGTTTTTAAAAAAGCTAGGTATATTTACATTTGTCTTGTTACAGTTTCGTCAAAATTTTCGTGTGTCGAGAATAACTGCAGAAAAGTTATCAAACTCGTTCAGAAATTCCAAATTTTTCAAAACGAAAAAATGCGGTGGCCGAAAGGAAATATCAGCAGAGGCACAAGTGTTAGGTTTCTTATGGTTAGACAATAATTAACTTTGATTTTATTGAAACCATACTTAAAAATTTATTTTCAGGTTTGCCGGGAATAAGGATACGTATCGCGGAGTGGCTAACATAATCTCTCAATTTCGACGGCGCATAGTCACTTGAATAATTTTTTGTTCAAAATATCGACGACGTATATTAAATTTCCTGCAACAGAGGAAGAAAAAAACGCAACAGCTCAAGCGTTTTCACAGGTTTATTACCAATAATAACAATTATTACTAAACAAGTTGTTAGGAGTAATCATTTTTTCTTTTTAGTTAGCAGGTATTGAAAATATTCTGGGCTGCATCGATGGATACTATATATATATTCGAAAACCAGTCAATAAAGCACGGTCGACCTACATAAATCGTCAAGGCCTTATATCGATGACGGTACAAGCCATCTGTGACGCAGTCAAAAAGTGTTTAGATGTATGTGTCGAGTCGCCAAGCAAGATTCACGACTCCAGAATAATTAAGCTGTCTTTCATTTCTAAGGATCTCCCGAAAATATTTGCTTACTCCATAAAAGGATTATGGGACTTTGAACGACAAGCAAAAATCTTTTAATAAATAGTACTGTCAAACGCGAGTTACGTCCTTCACAGGCCTACACGATAATAACATTACCAACCAAGAGCGATGACCTGATGCACATGCCTGTAATGCACATAACAACGTGCCACAAGAGTCACGTTGCATTACAAAATATTTAGCTTGCATTTTAATTATTGAATTTATTGAATTATAAATTATGAGTATTGAAATCATACTAAAATTTCAAACTAAAATTTATATAACTAGCTTATTTTTTTGTACAAACAGGAAGTGCTTGCTAAAGCAAAAAACCAAAATTGTAAACTTAAAACAATGTAGAAATCAGAGTATGTATATTGTAACCATTCAAGTGAAAACACCTAAAATAAATCTGTTATAATAAATGGGTTCACAAAAAAGGAAAAGTTAATAAATAAAAATATGTAGTCTTTTATTTTTTTTCACGACTGCAACGAACCTACATAGCTGGCACGTCAAAATTGATAACGCCTTTGGTCTATGAAAACAAAGATTTATGCAGTTAATAAGATCGGACTTTTTCGAAGTCGAAAGAATGTGTAAATATATTTTGGGTTGCTACCTGCTACACAATATGTGTATAGAAGAGTCTGATTTGTGAAATGAAGACGACATTTTACTGGAAGAAACTTCGCTACAAGTATAACCACCAACTGACAACTCTAGCTCAGAAATTCTATCCGATTTTGTGTTTAAGCATTTAGGGGAATTAAAAAGAAATATAATAACGGAATCATTATACATACAAATTTTTAAATATTTTTTTTTTTTAATTTTATTAAAACTAAATATATGTAATTAATTATTTTTTAAAAATACAAATCATTTCGTCAATTTTTTTTAAATTGCTTCCTTTATTCCGAACATTATTTGCTTCTGTTCGAATTTTTTCTTCGCTTCCTCTTCTTTCCACTCCTCTCACTTTTTTTGAACCTCTAAAAATTCCTCCATAAATTTTTCCTGCTTCGTTCGCTTCTTTGGTTTTTTACGAGCTGGAGCTGGCTCATCAACATCACTACCGACTAGTGAGCTCAAGCTCACAAATTGAATCGCTAAGGGGTGGGGCGTGTCGACAGCGGAGGTGACCAATTCATTGGTTCCATCCTTCCTTCGAATGGTTCCTGGAGTCATCATAATTTCAGGTTCCAATGAATCGTCCAACGATACAATTTTTTGAACTTCCGCATCGAATTTTGGGTCTATGCGGACGTTACTACTGGTGTTGTTGTGGTCTATGCACCTCTAAGGTTCGTCGCATTATACCAGTGTTGTGAAACGTTATTGTAACGTAACGCAAAAACGGAAAACCGGAATTTACGAAAAACGTAACAAAACCGCTATTTTTTTTAGGTTATTGCGTTACATATTTATAATATTTTATTTTTATTATATCATATTCACCTTGAAATATAAAAAAAAAATTAAAAACGAAAACAAATTAAAAAATACAACTATTGCAGGCAATAAAATATAAATAATTAAATATGTATATTTCTCCTTTTCGTTTTCACGCACAGAAGATGGAACCTACATATGTAATTAACTAATTACATACATATTTTTCGAAATAAAAATTTTAGTTTGTTACAGTTACTGACTGTTAAGATTAACATAACATCAAATCGAACTCGACATTAGTTGCTTTTTGTTACGCAGTGAACACTGTCATTGATAGTTTATATTTAAAATTATTACTTTGATATTTTATTTATTCATGAGTGATGTTGATGTATAACGAAATCGTAACTGTAACCGAAACGTAACGAAATACGTAACCAAATTAATTGGTCGAAACAATAACTGAAACGAAAACCGTTATTTTAATTTATAGAATAATGATGTTATGATACTGGCTAGTTTTTCGCATTGTTCTAGTGATTAAAAATGAAAATAGAACAGGCCAAATAATGTGTATACAAATCTATATATATATAAAGAAGAAAAGTATGTATGTATGTAATATGTATGTATGTTCCACAAAAGTTCTTGGTCCACTCGAGCGATTGTTTCCAAATTTTGCACGAATACTTTTTAGCAGTCGAGAAAAAACATAGGGGGGTTAGTTTTCAAAAATTGGTACCCCTTCCTCATGCTCCCCTGTGAGGTGCCATTTACTAGAGGTAATTTTAAAACTTCACCGATTGAGCTAATTTTTGGATATTTTGTGCAAAATTAAGAATAAATCGACACGTGTATCACTATTTTTTTAACGGTGATGGTGATGGTGATGGTGGTGTTAATGTTAATGTTAATCTATATACAGGGTGTTTTGTACTAGAGTGTAAATATTTTCAGGGGTGATTCCTTGATTAATTTCAAGCAAAAAATCGTTCCTGTAGGGGGGGGGGGCCCATTTTCAATATTTGCTGAGATACAGTGTATTAAAGAAAATTAATTTGGGGTGGTACCTTCACGCATATTTTTCTTAATTACTCGAAAGTTAGGAAGACTTAGCCAAGCATTTGTAATATTATTTTTATGGATCAGAGTTACCTTTGTTTTAATGTAGCATGTAAGTACGTAGTCCATTCCGTTGTTTAAATATTAATGTTTAAACTTTGAATTTTATTTAAATATCAGTAAAATTTTGCGTTTTTCATAGCATTTTACTCATAAAACATGGATTCATTCCCTGAAAATATTTACACTCTAGTACAAAACACCCTGTATATAAAAATGAATTCCTGTTTGTTTGTTTGTTTGTCTGTTCCGAATGGGCGCCTCAGCCGCTCAACCGATCGCCATGAAATTTTTACCATGTACAAGTTGCATATCCAGAACCAACCTTACGATATTTTGGAAGGAGCTGGACCCCGGGGTCTAGGGGCTGCGGTACAAATTTTTTCGAAAATTTTAATTTTCTTTAAATTTTTCCACGAAAATGAGTTTATGGGGCTGGTTATATGAAATTACTGATATGTTCGAATCCGAGGGGCCCAGCCCTGGATCAAAAATTAATTTTTACATATAATTCAAAATTACTTCTCAGTCGCTCAACCGATCGCCATGAAATGTTTACCATGCAAATG
Organism: Tipula helvola; assembly: GCA_963556165.1. Lineage (NCBI taxonomy): Eukaryota > Metazoa > Arthropoda > Insecta > Diptera > Tipulidae > Tipula > Tipula helvola. The sequence continues at coordinate 233,959,169 of OY744481.1, forward strand.
TTGCATGTTCAGGACCAATCTTACGATATTGGGAAAGGGGCTGGACCCCGGGGTCTAGGGGCTATGGTACAAATTTTTTCAAAAATTTAAATTTTTTTACGAGAATGAGTTTTGGAAAGGGGTTATATAAAATAAGAGACATGTTCGAATTCGGGGGTCCGCCCCTGGATCAACAATTCATTTTTACATGTAAAGATACAATTATTTAAATGTTCCGAAATAGCGCCTTAGCCGCAAATTTATACACCAAAAATGATATCTAGCGTGCGATTGTTATACACAAATCATACCTCTACTATAATTGATTTAATTATTCAAATTAATTTTATTAATTTAAATTTAAGACAATCTTTCATCACTTTAACTGAAGACAAATCTCTGAACACTTATATTATCCATACTAATAATCCATTTTTACTGGTTTGACATGTACTGTTTAGTGATATCCAATTTATCATATCCTGTTTTGAAATGTACCATAGTCAGCGAGTTCTAATTTCCACATAACTTCAGAAATAATTAACATTCTATTTTAATCCACTATTGCAACCGGCGACTTTTAATGAAAATAGTAGTTTCATATTAAACGCCAATAGTTTATTACTTAAATAAATCAATGATTGATCCATAAAATCAATTCTAGGAAAGGTACTAAAAAATATTGTACGTATAAACTGATTTACTTTGAAAAGTACTAGCGTTTTATATTTGAAAATACCATCTTCTACAAGAAACATCCTTGGATTCAAATTATTGTACGTGTAAAATTGCCTTAGTTTGAAAAAACTTCTTTTGTTTTTCGAAATGTCATTTTCAACCACAGTTCGCGGTAAAACGTATCGAAGTGGACGTAGCTTTAATCGTTTTGAATAAATTAATATTAATTTGTGTTTCGGATCCCGTTGTTCTCGATTAGTTAGCTATATTGCAATAAAATAATTGTTGGTGATTATTTTCCAGGTATTAATTATTATTTCAAGTGAATATACATTCTTATTAGATTTAAGTTTTCAGTTTATAAACGTGTTAATCTATGATTACCTTTTGATTGTAGATAACATTTGATTTTGCTTAAAAAAAATTCCGTAAAGACATTTTCAAACAAAGTTCGCGGTGAAACGTATCGAACGGAACATTAAAATCGTTTTGATAAATTAATACTAATTTCTGTTTTGAATGCCCGTCATTCCTGATTAATTAGCTACACGTTTAATTTTTGCTTAAAAATGCCACCGAAAAAAAGATCAATTGGGCAGGTAACTGCAAAGTCGAAGAAGATTAGAGCCGCAAGGGTGGCTGAATCAAGCGAACAGCGTGAAGCACGACTTGAAAATGATCGAAGCAGTACGTCTTCTTCTAGAGCTAATGAAACAACTGAACAGCGTGAAACACGACTTGAAAATGTTCGAAGCAGGATGTCTTCTTTAAGAGCTGACGAAACAACTGAACAGCGTGAAACACGACTTGAAAATGTTCGAAGCAGGATGTCTTCTTCTAGAGCTACTGAAACCATTGAACATCGTGAGGCCCGGCTGGAGGTCGATCGGTTACGATATGGAAGATTAATAGAAACTTTTAGAGGTGATTTAAAGTTAGCAGCATTCAATTACGAGAAAGACTATGATTACAATGTTTCAATTGGGCAAATGGAAAACATTTGTTTGTATTGTCATGCTTTAAAGTTTCACAATGAATCGCCTGGAATGTGTTGTTCAAATGGAAAAGTGAATTTGCCTCCTCTGGATGATCCACCTGAACCTCTTCTAGCTTACGTCTCCGGAACTACTGAGTTATCCAGACATTTTCTACAAAATATTCGAAAATATAACTCATGCTTTCAAATACAGCGATGTAACGAGAGAATTCTTGCATAACAATCAAGGTATTTGAATTATATACCTCCCGTGCAACGCCGGGCAACTCAGCTAGTTTTCTTTAAATTTTTCCACGAAAATGAGTTTATGGGGCTGGTTATATGAAATTACTGACATGTTCGAATCCGAGGGGCCCAGCCCTGGATCAAAAATTAATTTTAATATTTGATTATTTCAAAATTACTTCTCAGTCGCTCAACCGATCGCCATGAAATGTTTACCATGCAAATGTTGCATGTTCAGGACCAATCTTACGATATTGTGAAAGGGGCTGGACCCCAGGGTCTAGGGGCCATGGTACAAATTTTTTCAAAAATTTAAATTTTTTTACGAGAATGAGTTTTGGAAAGGGGTTATATGAAATAAGAGACATGTTCGAATTCGGGGGGTCCGCCCCTGGATCAAAAATTCATTTTTACATGTAAAGATACAATTAATTAATTGTTCTGAAATAACGCCTTAGCCGCTTTACCGATCGCCATGAAATTTTTACCATGTATATGTTGCATGTTCAGGACCAAGCCCACGATACTTTTGAAGGGGCTGGACCCCGGAGTCTAGGGGCTGTGGTACAAATTGTTTCTCAAATTTCAATTTTTTTAAGATTTTTTGAAGGAAATGACTTTAGGAAAGGGGTTATATGAAATTAGTGACATGCTCCAATCCGGAAGTCTGCTCTGGATCAAGAATTCATTTTTACATGTATAGATACAATAATTTAAATGTTCCGAAATAGCGCCTTAGCCGCAAATTTTTACACCAAAAAGGATATCTAGCGTGCGATTGTTATACACAAATCATACCTCTACTATAATTGATTTAACTATTCAAATTAATTTAAATTTAAGACAATATTTCATCACTTTAACTGAAGACAAATCTCTGAACACTTATATTATCCATACTAATAATCCATTTTTACTGGTTTGACATGTACTGTTTAGTGATTATCATATACTGTTTTGAAATGTACCATAGTCAGCGAGTTCTAATTTCCACATAACTTCAGAAATAATTAACATTCTATTTTAATCCACTATTGCAACCGGCGGCTTTTAATGAAAATAGTAGTTTCATACTAAACGCCAATAGTTTATTACTTTATTTAGTTTATTACTTAAATAATCAATGATTGTTTCATAAAATCAATTCTAGGAAAGGTACTAAAAAATATTGTACGTATAAACTGATTTACTTTGAAAAGTACTAGCGTTTTATATTTGAAAATACCATCTTCTACAAGAAACATCCTTGGATTCAAATTATTGTACGTGTAAAATTGCCTTAGTTTGAAAAAACTTCTTTTGTTTTTCGAAATGTCATTTTCAACCACAGTTCGCGGTAAAACGTATCGAAGTGGACGTAGTTTTAATCGTTTTGAATAAATTAATATTAATTTGTGTTTCGGATCCCGTTGTTCTCGATTAGTTAGCTATATTGCAATAAAATAATTGTTGGTGATTATTTTCCAGGTATTAATTATTATTTCAAGTGAATATATAGTAGTATTCAAATCTCGCTGGAATTCTGACAGTTCTCGCGCAGAAAAAACATGGCGGATACACAGTGATGTACTATTTCGGCTTAATTGTTTACATTTTTATGTTGTATTTGTACTTCAGTTTTTAGGTTAGGTTTTTATTTATATCATTTTATTTTATTATTTATATGTTATAACGTTTTGAATCACAAAATATTTTTATAATTTTATTTTAAAAGAATCGTTTGAAATCGATAATCGAAGAATTAATGCAATTTACCAATTTTTTTACGTTATTGTGGTTTTGATCGATATGACTGGCATTTAGTTATTTATTTTCCTTAGTCCGTCCGAAAATTAAATGTTGACGTTGTTTCCATAGGCGTGCAATATTTTTTTACACCTATTAATTTTCACATGAAATTTGATTGTAATAACATAAAATCATAGACATTTTGAATGTTTTGTGTATTAAAGCTGAAATATAATACATTTGAATGATTATTTATTATTTTATTTAGGTTTACTATCTAAGATAAATGCGACTCATCAAAATTTTTAAAAATTTATTTTCTACATCACTGGAAGCTGCGCAGAACAAGTAAAAAAAATTTTTTTTTAAGATCTGAATAGGACTATACATTCTTATTAGATTTAAGTTTTCAGTTTATAAACGTGTTAATCTATGATTACTTTTTGATTGTAGATAACATTTGATTTTGCTTAAAAAAAATTCCGTAAAGACATTTTCAAACACAGTTCGCGGTGAAACGTATCGAAGGGAATTCCCAAATCTGCCAAATAACTTCAAAAATCATGATTGGCTGTGCGAACGTGCACTCCTAGCTCCCAAAAATGACGGCGTTAATAAATTAAATAATGAAATTCAATCGCAACTACCCGGGCCACTAATGAAATACAAATCTATCGACACGGTTACTGATGTGGATCAATCCGTCAATTATCCAATTGAGTTTCTTAATTCTTTGGAGCCACCTGGTATTCCACCACACATACTATTTTTAAAAGAGGGTTCACCAATAATACTGCTCCGAAATTTAGATCCACCGAAATTGTGCAACGGAACACGGCTTTGTGTGAAGAAATTGATGCCGAATGTGATTGAAGCAACGATTATTACCGGTAAAAGTAAAGGAGAAGATGTGCTAATTCCGCGCATTCCTATGATTCCCACCGATTTGCCGTTTGAATTCAAGCGACTACAATTCCCATTACGCCTTGCTTTTGCAATGACAATCAACAAAGCCCAGGGGCAATCATTGAAAATAGCTGGTGTTATTTTGGAAAAATCATGCTTTTCACATGGCCAACTGTATGTTGCTTGCTCCAGAGTGGGAACGCCAAAAAATTTATTTATTTACACACCAACTGGAAAAACCAAAAATACTGTTTATCAAAAGGCTTTGTAATAAAAATTATTAACTAAAATTATTGGCAATTGGTAACAAATACCAAACCAAAATTAATTAACTATCCTCACAAACAGGATGTCCAATAATATCATTACAAAATTTCTCCTGGATGCATTGACGGAGGCACCCGTTACTGAATACAGCTACTTATAATTTTCTTTTCATATGTGATTGCAACTACAGCGATGTAAAGAGAGAATTCTTGCATAACAATCAAGGTATTTGAATTATATACCTCCCGTGCAACGCCGGGTAACTCAGCTAGTAAATAAATAAATGTGAATAATAAAGGAAAATTTAATCTTATTTTTGTTAAATTTTTTATTATTCACTTTATTCCAATATTTACATGCATTCCCCAATACATGCTCACACCTTATTCTTCCTTCCTCTATATTTTTTTTTTTTTGAAGATTGTCCTGCAAAAAACTTATTAGGTCAGCCTTTCTCATAATATAATTGGAAAAAAAAACAAAATTTATTATTTTATTTTATTTTTTTTTTTTGATGAGTAACTAAATTCTCCAGACTACAAAACATAATTAATATCGTTTAGGAATTCAACTATGGATTTCAATTGCACATGGTCCTTACTATTGAGTATATCAATGAGAGAAAAATCTTTTAAAGTGGCATATTTATTTCTAGAATTCTCATATATACCTAATACAATTGCTTATTATATGGATCCCATTTTCAGGAACCCCACAATAGTCACAGTTTTCGTTATCTTACATTCCAATCATTGCTTTAAATTTTTTATCGAACGGATGACCCGCTCTTAATCTAGTAATAATTTTTATATCTGCCACTTTTAAATCAGAGTGTTTAAACCAAAGTTCCTTTGGAGGTGAAGTGTTTAAATTTTTGTAAAAATTACCTTTATTTTGGCTTAGATTAGAGTATATCACTTCCCATTCTTTATCTATCGCTTCCTTTATTAGCCTATTTATGTCACTTTTTATAAGATCATTTCAGTGCGTCCGGGTCGGGTTGGTTAAAGCATATTTAGCCAATTTATCCGCGATCTCGTTCCCTCTTATATCTGAGTGTCCAGGAATCCATTTAATCTTAATGTGTTTGTTTACATTATTTCCTATCAGATCTAGTATTCTGTTTTCATAGTGTTTTTCCGTACTCCGTAATTTCGCTGTTTCTATGGAGATACATGCACTCCTTGAATCTGATATTTAGCGTATTTTGTTGACCAAAAATGAATTTGGGTTTAGTTTTCCCCAAGAAAATAGCTAATTTGATTTAATTGGCAAAGGCCAACTTTTCGAAATAAAATATAAATTTACTATGTATTATGATCTGGTGGCAGGTATCATAACCAAAAATAGAATTATGTTTAATTAGACTCAATTTTTTTTTGGGTTAATGTTATCCTTGCGGGGGTTTATCCTATGCAATTGTTGTTGTAAATTTGTCAAGGAAATACGCTTAGTATTAGAATCTTATTGTTTTTACTGAGCTAGGCTATAATTGATGCTATATATATCCCAATGCACTCTGTGTTTTTTATATCAGTAGTATTTTCCAGTATTATAGAGAGTTTTCTGTTAGAGTTGACCATATATATTCCTATTCCGACCATCTTATCTTTTACCGAGCCATCTGTGTAAATCATGTCCCAGTCCTCATGTTTTGATATCGATTCCTCTGTTAACTTTTTCCTGAGTAATATATTTACTGATTGTTTGTTAATTCCTTTGTTATTGGTTTCAATTGCGACATTCTGAAAAGTAGATCTTTTTATATGGGTTTGTTTTATATCCTTGATAAATTGATAATTTTTATATAAGTCATTTAGTTTTTCTAATGATTTATTATTTTTAATACTCATTCCAATTTCCGAATTTCTAAAAATATAATTAGCTATGTATTTAAGCGACTTAGTTTTGTTGTTTAGTTCATTAACTATTTGAAGTGTTTCTGCCAATATTATATGTATTGGAGTGGTTTTTGCAAACCCCATACAAGTTCTTAAACAAGCATTATTTATTTTTTGGCAGATATCATTGCATTTTTTATTTGAAAAGTCCACTATGATGAAGGCAAATTCTACTTTTGGTTTGATTAAGTTCTTATATAACCTTAATAAGATTTCCGGATGAGTTCCCCCATCCCTATGTGATAATGTTTTAAAAATATTTAACGTTTTCTGTGTATCATTTTTTATGATGTTATAATGTTTTGTGAGATTTAATCTATTGGATATTGTGATGCCAAGTACCTTTGACAATGTTTTTTCTTCGATGGACGTATCTTCAATCTTTATATTAATTTTATTTTTATTATTTTTGTTTGTGAAAAGCCTCATAAAATGAGTTTTCTCTTTATTGATTTTTAATTTTAGATATTTTAAATTTCCCTGTAATTTATCTACCGCAATATTTGTGTTATTTTGTAATTCTTCTAAATTTCCCCCACTAATCACTACACATATCATCCGCGAATTGAAAGAGTTTTATTTGTTCGTTGCTAAGTTCATGTAGTCCTTGAGTATAAATGGTAAAAAGTGTCGGACTTAGACTGCTTCCTTGCGGTACTCCCGCATTTGTTATGTGATTGTTTTCCTTGTGATTATTTGTAGTTATTATTCTATTTGATAAAAAAAGGTATATCCAATTTATCAGGATGTTTGGGAATTTTAAAGTAATCAATATATCAATGAGCAATTTTTTGTCCACACAGTCAAAGGCTTTTGATATGTCCATGTTTAATAATATAGTTTTGACCCCTCTCTTCTTTTCATTATGTATATGATTAAAAAGCTCAGCCATGTAATCATTTACAAATTATTATATACTAGAGCCGCCGTGGTTTCCATTATAAGTTTATTCCGAAGAAATTATTAATTAAAGGTTACTGTACCTTATTGAAACCACAAAATAAATAAACGAAAAATTAAACTTTAAAAAATAAATCAAATTTTCCAAATATTTTGTTTTTATTTAAAAATATTAACGTTTTCGATCACTCTGTGTGATCATCATCAGATGTATCTTGCAACTGTGAACACGTTAATATTTTTAAATAAAAACAAAATATTTGGAAAATTTGATTTATTTTTTAAATTTTAATTTTTCGTTTATTTGTTTTGTGGTTTCAATAAGGTACTGTAACCTTTAATTAATAATTTCTTCGGAATAAACATGTAATCATTTATATTTTTCTTTTTCCTGGAACTAAAATTTAAGTGATTTAGAATTTTGTTGTCCTCTATGAATATATTTATTCTGTTCAATAAAAGCTTGCTAAAAATTTTTGATAAAACTGGTAATAAGCAAATTGGTCTGTAGTTAGTGATTTCCCTTTTATCTAGCCCCTTATTTTTAAAGATAGCAATGGCTGTAGTGTTTTTCCGATTTTCCGGAAACTGATTGTTAGTCCAAATCTTGTTGAAAAAATCCGTCAAGCAAACTAAGAAGTTCCGATTAGTAGACATTATTTTTTTAATTAGTTTATAACTTATTAAATCATAACCCGGAGCTGAATTTTTCGATTTAGTTATTATATCTTTTATTTCATTAGAATTAAATTCCTTGACATTTGAATTTGAGATCCCTTCCTCAAATGGTAATTTAATTATTTCCACTGTTTTTGGAAAGTTTGTGTCCAGAATTTTTTTTGCTAATGTCCTGTCTTCTAGTATATCGAACTTTGATGATTTCCTATATTTAATCCTATTAATCTTACTCCACAATTCCGAACTACTCACATCACTATTAATATTGCCTAAGTAATTTAACCAACTTTTTTTTTCTCTCTTTTGATATTTTGCTTTAGTTTTCTTATCGCTTCAATCAACTCTTGCGCCGTATAGAGGTTTTTCGTTCTGTTATAAATTGTTTTTTTAGCCGATTTGATATCCCAAAGTTTTTGGAGTTCGCTATTCCACCATGATTTAGGAGTAGATTTATTTTTTATTAATCTCCCTGTTGTATTTGAATTTATGATTTCGCTCAGATTTGTTTCAATATTCTCTATATTCCTCAAATCCTGCCTATTGAATTCCATAATGATTTTGTTCCAGTTCGTGATTTTTGTTTTACGAGAATAATTTATATTATAATTATAAGTAATAGATATTGGGAAATGATTACTGCCTATGTTGTCTAGTGTTGTTTTCCAAGCTAATGAACTTGCCAACTCCCTGCTGCACAAGGTGATATCAGGCGCCGATGTTGAATGATGCCTTAGATCTTGCCTAGTGGCTGTACCATCATTTAATATAATATACCCACTTCCTGTAATAGAGTTCGCAATTAGGTTACCCAATCTATTATATTTAGAGTTGCATTCCCATAAACAATTATGAGCGTTGATATCCCCTGCTAAGATGCTATTAACTTCATATTTTTGATTCAAAGTTTTCTCAAAATCTTCGACTGTATCATTAGGATTAATGTTGTTATTATTGTAAAAAGCTGAAATATTCAATTCGGTATTGTTAATTTTACAATTGATTTTTATATATTCAATTTTTTTTAGATTAAGTTGATGATCCACTTTCCTCCACGCAATTTTATTATTTATTAGAAGACCAACTCCTCCGTAACCATCACCTCTGTCCTCTGTTATTAACTCCATGTTTTTAAAAGATATAAAATTATTATTGTTTAACCAAGTTTCTCTGAGAATTACAATGTGAATATTGTTTACATTTATATTCGCCTTTAAAGCGCCGCAAGAGGCGCTACGAATTTTAAGAGCCAAAGGTGATAACCGGTTATTTATTTACCGCATTTATATTTAAATTGAAATATTATTGATAAATTAATTATTTTTCTAAATTAATTTAATTTTTTAATTGCAAAAACCGATTATTTCGAAACAAATTCACAAAGAAACATGTCTAATTATATATTTATTTACCGGTTGATCACCTTTGGCTAAGTTGTAAAACCGTTCACCAGATGTCAAATACTCTGCGTGAAAAGGCGAATAGTGCTCTAATAAGATTTTGTTATTGACTAGGCTTCTTATTCTTATGTTGATTTGTATTATGTTAATGATTTCATTTTCAATCATAAAATTAAGTTTTATTTTTAATAGATGCGGCTACATCTATTGCTAATGAGTAATGAATCTGCAACTCCCGGATGAATTTTAGACGAATTTGTCGATGTTAATTTGTTGCTTAAGGATTCCAATAATTAGTCTTTGTTCTTAATTTGATTTTTTAATTCGTTCAAACTTTTGAATTATTCTGGTGTATTCCAGATTGATAAATATTTAAGAAGAGGAGAAATTGGTCAATTTCTCCTCTTCTTAAATATTTATCAATCTGGAATACACCAGAATAATTCAAAAGTTTGAACATAGTAACCGCATGTATGCGTTAAATACACTAACATTAAAATTGTTAAAAGTTTAGAAAGGGGATGTAAAAATTCGCTAATACTACAAGTGCACGGTTGATTCCTATATATAGGAAAAAATTAGTGTAATAAATTAGCAGATCAGTCGCTATAGCCTGATGAGATGTACTGAAAAATGATTTATTTTTCACATGCTCGCAGATCGAAACTGAATTGCAAACTCTTAACAATTTCTCCTCTTCTTAAATTTTTTAATTCCCTTACCAAATTGTTGAGAATTTTCATCTTTTCTTCCGATTCCTTGATAACTTTATATAAATTCCCTTCTCATCCTTTTCGATATCTGCTAGTTTCTTAAAATCCCACATATTAGGCACTGCTTGTTGTAATCCAAAAATCTTCTCCTTTGATTCTTTGTAGGAACATTTATTCACAGTCATGTATTCTGTAAGTTTTCTCTGCCTTAGCTTCTCTCTGCAAGAATTATTATTTGTGATAAGTCCATCGCCGCAAAATTTACAGCTTGGTTTCAAATCACATAAATGCTCACTGTTTGATGTTTTGACACATATGTCACATTTCTTATCCTCTGTAGAATGACATCTGGTGATAATGTGTCCATAATTCTGACAATGCCTACTTTACATAGGGTTTGGAATATATGGGTTAACTTTTATTAGGATATTACCATAAAAGACTACATTATTCGGTAGCGTATTTGATGAAAAGGTTAATTTCACCAGTTCCATTAGAATTTTTACATTGTTAGTTCTGTCCCATTTTGACATTCTTTCAATCTTTATAATTTCTTTGCTTGAGTTTATATTTTTCTTAAGTTCAAGTTCATTTATGTCTATGGGAATGTCCCTAATTATGCCTATTGTTTTGTTGAAATTATCAGGAATATGTATGTATATGCCTCGTACCCATCAAAACTTTGCAGAACTTTATTTTGTACACATTTATTCGCTTCACTATAATTTTTAAAGGTTATTACCGCCAGTAATTTACTCATCTGCTCGACTGAATCCACGTTAATAATATTGCATAATTTTAACGCTCTACCCAATTGCATTAGGTTGAATTTTTCCTTTTTTACCATCACTTTAAAAGGACCCCTGTCCTGTATTGAGTAAAAGTTGACTGGTCTAGTTTGACTGATTATCTCCCTATCATCCTTCATAATTAACGACTGTGTTCCTGTGTTGTCTGACTTATGATTTAAGTGAATAAACTTTCCACTGATATCTGCACTATCTTCCTCCATCTCGTTTGCTACCACCTTTACCGACATTTTAATTTCTCCTCTAGTTGATTTTTTATTAGAATTCACTTCTTCACTTAACACATTTTTTCTATATTTTTTCTTGGCTATTTTGTTTCTAGCTTTGTTAAAATTATTATTAGGCATAATACATGCTGAATTTAATTCTTCATTGTCATTGACTGAATCAAATTCATCACTCGAACTCAATTGAACCACATGCCTTTTATTTTTTGAAAAATGGGTTTCCCCAATTCCCTTAATATTAGAGGAATCCTCAATGAAAATTACGTTTTATAAATGTCTAGGATAAATATAGTACTCACCTGAGATTATTTCAATAAAATTAAATGAAAATTTGGTTGATTTTTTATAAATTATCACTTTTAAACAATAGATGATGTAACAAAATCCCCCAAAAGGGATTTTGTTAAACAGAACATAGCAATAGAGGTCTGGTTGCGGTATTGCACTGGCTGAAGCTCGCCGCTAGGCGTGGGGGTTACCAGACATATTACTATGCTTGAAAACCGCATAGAGATAAAACGAAGGGGACAAGAAAATTATTCTACTGTGCCACGACCACAGTGGTAGAAAATCATAAAAACAAAATCTGCGTTCGACAAGGACGCCGGTGCCACTCCGGCGACCCTGCTCAAGGCCTAGGTCAGCATAAGGCCGCCCATCCTCACGCGATCACACTGAACTATTTATTCACTCATCACTAAAAAAAAATTGAGGCAAGAAAATCATAGAAAAATCTGTAATTACGAATGAAAAACCAAATCGGAAAAAAAATGAAATGAAAACAAAAATTAAATGAAAGAAATTTGAAATGAAAATGAACCGTTAGATGAATTACCAAAAAAAATGTGGTGCGAATCGATTTTTTTGTGGTGTGTCGCATGTGACGCCACCCGGAATCTGTAAACCGCGAAAAAATATTTATATATATATAAAATTTAAAAAAAATATAATAATAAAACCCCCCCGACAGAAACCAAGTTTGGCTCACAATCAAAACAAAAAAAAAATAAATTACACGCGGTGTGAGCGTACGTATTTTTTTATTTTTTGTACGTCACACTCTACCTGTACCACAAGCTTGGCCCGTCCGACCACAAACCAGCTACCAGCGCCGACGCAGGATACCGTCCCAGCAGCCCCCTCGCACCGTCCTCAACCCACCGCAAGGTTAGCTGCCACAATATCAAATCGTTTACAGTATTTTCACACAAAAATCACACCACCAAGATAGATTTTTGACCATTCACAAGGAATTCACGTTGAACAGCAGATTAACACGTGGGTTGGTTTTGCATTACTCACAAATTATCGAAGGTAACCCACAGAAGATAATCATTTAACCACACCCGATTTCAAATAGCTATGCATTACTGGTATTTACTCATGTATTCCAGTTGTAGTGACATTAACGGAGCACAATACTCGTGACAACGGTGTCTTGGTGGATTATTGTAATATTTCCCAGGGAAAATTGCACCAGGCGCACTAGTTTCAGCAACACACAAAAAAAACACCACGTATTTCAGGATTCAATGAATAACACACAAAAGTTACTTTATGGTAGATTGATAAATATATTTTATTTTTTTATTTTTTTTTATTAAGTTTTAATTTAACAGACTTATAATTTTCCAATACAAGAAAGTTCCACCACTTTGGATACAAAAAAAAAATATATGATATAATTAATTAAGATCAACGCTTTATTTTATTTTTTATTTTTCAAATAGACAAAAAAAACAGAACTGTCTTGGATAAATCTAACACTCTACCAAAAATTCACTACTTAATTCCAAACTATATACATAAACGTTTTTTTTTTTTTATTTTTACTGGACTTCTGTCCAAAATTAAAAATTTTTTTTTTTTTTATTTTTATACAACAAAAAAACAATAAACTTTTCTTATTTTTATTTTTTTATTTTTTTCCAACTTGACTTTTTCTTCATTCAATATTCAAAACGAGACTCCTCGAATAAAAAAATACCGACGCGTAACCAAAAAAAAAATATAAATTTTTCCCCCACCCAAAAGAAATTTTTTCATATATAAAAAAAAAACCGACCGATAAATTTCGGGTGACGTACACATACGACATCACCCAAAATCGACTCGCACACACCAATACTATTTAATTTAATCACTGGAACATTCCATTTACATGGAAAATCCACGCGCTAACCAAAACAAAACAGATGAAGCAAAACGACAACCACTACACGTCATTACATACCATCAAACAAAAAATGATAAAACGAATCGAGTAACCGACCAAAATAAGGAGAAGTATAAAATGCTAAATGGTACACTCTACCAAAAAAAAATATATTTTTTATTACAAATTAAGCCAAAGAAAGAATGACGTGTAGTGGAAGAGATTTTATGCAGCGCAGTGGATAAACATTGAACCTTGTTGGGATTTCCAACCGCAATTACAGATCTAGATTAAATAAAACATAACAACCACAAGCGGTTGTTACAGCGTGGGGACGACTCACACCCGAGAAAAGATCTCAAAGCCAGGCATGAAAGTAAGAGGGAAGGAGAAAAAAATTTCACTAATAATTTGTCACAATCGTATATCCTTGGCATGATAAACTCCCAAAGGTTTTCCATCAAGATTTCTGATATTATAAGAGACTGTTCCGATTTTATCAGTGATAAAAGCAGGAATAAACTTAGCAGCTAACTTTGCAGAAAATCTATCAGGAGCACTACTTTGTGCGAAGGATCGGACAAACACAGGTTGATCAGGCAGGAAATTCCTATTGGTACTTCGTAAATTATAACGAACAGCGGATTTCTCATGTGCAACTTTCAGGTAATGAGTTATTTGATCACGAATAAGATTTAATCTATTAGACTTGGACAACACATGTATTTCGTTATCATCCTGAGGAGATAAAAGTTTACGTAAAGCATAATCTGAACCGTTTAATGACATGTGTTGACCAAAGACCAAATAGTGAGGAGAAAAATTCGTGACGTCGTGTTTAACATTTCGCAATGCCGCAGTGATTTCAGAGAGATGGCAATCCCATTCATTATGTGCATGATCATCAAGATAAGAACGAATACTAGACAGTAACGTCCGATTAACTCTCTCAGAAGCGTTGCTTTGAGGAGAGTAAATAGGAGTACGTATATGATCAACATTATATTTTTTTAAGAGATCTTTAAATAAGTTAGATATGAATTGTTTGCCATTATCAGAAGTAATCACTGCAGGCACAGAGAAAAGTAAAAACACCTCATTTTCCAAAAAGCTACACAGAGAAGAGGCGGAAGCTTCACGCAATGGTTTGACTAGAACAAACTTTGAATAATGATCCAACACGATAGCGATACAGGTATTACCTCGTTTGGAGCGAGGATAAGGTCCAAGGAAATCAACGAACAATTTTTCAAAAGGTCTGGTAGACTCAGTTTGAGAACCCATCAAAGGTTGAGTGCTAAAATTTACAGGCTTATTCATCTTGCATTGTAAACAATTAGAGATGAAAAGTTTGATTTGTTTAGTCATACCAAACCAGAAAAATTGCCGTTGAAGTCGTTCTACAGTTTTTTTAATACCCATATGAGCAGAAGTAGGAGAAGAATGAGCCAGTTCAATTAAGTTTGCAGTCAAGGACAACGGAACTACTAACTTCCATTCAGACAAATCAGTGGACGTATAACGCGAAGCGTAGGAAGGTAAGATCAAGAGTTTATTATCACGAATTTTGAAGTTGTGATCGCAATCTTTTAATAGTTGTACTCGATTGATCTGTTGTACATATTCATCGTCCTGAAAAGCTGAAGAGTTAAGATCAATATGTAGAACCGAATTGTCACTTGAAGAATTTAAACTAGACACATTTTCTTGTATAACAGGAGAATCACAAAGTAAGGAGGAATCATCATTCAAAGTAGTTTCAACAGGAGGAAAAGGTTGATCATTACTTACATCGTCTGTGGGCTCACTATAAAAAGCTCTAGAGAGGGCATCAGGTACAACATTCACCGTTCCTTTACGATATCCGATATCAAATTTGTACGCTTGCAGTTTTAAACTCCAGCGGGCGAGTCTACCAGATAGATCTTTTTGGGACATCAACCAGCGGAGACTAGCGTGATCGGTATAAATCGTGAACGAGTATCCCTCGATATAGGGCCGAAATTTTTGGACGCTAAGTACTGCTGCGTAGCACTCCAACTCAGTTACAGAATAATTCCTCTGAGCGGCATTAAGTTTGTGCGAAAAGAATTCAATGGGGTGTTCAGCGCCATCAGGATCAAGCTGAAAAAGTACACTACCCACGCCAACAGCACTGGCGTCGCATTGGATAAAGAAAGGGCGCCCATAGTCAGGGTTAGCTAAAACAGGAGCAGACGATAAAGATAATTTAAGAGCTTGGAAGGATTCCTCAGCGTGAAGATTCCATTTAGACTTAGATTTTTTCCCTGTCAGATCAGTTAGTGGAGCAGCTAAAGACGCGAAGTTTTTAATAAAACGCCTATACCACCCACATAAACCCAAGAAACTACGTATTTGTTTAGTTGTTTTTGGTCGAGGAAATTCTCTAATTGCCTTACATTTTTCTGGGTTGGTGCGAAGGCAACCATCACCCACTAAATAACCCAGGTATTTAACCTCCTTCAAAACAAACTGACTCTTTTCCAAATTTATGGTTAAACCAGCCTTTACTAGCAACGAAGCCACCACTTCCAAAAGTTCCAAGTGTTCATCAAAAGTGGACGAAGTAACCAATAAATCATCAAGGTAGACGAATACTTTGTCGTGCAGTTGATAAGGAATCACCCGATGCATAAGGCGACACAGTGTTTGGGGAGCGTTGCACAACCCAAAGGGCATGACCTTGAAGTGGTACAAGGGACGACCAGGGACAGTAAACGCCGTCTTATCTCGGGATTGCGGGTCAAGAGGGATCTGCCAAAAGGCATCTTTTAGATCAATAGTTGATATATAGCGAGTTTGATCCAAACGACCCAACAATCCGTTGATAAGTGGAAGCGGATACGCATCCCTGACCGTCACCTTGTTCACCTCACGGGCATCCAAACACAAGCGTACTTGGCCATTAGCCTTATGCACCATGGTGACAGGAGAACACCATGAACTGTGGCTTTCTTCAATCACATCCAGTGATAACATCCTATCTAGCTCATCGTACATTAGTTTTTGCTTAGCAGGAGAAACAGAGTAAAAACGTTGCTTAACAGGCTTGGATTCACCAACATCAATCTCATGAGAGATTAATGTAGTTCGTCCAAGACCCATTTTAGCACTTGACGGAAATTTTTTAACTATTGTAGAGAGCTTTAAGTTATCATCTGGAGAGAGAGAATGGAATTTAGGAGAACAAGATATTTCTGCGGAGTCCGATAATTCACTCAACGCAGGTAATTGCAAAGTAATGCCGAATTTATTCCAAAAGTCAATCCCTAAATAAAGAGATTGCTTTAGAGAAGGTACTAAAAAGAATCGCATGTAATGAGATTGGGAATTAAAGCTAACCTGAACATTTATGTAACCAATGACGTTCTGAGATTGACCACTCGCAGTCTGAATAGAAGTAGGAAAATTATGAATATGAAGGTTGTTGTCCGCCAACAACTTTTCAGAACCACAACCCAACACACTTACACTCGCTCCACTATCTAATAGACCTCGGTATGGAACATCATTGACAAGAATATCGGCATAAGGCCGTTTATCGCTTGTCTCAGAACCGAGTACTGAAGAAACAACAAAGGATCGCAAAATCCGACGTTGCTCCCAGTATTTTTTTGAGCGAAGTAACTGAGCTGAGATGAGTTTCCCAAAAGTGTTGGGGAGAGACGGAACGGAATCAGAAAAATTAGAACTATTGTTAAATGAAGAAGTTGAAGGAATGGAGTGTTCCAATTTGGAAAAGGAATTTACTCGACATTCAGGTGGAGAAACAGGCAAGCAAGAGTCCGATACCATTAGGTCGGAACCAGCTGAACCAGATCCAGAAGAGATTGCGGAGTCAAAGGACTCAACGCGAACTTTCACTGGTTCGACTGATTCTTTCCATCTGGCATCAGTCTCTTCCGAAACTCTGGGTCGGTATTGCTGACTGCATCTACTTTGGTAATTATTGTTGGGGTTGAGATGGTCTGTGGTTCCTGGTTCCCCGATCTCCATGAACCACTGATCTGGTTTCCCGCACAACGAACACAATTTGTTGAAATGGTGCCTTTGAGACCACAACGATAGCAAAAGGCACCCAAGTGAGGACGAGGACAGTCTCGAAAACCATGCCCTATATCAGAACAATTATAGCAAATGTAATTGCGGCCAGATCTGGAGGTATTGTTTACATTAGGTGTAGTTGAAGTAGAAGAGGGTTTAAAAGACTTAGAGTTTGTAATAGTCGTTCCCATTGGAGCACGATAAGAATGGCTAGGGCTGATAGCAGAAATATGTTGCACAGATTCGGACGTCGGAACAAAAACACCAGATGGAACGCGATATGCGGTTCCTGACGTATCTGCGGATAAAACTGACGGATTAGAAATTGGAACGACTGGTTCTGAATCATACATTCTCTCAACACCGAGTTCATTGATACTACGACGAGGGTGCATCGAGTAATCAGGTGGAGAACGAAAACGTTTTAGCGAATCTTCCCATGAAGTACAACTTTTGATGAGCTCATTGATATGTGAGAAGTGTCGATCAGTAAGTTGATACTGAAGGACAGGCTTCATATTGTTCATCAGTAGTTGTATGAATTCATCGTCGCTGTAAGGGGTGTGACACTGCAGGGCCAAATTCCACATGTGATGATAAAATTCCAAGAATGATTCGTTAGGTAACTGTTTGCGAGACTCAACCATACGACGAATTTCGTAGGGAGTACGCCTATCTTTAAATCGTTCTTGGAAGGCTAAACGGAGACTATCCCAAGGTGCTGACGGATTGTACCTGCGGTAGGTCCAGTACCACTGCAGTGCCACATCTTTCAGGACAAGATGCAGATCCAGAAGTACAGAGGAAGGTGATAGATTGTTGGATTTCACTACAGAGTCCAGCTGAAAAAGGAACATGTCCACAGTGATACCAGAAGGTGAACCTGTGTAGGAAATCCCACATCGAGATAAAGAACGTCTATTGAAATCAGGATTATATTGAGTAGATGGATTATGAATTGCTGAAGACACGGGATTCAAAGTACTATTATGAAGATCTCTAGCATCTGGTGCTGACTGAAAATTGGAACGTTGGGTAGCCTGCTCCGGAGATGAACGCTCTTTAGAGACAGGTTCCATGAAAGAATGAGTTAATTCAGGCAAATTATTGTCCTGCGGGTTTATCGCCGTGGAAACAAGTGGATCTCTTGCAGGACCAGCAAAATCAGGGTGAGGAGGTGGCCCAAAAGACACCTCCGGAACAGGAATTTTTAACGTTGGATTTAACTGACTATGCACACCGGCTGCTTGTTCCGCATCCAGCTGTATTCTCACTTCGTTGGTCAGCAGTTGAACTTGAGCCGTCAATACTCTCATCATTTCCGCCTGATCAATTGAATTAGGATCCACATTAAATGCCTTAATTAATTCGTCCATTATGAAAAGATTGAGTGAAACAGAGAAAAAAAATTTAAAGCTACAAAAAAAAATTAACCAAAATTGAATTTAAACGTGATTTTAAACGTAATGAGAGTTAATTTTCGACAAATGTAAATTAACAATATTATTTTAAAAAAATTTCTAACTTATATTTACTTTATAGAAAACTGAATAAATTATAATTATAATTAAAATTACCTAACTCAAAAGTTATTAAATTTTAACGTTAACTGAATAATAAATGAAGACCAGCGATACTGGCAATTTCAACCAAGAAAAAAAAAAAAAATCAAACAAATTATTTAATTGTAGAGATTACTAAAAAAAATAAATTTTCCCAACCAAAAAAATTAAATATAACAATATTTGGATATATATATATATATGAAAAACAAAATAGAATTAATTAATTTAAAGCAGAAAAAAAAATTTTAAATTATTAATTAATTATTTAAAGAAATTTATTGAAAACATACATTGAAGCACCAATCTCAAATTAGACTCACTATGACCAAGTAGATATCCACAAGCCGGGCTGTTTGAGGAGCTGCGAGCACAAATTACTATCCACTGGACCACTCGCGTCAATACTGAACTAGCGCTCAACTCAAAACCTTTTTCTCATCCGTACTCGCCAGTCTATCCCAAGGTAATGTGTTGGAATCTAAAGTGTTGCTTAATACCTCAATATAATTTAAAGGACAAAAAGAATTTATGTTTACTGAGTTTACTATTGAAATGAATATGAATAAAAAGAATTATAAAAGAAAATAGAGTGAATTTATATATATATAATATATATGTATATATATATATATACCCCAAAAATTACGGTAAAATTAATTTAAATAAAATGAAACCGATTCCCGATCAAAAAAAAATTATCGAATAATAAAATTTTTTTTTAACTATATTGAATGAGTAATTTAATAATTTCAAAAAAAACTTAACCAAAACCGAAAAAAAAATTAAAGTAAATAATTTAATAAAATAATGAAATTAGAATGAACTTTTAAATTATGACTATAATAACCACGTAGATATCAACAAGTCGGAAGGATTGAGGAGCTGGAAAATTACTATGGTTAACCCAAGGACTTATCCGCGGTAAAGCACTACTTTCACTCGACTCAAACACTGTATGAACAACCGCACTTGCCGGTCTAACCCACGGTAGATTATTATTGCCGGAATTCATTCGCAAGCAAATATAAACCCAAAACAAAAACAAAAAAAAATCAAAATACCGAAATAGAATTACTACAATATAAAAAATGAACTAACCAAAATTATTAACAGTATTTTAGCTGCTCCATTAACCACCTGAAAAACAACCAATAATCAAAAACAAAATTTCACAAAAATGAAAAAGCAAAAGGAAAAATAAGTAAAATGTATTACTTGTACAAAAAATACAAAATGTGATCACGCGAGAGATGATCACGGCCCCATGCTGAGCCAGACACGAACGCTATAATAATAAAATAATAAAAATTACCACTGTGGTCCCAGTAGTTTAATTAGAATTGAACAAAAAAATTTGAAAAATAAAATTTTACCTGAAAGTAGAAATTGACTAAAGATGTGCCAATGAGTACTGCGATCACGAACTGTCCAATCAACACCACATTGGTGGAAACAACAAGTTCGCGATCCCAACACCCATGACACATGGAACCAACATGACGAGCGATCCAGCAAGATCAAATAACCAAAGGTTAGAACATGCTGTGATCCCTCCCCATGAAGGTAGTCGGACTGAAATAGAAAAAATTAAGTTAATTATAGGTACGAAGACTCTAAAAAATTTAAAAAGACTAAACTCAGAACGAAAGAAGAATGAGCTTAACCACAATCAATGCCACATGGCAGAAATGGTAAGCCCACTCATCAGACGAGCTGAGAATAGGGATCAACATTCTCATCTGCATGCAATCAAACAGCTTACGCTGGTTGCAATGCAGATTTGAATGTTGATCGGGCAGAAAACGTTGATGTGAGCACCCGTGCAAGCTCAAACAACGCAAGCGTTGGACCTTGCACGTGGCACTCACAACAAGTAAGCTGAAACAAAATTGTGAAATCTGAAAAGACGAAAAATGCAAAAAAAAAATTAGCCGAAATATTTGGGCGCCACTGTAACAAAATCCCCCAAAAGGGATTTTGTTAAACAGAACATAGCAATAGAGGTCTGGTTGCGGTATTGCACTGGCTGAAGCTCGCCGCTAGGCGTGGGGGTTACCAGACATATTACTATGCTTGAAAACCGCATAGAGATAAAACGAAGGGGACAAGAAAATTATTCTACTGTGCCACGACCACAGTGGTAGAAAATCATAAAAACAAAATCTGCGTTCGACAAGGACGCCGGTGCCACTCCGGCGACCCTGCTCAAGGCCTAGGTCAGCATAAGGCCGCCCATCCTCACGCGATCACACTGAACTATTTATTCACTCATCACTAAAAAAAAATTGAGGCAAGAAAATCATAGAAAAATCTGTAATTACGAATGAAAAACCAAATCGGAAAAAAAATGAAATGAAAACAAAAATTAAATGAAAGAAATTTGAAATGAAAATGAACCGTTAGATGAATTACCAAAAAAAATGTGGTGCGAATCGATTTTTTTGTGGTGTGTCGCATGTGACGCCACCCGGAATCTGTAAACCGCGAAAAAATATTTATATATATATAAAATTTAAAAAAAATATAATAATAAAACCCCCCCGACAGAAACCAAGTTTGGCTCACAATCAAAACAAAAAAAAAATAAATTACACGCGGTGTGAGCGTACGTATTTTTTTATTTTTTGTACGTCACACTCTACCTGTACCACAAGCTTGGCCCGTCCGACCACAAACCAGCTACCAGCGCCGACGCAGGATACCGTCCCAGCAGCCCCCTCGCACCGTCCTCAACCCACCGCAAGGTTAGCTGCCACAATATCAAATCGTTTACAGTATTTTCACACAAAAATCACACCACCAAGATAGATTTTTGACCATTCACAAGGAATTCACGTTGAACAGCAGATTAACACGTGGGTTGGTTTTGCATTACTCACAAATTATCGAAGGTAACCCACAGAAGATAATCATTTAACCACACCCGATTTCAAATAGCTATGCATTACTGGTATTTACTCATGTATTCCAGTTGTAGTGACATTAACGGAGCACAATACTCGTGACAACGGTGTCTTGGTGGATTATTGTAATATTTCCCAGGGAAAATTGCACCAGGCGCACTAGTTTCAGCAACACACAAAAAAAACACCACGTATTTCAGGATTCAATGAATAACACACAAAAGTTACTTTATGGTAGATTGATAAATATATTTTATTTTTTTATTTTTTTTTATTAAGTTTTAATTTAACAGACTTATAATTTTCCAATACAAGAAAGTTCCACCACTTTGGATACAAAAAAAAAATATATGATATAATTAATTAAGATCAACGCTTTATTTTATTTTTTATTTTTCAAATAGACAAAAAAAACAGAACTGTCTTGGATAAATCTAACACTCTACCAAAAATTCACTACTTAATTCCAAACTATATACATAAACGTTTTTTTTTTTTTATTTTTACTGGACTTCTGTCCAAAATTAAAAATTTTTTTTTTTTTTATTTTTATACAACAAAAAAACAATAAACTTTTCTTATTTTTATTTTTTTATTTTTTTCCAACTTGACTTTTTCTTCATTCAATATTCAAAACGAGACTCCTCGAATAAAAAAATACCGACGCGTAACCAAAAAAAAAATATAAATTTTTCCCCCACCCAAAAGAAATTTTTTCATATATAAAAAAAAAACCGACCGATAAATTTCGGGTGACGTACACATACGACATCACCCAAAATCGACTCGCACACACCAATACTATTTAATTTAATCACTGGAACATTCCATTTACATGGAAAATCCACGCGCTAACCAAAACAAAACAGATGAAGCAAAACGACAACCACTACACGTCATTACAT
Organism: Tipula helvola; assembly: GCA_963556165.1. NCBI lineage: Eukaryota > Metazoa > Arthropoda > Insecta > Diptera > Tipulidae > Tipula > Tipula helvola. Next base: position 233,982,167 of record OY744481.1, read on the forward strand.
ACCATCAAACAAAAATGATAAAACGAATCGAGTAACCGACCAAAATAAGGAGAAGTATAAAATGCTAAATGGTACACTCTACCAAAAAAAAATATATTTTTTATTACAAATTAAGCCAAAGAAAGAATGACGTGTAGTGGAAGAGATTTTATGCAGCGCAGTGGATAAACATTGAACCTTGTTGGGATTTCCAACCGCAATTACAGATCTAGATTAAATAAAACATAACAACCACAAGCGGTTGTTACAATGAATAAAAAAAACTTTTTTTTCTATTCGGAAAGCACAATCTGAATGAATACTAAACTTTAAATTAAATTCCTTATTTTCTATTTTCAGATAACAACTATAAAAAAGAAGGAGATAACAAAGAGACATCTAATGGATAAATTATTCTGATAAGTATAATTAGTGATAAAAATTGTAATAAAATGATTCTTTGTGTTCTTCTCCTTTTTAGGTTATAATAATACTGCACCCTGATTCTCTAAAAAATAGGATAATGAGTAAACGTGTAAACTCGTAAAAAGCAAAGCTTTATTTTATTAGTTTGCAATTTTACGATTTTATTTGAAGTTGTAATCAGATCGAAAAATTACGAATTCATTAAAGTAGGCTCCTGTTTTTGCAAGTTTACACATTTACCCGTTATCTTATTTTTTAGAGAATCAGGGTACTGGATGTCAAAATTATACATAGATTACAGTCTACAAAATAATATGGAAAATTTAATGAATGCAATGCAATTGGAATTTAATGTGAGTATGAATTCAAATATTTTGTGTAAAATTAATAATATTTTGAATATAAATTTATGTTTCAGCTGCTTTTCATGGATGTTCGGGCGTAGATCAAATCCGCTCGCATAATGTATGTATGCAATTTATTTTCAGGTTTATGTATTTTTTAGGTTTGATATTTGAACAGTAGGTACCTATTACAAGAAAATAAGAAATATTTTGAATTGATTTCGTTTGTTAAATATAGAAGATATCTGTATCTAACTTATCGAATTCATAAATTTGTTATTTGATTATAAATTACTAAAATTAGAAAAATTGATAGCGCGAACTATTAGCAGACACGAATAAAAAACACACTAAATAATAGAAAATAACTTATCATGCAGGAAAATTGCTGTTGCTACCATCTAATAAATTACAGCGACCAACAATTCTAGGCTTAGCTGATATCCCTGACAACGTGAAACACGTAGTTAAATGATGAAGCTGTCGCTTTATTCAGTGGTTTCAACATTTTGTAATTCTGGAGAGTTTTTGATTAAAAATATTTTAGCAAAGTAATTTTAGAATATACAAAGTAATTAGAATTTTGGAATGTTTTTACTCTTTTAATCTACAATACTAATTTATTTGTGATTTAAGAACATATTACAAAAATCTATAGCCGTAATTTGAAAATAACAATAATTAAATAACAAACATAATTTTCATTCTGCTGGTAGTACAATTTCATATTTTATTTTATTGAATTTTGTAGATATGTCAACTCAAGTCAAATATACCGAATGAAAATTTTTCATTTATGTACATAAAATTTTTAATTTTTTGATGCTTTTGTATTATTTATTTTTGCTTTAGTTTTTGTTACATTTCTTTTGTTTGTAATAAACCACTTGCAATTTTTCCTTAGCAGCATCAATATAAAAAATGAAATTACGTTTTTAAGATGTGTGTGACACTCATTTTCTTGCGGTAAAAATGTTGGATAGTTCAATTTAATGTTTTTCCAGCTAGAATTTTAATGATCTCTATAATATTGTTCATGTGACAAGTTTGTTCGAAATGAAATTTAAAAATTTTAATAATTAGTTCCGAAATTTTAAAGAACACTGCAGAAGGTGCTTTTAAAGAGCCAAAATTGGTTGTATTCTTCCTAAAGTTTTTTCATTTATAAAAATATCTTTTTCTGTTAAAATTTGATTATCTTTCAATAATAATTTTTTACAATCTTCGCATTGAACTTTTCTATTTACACAAAATCCGGCATAATAGGCTATGGCTGTTAAATTACTGCCTTCAGTATAGTTGATCACAAAATCAATATCATTTGTAATTTGTGTGTCTTCCCCAGAGTGTTTTAAATTAGTTTTATATTCCAATATAAAATTTTTACAATTTAGTTGTAAACTCTCAGAGTCATTGGGTAAGCAGTTAGAGTTCATTGATTTGAATAAAATTTTCATTACGATAATGTTTGCGTAATGTACTCCAATTTCATGACTATTTGGATTGTAATTATAACCTCCCTTACCTCGGAGCACAGAAAAGAAATTTTCCAAAGCATCCTGGTTAGTCTTTCCCGTTAAAATATAATCCATACCGAAGGTTTCGCTGATATGATCAATTAGCCTTAATTGAGCATTTATTGGTAGCTCGAAACCTTCGAGAAATTTAAAATAATTTTCATTGACTGAAATTATTTTTTTATTTTTTAGAAATCAAAGCCGTTTTCTAAATAAACATATCTATGATTATTTCTTCGAAGTGGTTTCTGGTAAATATATTTAGAAGAAAAACTTCTGCAATTTAGACAGTCGAAGATATTGTTGAACTGTTTCACTATATTTACAGTTGGTATTGCATTGTTCAAATATTTTCCAAATATGGATGGTTGCGTTTTCAGCGATGTACGTATAGCACATGCGACTGTGTAGCTTACGATTTCAGCTGCTAGTTTTACGTTCATCTTTTGGAATGTGTTAGGTTCGATAAGATTTTTAGTTAATTTTGGTAGTAGTTTTACATTATTTAAGTTATCGTGCTCATAAATTTGTATAATTACATTGAAATCCAAAGTCCCATAATCTGAATGACTAATCTGATTTCTTATTACAATATAGCATTCCGTACTGATTTAATAAGATGCGGTGGATCGTACTGAACAAAAATGTTATGCTCGTTGACTATAATGTTAGGGGCTTACGCCTAAATATTTATATGTAGCAACATTTGTTGTTGCCTGATCGCAAGTTAACATAACCACATTTAAATGCTGTTTGGCATAACTTGATATTTTTTATGATTAAAGCTGACATTTCTTCCGGTTTAAGGGAGTTATTGATCAGTACGTAATTTAATACGTGTTTCCAGTTGCCGATGAGACCACGAAACATAAAAAATAGGGCTGATGAAGCAAGAACACTGGATCGTTGGCTACCTGTCTCACAAAAACCTTCAACTCTATCTGTGAGTAAATTAACGGTTAAGTCTGTTTTAATTACCATATCATCAAAACTTAGCACACATATCCTGGATGAATCAGGCATATCGTCAAATAAATGTTTTAATTGTTTAAATAATATGTTATTTGTGCCAGGGGGAATATAATGCCAATTGGCAAAATTTGTAGTACTGATCCACAGAATTTTTTTTATTTAACCAATTTTTGTTTAGAATATATGGTGCCGCTGACGACCCGCAAAAATTAGGGAGGTGTTTTATAATGCTGGAGCTTCTAGTAAGTTCTTAGGTATGTGGCCAATTGGCAAAATCTCTAGAATCAGATGCAATTAGTTTTTTTACGTTTTCAATTGCTCATAATAAATTGTTAGCGTTGTACTTAATTGTGTGGAATACAAACGCCAATTTACGAGTTCACAAATTCACTTATAACAATTTATTAATAATGTTCTCATACACGAAATGAATTTAATTTTTAATTATTATATAATTACATAGAAATATTAATTATTTTTACCATGGTGTTTTTTGTTGCACTATGAATGTGCACGTATAACAAAAACCGAAAAATTAAACTTTATATTTATAATAAAACTTGTCAAGACCAACCGTAAGTTTTTTTTGGAATTTATAAAACATATACCTAAGTCAAATGAAAAACCAAAATGGTTGAACCCAATTTTGTTTTTTTATTTTGTGTACTGCGCATAGTAGTAAATTAGCTGACTGGGTGGCGCAGAATTTGCTCCGGATAAATGTGATTGATACTAGATATGAGATGGCGCGCTGTTTGATACGGAAAATATCAATTCGAAATGGGACATGCTTATAGTAACAATATTCGCCGCTGTTTATAAATGCAGTACCCTCGGTACAGGTTAGAATGTCAAATGTTATTAGTGTTTTGTATCCAAACTCTATTGTGTATTTAATAACACGAAACAATTTTTATATTTTAAGAAGTTTAAAAGTTGTTTATTGACGCGTTCGAACTTCATAGCCATAAAATTAAACGACAAACTTTATTGTAACCTTTATCACGACGGTAATGACATCTGATGAGCGGAAACAAAAACAAACTCTTTTTGCATTGATTTGTATTTTCCGTTGTAAATTTGTTGGATATATTTTGTAGCTGATTATATTTAGTTGATATATTTTATTTGTAGTAGTGATAGGAATGAACGAGATAAATAATGAATGAGTGAACCGCTACAGAATATTAAGGTTTAAATTTCACTTCTGGGTTTGTTACTTAATTTATTATCTTGATTTTTGTAATTTATGTGTGGACTTTGTAGATAGATGTATTGTTATTGCTAATTGTGTCGCCAAAAATGTTTAACTAATTAATATTAGATTGACAGTAAATGGACAAATGAACAAAGTGATTCGAGTAATCTGACGAGGAGAATTTTGCTAATCCCTTGGTGATGAATATTACGTAGTCTAACAGTCTTGAAATAAAGAGCCTATAGTTTCATCGATAAAATTGATGTCAAGGCATTAATATTTTTCAAATACATATATCGCAGTAATTAGTTTGAATTATACAGAGTTTCCAAAGTGTTTGACGAAAGAGTCAAAACAGATTGAGATTTGTAATTAAACTGAAAAGGAAATGGGTATAGCGATGTACTTACGTCATAACAATAAACGCTTAATTGAGCAATTCATCGTAGCTTCTTCCATCGTAGTTTTTCCCGATGTACCCTATTCCGTTCAGTAGCAGTTTGAGGATCTTTAATTAACCATTCGGCAAATTGAATCCGGCTCTTTTAACTCTTTATAACACGCTCAATACAAAGTGTGAAAGCATTTTAAACGTATATACTGCACGACGGTCCCTGATAAATTGACATATATATATATATATATATATATATATATATATATATATATATATATATATATATATATATATATATATATATCTCAAATAATAATCTTTAAATTTGTATTTTTACATTTTTAACTGATTTATAAAATTTCAATCAACTTTGCAAAATAATAACTGTTGCTGGAATTAATAAACGAAAACACTTATCGATGCATTCTAGAACATTACTTTCAAGTATGATTGAGACAAATCGAAGGACCCTTTTTAGAAAAAAGTGAGAAATTTGATGTACTGTATTTTGAGACCTAATGATTCGATTTTAAATTCGCTCCAACGGTTCTAATATTTGGACCTTCTTGGACCTTAAGCTGTTACACCAATAAATAATTACAATTATAGCTTATTTTTAGTTACACTTGTGAACTCATGAATTTATCGAGTGTAGTCGCATGTGGTGACGTCAGTCAGAAATAAGAAAATATTGATAAAATAACTGAAGGGGGAAATTTTTAAACTTAAAATGTGTATTTATGTTAAATACACCACATATTCGCGCTTCATGAATTTATTTTTTTCGGTTTACATAGAATAAAAGGAAGTTAAAGTTTATCGAGTACTAGTGCAATTCTCATAAAAAACACGGCTATAATAAACGGAACACGATTTCCAAAAATTGTGTCACGCGACCCTAGTTAGACTATCTTATATACCCATCTCCACGAAAAGGTGAATTCTTCATCAAAAAAACTAGTAATCGTTTACAAGATGAAAATACTACGTATTCTTTACGTGTACTTATAATAGTTGAAAGTGAACCCGCTGTTTTTTGATTTATTTAAAAATTATCGTATGTTTTATATTAACAGAAGTATTTCTTATAATTGCAATATAATTTTACAACACGAAATCAAATTACAGTTATCGAATTAGAATTATAATTGGGTTAACTAAAAGTACTTAATCAAATCATAATCATCATATAATGTTATAACCGTATAAAACTATAAATATACCTTTCTCATGTATAACGACAATCTGTCAAATCTAATAAATATGTTCAACAGTCTACCCTACTTGACATATACATTTGTATATATTCGCAACAGATTCCAATTATTATGAATGGCAAAAATCATGTCACAATGAATAACATTTACTGTTATGGCTATCATTAATCATCAACTTCTTATAAACTTATAAAATTATTAAAAACAATTTTTAATTTTTAATAAAAGAATAGAAATAAGAACCCGCAGATAAGATGAGAGATGATGATGTTGATGATGAATTAATTTATGTCAAGATCGATCAATCTATTAATCATATAACATAAAACATAAATAAAACTGTATAATAAAAAAAGCAACATAAAATTAATTTTTTGTATAAAGCCTTGAATTAATTATTTTATCGATTGTCGGATTTTTCATTTTCATATTCTTCAAGTTATGTATCATTATTGTTTTTTTCAACATCTTATCGAGATTCTTTCGCGATGTGTTACATTAAAAATCATCAAAAAATAACAAAATATATTTGCTATTAAAAATCAATTAAGATCAACACTTTATAATAGGCACAGCAGTATGCCTAATATGCCACATTACCACACGATCGGACGATTAGAATCCGTTTAACAAGTTGCAAAGTGTTTATTGGTGCTCAGTGTTGTTTTTTATTTTTTTCAATAAATATATGCAATGCAACGCAACATTAATTCGAAAGTGTGATCTTAATTTAAATTCATATATGGTAATTAGGAATTAAGTTGTTGATGATTTGTGTGTTTTATGATTAAATCTGTAAGTAATTTGATTATTATTGCAATCCATTACTGGTGTTGAAAAGTCTTAATTATTTACTGATCTTTCATTCAATGTAAAGTGATTAATTATTTGATGGTCAGCACCAAAAATTATCTAATTTAACTGTATTTATTTGTATCTATCAATAAGATGTTGCGTGTGACTTTGATGCAAGCGCTTTTTGTTAAGGCGATTAATGATGACTTAATTAGACAATATCGAAGGCTGAAATAAACTGAGCTGAATTTAAGAATCTGTTCTATGGTACTATTGGGCTCAACCACTTTACTTAATGAAATAATTTGTACGAAGGAAATGAGACTCTAAAATGGTTTTTATATAAAGTTTTGGAATAAGGCCAATTAGAAAGGAACTCGGTTGTTTTTTACTAACTGATTTCATGTCGTGTTTATATAATCGAATTTCATCACAATCGGTTTAGAGATAACCGAGTTTTTTCCAATTTGGCCATATTCCCGAACTTTTTCTAAATATCATTAAGAATCCTATTTTCATCGTACAAATCGAATTTTATCATAATCGGTCAAAAAACAGCCAAGTTCCTTCCTCAATGCATGCCAAGGTCAAGCGCATGTCAAACAAATTCAACCACACTCGAGTTGTCTCTACAATGTAAACGAAACGAAAATTTTAAGGGAAATATTTGTATAAACATAGACCTCGATTACTTGAATCATGATAGTCCATCATGGCAATTCACATTCAATATTGACTTCCAGAGATAGAACTTCCTACAAATCAATTAGAAATTAACACTGGCAACGAAGCACCGTACCGTAGGCAGTATTCTCTATCCTTCTTATTGCGTCTTCTAGTTATGTGGCTACGTAAATGAGAACGCACATTCATTTCATTCCAAGGATTTCAGTGATTCTCAGTAATACGCGTTTGTGCCAAGCGTTTGTAATTTCCAACGAAAGACAAGAGCAACTCTTGGAGGTCTAGCGGGCAATAATTGGCTTAAAATTGAAAAAAACGGAAAATATTAGGCCATACTTCGGGACTTAAATTTTTATGTTATAAGTTTTTAACTAAATTCGTAATTACCAACATCAAAATCAATTTACTCCCAAACGAATTCACACTATCCCACATGAAATTCAAAAACTTTCCGTTCAAGATAATACTAACGCAAAATTATTTCAATCATGTAAAGTTCAAGTTAGGAAAAATAAAATTAAAATTCAATTTAAATTATTTCAAATTCGTTTATTTTTAAAATTTATATCCATGGTTTTACAAAGTTCAATGTGTGTAAAATTACACACACTAATAAGTATGTGGTCGCCTTGGTTCTCTTATATCCGAATCTATTGAATCGTCAGAGCTTGAATCAAAAATCCTGTTTGTCACACTCATAACAGGTTGCGGTCTTGGCTTAGGTTTTGCACTCCAAATTCAACCTTTTTCAAAACACAATCACCCTTTTCCAAATTCAATTCGCATTTATCCAAATCAAATTTAACTTTATCCAAAAAATAATCATCCTTTTCGAAACCAAACACAACCGTAGACGATAAAGAACCAACAGAATTTTTTTAGTTTAATATATTTAATGTATTTAAATTGTAGTTACAAAATAACAAGTTAATATAATAAAATTAATAAACCTTTACTATAATAGGGGTATAAAATTCACCATAAAATTCACCCTAAAATTATTTTAAACTTCACCTTAGATGTGAAAGAAATGATCTAAATTCACTATAAAATTCATTCCCAAATTTACCATATAATGTCTTCCTAACTAAAAATTCACGTTAGAACGCATCTAAACTTCACCGTACAACCCACCTTAAATTCACCCCAACATCAATCCAAATTCTTCATCAAATTCATCATAAATTTGCCCCAAATTTATTTTAAAATTCTTCCTAAAATTCACCCTTAAATTCAACTATCTACAAGTCCCTCTAAAATATACCCTTTAATTCAACCTACCCTACAGAAATCACCCTAACTAAAATTCACTGGAAAACCATCTCTAAAACTAACCCTGAACTTCACTCTAAAATTTACCCTAAATACCAGAAGCTTAAACAAGAATTTTATCAAATTTAAGAATTCTGGATTGGTTTTAGAAATTAACGAATTTTGTAACGTATGTATGTAATATGTATGTAGTTTGGAAAGAACAAAAAATAGGAAATTTTGGAAAATTTTTAAGTTTTGTATTGTGGGGATATTAGAATTTAATAAAACTATTGCGAATTTGGGAGGTACATATTGAAAATAGGAATTTAAAGATCTAAATCTTTAAAGGTAGTATAAACTTAGAAATTCGTCAAATTTAAGAATCCTAATATTTAGAGAGTTTTTACAACATGCTTGAAATTTAGAATTTGTATTAGGAATTAGTTAATTTAGACATTTAATACTAAATACTCTTTTAAAATGTTGGAAATTCAGAAAATTAACAAATATGGAAATTGTAAATTTTAGGAATACGGAAATTTAAATAATTTAGAAATACAAGAATGTAGAGTATTATTTGGATGATTTTAGCAACATGTACAATTGGTTCTTTGGGATAAAAGAAACAATTTAGAAACCAACGGCTACTTATTACACGAGAAACTGCGATGGACTCTCCCAGTTAGTTGCGGGTTAAGGGAAAACGGGGGCGCCAGGCAAGTTTAGTTCCACCATTGCCTACCAGCACAAACAACTGTTGTTTCCTGGTTTATCATTGAATCGAGAAAATAATTTTTACGCCGCAGACCAATATCAAAAACTTGGAATACATAATTTGCAAATTTTCAATAATTTCGAAATAATCTTAAAAATATTTGTCACAAAGAATCTCAAAAATTTTAAATACGAATTATCAGTGAGTTAAAGGACTTCAACCTAATGTTTTTAATTTCAATGTAATATTTTCATAAATAATGAATTTGAATTTGGCAGTTTGAATTTGATTTGGAAAAGAATGAATATCTTTTGGATAAAAATGAATTTCATTTGCAAATTGATGAACCTGATTTGTAAAAGTTGAATATGGAGTGGAAAACCTGTAATAGGAATAATTAAATATTGATATATATATATATATATATATATATATATATATATATATATATGTACATGTATATCAGTCATTCAACGGTATTTCACTAAATTTTTTGAAGTTTTCAACCTTGACCTCTCCGATTTCAATTTTTTTGTTGTAATCATGTCCTTTATTGAAAATAAGAAGACCGTTTCATTTCCTTTTTTTTTTACTTTTGGTTGGCCCGTTATTTGACTTTTTAATTTTGACAGTTTTCAAATTCTAATTTTTGACTTCTACATAAATGGTTGTATCTTGGGTTCTAAGAAGAGTATTTTCAAAAGCGATACCATTTTGGAACGGTATTAATTTATGCTAAATTCTACCATAATTTATTTTTGAAAAGTACCTGTATCTAAGGAGTTATGAGCAGAAAAATTTATGTTTATATTTATGCCACCAAATTACATCCACCAAAGTATCGAAAAACGTAATATAGCATTTGATAGATAATAGTTCAACCTTTCAAAAAAGTGGTAAATCGTTTTTGGGGGAGGGGATAGTTTAGCCGCTAGGTAACTCCAAAGTTGAAAAAATGTAATTTTGACTATACAACTCATTGGAAAATAAACCAATCAGATAGTTGAATTTTCCTTAGTTACGCTGTATAATATCGGTTATTTGCGTTGCTAAGTAGTGTTTCGCGAAACACCACTAGTGGTGTTTCGGCCGCAAACAAATAAATCATATCTTCCATGAATATAAACAAACAATTAATATTTTTGATATTTGACATGTTTGATTCGTTGTATAGTCTTAACATATACAACTCGAGCTTCGAAAATCATCTGAATATACAGTTGCGGACTCGATGTGTTACCTAAGAAACACAACTCCACCTGCGGTGTCGTTGTGTTTCCTAGGCAACACAACTCGTCCTATAAACTGTATATTCGATTATTTTCGAACCTCTTGTTGTATAACTAGTGATTATTTTTTTACATTACAATTTGTGTTAAATGAGTAGATATCGCTACAAGTGGAATTTTCAGTTCTGAATTTGACAGACTACATATCTCTAGTAAGAATACTGCAAACGTAGGTCTTATTCTTCCGTTAGATGGCTTAAAAATTATAATAAATTTATTTTTACGTGTGTGGAAGCTAAGAAGAGAAATTGCTGCCTGTCTTAAATAGATAATGATCTGAAGTCTCTTACTAGTATAGCAGCTTAAATATTTAATTCATATTTAGGCCACTAGGTAGATTCAAATTTGGAATAACACATGTTTTTTTGGTATACAAAATAGAGAATATATCACAGTAGTGCTATTTATAGTAAAGATTTTAATAAACAACTATTATTTAAAAACAATAGTTTGCCTTCTAAATTGCTAATCAAAGTTCAAATAAATTTAGTTTGCCAGTTTCAGTATTATGTTAGTAAACAATAAACTTATGTTTCGAGTACAAATTTGGAAATGAGTCAGCTATAGTTGCACTATCAATATTTTAAATGATTAGAAGTAAAAGGAGTAAATTTTAAAATAATTGTTTTTGTTTTTAAAAGACCATTTATTTACAATGTCAGTCATTGTCAATCATTTATTTGTCGAGGATTATTAACTGTTTTAAGTTTGAAAAATCTTTTATTTAAGTGTTTTTTAGTTTTTGCATACTCCGTTTTGGTTACATAATCGAAATGAATAGATTTGTTCTTTACACCAATCAAAAAACTCTTAAGAATTATTAAAAAGACTCTCATCTGCGCTTCTCAAGGCAGCTGCTCTAGCTAACCTCTTAATGGTACCGCCAACTCCATCTGATAGCCCTTTGCCGTGGCTTGTAGCCAAGAATTTCCATTCGCAGTAAACTTTAAAATCCATTTCATGATGATTGATGTTAGTAAAATTTTAGTACCGGGGTGATTTTTAAAATCGATGAAACAAAACAAAAATTACAAGCAAAAAATGAAAAAGCGATATGAAACGAAAAAAGCGACAGTATTTCTTTTATTTTTGAATTGAAATTTTTTTAGACATGGTATGATTCGAAAAAAAATAAAAGAATTTTGAAACGTAATTGAATGAATTTTCAAGAAGTACAAAAACAACATCTACGAACAGTCGAATCAATGCCTGCTAGATTTAAAGTATATTGAGGCATTGATTGCAATTTACAAGTATATTTATAAAACAAGTAGAAAAATTGTGTTTGTAAATAATTTGCTTATACACAAATATCTCAAACTTAATGATTTTGTACTATTTAGATGTAGGCGGTTATTATGTTAAATAACTTATAATAATAGTGGGCAGACCCACTCTCGTGTATTCCTTCCCGTGCCTCGTCTACCGTTTTGGTTTAACTCTTGCGAGTTGCTGGGAATAAAAAAGTCGCATGTAGGTCACCCAGCTTTACTACAGGAAGGCTAAATAAAACTGGAGGGTGCGTGGCCGTGGTATCCAGAGTCCGCATATATAAACTAATTAACCTATCAGCCATTCATCCTTCGGTAAATGCTGTTCCACCTTAGATTAGGGTTTTTGTCAAGGTTTTCTCCTTTAGCGCCGTATTTTAGCCTGTCCCAAAAGGCCATATTCTGCCTAATGGTTTCAGTTACCAGTGGTGCCGCGAGGAGGCAGTACGTACACTTGCGCCTACTGGAAGGTAACGGAGCCCCTTCCAATAGGCGCCAAACCACCCTAAATGCGCTTAAAATTACATCCACATCAATCCTAGTCCATCTATATAATTCGATAAACAAAAAAAAAGACCTCTAGTGACATCTTTAAAAATTTAACAATTAATTAACTATTTCATCAGCTTACAAGATTAATGTTAACTTAACTTCCTTCTGGATCTACTATTCACCAAACAAGGTTTCAGGAGATATTACCTCCAAACCAATCAGTCACTAAACACCCACATACATACCATTCAGCAAAACATTCTATAAAATAACTTTAGAACATAAGTAATAAATTTTTACCCAACCTCAGTTAATGATTTAAATTTCAAATTAATTCAGCACAAAGTTTCTGAAAAACTACATTGTGTGTTTCTTTGAATATTTCTGAAAATCAAGATGAAATTAGTTAATTGTCACCAACTACTGTTTTTTTTAAAAACTAAAAATTATTAAACTCTGAAATCCGCATGGTTCAGTTGATAAAATGGCTATAGTAAAAGTTATTAATTAACACATCATCAAGGTCATTAATCCCTCTGAAAATTCAAAGCAACTTAATTAGATATTCGTTATTTCCAAGGAATTTATAATCATTAATTCAAACTACATTCAAAAATTTATGGAGCGGTATCTCAAAACCCGAACTTGTGTAATAAATCCAATTAGTATCCTCCCGTTCAAAATATCCCCGTCACACTAGTCATCTTCTAAATTTAAAAATACATTCATCAACTTTCCTCTAAGACAACATAAGTCCGCCCCTAATGGTGGTGGGATAAAATGTAATAAAATAAAATAAACACAATCAAATAAGGATAAATATAACACAACTCATCATATTCTTGCTACAGTCGTTTCATGATTTGACTGCAGCTATGTATTTCTATGCCCATCACAATTTAAACAGTGACACTATAAACCATAACCAATATACCTTCCGTCTTACCTTGTTAACCAAATAGTAATTTGTACAAAACCAAAATTCAATTAATGTTCAAAATAAAACCGAAAGTAATTTCTTTCACTTTCACTTCTATCAGTTGACATTAAACATCAAATTTCCAAAATTATTTGCAGAATAATTCTCTACCATCAAGACTTGGTTTGAAACTATTCCAAACGGAATGACGAAATACACGGCGCTGCTGTTGCAAAAATTAACAAGGTGAGACTGCAGTATATTATCAAGTAGCAGAATATCGACTAATTGATACTTTCCCGCACGACAACAAATCATTCCATTCACCTCGCATTTGTACTCTTGCACTCATCCCCTAAAAAAGAATTGTCCACTGCTAAATATGCAAAGCTCAGGACAGCACCACTCCACCATCAAAATATCTATAGTAGGTTATTGTCTATGTCGAAAAAAACAGGGGTAAAAGGAACTAATTCTTTAAAGTTATTTTATTGTTTCATATGTTGGATGGTACCCGAACAATGATAAATCCACAAAGTGCTATTAAATTTAGGCTTGGACTTTTGAGAACTGAGTAAATTAGAGTAAATTTGGACACCTTATAGTTTATTAACTATAACTCATAAACTATGCATTTTAGTACATACACTCTATGCAAATTTTTGTAGAGAATTAAATTTCCTATCGAAATGACACTTTAAAAAGTCAAAAACCTTTTGTTTTGTACAAAATAATTCAAAAATACTAAAACAAAAAAGTCAAAAAAATCGAAAAATTTCAATTTCTGGTTTTTTTTTTTAAGTTTTTGTGTAGCACTTTTATCTGAGTGGGTTTAGGTATAGGCATTGATTCTCAAAAAAGAAAGCTGATGTAATTCCCGTCAAAACGGACCCCGTCAAAAGTATTTCTGATTAACGTTGGCTGAGATACAATCATTCAAAGTTACCAACTACCACCTTTATAATATGTAATTTTAATTTTTTCATGCAAACATTTTTTTAATTCAATATAAAAATTATTTTCGGTTTATCAATGAAATACCTTTATCATTATCAAAAATGTACCAATTCATTATCACGATCAATAATATCTCTAAAGTATTAAATTTAAATTGAATGTAATTTTTAAAATTTCAAATCAGAAGCGATCTGACGGTTAACAAAATATTTGTTTATTAATATTCAATTCCCAAACCAATCATTTCATAGGCCAAGGAGGATGCAGCAATGCTCTGGAATCCTATTTAAACTACAATATTTATGAATATTAATATCTCTAAAATCAAAATCAAAGAATTGTAGATAATATATAACAATTCTGTAGTAACAAGACAAAACGTAACAAATCGAGTTATTCCATATTACGTTTTATTTCAAATTTGAAATCTCCATTTTCGAATTCATATCATATCAATTTCTTGTAATAATCCAGCAATACACATGTCGAATTTCATCTTAATCGGTTGAGAAATAGCCAAGTTCCATCATACTTGACCATATTCCAGAACGTCATCCAAACAACATTTTAGAATCCCATTTCGGTTGATAAATAGGCAAGTTACATCATATACAAATTTGTTAACTATTCACTACATCCTAATCCAACCTCAACTCAACTCCAACTCAACTTCAACTCAACCCCCAAATTGACCCCTAACTTAACCTTCAAATCAATTCCATATTCAGTACCCAATTCAATAATCAAACCAGCATATATAAAAAATTCGTAAATATTTATAACACCAGGCATTTTGGGTCAATTCCTATGGCAGGTACCCCACCCTTTTGACGTACAGTATCCAAAAGCTTTTCAAATCTCCGCCTTGACCATAGAAATAGATTGGCGAAAAAAATTCCAAATTGGACAAGCCGTTCTCGAGATAGCACTGGTACAGACATCCAGACAGACGGACTGACATTTTTCTTTTTGCTTTTTCAGACTCAGTGACTTTCAAAACGTCGTGAAAAGTGGTTTTGAACCAACCAAATTTTTCATCATTTTGACAGGATTTCAATACTTTGGTCTTTTTAGACCGAAGTAATAAACGGCTACGGAGCACAATGGGTATAAGTGCAAATTTTGTGAAAATAGATTATGCATAAAAATGACGATATCATTGCGACTCAAAACCGGATGGAGCACAAAGGGCATAGGAGAAACCACTGAAGAAATACTAATCTAATTTGGAGGCAAAGAGATATATACAGCGAAGGCAATATATATAGGGACAAACTACACTACTCCAAAAAATTAAAGGACTAATTTTTTTCAATTTTTTTAGTATTTTTTGAAGAGCTGTATCTTAGTAAAATACGGTCGTACAGAGATGAAAAGAACAGCATTTTAAAGCTTCAAATCTCTAGTTTTGAGACTTCTGAGCGGAAAATTTTTGTGAGGTACCGTTATTATGCAATCATAAGAAAGAGCGCGAAGAAAAAAAATTCGATTTTTTTTTTTTTTTTTGTTAGGTGCCATGGTCTCGGGAAATTTGTTTTAAG
Source organism: Tipula helvola (assembly GCA_963556165.1). Taxonomy (NCBI): domain Eukaryota; kingdom Metazoa; phylum Arthropoda; class Insecta; order Diptera; family Tipulidae; genus Tipula; species Tipula helvola. The sequence goes on from OY744481.1 coordinate 233,998,134, forward strand.
TTAAACCAATGCATAGGTCGGTTAGCCTGTTGATGAAATTCAGCATGTGTAATGAAAATTGGGTTTTTAAATTATGTTTAGATGAAATTCTGGAATAAGCCGTATTAGGATAGAACTTGGCCATTTTTTATCCGATTTTAAACAAATTCCGCATGTACTATAGAACTAAAACTCTAAAATTATTTTTGGTTAAAGTTATATGTTAAAATTGGAAGGCGCTTGCCTATTCCTTAAACGAATAAAAGAAATTCGATATGTGCTTTAAAAGTGAAAAACTAAAATGGTTATTCCATGTATTTAATGATTTATTTTATCAATAATTTAAGAATCTCATTTTCATCGTGAATGCTTAAATTCATAAAAATAGGATACAAAACTTCCAAGTTCCCTGACAATTGGCCAAATTCTGGAACTTTATCCAAAAATCAGTTTAGAATCCCATTTCTAAGGCACGTGCTGAAATTCATCAATATCGGATAAGAAATGGCCAATTTCCTTCATAGTTGGCCATATACCAGAACTTCATCCAAAAATCACTTTAGAATCCCATTTCCATCGTACATGTTGAATTTCATCAAAATCGGATAAGAAATGGCCAAGTTCCAACCTAGTTGGCCATATTCCAGAACTTTATCCAAAAATCATTTTAGAATCCCATTTCCATCGCGCATACCAAATTTCATCAAAATCGGTTAATAAATGGCCAAGTTCCTTCCTAGTTGGCCATTTTCCAGAACTTCATCCACGAATCGTTTTAGAATCCCATTTCAATAACGCATACCAAATTTCACTAAAATCAGATGAGAAATGGCCATGTTCATAATAATTGGTCATATTGCAGAACTTTATTTAATTTTCTATCGTCTCTTATCGGCGAGTATTACAAAAAAAAATCGTACGATCGTTAAGGGTTAACAAGTAACTAACGCAAAATGTGAAAAAAGTCGTTTTTTTATTTTGATGAATACTTCCTTTAATTGTTTTGTAAAACTTTGGTCAATCTGTCCGAAAAAACGGTTGGATGGATCAATTTGAAAATAATACAGGGCTATTAGGAGTACATTAAACTGTAAAATGACCTGACAACATTAGTCTTTTCATCAATAACGGTAAAGTAACGGTAGATTTATTAAGACAACCTAAAAAGTCGTTTTTTTGTACTTTTTCAAATCAGTATTGAGGGTGAAAAAAAAAATTTGTTCTCCACTAATCATTAAAGGGTCTTGTAGGAAATTTACTGAAGTTTTTAAGGCTGCTGTAAAGTTTACTGTGCAGTCATTGGTTGCTGAGATATCGATGATCAAAGGCAAAAGGATCTTTTTTGATTCAAAGTCAGATATCTCAGCAAAAGTTGACATAGAGAGACCAGAATGAAATTAAATTTACGCCTAATTAACAGGCTAACCGACCTATGCATTGGTTTAACTTAAAACAAATTTCCCGAGACCATGGCACCTTACAAAAAAAAAAAAAAAATCGAATTTTTTTTCTTCGCGCTCTTTTTTATGATTGCATAATAACGGTATCTCACAAAAATTTTCCGCTCAGAAGTCTCAAAACTAGAGATTTGAAGCTTTAAAATGCTTTTCTTTTCATCTCTGTACGACCGTATTTTACTAAGATACAGCTCTTCAAAAAACACTAAAAAAATTGAAAAAAATGAGTGTCCTTTAATTTTTTGGAGTAGTGTATAATTATAAATTTCACCTAAGTTCATCACTGTATATACTATTTTAAATTTACGGTTATTTGCGGTTTCGCATTATATATATATGTAATATGCGCAACAGAGAAAAATCTAGCGCAGTTAATTTATAAATTTTGGGTTGCAAATAAACCTTAAAAGGCAAAAATTATAGGCTCCACGAATTAAAAAAGGCTGAATTAAAAAAAGTGTTCATTAATGAAATCAAAATAGCGAATATTGTATGAAAAAGAATACATTTTTTATTTCAGAAAATTTGTGAAAAAAAATGAATTAAAAACAGTAACAGGTGTTCATACTTTTTCATACAATATTCGCTATTTTTATTTCATTAATGAACACTTTTTTTAATTCAGCCTTTTTTAATTCGTGGAGCCAAAATTATAAGGACAAAAGTGAAATTCAACGAAAAAAATTTTATGACTGATGGTATGGGGAGCATTTTGTTACCTAGGAGGTGGTCCAATTTGTTTCATATCAACTAAAATGAATGCTGCCAAGTATGTAAATCTTTTGGAAGAGGTTTTAGTTGAATTATACACTGGGTCAAAATTTTATATTCCAGCAAGATAATGCTGCAATACATTCAGCTCGACATAGAAAATCATTTTTAGAAGAACGTGGTATTGATGTTTTACAGTGGCCTGCGATTAGTCATCTTAATCCTATGGAAAAGGTTTGGGCATTACTTTCAAATCGCGTTTACCATAACGGCCGCCAATTTGAAACTGTTACCCAACTACGTAAATCCAATGTCATAGAATGGAAAAATATTGATCAAAGTTTGCTACAAGACCATATCAACTCTATGCCTCGTCGTCTCCAATAAGTAATTAATTATAAAAGCAGGAGCAGGAGATATAATACAAATTAGTAAAATGTCCTTAGAAATATTGCCTTCAGAAATTTTTTATTGTATTTTTTAAAGACGGTAATTCACTCGAAATCCAAAATGTGGCATACTTATTTGAAGTTCCTTTCTTATGTATATTAACTAAAATAAAAAGTTATATCAATTCTTATTTTAAATAATTAATTTTTTAATTAAAATGTTGTCCCTATATACTTATGGATATAGTGCCTTCGCGTAGTATGTATGTGCTTGTCTCGCTAATGCTACAAAGTTCTACCAATGTTTAATGAAATGTATATGTTATATTTCACTTTTATGCTGCTTTTATAAATGGAGTAATTCATTTTCCAGCTTCAGTTATCATTTGCATTTATTGCGAAATAGGTGTTTTTAAACTAAATATTCGATAAAATTACATAGTAGTTTCAAAATCATTGAAAAGTAACCAAAAATTGTGTTTTAAAAGTTTCTTTTATTATAAATTCGTACAAAAAGTTAAACTGACTTAACAGGATGAAGTACCGTACAAAAAATAATTCAATTACCGTACAATCTGTGTAAAATATAAGAGTTTGTGCACATGATATAGCAAACTATTGCGACGGCGCGGCCCGTTGGTGGTTTGTTATACCGGGACTTCAATTTGACTATTATCCTCGAGAGGCGTAATAATATATATAAAATGTTGATTTAAATATAAATAAATAATTAACTAACCGCCACAAAAGTCAAACTTAAACTCATGACTGAGGTCGTTCACGCCCCACACACAATTTCGTAACACACTGCGTGACAGCCATTGATCAACTCAAGCTGCAACCGACTTGACACCACTCATAAACATTCGAGTTGAATAATGGTTCAGATCAGGAGTCCTAGCTCCATAGTTCAAAATTCGCGTGGGGTAGACCTTAGACTTTATTTTTTTTATTGCATTTGCATCCGTTTTTCTAATCGATTAAGCAATTTCGCTTAGAACTCGAATTGAATTAAATCTATTTTATCCCAACACCAAACAAATTTTAATAAAGACATTCAAAACTTATCAGTTATACGATTATATATAATACATAGGTGACCGTTATCTTAAACTTGTTCATTTTTACTACCGATGCGGTAATCTTAATTTAATGTATAAATCATTAATTTTATTGGTTCAGCGATCTACTTTGCGACGGTCTTAAATTTTTATTACTGTGTCTAACATGAGTATAAAACGAGCGACAACATTTTTTTGACTTACATTATGTGAAGAATATTACTGGCGGCGATCAACGATAGAAGATCGCGTGCTTATTTTAAACATTTATCTTTATAATGTATTTATGTATGTATATTGTAGCGCTCTTTTGTAAGATAATTCGGTGACAAATAAAATTTACATGAGATGATACAAAGCGCGTGGTTAAATCGGTTACTCGCATTATTATACTTATGTCTAATGAAAATGCATCAATTTGAGCATAAACTTATGTAATCATCACGGTTGACGGTATAGAGATTTTGAAGATTCGAGTTTTCAACACTGCGCATAAGCAGACACTTTCACTTGCACCAACAATTTTCACATAACCTCAAACATCATCAACCAAAGTAATTCTTTTTGAATGCGATTTATGATTTTATGATTAAATTGTTTGATAAGAACTCTGAAACATAAATGTTTTGATTTTCTCGTAAATTAACAAATCCAATAACAAAAACATAAAAGTTGATGGTAAATAGTAATAATATTATAGATTAGCATTACAGATACAGAGAATGAAATGAAGAAAAATTACACAGACATTGGTTAAAATTATTCTATTATGCAAGAGAACATCTTCTTTATCAGATATATAATCGCGAAGTTTACTTGTGAATTTGACAAGGACGAGACAGTTTCTTTTATGCTTGTGATCTAATTTGGTTGTTCTTTTTGTGTGTTACGTGTACATTCATAAAGATGTTTAAATAATTTTATCATGTACTAAAACTACTGCTACGCCACGGCTAAGCCTCTAGTTCAGCTGTTAGCTTACAATTTTAACATCTACTAACCGTAAATTTTAAAGCCCGTAAGTAAGTAAAATGTTGTTGACCAACTTGTTACATAACTTTAGTATTCAGTTAGATTAATATAAACCGTCTTTAGGTCACACCCTTCTAATGACTATTATAAACACGAATGATTGATAAAGGCATTTAAGAGTATTAAATTGACAACCCATGATATTCAAAATTACATAAACAATTATTTATTTGATGTTAACTGTTAAAAACGCATAAATTATTTCAAGATGATTAATCAATTAGTTTTGGTTAAAGCTTCCAATTAAGATAATCAACAAGAAAAATCATTAAATCAATCATATTAACACTAATTGTTATTTGCGATGACATAACATATATATGTAGATACTTTTAAATCACTTACTTTACATTTAAGACCTCCCATCTCTTAGCCCTCTAACACCTTGAAATGTATGAACGTTGCACGATCGATTAAATTAAATGATGAGCTCAATTTTTACACTTTGACGGTATGTGCGCCAAGGATTTTCTTTTGAATAGTTTTTGTAGAACGCGGCTCATCCAAAAATTAAATTTCAATTACGCATATCTGCATTCCATAAGCAAATTTACGTTAATTGATTTAAATTTGAGCGCTCGCAAACATAATTAATAGCCTGGGTAGCATCAGTAAAGAGCTATAATTATGCGATGATTTGGTTGGAAAGATACTTTAATGCATTATCTAAATCCGTCAAATTTCATTACCAATCACAAATTAATTGGGGCTTAAATTACGTAACGAATACGAAAAAAATTTGGTTTTTCTGATCATACGGAGGTATACGCCACAGTGTATGAAAACATAATTATTTGTGAGATTATAAATGGTGTCATAATGGAAAAAAATCACATGACCATCAACAATCGCATTCATAATAAAGTTTTACTGTTTGCGATTAGAGCAAGGTGCGCGCACTAAGTAAATAATTATCTTACGTCACAATAAGAAAATTTATAATTCATATCGTATAATGATTTTAGTAACAATAAGCCGCATTTAAGAATCCAACACTGTGTATAAATCTGTGCGGTTCATTAAAATACAAAACACTGTATCGCGGTACAAATTTTTCAGACGCAAAGAAAAATAAACAAATTGCGATTGTGTCGCTATTTCGAAATTGGAGCGTAAGAATTTGCATAAAATTTAAGATAATCGTTATGAAAGTCGTAGATTCGTAAGATGTGTCTATTTGTGTGTGTATACATAATATAGGAATAAATATTTTTGTCTACAAATTTTAATGCGTGGGAGTGTGGCATGTTATCAATACTTTACAGTTTTAAAATTATCGAAAGGAATTTCAAAATCTTTTGAAATTATCGTCAGAATCTAACCGGCATCTTCTCTTAACCAAAGAAAACAAAATGTAGAAAAATATGGTTCATATTGGATTTCTCATTTCACGCTTCACTAAGGAGTTTAATGCTGTCAGACAATTCAAACAAAAGGGTTAACAAGCGAGTCAGCAATAACTTTAAGTAAGAATGCGATACATGCAAAATGCATGTTACTGGCCAGCGAGTCTTTCGTTCAGTTTCGTTTAATTTATAATATCACGTTTCGATGTACCTAGTTCAAATATGGTTCGTTGAGTTGAAAACATGGGGGCACTAACTCGTACCGCTTCCATGAAGATAGTTAACAGAGCTAAAATTTACGAAAACTATTGTGACGATTTTGGCCATCATACTATAAGTTCACCAATAGCTCAGACCTGTTTTTAATTGCAAAATCCGGTCGAACTCAGGAAGCCCAGTTCGTAACACTATTTCAATAGAATAAAAAAATAAAATTGTGTGTTAAACAAAATATGACATTTTTTTCGCTTTGATAAATCCTCATTATGTTGACCATGATTCAATAAAACCAGTTGACAAAGACATTTTTGTGTAATATTTTAATTATTTTGGGGAAAATTAATTAATAACACGGCAAACCATGGACTCAAACCATTATGCTGCCACCGCCGTATTTAACAGTGGGAAGCACATTTTTTGGAGTCATTTCTTGGTATACTTTTCGCCAAAATTTTCCCCTTTCATCGTATCCGAATATATTAGCCACATTTCTTGACGTTTGATCTGATCCGGATCAGGGGTGCGATTATGTATCTCTCGTATTACGAGTTACGAGTTTCGAGAACTCGAAACTTAGTATGCCGTAATTGCGACATAACGCAATTATGTAAGCAATTACGAGAAACACTTTGTTTTGTTGCCCGATAGCGTCATTTTCGGCATACAATTTTGTTGTTGTTATGCACAGTACTGTGGTTGTTATGCATATTTTGATTTTTTTTTTTCAATCATTACGAGTTGTCTGTCGTACATAAAAAGCTGTACGAGTAAAACAATAACACCAAGTCGCAATTACGAGAACTCGTAAAGTTTTACATAATCGCGTTTTGTCGCAATTTCGAGAAACTCGAAACTCGTAATGCTTACATAATCACCCCATGTCATGTTTCATGAAACGACCAACAATAAAAACAAAAACAAAAATTTGTTGTTGTTTTCAATGTAAACTTTGATCTGATCTGGATTACGATGCGTCAAGAAATGCGGCTATTATGTAAAGGGTGGGCCAAATAAGTTAATTTTTGTAAAAATGCAATAAAACAAAAAGTTCTCAATATTTTTTCAAATTTATTTTTTCATTGTAAAGAACAGTCCTTCCGATTAATTATGGTATACTATTTCATTCATATGACTGCCTCGGCTGGCCTTGACGTACCCCCATACGGTCGGTCCAATTTTTGAGCATATTTTCGATGGTATGCGGCATTATGTCTTCAATGGCATTTCCATCTTGGCGGCTATGTAAACAAGCAGAATTATCACATTTGGGGCACGGAGAACCCGCACGTGATCGTAGAGGAACCGATGCATCCTCGATGAATGACTGTTTGGTGCGGATTTTGGTCCGGTGGCATCATTGGGCCATTTTTCTTTGAAAATGAGCAAGGAGCCGCCGTTACTGGCAATGGTGAGCGCTTCCGCCGATAAACCAGCAACGATTGACGCTCTCAAGGATAATATTCGCATTGCCATTCGAAAATTACCATCGAAAATGTGCTCAAAAATTGGACCGACCGTATGGGGTACGTCAAGGCCAGCCGAGGCAGTCATATGAATGAAATAGTATTCCATAATTAATCGGAAGGATTGTTCTTTACAATGAAAAAATAAATTTGAAAAAATATTGAGAACTTTTTGTTTTATTGCATTTTTAAAAAAATAAATTTATTTGGCCCACCCTATATTTACTTTCGTCATTGAAAAGCCATTTGTATTAAAATTCACTGCCTTCGTTGACGTTTTTTTTGCAAATTCATGCCTATTCTACTTATTTACTTGGCTTATAAACGGTTTTTTCCTTGGCACTCTTCCATTAAACCCTTCCTTTTGTAAAACTCGACGAATTGCTTCGGTATGAACATTCTTACCAGTAGCGTTCCAAATATCAGCCACTATATTTGGAGCACTACTCCTCGGATTGGATATCACTTTTTTAATTATGCTTCGAACATCCCGTGCCTCAGTGTTTATTTTGAACAGTTCATCTGTTATTAACTCGCCCGTCTTTTATCAACAATTTTAGATTCATTTTAACTCTTATTCTGTTTCCTTAGCTCTATTATTAAATTTTGAATTTCAATTGATGAAATCCTTTCGACGCACCATATTTTATTTCCAAAGACGACAAATATTTTAAGCGCGAGACATATTATGCTAATTTAAAACTGATTGTGCCAATATGTGCATATGTAAATTTACAACAAAAGATAATGGTACTTTGTAATAATTCGGGAACTAATAGAAAAATGCAACTATATGTACATAGACTTTTGTGATATAAATTTTATGAATTTTTAGAATTTTGAGAACTGTTGTCTAGTTTCTTTTTTTTGTCCAGTTATAATTTTTTTGGTTTAAATGTAATGAGTATGAAGTTTATGCTAAAAAAAAATAACAAAAAATTACACTGTTAAATTAGTTATTTTCCAATTGGAATTTAGATTACAACAGGTTATTTTCATCATTTTCAGATAGCTGGACCATCTGTTTATCTCGTTGGCCAAAAGCATTCAATTTTGTTGAGCCTTACTGTATTTTAGTTAATTTAAAAGTTAACTGATTTTTGATAATTAAACAATTGTTTAGCGCCAATTCTAGAGATGTCCCGAAGGTCTCGCAATTTTTTTAGAATAACTAGCCCATATAGCTGTATATGTATGTTCGGATAACTTAGCCATGTGCCCATATACGTGGCCAACCTGATCCAATTGTGACGAACTTTACTATACTTCAAAGAATTTAGAATTTTTAATAATTTTGACGGTTTTATAAATTATTGTAACTATCTCCGATCACAGAGATGTCCACAATGTCTCGCCCATATTTTCGGATAACTTGGCCATGTGCCAATATATATGGCCAACCTGATTCAATTGTGATCAACTTTACTATACTTCGCAGAATTTAGAATTTTTAATAATTTTGATGGTTTTATAAATTATTGTATCTTCGATCACAGAGATGCCACAAGGTCTTGCCGACATTTTCAGATAACTTGGCCATATGCTTATGTTAACGAACGTTTTTCCTTTTATTATTGCTTCATCTCCATTTACCATTCTTAATTTTAACCCATCAGTCAGCTGCACAGCTCTTCCGATTAACACTTCCCGGACAATCGTGTGCGTTGCTCCAATAACTGCGTGATGACACACTTTCTTCCATTAGCATCGCCCTCGATTGTTACGCTGCTACCGCCTCGTTCTACACTCATGACAGGGATGTAAGTTATTGAGCAATAAGACAGTGAAGCCACCGTTTATTCCGCCTTACCGACTGATGCCGTTAACTCATTCAATTCCTGATCTCATCTGGGTAGCGGCTTTTCAATTCCATGCGATAGATTTCCCGTTTATGGCCACTGCCGCACTTCTGATCTAGCGCCTTCATAATTTCAATATAGCTGTTGCGCTTTTGTACCTAAATGGATTGTAAAACCTCTGCTGCTTCGTCTTTGAGAGCCACTATTAACTCCGCAACGCGATGTTCATTATTCCAATGATTTTGATTGGCCGCCGCGCCGTTTCAAATTGAAATTTGGAAATGACGAAAATTATTGTTCCGTCGAATGTTGGTGGCTTTAATTTGATTGAGTGAACGGTCTGAAACACTTTTAATTTGATTGAGTGAACGGTCTGAAACCATCAAAATTATTAAAAATTCTAAATTCTGTGAAGTATAGTAAAGTTCGTCACAATTGGATCAGGTTGGCCACATATATTGGCACATGGCCAAGTTATCCGAAAATATGGGCGAGACATTGTGGACATCTCTATGATCGGAGATACAAAAATTTATAAAAATCAAAATTATTAAAAATTCTAAATTCTTTGAAGTATAGTAAAGTTCATCACAACTGGCTCAGGTTGGCCACGTAGATTGGCATAAGGGCAAGTTATCCGAAAATAAGGGCTATTCGAGAATGAAGGAAAAACCTCGTGGATATTTGTATTGTTGGCAATATAACTACTTTTAAAATCAACCAAAAATATTAAAAATTCCACATTCTGTGAAATATATATAATATGTTCATCACAATTGGATCAGCTTGGTGACATACATATTCAGCTATATGGTCTAGTTATTCTAGAAAATGTGCGGAACGTTTGGGACATCTCCAGGATTGGCGTTAAACAGTTATTTAACTATCCAAAATCAATCAACTTTTAAATTATCTAAAATACAGTAAGGTTTAACAAAATTGAATGCTTTTGGCCAACGAGATAAACAGATGGTCCAGTTATCTGAAAATGATGAAAATAACCTGTTTCCTATGCAGGGTTTGATTGTACGAAAAATCCAAAATTACAAAAAATTTAAATTTTCATATAGTCTAAATTCCAATTGGAAAAATAACTAATTTAACAGTGTAATTTTTTGTTATTTTTTTTTAGCATTAACTTCACACTCATTAAATGTATTTTTTTTCCGCTGGTGGTACATCCCATAGAGGGATTTGGCCGCTTCACAGTGAAGTTTCGTAATCATTTTTACAACGGATAATGAGTGATTAATTCATTGATCCTTACATATTAACCAGCCGAGAATTTTTCTTCACCCGCCAGGAATCGAACCCGGGACCTCCGGAGCTTAAAGCAAGCATGCTAACAACTGTGCCACCGGAGCAAATGTATTACTTAATTAATATTACAATTTTTAATTCGAATATTTTATCACAATTTTGCAAATTTTAGTGGTGTATGTAAACTTTTGTGACTGACTGTATTTTACGAGTGTGTTGTTCGAATGGTCACAAAATATAGAATGTGACTGTAAATACTATAAAAATGCAATATTACTACAAATCAAATTGAAGATTATACTTGCATGATTTTGAAGGGGTCTATGATCTGTGCCCATTTTATTTCCGAAAGTGGCACTTTCCATACATTTTGTATGGTCGGTTGGAGCACCATGGATTCCGCTTTGCGATCAATTTGGCGTTTGAGATTGTTGATAAAACCAATTTTTCATTACTAGAAACATGTTTTGGTTATATCCCTGCTTAAATAATGCCAATTTTTAATTAGATTCTAATTAGAAAGATAATACCTCTAATTTCTTTACTGCTAAATTTTTTTCGACCCATTTGAGGCAAGATCGGTTAATCAGTAGCAACATTTTTAATTTTTTCCTCGCGAGGCGCTTAGTCTACTTTTACAATCGACAAAGGACTGAGAGCTGTTTGTAGATCTGGCGAAAAAAAATTAAAGTTTGATGTACAAGAGACAAAACACTATTGAAAACGAGTCGAAAGAGATGGTACAACATGTCAGCACTCAGCCCTGTTTCGAAAATTATGTTCGCATTATTGCAAATAAACTTATTCACCTATAGTTTTTAACGAAATGCAAGGTTTCGTTAGCAACCACAGGTGGTCTAGTGCGGTATAACTAGCCAGCTAAGCTCATGGTTTGGCGTGGGGTTTCTAGACGGCAACTCGTGCTAGAATAACTGCACTTACCAAGCAATAACAAACAAAAGGGGAAATAACAAACACCTAAGCAACACACCACCATACCACTCCGCACGACCATTTATGCTGAAAACAGATGAGCAGAATTCTGCAAGCAGAAAAATTTGAATACACACGTTTATATGGCATGAAATACATGAATTCTGCTTTCCAAGCAGAATTCTGCTTTGTGTCTCTATTTCTAATTTTGCTGCGAATCAGTAGGCTACATTACGTAAAAGATAAAAAATCTAATACAATTTGTATACTTTTTAATTTTCTCAAAGAATTTTTTTAATTTGTTGACATAAAATAATTTTGTGTGGCAAGTGCCAAATTGGAGGATAAAAATTATATAATTTATGATAAAATAAGGCATCATTCATTAAAAACAATTGTACATTCAAATTAAATATGTACCAAATAAATACCACAAATTAAAATTCTGCTTGCTAAATGCTTGCCAAAAAGACGCTCATGTAATTCACCTAAATTTCTGCTGGCAGTGCTGCTAGCAGAAATTCTGCTCATGTGTTTTCAGCATTATAGTCAATTAAAAAAATTGATTGAATGCTGAAAACAGATGAGCAGAATTCTGCAAGCAGAAAAATTAGAATGCACACGTTTATATGGCATGAAATACATGAATTCTGCTTTCCGAGCAGAATTCGGCATTGTGTCTCTATTTCTAATTTCGCTGCGAATCAGTAGGATACGTTACGTAAAAGATAACAAATCTAGTACAATTTGTATACTTTTTATTTTTTTCAAGCAATTTTTTTAATTTGTTGACAGAAAATAAGTTTTATGTGGCAAGTGCCAATTTGGAGGATAAAAGTTAAATAATTTGTGACAAAATAAAAAAAAGGAGAAATAAAAAAAAATTAAATTAAGGCAGTCAAGTTTGGATATTGATTCAGATATGTTGTGAGTTTAGTGCTTGAAAAAAAAGCGGTCGATAAAATTTATCACACATGATTTACATTTAATATAATCATATCGACCGTTCATTTTGTGAAATTAATAAGTAAAATAATCTTAAATTTTCTTTTGATGAAAATAAAAATGTTTTGTCAAAGGTCTTAAATTAGTTTAGTAATAATATGTGAATAAGTAAAATTTTTTTTATTGATAATGCCGAGTGGCTAGTTTCTATTGATTTTAATAAGGTTGGCTTAAATTAAAGTTGTTTAAATTAAAACATTGATTGTAAATAAAATAAACAACCAAACAAAAAATTAATAAGAAAAATCCGAACAATAAGCGGACATTTTTTTTTTTTGTTGAGAATTTAAAAAAAAAATCATATTAAATAGAAAAATTAAACCTAGTGTGGGTTTTGTTTCCTAATACATATTTGTATACAATAATTATATTTATAAAAAAAAAAAACAAAAAATTTAAGTTTTGGGAAATAAACGGTTTTTCTCGGTTGAGGGAAATCAAAAAAAATAAAAATTTGTGAACATTATTCTGGTAATGCGAGGGTGGCATTAAACAGAATCTCAAATCGTAATAAGTTGTTGAGTATACTGCTGATGTGTGCAATCAAGCACGCACAGAAAGGGGTGGAGAGTTTTGTGGCAGCTGACCTTGCTGTGGGTCGAGGACGGTGTGAGGAAGATCCTGCATCGGCGCTGGTTGCGGATAGGCCGGACGGGCTACACAAGTAGTTGTTGCGGGAAAAATAAACAAAAACCCATACACAACCAGTAATTTTGTTTTATTATTTTTATTTATTGTGAGCCGACCTTGGCTGGTCATTTTCGTTTTTTTTCAATATATGTATGTACATATTTTTTTTGAGTATAGAAATATAAACAACGCTTACATCGCCAAATCAAACTGTTGTTATAAATTTCTTGTTCAGTACATTTTTCTTCCATCTTCAATTTTTGATACCTCTGATAGTACGGGTTTTCCCGTTGTTCTTGGCATGATACACGAGTTTTATTTTAAGTTTTATTACATAATTACAGTAATAAGTGTTTTTTCAAATTCCGTTATTTTTGATCAGGTGATATTCTTGTGCTTTTTTACGTTACCTTGTGGCGTGATTAACAGATCGCACCACGTTTTTGTTCTCATATTTACTATTTAGTCACCATGTGCGAATAAAGTCTCGTTTTTTCTGTATGATCGGATAATGTGAAGTGGGATTTCGTGAAGGGTTGGTCCTTCCTAGTATCTCGCCGAGGGTGTCGTTCGTTCCCCCAGCGCAGGTTGCACGCTACATGTGTTGTTTGGGCGGGGTGACGATCTCCGCTCCGGCGGGTCATTGTTAGGTCTGTAAGTAGAGCGCCCTTCTATTTCTATTGGCAGTCATGACAGGGATCGCCGGGGGTTGAGGTTGTCATCCCTGATCGAATGCACTCTGCTTATAATTTTCGTGGCAAAGTAGTTTAATTCTCTTGTCCGCTCAATTTCTCATGCGGTTATTGAAGCATAGGAATATGTCTGGAAAACACTACGCCGCACCGTGAGCTCTAGCCAGCTACTAGACCGCACTAGATCTCTATTCTCATGTCTGTTAACGAAATCAAAGGTTATTCCTAGCGAAACCTGCCGTTTCGTTACACTTTGTTACACAAAGGTGGATTTCAGTCGTATGGCAGTACAAGCTGCCAACTGTTTTCCCAAGAAATCTAGAGGAGTCAAAAATAGCGGAGTCTCCAGTGCCTGAGTGGATGTGCCCCTAGGGATTGCAATACCGGGATCCCGGTTAACCGGGATCCCGGTATTGAACTAAATAATTTGACACCGGTATTATAATTCGAAAACCGGTATTTCGGTATATCGAACTATTTCTCTGTATTTTATTAAAATATATAGAGAAATTCTCTAAAATTTTTTAACATTTTTTCCGTAAAACAATTTATAATTAAAATCAACCGTACGACATACGACAAACATAAGAGGTAAATACTTACAACTAGCCTATGATTGCCTATTGTCTATACCACCAACAAGTGTAGAATCGGAAAGAGCCTTCTCAGTTGCAGGTATAATCTGTACAAAGATTAGATTACGATTGAATGACAACACCTTGGACGAGCTTTCATTCTTACGCTCATATTTTAACCAGATTCAAATATATATAGTTCTTAATTTGTATGTTATATTTTATATTTCTATTTGGAATTTCTTGAAATAAAATCGTTATATACATATTATATTTTTTGAATTTGTTAGTAGTTAAAATTATTTTCTGAAATACCGGTTTTAAAACCGGGATCGCGGTTTTGGGAAATTGAATACCGAAATACCGGTATTGCTTTTTCAGGTAAATATTGCAATCCCTATGTGCCCCCCAGTTTTGTCCAGAGCAGGTCACCAGACTGTTACCCCAAACAAAAGAATGGGACTGACTACTGCGGTATAAAGCCAATGTACCATGCGGGGCTCCAGCCTCCATCCTCTCCCAATGGGCATTTTTGCAAGAGTATACCGCTACCGTAGCTTTCTTTACCCTATCCATAATATTAGTTTTTCAATTTAATTTGCTATCCAAAACGAAACCCAAAAACTTCGCTTCATCTCTAAAATAAAGCTAAACCCATTTGAAGTGGGAGGATCGATATGAGGAAGTTTATATTTCCTAGAGAAGAGCACCCATTCGGGTTTGTGTGGGCGGTGACCGACGCCAATAAGGGATGGAAGGGCGCCCTATAGGCAGACCCGATTAAGACCCCCAGGAGCGGACACGGTTATCCCTAGCCGACCAACACATGTAGCGTGCCGCTCCCCAGCGCAGCCAGCCCTGGGGGAACGAACCGCACGCTCTGTGGGATACTAGGAATGACCGACCCGCAGCAAAATCCCACCCTCACATCATTCGATCAAAGAAAAATCTACTCACACATGGTGAGTAGAAGCACAAAACTAATAATAAAAAAAATCACCCACTCACTGCACAAACGGAACTCAATTGAACAGCAGAAAATTACCCCAAAAGTTGATGAATAAAAAGAAAAATAATTTGTATTACCAATGAAATTTATTTAGAAAAATGATACTACATTAAAAGAAAAAGAAAATTGAGCTGATTTTTGTGTTTTTTTCTTCTGGTGATCCATACACCCCACGGAACCTGAAAATCAAAGTTTATGAAATATAATAAAAAAATTTAAAATTAAAACATGGAAAAGTATAAAATAAAATAAGCACGTCAAGGCCGGCTCACAATTTTTTTTTTTAAAGGTAAGAAAAGAATTTTTTTTACTGATGGGAACGGGTTTTTGTTTATTTTTCCCCGCTACCAACTACCTGTTTATGGCCCGTCCGGCCCTACCACAACCAGCGCCGACGCAGGATCAGATGCCGCTACCCCTTCGTTCGAACCCCACTCCGATAGGCGGAGTTGCCGCCACAAACCCAAAATAAGTCAAACACGGTGGAATCTTCTCCACACGCCGATATTTAATATTGCCACAAATACCAACTATTAATTTGGTTCGTGCGGAAAACTCATACACACCAAGGCAATAATCTTCTAACCAAAACTTGATTATAAACTGCTATGAACTACTATATACTTATATACGTCCGGCCGTAGTCACCTTTACGTGACACAACACTCGTGACTCGGAGATCTTGTTTTCACAATAACTGGTAGTCACTGATTTTACTTTATCCGTTAATACTGTCTATTGGATACGGCATTTTAATATTTCCTTGGGAAAATACCACCGCCGCGCAGCACAGTTTTATCAACACACAATAAAAATAACACCCGAGCACGTAATTCAAAAGTTCCTTTATATATTTTTTTTTTTCAAAGTTTTATTTTCATTGATTTAGCCTTTCAGATACCTATTATTATTATTATTACTTGAGGGCCATGTGGGCGCTAAGCCACCTCGCACTGCGACCTAAAAGATCTTTTGTGCATCAAGCCCTATTTAATTATCCGTCCAGCCAATATTCAGGCTCTTAATGAACCTGATAATACTGCCGACCGGTACGTGATACATACTATCTGGGCTCATTGCTCTCCCTCCAAGATATCTACTGTAGGAAATACTTCTACACGCGTTACATACTATCTGGGCTCATTTTGGTCTCCCTCCTAGATGTAATAACATTTATTTCTGCTAGAAGAGCGGTAGTATTGGGACTCAAGGACTTCGAGAGGGCAGACCCTCAGATACTTCAGATACCTAACTCAACTACTTCAGATACAAAACTCCACCCAAGTAATATACCAATAAATTTAACACACCACAATCAAAGTTTATGTATTAATTTTTTTATTTTTTTTTTTTCGATTATCAATTTAATTTGTACCAATAAAAATCAAAATTTACAGGTGTATTATTTAAGATTATAGATAATAGATATATATGTTTTTTTTTATTTTTTATATCAAATTACAATAATCCAATTAATTAATATTAAATCTGTATTTAATTTGTATCACTAAACAACACAGGACTGTCTTTGGTAAAAAACTACTACTCTACTTCTAACTCACAACTTGATTTTTTTTTTTTTTATAAAAAGTCCAAACTTGACTCAAAAAAAAAAATTAAATTAAATGCCACACGGCAATAAATTTACTCGACCAAAATCCAAAACTTGACTAAAAAAAATTAAATTAACTGCCACACGGCAAAACCCACTGAACTTGACTGACTTATTTTTTCGAAAAAAAAATATTTCAAAAAATAAAACAACAAAGAAATAATCCCGTAAGATCATACCACCAACCAAAACCAAAAATCAACTCAACGGGACAAGAAACAAAACGCCACGCGGAGTACCACAGTAACAAGATATAAACATAAATGTATGTATATAGAAAACACCAGCGGTCCAGCGCGTCATTACTTTATGTATAACAAAAATTTTATTTTCCAATTTCGCTTTACTCATGATTCATATACAACATTTTAACCAAAATATGTTTACAATAAAAACAATTCAACAAAGTACAAAACGCAGCATAGGTAAACATAAAAAAAACACCAGACCTCCATCGAGCGTGATCCATTTTTTTTTTTTTTTTTTTACGTTATTGAATAACTAGCTTAGAAACTGTGCGGATGCAGTTTAGCGGCTTACGACCACAAGGCAGTCGTAACACCTTGAGTGATTCATCCACTGCTAGATTCGAAAGTACCCGAGTTATAGCCCCTGGAAGCACGTTGTTAAAGGATCCGTCAATGTCCACAAAGGTTACCATTGTGTAATCTCCATAATCGAAAGAGTTTTCAATAAAATATGGAAGAGAGTAGTATGTTGAATATCCGCAGGGATAATACCATCAGGTCCAGGCGACTTATATAGTGTTACGAACTGGGCTTCTGAGTTCGTCTGGATTTTGCAATTAAAAACAATGTGTATCTTTATGTCACTTAACTTAACTTTACTTTTGTACACTTTTTGCAGTAACTTCACTATTCAAATCTGTTCGCTTGCCACTGGTGGCTATGACAACAGATGCATTTCTTTGTTTAACGATTTAAAGTAAACCAAAAACCGATCTCTGATTGCCGTCGGTCGTGTTTATATACCAGTTTGATACTGCTCTCGAAGTTTCCTTTATTGCGAATCATAAGTCATCTTCATTCTTGGCTTTTACGAGGCTACTTGTCCTATTACCTACTGATGTAGTAGGTACAGATTCGGAACAACCAGGAAAGTGAGTCTCCAGTAGAAGTTCTAACGAGTCCATACTATTTGTGGTTCATGCTTGATCCGGCCTTTGTAGAAAACTTGGGATGGATGGCATGAAAGGGCCAGTGGATACTACTTTGTACTACTCCTGAATACTGCCACAGTAAAGTTTCCAAGATCTGTTCTTGTCATTTCTTAATTGATATTTGCAAATTTTGAGGACTTGCTTATAAGAGTCCTAGTCTTCAGCGGTTCTTATTTGCCTTGCTGTTTTGAAGAGTCTTTTGCAGCTTTGACGTGTTTGTTGAATCTCCTTAGACCCCCAGGGTGTAACTGATCTATTGGCGGCGTACACGTTTTTCTTAATCGGGTAAGCTATAGTCGGCATATGGGAGGTTCTTTGCCGCCAAACGGAAATTGACCGTTCACTTCTTTACATGCACAAAAAAACAAAAACGTGAACTCAAAAAAAATCAAAGAATAAAAATCAAACCCACTTCAACCCTCACCACTTCTCAACATCATCATCAATAAAAAGATTCACACTTTCATCTTAATTTAACTATTTATTTAAAATAAAAAAAAAACATTCCGTTTTAACTTAATTCTTTGCAAAAAAAACTACACATCCCTAGTACATATATAATATACCCTACTATACACATAAGTATAAAGATAAATTAAAAGCAAATAGGTATGTCCAAAATTACGCTGGAGCATATAGATTGAAGCAAAAGTAAAGAAGAAAAAATTAATAATTCAAAATTAACTCACCAAATTCTCCCAAGAGTACTCTCCGCTTGGTATGGAAGCTAAAAAAACAAAAAATTAATCTTATATGCCCCACACTTTCAGTTTGAACACTCACAATTTATATTTTCAAAAGAAAATTATTTAAAAAAAACTACTCTTGCAAATAATTAATACTACCGGAAGACTTACATTGCTCTTAATAAAGATACTATGAATTAAATTTAAGAAAAACAAAATTATAAAATTATGATTTGTAATACTAGTTATCGTGAATCACTATAGTCCTTAGTTAACTTGGTTTCACACTGTACCAAAACTATATATTCTGCACTCTGTTGATAAGGCCAGCATTGCCATATGATACGAGCTTAGTTTGCCTTACACAATACATCACTATGGGCCTCGCTGCTGCCACTAAAACGGAACTACTTTAGTAACAGGTACATTTGTACTAAGAGAAGTAATGAAATTACCCAGAAAACAGCAATTATAGCATATGTGGGGCGCACTATTAAGTGGAAGCTGAGGTAATTACCCAGGCAGTTCTTCAGCGATTCTACGTAAACGAACCATTTCACATAAAAATTTGATTAACTTTTATACTGAAACATCATGACGCTTACCGATCTGCTCAATGAACTTTAAAGCGGCTTAATATTACTGTTAAACGTTGCTTACCAATGAAAATGTTGATTAGTACTACCGAGACCACTAAAACTACATACACTGCGCCAATTAAAAAACGGAACAGAAATTTTCTTCGAAAAAATACCCATATTTGAACGATTGTATCTTAAATAACACCTCTCAAATGTGTAAATAACACCTCTCAAAAAAAAATGTTTGTTTCTAGTTGAAGGAAATTTTGTTTTTTTTTCGATACTGGAAACCGTTTTATTTTATTTTATTTTTTTATGACTTTTTGAGTAAAACAAAAGATGTCTAAAAAAAAAAACAATTTGCTCATGTTTGAAACTGTAAACGAAATTGCTCGATATTTCATTCAAAAATCCGAATTAGCCATTTTATAGAGAATTTAGAAACCTTGCAAAATGATACTAGGAAAATTTCTGTGCGGCTACTCCTTATCGAGTTATTGAAGGTTTAGAGAAAACGTATCAAAAAGCGTCGAAGTAAATTTTTTGATCTTGTAAACTTAGCACTCTACGATAAAATTTTAAGTCACTTTAACACAACAGCTTTAACACGCTAAAACTTCAATAACTCGACAAGGAGTGGTCGCACAGAAATTTTCATAGTATCATTTTGCAAGGTTTCTAAATTCTCTATAAAATGGCCGATTTGGATTTTTGAATGAAATATCGAGCAAGTTCGTTTACAGTTTCAAACATGAGCAAATTTTTTTTTTTTTTTTGATATCTTTTGTTTTACTCAAAAAAGTCATAAAAAAACAAAATAAAATAAAACGGTTTCCAGTATCGAAAAGAAAACAAAATTTCCTTCAACTAGAAAGAAATTTTTTTTTTGAAAGGTGTCATTTCACCAAGATACAAGCGTTCAAATATGGGTATTTTTTACAAGAAAATTTCTGTTCCGTTTTTTAATTGGCGCAGTGTATATGGAGAAACATAGATATGTATATGTATACTATAAATCACTATTAATTTGGTAATTTCGTTTTCAAATTATTCACCAAAACTTCAACGCGGTAGCCTCAATAATAAATTGGACGACAAGATCCAGTTCCAGAAATTATTATATTTATTTGTATTGCATAAAAGATGCATATAATGCCCATTACACCATATAATCCAAAATTAATTAAGTAAATAACCAATTTTCTTTCCTGACGCATACGACATTGTTTCCAATTAAATACCTATACCCAAAGAGCCAAACCCCCAGAGTCAAACCAAAAAAAATGCGTTTTACATAACACCAAAGAGGGGAGGGGGGGGGGGGGGTGTTACGATGTAAAGCAACATTTGCTAAGGCTAACAAATTTGGGTGACCGCTTGGGAACATGCTGATGGAACAAAACATGAAGACACAACAAAAAACATAATTAATAATTAATTAAATTAAGGCTTTTCAGATCTTGCGGTTACAATAGGGGGGCGCTGTAACTATCGACTACTTAGGTGTCTGGAACCGGGTCGAGCCTTTCCTTTCCCTCGATCTTGTTATTCGTAAAAAGGGTGTGTGGTGGACCCGGCGCATCCGGGAAACTTGCCTTAGGTTTGTTCGTACATACTAACATCACAGATAAGAATAGACAGATGGCGATCTTGTATGGGCCATATTTACATTCTAAAATTTCAATACCAAATTCCAATCCAATCATTTTAAAGCAGGACGTACATTTCTGTCTCTTTTTATCTTTTTTTACGTATGGCTATTTTGATTATATCAAAGCAAACATGGCATGGCTATTTTGATTATATCAAAGTAAACATAAACCAACTTCACTTTCATTCATGTTTTACATAAGAACAAATACGTGATTCACTCATCGTCATTACCAAAAGTAAATAACCCGAAATAAATACAAACCAATATTAAAGTTCATTGACCTACATTATGAAAAAAATTCAAATTCAATTTAAATACAGAATTCGATGCTAAAGGCGGTCGGACACTATCATCTTTCTAACTTCGCAATCGTTCAATATGGCAACGATGGCTATTTCTATAAACCTGTAACGATATGGAGGAAAACCAACTGGGATATCTTTAGAACTATTCTGGGTAATTCACTACCAGTGCCGGTGCTTAAACCTCCAAAAACTACGGTAGAACTCGATGGCTTAGTGGACGAACTGTCCAGCGCTTTTAACGAAGCGGTACTGGGCTCTTGTCCTCTTAGTAGGCCTAAGGGTAACTCTCGGCCACCTTGGTGGGCCAAGGAAATTCAACAGACACGTCAACGATATAAAAGACTCTTTAAAACAGCAAGGAAAGCAAGAGCCGCTGTATACTGGGACTCCTATAAGGAAGTCCTCTAAATTTCCAAATATCAATTAAAAAGTGCAAAGAACAGATCTCGGAAACAATACTGTGGAAAAATTCAGGAGCATTCAGGGATGTCCAGGCTGCGTAAAGTACTATCCACTAGCCCTTCCATCCCAAGCTTTCTTCAAAGGCCGGATGGAGCATGCACCACAAATAATGCGGAATCGCTGGAACTACTATTGGAGACTCACTTTCCTGGTTGTTCCGAATCTGCAACTACTATATCAGCAGGTAATAGGGCAAGTAGCCTCGTAGCAGCAGAAGAAAGATTCTGTGGGCAATAAGCAGCTTTAAACCAGATAAGTTGCCAGGACGTGATAGTATTATCTCTGCGAATATTCAAAAAACTACGGATCTAACCATTTCCTGGTTAGAGGCAGCCTAGAACTATGTCACATTCCTAGTAAATGGACGGAAGTGAAGGTTGTTTTCATACCTAAGGCGGGAAATCGCTCACACTGCAGTCCCAAAGACCTTAGACCGATTAGCTTGTCTTCTTTCCTTTTCAAAATACTGGAAGGACAAATTGAAGCTCATATTAGAAGCACGATTGTGCCTGAAAAGCTGTCTAAATCTCAACAGGCATATTGCAAGGGGAGATCTATAGAAACTGCTCTTCATTCTCTTACATATTTTATTGAAAAATCTTTCGCATATGGAGACTACGCGATGGTAACCTTTGTGGACATTGGGGAAGCTTTAACAACGTGCTTACAGGGGCTATAAGTCGGGCACTTTCGAATCTAGCAGTGGATGAATCTCTCAAGGACTGGATAGATCAAATGCTAAGAGGCAGGATCCTAATTGCCAGTCTGGGGAAATTCTCCGCCAGAAGATTTGCAACCAGAGGCACGCCGCAGGGTGACGTACTGTCCCTTCTGCTTTGGAACTTGGTCATAAATGATCTGTTGCTGAGACTGGAGGATAGTGGCTTCAAGGTGGTTGCCTATGCGGATGACGTCGCTATTGGTGTCCGTGGAAAATATCCCGGCACACTTAGTGAGCTTATGCAAAATGCTTTGGGCATTCTTTCATTATGGGACAATGGTTGTGGGTTGAATGTGAACCCTCACAAATCCGAATTGGTTCTCTTCTCCACGAAATATAAACTTCCTCCCATTCTTTTATATGGAGTAACAGTCTGGTGGCCTGCTCTGGACAAAACTATTTACCTAAAGTTGTTGACAAAAGTTCAGAGAACAATCTCTCTGTGGATTAGTGGTACACTGAGGAGCACATCCACTCAGGCAGTGACTCTGCTATTTTTGACTCATCTAGATATCTTGGGAAAACAGTGGGCAGCTTGAACTGCTATACGACTGAAATCCATGTTAATGTGGACCTGCGACAATACAGGGCACTCATCTACACTTTGTAACAAAGGGCTTCCCAAGACCACCGATTATACTGTCCCGTCATTATCTTTTGATAGAAAGTTCCGGACTATTACCCCATCCAGAGAGGACTATTACCCCATCCACTATATGATGGATGCAGTTTTGGAACCAGGAGTTTTGAACTTCTTCACTGATGGTTCAAAACAGGATGGAAGAGTCGAGGCTGGGGTGTTCTGCGAGGAACTTATGTTAAACCTCTCCTTCTGTCTCCCTGACTACTGTAGCATTTTTCAAGCTGAAATAACTACGATAAAGGAAGTCGAGGACTGGTTGAGGTATAATGTAATATCTACTTGTGATATTCGCATATATACGGACAGTCAGGCTGCCATTAAAGCGCTTCAATCACATCTTCTCACGTCGAAAGTAGTCCGGAACTGTAAAGTGTAAAGAAAGCTACTGTAGCGCTATACTCTTGCAAAAATGCCATTGGGAAAGGGTGCGGGCTGGAGTTCCACATGGTTCTTTGGCAAAGTAGTCCGGAACTGTCTCTCATCTCTTAACGAGATGTCAGATCAGTTCAACATTCACATTATATTGGTGCCAGGACATTTTATTAATACAGGGAATATAAAAGCCGATGAACTGGCTCGACGTGGTACAACGGACCACATCTCAAACAGCAAAAAATATATTGAAATGCCTCTTGCGGTATGCAAACTGCTGCTTCAGGGGGAAGCTAGTAAGTTGACGAATGACAAATGGTCAAATAGTACCTCATGCGTAATAACTCGGCAGGTCTGGCCAAAGTTCGACTTGGCGAGATCCAAATAGCTGATCTCACTTCAGCGGAGTGTGGTTGTTGGTTTGATTACGGGGCACTGTCTCATAGGCAGACATGCGAGTAGACTTGGTTTCTTCTCACATGACTACTGTCGTAGTTGCGTGGACGAAGAGAAGGAGGAGACAGTACTTCATCTTCTTTGCACCTGTCCTCGTCTGGTACGAAACAGACTAAATTTTCTAGGGGCACCCTTTTTCAACGACCTGACGGAACTCAGCAGGATGGACGTCAGGAGTATCCAGCACTTCATAGCAAGCTCAAAGTGGTTTCAATGAGTTGGAGGAAAGTTTTTAAATTGTGGTACGGCTACGGACTTTTTGCGTCTATTCCTGGTCCTAGTAGACCGCCACTCAAACGATAACCCCCATCAACTTGAGGAACCCTAATTATATTCGGCTTCAAAGATTCTACACAATGAACTTTCAGTACTCATTTTTAATTTTGGCTCCCAAAATGTTCAATAGACTTATATTTTCAATCCGGTCTAAAAACATTTTTATTCGAATGTGATAGTGTATGTAATTGCAAGTTTACATTTTTATTTATTTATTGTATTGTATAACTTATTGTATAAAAATGAAAACTTTTAATCTTATATTTAATGTAACTTTTTTAAAATTATAATGTATAGCAGCAATCAACGATTCTAAATAAATAAAAAAAATTATATTTTAATATTTAATTCAATACGTATTTAAGAGTCAGATTTGAAATTATTGACTACGCGAAGAACGAAATTTCCGAACCAATTATAACACACATCTTCGAGTGATGCAATCTTGTAGAGAAAACACACTAAGTATGTTACATGATTTGACTTAACTACTGAATTATCATGATATGAAAACTAAATAATTTGGTATTGGGAAGCGCAATCCCGGGATCCGGGATATTTGTCAAATCCTTTGATCCCGGTATTCTTGGCAATCCCGAAATCCTGGAATCCTGTTGAAATTTGGGGATCCCGGTCTTTTTGTCAAATCACCAGGATCCCGATCTTTTGTTAATCCCAAAATCCTCAAATCCCTGTTTTTTGCCAATACCGAAATCCGGGATTCAGGGATTGCCTTATATGTACATATATAATATCGGGATTGCATTCCCCATTTGGTATTAAAAAATTCAATTAAATTTGTTTTAATTTTTTTAATATGTATTGTTTTTAATGAATTGTACATTTTTTTTAATACTTGGAATTGATGTATATGATTTTAAATTTTATGATATTTTATTACAAACAACCTTTAGATTTTACGGCAAAATGTATATTTATTTAGTTCAAAAAATTAAAAATAATCGGTAAAACCAATTTAATACAAACATTTGGTATAAATCAAACACATCAAATGTTTTATATTGTTTAGAAAAAAAATACATGTATTTTACCCATTCCACCTTGTATACAATACCTATGGTCTTGTTGTGGTCTGAATTTGTACTGAATGTTAAAAAGGCTTCCAGGCCAACATTATTTGGTGCTGTTCATTTATTAAAAACCGTTTCCTGAAAGCAAAAAATTGGAAATAATAAGACGGCGATTTGTTGATTCATGAGCGGAGAATTAAGAGCAGTGCACTCCCGCTTCCCAAATTAGTTATTATGTGGTGTAAGTATGTATATTTAATTAGTCGGTAGTATACACGACTGTTTATTTTGCTCTTTCTTATTTCTTTCTAAGAGGATATAAGGAAAACCCCAAGAAGCAAAGAATATAGCCCCAACATTGCTAAATTTCTGTATTACCAGATAAACTCGGGGAAGGACCAACATAATTTACTTTCAGAGATCTACAATAATTTAAAGAAATATTCATTCACGGAACTGTGGTTTAGATAGTAATTTAGTATAGCGTTTAGAAAGTAATTTAGATTAGCTTTATTGTTGTTTGCTTCGTTTTACAGCACAAACGCCAATACGGGAAGCTAAATAAATTACAGTACTAAGTACGAATGAATACAAAAAAAATTTAACAAGCAGCAACAAATGAATAATGGATATAATTCTCATACAAAAGTATTTGAGTAATAACACCACCAAATAACGAAGTCACACATTAACCACATTCAAACACTTAAATGAGTCAGTACAAAATTTTGCATAAATCACGCGCTTAAATTTAAAACTTGTAGTGAATGTGCCATTTGATTAATCGCCCTCTTGAGACATCAAAAATGCATTTTGCGGTAAATATTCGACAGGATTTTTGCATAATCATACAAAAATACAACAGATTAAAACTAAACAAAAAAAAAATCTTTTAAAAACGCTATCATAAATTCTTTCATATACATATGTACATATAACCTATAAAAAACAGACTACAAATACAAAAGAAATCGTTTCGTGCTTACCGATGAAACGTTTACCATTTAAAATTAATTAACTCACATCATTCAAGTCGAATACATAATGTTTATAAAGTTAAAATATCTTGACATCAGATAGTATGAAAATTGTGCGAAAAATTGGTTAACAACGACAAAATGTAAGCAGAAAATTGCAATGTCAATATAAGTATCTCAAGTTCACACGTTAATTAGTGTACTGTATACAATTATGTTTTATGAATGGAATTATAAGTTTGGTTATGTCATTTTATGAGCATACATATATAATTTTTCATTCTTCATAATTATGTTTATATGTATGTTATTCGTTTCGTTTTGTGTAATGGTAACATTTTACATTACATTGTTATTTGTACAATATTTTTTGCTTTTTTACGTTAAGCTCGGATTGTAGACCATTTATATTCTTTGATTTTTTATGTTGTTTCAGAAATACAAAAATTACCGTTGGTACGAATTTGCATGAGTAACACGATTCGATAGGTCTGGCAAAATACATAAGTTGTGGGTCAATAAATCGTCTTCCATCTGCTAGATGAATTCTGAAATGATTATTGAAGTATTCCCATTGATTGAACATCATTTGTCAGCTTCCGTCGTTTTTATGATAAATTCATCGAACTTGTGAGAATGCGTTGGTCGGCCAATAAATGTTGAGGTATGCTCCGTTTCAGTTTTTTGGATATTATTATGTTCATTCCAACGGTTTGCTAATTGTTGAAGCAATTTATTTGGTTTTCGAATCATTTTTTTTTTAAATATTGCATATAATTTTCAAATTTATATGCAGAAAACGAATGAAACGATTCATATTGCATAATACATTGATTTACGTGCAAGAGTACATGCACGTTGTAACTAACCTTATGTTTACCATATATGTTGGGGAAAATCCTCACAAAGGCGGTTAACATTTGATGAGCAAGGGTTACATTATTTGTAGCATTTTTCTGACTCAGTAAACGGTAGGCACAGTGTAATAAATGTAATATAGTAAATGTAATATAGCCCCCTATTTGGGAATATTTCAAACCACCGTGGAAGCTTGTATGACCTACCGCACCTATAATGAATGATTTCGCGGGTATATCGCAAATGAATGCTCTTATAATGAATTTGTTTTATAACTGCAAAGGTGTAACGAAAACTCCATTAGTCAGTAAATGCTGTGATTTATTTAAAAAATCCTTCAGGAAATCATTCGCACAATTTGGTTTACTCTTTCCTGAATAAATACATATGGAGGGTGTTGTAGCCGTTGTAATTTGTAATTGTAAGTTCAATTGTAAATAAAATACTTTGTAGATTGATTTATTATAACGTGTTTATTCACTTATGATTTTATTAGAAGTGTCATTATTTCAGTAGTTTTACATAATAAAAGTAATAGAATAAGAAAGTACTAGAGGAAGTAATCGTAGTTCAGTGGATATAACAACTCTCCCCTCAGTAATTAATCATTCATGTATCTAGTAATTGTATACAGTTTATAAATTTAATCTATTAGGCTTTCTAATAGTTCTCTTAGATCTATGTATAGAATTATTATCATAATTTACATTTGTAATATTAGATCAAGGAACAGTATTATTTTCATTATTTACGTTTACAATGTTTTCTGACTCTAATACAATATTTTCATTTATATTAATTGGTATTTCATTATTTTCATTTGTAATAGTCTTATTTAAATCGGTAACATTTGTATGATTTACATTAGGAACATAATTTGTATTATTAGAATTTAAATTATTTTGATTGTTATCGGTATTGGACGTGGAAGTATCATCATAAATATCATTATTCACATTATCACTGATCTCTCCGCGCACATCGGAACCAACAACTCTTAACTGATCGATATGACGTTGCCATTTTCTATCATCATCTAATTGTATTTCATAATTTAATAATCCAATTCTTTTTGTAATTGTACCAAATCTCCATTTTATATCTCTATTCAAATATTCACGACAAGCTACTCTATCGCCAATAACTAAATTTCTTGTAGAATTTTCTATAAATTTATTTTTTTCATTTGTAGTTGTAGGTATCATTAAATCTATTCGCGATCTAATCTGTCTTTGAAAAACTAATTGTGATGGTGATTTTCCTGTCGTTGGATGTGGAGTTTTCCTATACGTTAATAGTATATTGCATAATTCTGCATTCAATTGTTCTTTATTGCATTTCAATGATCGTAATTTATTTTTAATAGTTTGTACATATCTTTCGGCTTGTCCATTTGTACTTGGATGATATGGTGCACCCATTTTATGTTGTATACCATTGTGTTTCAAAAAAATTTTGAATTCGCGTGATGTAAATTGTACGCCATGGTCACTGACTAATATTTCTGGAATTCCAAATGTACTAAAAATTTCTCTACATTTGTTTATTGTTGTATTTGTTGTAATATCATTTAGTATTTTTACCTCTGGCCATTTTGAGTATGCATCTATATATATCAAATAATATTTACCTTTAAATGGCCCAGCAAAATCAACATGTACTCGTTGGAATGGTTTCGTTGCTTTTTCCCATAAATGTAATGGTACTTTTGTTGAATTCGATTTGTACATTTGGCAATTTGAACAATTTTTTACTATATGTTCTATTTCATTATTCATTCCTTCCCACCAACAGTACATTCGAGCCAATTCTTTCATTCTTGTTGAACCAAAATGTGTTGAATGTAATTCTTGTAAAATTTGTTGTCTCAAATTAGATGGTATATACACTCTTGTACCTCTCATCAAACAATTTCCTTGTAACGAAAACTCAATCTGTTCAATTCTAAATCTATGTTTTGAGTGTACATTTTCACCTTTAATTAATCCTTGTATCAAAATTTTAACATTTTCATCTCTTGCCGTTGCTTTGGCTAATTCTTGTACAGTAATTGGTAATGTTTCAATTTGATTAATTTCCATAGCATCCGATTCATCTAATGAATTTTTACATGTTTTTGTTGGTAAACGTGACATTGCATCCGCATTAGCATTTGATTTTGTACCCTTGTATATGATGTCATAATTGAAACCTGCAAGAAATATTGCATAATATTGCATTCGTAATGTGGCCATAATTGGTAAACCTTTTTTTGGTGATAAAATTTGTAAAACTGGTTTATTGTCGCAAATGAGTGTAAATTTTCTACCAAAAATGTATTGATAAAACTTCTTTATACCAAAAATTATTGCATATGCTTCCTTATCAATTTGGCTATATCGTTTCTGCGTTTCTGATAATGTTTGTGAAGCATAATATATTGGTCTTTCCGAACCATCGGGGTATTTGTGACTTAATACTGCTCCTACTCCATATGGTGAAGCATCTGTAGCTAATAGTAATGGTAAGTTTGAATCATAATGTGCCAATATTGTAGGTGATTGTATTAATTCTTTAATTTTTTTGAATGCGTTTTCACAATTTTTATCCCAAATAAAATTCGTATTATTTTTTAAAAGATTATTAATTGGATAAATTATAGTACTTAGATCTTTTAAAAATCTACCATAGTAATTAATTAAACCTACCATTGCACGGACTTGGTCTTTATTTTTCGGAACTGCCATATTTTGTATTGCATCAATTTTGGTTTGCATTTTTTTTACACCATTTTTGTTAATTATATAGCCACAGTATTGTATATTTTCTTGCATAAATTCACATTTATCTATGTTTACTTTCATATTGTATTTGTCCAATCTGTTTAGAACTTCTTCTAATCTTTGTAAATGTACTTCATCATTTTCGCCAGTAATTTTAATATCGTCTAAGAATACCGTAACACCTGGTATGCCTTGAAGTATTGTTTCAATTTTTCGTTGCCAAATTGCAGGAGCTGAGGCGACACCATACATTAACCTTGCAGGTTGGTATAAACCTTTATGAGTACTTAGAGTTAGAATCTCTCTATCTTCTGGTACTATTTCCAATTGTAAGTATGCTTTTGTTAAATCTAATTTTGTAAATGTATTACCACCTGCCATATTTGAAAATAATTTGTCTAAGGTTGGTAATGGATGTTCATCAATAATTAAATTTGGGTTAACAGTTACCTTGTAATCGCCACATAATCTAATTTTATTAATTTTAGCGACTGGTACCACTGGTGTAGCCCAATTACTTTGATTTACTTTTATTAGTACACCTTCATTTTCCAATTTTTCTAATTCATCTTCAACAGCTTGTTTTATTGCAAATGGTACAGTTCTAGCTTTCATGAAGACTGGTATTGTATTTTCTTTTAAACGTAATTTTGCTTGCATATTTGCTATTTTACCAATTGTATTTGTTTTAAAAACATTTTCGTATTTAATTTTCAATTTTTGTAATTTTTGTTTTGTAGTTGTTGTATTATTTTCAATATGATTAACATTTGAAAAATTTTCATTTAATATTTCATTCCAATTCAATTTTAAATTACGTAACCATTCTCGACCCAATAAAGGATGACTATCCGTGTCTACTACGTATAATTTTAATTTAGAAATAATAAGTGTATTGCTTTGGTGAATTTATAAAAAATACAACAACAATTGCCTTAAATAAATCCAAAAAAGATTCAGCTAAATCCAATAATTTTTTGAATTTACTTAAATCAAATCCGATTTATAGTTTCAATACCTACCACTAGAATTTGCTTCATATGAAACATACCAAATAAAAATTAAATTCAAAAATAAATCTTTGCGGGTTGCTTTCTGAAATTTTAAATCCAAATCTAAATCTAATCCTTTTTTACCAAAGCAATACACTTAATATTATTGTATGATAACATATTTATTTTTTTATTGCAAAAACTTAATAAACTTGTATCAGAATCATTTAAATTTATGTTATTGAAATATTGTAATTTAGTATTTAAAGAAATTATAGATACAGGTGATCCACTATCAATTTCAAATTTTATATAATTTTCATTTATTTTTAAATTTAACCAAATTTTATTTATATCGTTATCATCAACAATATTACAAACTTCTCTAATATCAATAAAATTTGTTTCTGCATTTGTATGATTAATATTAATTTTTGATTTAGCTTTACAACAAACTTTTCCTAAATGACCTTTAATATTACAATAATTGCATTTTGTATTAATGTATTTACATTTATTTGCTAAATGTGTATTATTACCACAACGGTAACATTGTGTTTTTTTAGAAACAAATTTTTTATCGTTAATATTATTATTATTATGAAATGTAAGGTTACCTGAATTTTTTGTATGCTTTTTGTACTTTTTATCTTCGACCACATGTAATACTTTCTGTTGATCCAAGCCTTTTGTATGTGTATTTCTGCACCACCTTTAGCTGATAATTCCATTGCTGTTGCTGTTTCGATAGCTTTCTGTAGAGTTAATTCTTTGTATTCCAGTAGTCTATTTTGAATTTTGGATGATCGTAAGCCAAACACTAACTGGTTTCGTAAAGCTGTATCCAGGTAATTACCAAACTTGCATGTAATTGCCAATTTACGTAATGCATTAACAAATTCACTAACTGTTTCTCCATCATGTTGTTTACGTAGATGATATCGAAAATTTTCCACAATTTCTAGTGGTTCTGGTTCGTAATAATCACCCAATATTTGAACTATTTCGTCGTGTGTTTTTGTATTGGGTTTTAGCGGTGCCAATTTATCGGAAATTATGTCGTAAGTTTCATTACCCATGTAATGTAGCAATAAATTTTTCTTTTCATCAATGTCGGTGATTTTGAAAATTCCAAATGCTGTTTCCAATCTTTCTACCCATTTTTTGTCATAGTACTGAATTTTTAAAACGTTTAATAATGACTCTGTCGTCATGTTGAAATTGTTTTGAGGTTATGTAATTTTTTATACACGTGTAATAATTTTTTTTTAAATTCACTTAAATCCTCTTACGTTCTCTTACGTCCTCGTCGCCAATTGTTGTAGCCGTTGTAATTTGTAATTGTAAGTTCAATTGTAAATAAAATACTTTGTAGATTGATTTATTATAACGTGTTTATTCACTTATGATTTTATTAGAAGTGGCATTATTTCAGTAGTTTTACATATAATAAAAGTAATAGAATAAGAAAGTACTAGAGGAAGTAATCGTAGTTCAGTGGATATAACAGAGGGTATTGAAGTTGAGTTAAGAAATTTCGGCTAATAATTTTCTTCTTGGTAATCCAGCAATTAAAAATTCACCATATCAAATAATTACAAACATGAATTTAATAAATTAACAATTATTTAATTATTTATTTAACACGACAACTTAATTTGTTTTACATTAAATTTAATTTTATTGCAAGAGAATTTTTGCATGTTTATTCAATGGTGGTTACAATTGCAGTGTTCCATTGGCCTGAGTAAACTACTCACAAGTACTTGTATCTACTCGCAACTACTCATGCTCAAACGATGGTGTAGTTGAGAAGTAGTTACGCACAAAATTTACGGCAGAGTGATTTTAGTTTAAAAAATTCTAATAGATGACTCTATACCCATTTAGTTTGCGTGGAATGTCATTTTTTTAACCCTAATCTAACCAAGGTGTGCCTTTTGGCTCATTTGATAAATGCATCGATTTTCAAAATATTGTTAATTTAGTTATAAACTTGTATGTATTTTATTTTGAAACATTTGCATACAACGTACTTGGCATTCTTTGCAAAAATTTATTAAGTTATTTGATTAAAATTTGAATTTACTGACAACAAAACTATGCTGGTTGGATTAGGGTTAAAAAAAAAATTTTGTTTATGTTTGTGATACGTTACGGCAATTTTTAAATAACAAAAATATTTTAATTATTTTGTTGTTTAATGCTTTATTACTTATAATTATTAATTATTATTAATGGAACAACGTGTTTTTTATCAAAATCTACCAGTTTTATTTAAATTGAGGTTATGTTTTACTACTATCACGAAAATTCGCGTTCCATTGGACATCTACTCACAAGTACTTGCAAGTAGCAAATTGTTTCCAATGGAACACTACAAATGATAATAATAAAATAAAAAATACGCACAGCAAAATGAACGTCCAGTTTCGAAATTATGCACTGACATGCCATCTGTGCTAATAAAAGGAAAATACAAATTCGAATGCAACTTTCGAAACTGCACTACCACTCACATGAATTCAGCTACAACTTTGACATTTGACAGATAACATCGTGAAGCTGTATATACAAAAATATTTAAAGCTAAGTATTTATAATTTACAATATATTACTTAAATAATTAATGAGATTTCATTTAATTTCAGATTATTCGACTTAATTAATACCATGCAGTATGGATAATAATGATGAGGTAAGTGCGTAATAACGAATTACACTATCTGTATGTGATTATATAATATAAATTTATTTCGTTTCAGCGAATGTTGACTGATGACGCGATGAACTGTTGTTACATCGTGATTATGCCCCTTTTTGTATTTCAGGTGTTTACGATGGCGTAAACAGAGGGAATGGTGGAATATTTTTATGGTTCACAAAAGATCCAAGGACAGGCCACAAATGTAATGATTTGATAAGTGGAAAACCAGCAATTCCTATGTCTACCTAAACTTCATTAATTTCTTCTATGAATTTGTAATTTATTTTATTAAAGTATTTTTGAATGCCAAAATGATAATAATCACCTGGTGCAACGGAGCGAGGTATTATTTTTTGTTGCGTAGTTTTAAAGAGTGTTGTAGATGTTTTGGGGACTGTGCTTATTTAAAATATTTAGCAAAAAATTTAGTTTTTTGCGACCTAAACTACAATGAATTGCCCATTCAGCTAAATCATTTGTTACAAAATTAGGATAATTTTATATCTGATTGTCTTCAGTTCAAATAATGTGCGCTGTTCTATTGATGGCGTGTTGTTAGGCTACTGTCTGTATTGGAGTGTGTTTATTTTTTTTGACGAAAATAAAAATTATACTTCATGTGCGTTTTCCTTTTCTTGTATGTATTTTTGAATTGATATGCATCGAATTTGACAGTGGCGTATGTTTCCTCTCATCGCATATGGTTGTCTCTTTTCGTTTTCCTCATGCGCGATTGGAGTTTATCTTTTCTGTGAATCTGTGATGTGATGCGCTCGGTTGTGTATTCGGATGAACAGCGACGTTGACGAGTGATGTATTTTTTTTGGGGGAGTCAAGTTTTAACAGCCCTATTCCCTTAGTCGCATCACTTCAAGTGAAGTGACAACTGACGCGTCACCTAATGTTGAAATTGGTATTCTCTTAGTCGATCGAAGTGACGTGACACGATAAATGCCATAAACTATAGTTATCTGGCAGCACCAAAAATTTCCTTGCTTTTGACATAACATTTGACATATAAATATATTAGAAAAATTGTCAAATTATTTTTGAATGAAAATTTTTTATATTCTAGTGGAAAACAATTCTATTAATTAATAATAATGAGTAGTGTAGAATTTTTTTATAGTGACTGATGACGATGATCTTGTTTGTGATATGCGGGTGAAACGCAATAGGCTTAGAGATTTATCTAATCCATTGGAAATACCGAATAACTTGTAAGTCATTGCATGTAATCAAAAAGAGGTTCTCCAAAAATATATCCTTTATTTTTAGATTCATAAAAAATTTTCGATTAAATAAAGAAGCATTCAAGTACTTGCTATCAAAAATTGATGCCTCGTTAAAACTGACAACGAGATCAGGATCCGTGTTACCAATCATTAAACTAGCAGCCACACTGCGATTTTATGCAGAAGGGGGCTACCAGACCGGGGCTGGGAATGAATTTTTATGTGGGTTAGCCCAATCCACCTTTTCAAAAATTCTTACCCATGTCACTGAATTACTTGAAAATGAAATTTGCCCACAGTATATATGTTTTCCTTCAAGTGATGCAGATAAAGAAAGTATAAAACTAGGGTTTTATGAAAAATATAACTTTCCCGGTGTCATTGGCTGCGTCGATGGCACGCATATCAAAATTATATCTCCGTCTAAGCTTGATAGACATTTGTATATGAACAGAAAAGGATTTTATAGTCTTAACGTTATGGTTGTAAGTAACATGGTTCATATTAGTTTTATTAGTATTTACAAATTATTAATACATATATTTCTTAGGTTTGTGATGACCGTATGCGAATTACCTTTGTAGATAGCAATCATCCAGGATCATGCCATGACTCCTTTATTTTGAACGCGAGTAACCTAGATACGGAACTCAACACAAGATATGAAAATGGTGAAAGAAATACGTGGTTATTAGGTAATTTTCGAATATTATCAGATGATTCGTTTTTTTAAGATTTTTTATTTTAGGTGATGCAGGTTACGCCCTTAAGCCATATGTAGTTACGCCGTTTAGAATAACTGAACAAAATTCTAGAGAAAGCCGATTCAATACAAAACATTCAAGTGCGCGAAATATTATTGAACGAACCATTGGAGTCTTAAAAAATCGGTTTCGTTGCTTGTTAGGGGCTAGGCAGCTTCATTATACACCGGAAAAGTCAGCGAAAATTGTCAACGTGTGTTGTGCATTGCACAATTTGTGTATTTTTCACAATATAGATTTTGACATCCCCATAAATACAGATGTTGACAACATACAACTTCCCGAGATAGCAGAAGGAGAACACACAAATGCAGGGCAAACAACACGACTTCACATAATGAATTCCATATGTTAATCAAATATGTATTTGGTCAAAATTAATTCAAGTTTATTGAAATAATATAAACTAATATAAACTAAATAAACTACATATATGTATATATAAAAAAAATGTATCACTTATTTCAAAAATACTTATAATAAATAGAAAATCACAAAAATTCATAAATAATAAATGTATCACTTATTTCAAAGCTTTAATAATATACGTATTGTAGTAAAGTTTATAATTATTTTTGTTGGCTTTCTTGGAACGCAAGTTTTCGTTTTTTATATTCGCGATTTTTAAGCTTGAATTTCATATTTTCCATCCGATCTTTCTTTTTATCTAATTGAAAATTTTTCCACAACTGGATTTTTTTTTTCTTTGATTTCGAAGGTTTTTCGGGCATATCGAGCACATTCTTTTGTGTATTTAGCGGTTTCTTCTAAATATACCGTTTGTTTTTCAAGAAGAGTTTTCCTTTCATGTTGAAAGTTATATGATTCTGAGCGTTTGTGGTGTTTCCTGGTTGATGGAGCCGGTATATTTATTATTTCTAGTTGATCAGCATTAATGTGATGTTCCTCTTCTCCCTCAAATATTACTATCTCTTCATCTCTAACGGCGTTACTTTCGAATTCCATACTCGCATTCTCTGGTTCAACCTCTAATCCAAAGTTTCGATTAGAACTGGAGGTTTTCTGTAGGCTTAAAAGGCTTATTACGCTTTCCTCCTGGGCCGAAAATACATATAAATTTTTAGGTCCTCCTCCAGTTCCTGTGATCTCTTTTTTGTTGTGAGATAATTTTTTTTTTATTTTATTTTTTAAATCACTCCACACCTGAAATAAAAGTATATTAATTGATATTCGCATAATTAGATACCTTTTATTATCCTGCTCCTTCTTCAATTGGAGCACTAATATACATGTTGAAAAAATGGAATTTATCCATTTTTTATATGTTTCTGCGGCTTTTATCACTTATATTATATGTGTAAGAAAAAACAAAAAATTTTTTCGTTTCACTTATTTTCTTTTTTATTGCACAAACACTTTTTTTAAAAAATTGCAAAAAATAATTAAAATTATACAAAAAATTTTTATATAAAAATAAAAATAAAAAACATATTAAAAAAATCGATTGCGAATACTATTTGGGAGTTAAGTTTTTTGAATAGAAAAGTGCGCAGACTATTCAATTTAGTATTTGTGATTTTTATAGAATAATTTTTTTGAGTGAAGATGGAAAAGATAAACGGTATTTTTAA
This sequence comes from Tipula helvola, assembly GCA_963556165.1. Classification (NCBI taxonomy): domain Eukaryota; kingdom Metazoa; phylum Arthropoda; class Insecta; order Diptera; family Tipulidae; genus Tipula; species Tipula helvola. The sequence goes on from OY744481.1 coordinate 234,035,560, forward strand.
GAAAATAAAACCAAAATTGGTTAAGTCATTTTTTTTTCCTATCTCGAAGGAATAATAAAATAAAGAAAAAATAAAAGCTGTGGTGAAAATACAGAAAGGTATTAGAATTCTTAGTGTAGTATTAAAGTATATCTGTGGACAGTGAAGGTATAAAAACGTTAAGCTAGGAAACAGAAAAAACCAGAAAAGAAACGCCATATTTCCACGTGTAAAACAAATAAAGCACATTTTTTCTTGTTGTAACGCACTTTGTTCTAGAAGTTTTTTTTTGTTTTTTCTTGTTGGGGAAAGTGAGTTTAGTTGGTGGAAATTTCCAGACAGTGCGGGTAACGGAAAAAAACGAGAAATACAGTTGTTACCCCGAAATAAAGTAGTTTTTTTTAGAATTAATAATTATCAGATGTAATGAACAATTTTTTTTTGTTTTTTTTGTGTGTTGAAAGACGAACAAAGTTTTGATAACATAAAATTCAATGGGTTGGTAATTGTTTCTTTTGTTGTTTTCTTTGTGGATTCAAGTTGATTTGGAATCATTGGACAGTGAAGTGTGTGAATATTGTAGTTGATCACTTAAGTTGGGCCACGGGGGTGATAAGGCCGATCTCTTGATAGAGGGTGACCTTGGAACGTGGTTGAACCGTTTTTGGAGTAGTATTATTACAGATTTTTATTTTTTTTCTCTCGGAGTGAAGTTTCAGGTTGAAGTAAAAATCACTTACATTTTTTTTATTGTTTCTGCGGCCTATTGCTGATTTATTTATATCATATGGGATTGACTGGAAAATAAATTGTTTCTGCGGCCTATTGCTGATTATTTGTTATAAGAGAATTGAAGATACATTGTTTCTATTGCTGGTTTATTAATAAGGAATTTCCGTGTGAATTAAAACGGATAAATATTTTCTGCAGCCTATTGCTGAGTTGTTGATTGATTGAATTGTACAGAAAATAAAACTGATAAATATTTTTCTGCGGCCTATTGCTGATTTATTGTGGAATTCAGCGGATGACAGATATGAAATGATATCGGATTGAGCCAGGGCAGCAGGGAGCTGAGGAAGACGTCAACAGTTAGTCAAGTACGTATTTTTTTTTATTCTTTAATTCTTGTAAGCTACATTGTAAAATTATTTTTTTTTATTCTTTCTCTACGGGAGGGGACTCATATGTATATGCGCCTGATTTTAATAAAGTTACAACCGTTCGGTTGTTGTCATATTTTGTTTTACAAAAGTAGTATATGATTTTCAAGTGAACTTTCCTTGTTTTTTTTGTTGTAGCTTCCTTTTATTAAAGTTAGTTGGGGAGGGGAGTGGGAACATACATATTTAGTTTTCCTCTCTCTCTCTCTCTCTTCGAGTAAATTGGAGGATTTTCTTTGTTTAGCTTTTTTATTGTTTCCTTTATTATAAGATTTGTTTTTTCACCTGGCGTCGAGGTATATCCGAACACATAACAATTTACGCCGAAGAGGTTTGGCTTCGTGATAAGCATATATGTAATTGAATCGCTAACTGCAGAAACGAGACTTCTTCCATTTTTTCCAAAATTCATTTTTTCTTAATTATATCTTGAATATTAAAATAGAATATTACCTAAAACATTAAATAATTGTATTATAGTTGCCAAATTAACTGCTTGGCACAACTACAACAGCAAGAAAAAGAAAACAGTTTGCAATATTTTAGCTCATTGAAATCCAAAGATGAACAAGATTTATTTCTACAAGGCCTTTTAGTGTACTCAGAATCACGAAGACGCAAAGAAATTAATAATAAACGGCCAAAATTGATATCAACAAAGTATTACATCCTGAGTGGAACACGCAGAATATTGGTATGCAAAACTGGCTTCTTACTTGTTTATGGCATTTCGAAAAAATGGCTGAGCAGCTTTTAACTTTGCTTAAGCAAAATTAGGTTCCACATGACATGCGAGGGAAATCCATAAGTGGAAATGCTACACCTGGTTTAATTGTGAACGCAGTAGCGACGCACATAGTCATTCCCTACAAAACAGGCGCATTATGCAACTACAGATTATAAATATTTAGATTCCACGCTATCTACTAAGCTAATGGACGACTTATTTAAAATGAAACATCCGGATTATAACATAAGTTAAAAGTTCTACTGGTCTTACTTTAAGGAATATTATAATTTAAGATTCGGTAGATTGCAGACAGACACTTGTGTCACTTGCGAACAACTTCGTGTAAAATCAAAAATAACCAGTTATGTGACAATGTTAAAAGGGCAGCTACGGCGGAGCTCATGGTCCACAAGACACGAAGCAAAAAATTGTATAACGCAATAAAAGAACCCATCCCAGACGATACCATCGGTCTTGTTATTGATTTTATGGCTAACGTTTCGTTACCAAAGATTCCAGTACAGGATTTGTATTATTATCGTCAGCTCACTATTAATACTTTTGGTATACATGACTTAAAAACAGGGCGAATGGTTTGTTACGTATATCATGAAGGAGACGGAGGAAAAGGCAGCAATGAAGTATGCACATTTATAAAAATATACATTAGTGCAACAATAACAAAAGATATATAGTTTTTTGTACTTCCTAAAAAATTTCAAATACAGACATAGTCCTCTCTCTAGGTAACCTAGTCTGCTCATCTGCTTCTCCTCTCCTAACTCGTTTAATAAATTGTTTTGTGGACAACAAAAAGACCGATTTTCGGGATTCCATCTGATTTCCTAAAGTAAAGCGCAAAACCCATCGTAAAACGAAAAGAAAAACTAAATTCAATTTTTCTATTCGTTTTTCAATTATTATGTTACTGAAAGTTAATATTAAAAAATAAATAGATACCTAATAAAAATATAAGCTGTAAAAAATATTATTAGAAAACAAATAAATAAATAATATATATAAACCAGGTACCGTTTCTTTTACTGCTTGTCGCTCAAAGTTTTAACAATTTAGCTTTTCAGTGATTATTAAAAAACACTCGTGAAAGGAAAACATGTAATGCCAGTCGTACAATGGACAATAAACCCAGAAAATACTTTTGCAGAATACGATAGTGACGCTACTTATTGTTCTGAATTGGAGAACGGTAAGGATAAATATATGTAATAGCAAAATGCAATCAACATTTACTTATAAGAGAGAAGTCTAATTTACAGATAATATTATGGAAGAATATTTCTGATACTGATTTTGACAACGAGTTAGATGTGATGTTTGTCAAAAATATAAAAGAAGAAATTATTGTAAGCGACAGTGAATATGACGTAGAACGAATGTTTGATTAGATGTAAACATGAATGAAAACAATAAATTTAAATTATGAATATAGCATTGATTTGAATCTTTTTTTTTTTTTTGATTATTTATTTATTTATTAATACATAAATTTTGGCACACCCTATATTGAGCAGGAGCTCATTCGTCATAGGGTATACATAATTGACCAAAATAAAATAACGTACAAAATGAAGTGTTAATTAGCGCTGCCGGTACACTTCTGAACCTTAGTTATCGGTTTCCCTTAAATGGCAAAAGATCCTAATTCCAAGTCTTAAACAAATTGTACGGTTTGTTGGGTCTAAATCAACACAGCCACTATAATTCGGCCTTGAGTTGTCCTTCAACTCAGATAATACCGTTGAGTACAACGTTTCGGATCCTCGCGGATTAAATATTTTGGCATTCCAGATTATTTTTATTAATTAACACAACAACAAAATTTAAAATAATTATTTTTAAAGAAAATACAAAATAAACGCCACTGCCCGACTTTAGAGTCAAAGCCTACCCTCTGTCCCCATTATTTGGATAGTTTGAAGGATATGTAAAAAATTAATCTCGGATACTACTTTACTTATAAAAACAATAAACTATAATATAAACACTTTTTGTTTTGTATAATACTTACATCATTTAATATTTCTTAAAATTAAATAAAACACAAAAATCCACATTGGTGTACAGTAGATAACAGACACACAACAGAACAACATTTTTATTTTAAAAATATTCACATAATATAATCACCACCGTTGTAAAATAAAATAAATTAAATTCGCACCTTTAATAATATTTAAAACGGTTCCCCGAAAATTGGTCGAAACACAATTTTTCTAAAAACAACTCATCGTAAAACAATTCGTAAAACAACAATTCAACAAAAAACAATTTTACGAAAAAACAATTCTACGCAATAACAATTCATCGAAAAACAATTCATCTAAAAACAGTTATTCATAAAATATTTTACATTGCATACATTAAGGAAATTGAATTTATTTATGTTGACCAATTTTATTTTGTTACACAAATATTACTATGGCGAGCTCAGAAAATATATTGAACGGTTATAATATTATATACATGCCCATTCAAATCAAATAAAATTCGTCTACGGCATAATTAAATTGACAGGATTATTTCAAATACAAAGTATCTTGCATTACAAAATATTGCAATAACAAATCTTGCATAACAATTTCCCGTACATTTTTTCTCTATTCTGAGGAAAATAAATTGAAGAAAAATGGCATCAACTAATTTAACTTAGAATTGTAGAGGCTAACGGCTTCGGTAACTCTCACGGGCACGCGGGAGGTCGCTGCGCTCCCCCCCGCTTAGCTCTCCGAGGGGCTTTAGATTTGAATTTCGGGGGACGTAGGAGCCGGGATCAGCAAACATGTCGCACTGCGTGCCGCACGTAGGAGCGGATTATAAAGATTCTATTAATGGCACCTACTAAAAAGCAAAATAATTGCACTATTTTGTGATGCAAAGTTTTGTAATTGCAAGATTTTGTAATTTTTATTAATAAATACAATTAAATCACTTGAAAATGATTTTGCTATAAATTAAGAATTTATTATTATAAATATAATCAAAATTGCATTTGATTTTGGCTAAGAAATGTTTATATTGTTATAAACAAATTAATTTGTTAATAATAAATCAAAAAAATAAAACCTATTTCACTGTGTGACTACATTAATCCGATTTCCCATATAAACTTTTCGATCAATTGTGTTTTAGATGAATTGTTAAATCTTCATATAAAATCTCTCTGTGACGAGAAAATTCGTCGAAAAACAATTCATCTAAAACACAATTCATCTAAAAATTCATAATAAAAAGAATTTTTTACTATGGGATTTGGTTTTGATTGAGTTTTTAAGATTTTTTCCTTAACAATGATTGAATAAAATTACGAAAATTAAATAATTTATTTATAATAAATATATAAACAATATATTTGTTTATAAACAAAAAAAAATTGTTAATAACAATTGTGGCTTAAATAATAATTCTTCGAATAATTAATTATTAACAATACTGAATTAGCATTTTTGTTTGTATTTGAAAATATTGGCCAAAAATACTTTTAAATTGTTTATAAATAAAATAATTTGTTATTAACAAATTATTGTTCAATAAACAATTGTATTTTTTTATTAATAAATACAATTAAATCACTTGAAAATGATTTTGCTGTAAATTAAGAATTTATTTATTATAAATATAATAAAAATTGTATTTGATTTTGGCTAAGACATCTTTATATTGTTATAAACAAATTAATGTTTTAATAATAAATTTAAAAACTGAGTGTTGTTTCTAATAACTTTCACGTGCTGCATAGTAAAGCTGCGTAAAAAATTGATTTGTTTTGTTGATCAATATGCATTCAATTTCCTTTAGTATAAAATAACTGTTTTTCGATGAATTGTTTTTAGATGAATTGTTATTACGAAGAATTGTTTTTTCGTAAAATTGTGTTACTATGAATTGTTGTTATATGAATTGTTTTAGATGAATTGTTGTTATATGAATTGTGGTTTAGTAGAATTGTGTTTCGTAGAATTTTCGGGGTACCATTTAAAACATTTCGCCAGGAGGCTAGATGAAACGGGACAAAACAAAAAAGACACCAAAACGGATACATCATATGTACATATGTATGCTGCATATGTTTCCATGTAATAACTCTAAACAATAAATAAAAACTAAATAAATGAAGCAAGATCAATGAAATGTAGATACCAAAATAGTAACCAATCGATTGTATGCCATACATTAGCAATCAGAATAATATCTTCCTAAGCACTGCTTAATCTATTTCTAATATAAATATTTTTTAATTGTACTAAATAGAAATATAATATATTCCTTAGCACGGCTAATAGGCACGGCTTATTTCAAAAGTACTTATCCCGCCATACAAATGGCATAGTGTATGTATAGTTTACTGCTCAGCTGTACTTATGCGCGTAGACAGTGCGCATCTGGTTTTCAATGAATTTAGAATGTTTCTCGTAAACAAATTTATTTATAGTGGTTTGAGTGTAATTTCCATCTGGTGTGTGGAAGCTCCTAAGGTAAGAAAGTCCTAATTAAATACATTTTGGATTTTTAGTATATGTTATATGTATATCTATTAGTGATTTGTTTGCCTCTGAACCTGGGCAGATGATTTGTGTATGCAATCGACAAGTCGTACGGGGCGTGTTGTCCGTACGATACATTTGGGGTAAGAACCGATATTAAGGCCGGTTGCGTGTGTGTCACTGAAAAAAAAATTGTAGTCATAATGATAAATTTACGATTTATTTACTAAATTTGTATTTAATATACAGCCGAAAACAAATGTAATTAATAGAACAAGAAATACTATCAATGTAATACTTCTGTTCATTTGAAAAATAGTTGATCACAATGAACACAGAGGAGATTAAAATGAAAGGCAAGAATATTTTCATTGAAAACACTAACTATCCTTTTGATTACGAAAGTTATCATCAATTTATCATAATGAATACTAATAATTTAATACGAAAGCGAAATACAATCGTACCGTTTTTCAATATGAGAGAAGCATTTTCATTATAACTGCCAATGGTAGTATAATGATGCACATGTGTATCAGAAAAACGACATTTAAGATATCAAACTGAAAAGGAACTGTAATCAAAATGCATATTATATATAAATTTATATAATTAAGCTAATTTGAGTATGAAATAAATAAAAAATGGTGAATATTTTATAATTTAAATGTTTATTTAAAATAAAAATAAAAAGCTAATTTAATAAAAATGTACAAGAAAAATTCACATTTGGATTGTTTCAACATTATTTCATTACATCAAGATAAACCTGCCTGCTCTAATCTTATACATAAATTGCCCAAAAAGAGTTTTCAAAAAAAATATTCATAATAACTACAATAATAGTATAACAAATAAATATTATTACTATAAAGTTATAAACAAAGTATTTTTTCTACGATAGTGCAGTAACCTATACTTTCGATGATGATTTTTGAATTTAAATTATATAAGAAAAGGAGCCTTTGCGTCGTATACTAAAATCGTGTGGAAATATTCTCATTGCACAACGATTTCTTAATATTGCTACACGATTTGTGAAAACCCAAATGTTTTAATGGTATAATAAATTTGTGTTGATCCGTACAAGTTTGTAATTTTTTATGTTTTTACTTATTTATAAATGTTACAGGGCTATTATATCGTAGAAAAAATAGCGTGTATAACTCTTGTGAAAATGAGTCATTGCAATACTCAAGTGATTGCAGCCCTCGCTATCGCTCAGGCTGCAAATTTCACTTTCGTATTGCAATGACTCGTTTTCTTCACTTGTTATACAATATACTATTGTTAAACTATTTCTTCAAGTATCGATTAATTTTTTAATTATTAAATTTATAGACGTATGTTCTTTGTCAAATCAGTTTTAATATCAAAATAAAAATTAGGAATAAAATTCCATACTAAAATGGATGGTTAGGGATATTTCAAATTAAAAAACACGTAAATTTTGAAGCAAGTATCAATGGTAAGCAGAATACAATTGAATTGACAACGACATCCGTCAAAATAATTCACATAATTGTTTGAGGTCTCAATATTTCCGTGTACAATTATAAACGGCTAAATTGGTAAATTTAATTTAATTTTTGCCTGAATTTTTTCTTCCATTTCAGCTATTTTGTCGCCTACTAAAAAAAGAACTTTGCGAATCCTTTATAGAATATTTGATACAAGTCTGCTTGGAAGTACTGGGAGCATCCGCGACTTCCCTTGACACTGGAGGTAAAATGACATGAAGTAGATATAACAAACAAGCATTTTTAGCATCTATGAAAGAAAATATTTAATTAGTATTAGCTATTTTAGATAGAAGACATGTAGATAACTTACTTCTCGATAAACCATTGTTAGTTGCCACAGAATTCAGTAAACTTTTGGGTGTCTTTTTGCCCTTAATGTTGCCGCCCATTATGAAAATTACAATAATTTACTGTTGTGTTCTAAAATTTTTTAATAAATTCTTTTGCTCCATAAACAAACTCAATGTCAATGTCTACCTATGTGAATAATAAGAATCAGCAGTTTAAGTATACATATAATAGTTACATTAAAATTAGTAAAATTAAGTAGTCACCAATTTATAGCCAAGAGTTTTCTATAATGGCGCCACATTTCCAGGACATTGTTTGTACAGCTTTGCATTTTGTTCATTAATTCAGCTAGCGATGATGTTCCAGTTCACCGAAGGAGCAATTATTGTTAAGGATGCACTCTAGATTATGGTCAATATTAATTTCCGGTTCTGAAAAGTGAGATGAAGTTAAATAATTTTTAGCTTTTGAAAATATTCAGTTTACATTACCGGCTTGTAAACTCACTCGGTTTCTTAAGTATTTACTCTTTCGACTACTACTAGCAACACATCTCTTTTCGATTAGCCCACAGTCTTTCATTGTCCTCTGAGAATTAAAATATACTTTGCATATATTTTTGAGCTCGTTTACCTTCATGCTTTACAAAATACATTCCCTTTAAATTAAACAGGTCAATTTAATAATTTTGAATACGCAAATAAATTTTAAAAGTCAATACCAATTCTTTGGCTGGAAAATTATCTATTATCTGAGAAAATAATGATTTTGCCAACGATGTAGTCATCTTAATTTGTTTTTGTATAAGAAAGCTATTAAATACTTCGAGAAGTATGTATAGCTCTATAACCAACATTCAATTCCTTATTCACTTCATAGTGATTTCAAATACTTTACTAAATCATAAAATTTGTGTATCGGGATTCATCAGCCTGATAGCCGACATTCGCGATAAAAACTGATTTTGGCTCAAATTACATACATACATCAAGGAAAGGTCATTTGCTATCTCCTAAGCCCCAATAACTCATTTTTGGCGCCAATAACGATGACTTTTAGGTTTTTATTATTGCAATGAAAAGTTGTTTTTAAAAGTTGAGTTTTAAGTTTTTTTTTACCTCCTTCAAACATTTTACGAGTTACTAAAAAAGATCCGTAGGGCCAGAAATGAGTTATTGAGGCTTAGAAGATAGCAAATGACCTTCCCTTTATGTATGTGTGTAATTTAAGCCAAAAACAGTTTTTATCGCGAATGTCACATTTGGTAAAAAATCCACTATATTTTTCCAATGGTAATACAGATACATAATAGCTATTACACTAAAACAATAAATTTATTAAATTTTTCCTTGCAACCAAAGCTAAGAAATCACGTGATTTTCACTTACCCACAATCTACGTATATCACATAATAATGTTTCATACAATAATTATAATTATTATTTTATAAAATATTATAATATTTTTTTTTATATTTGTAAATTAAAACACTGTAATAATTTTTACAAACTACAAATTCACTGAGCGCTTTTACAAAATTGATCTAAATTGAAATTTTAGTAAGTTGAATAAAAATATAAATGAACAAAGGAAAAATAATGGTTTATTATATTTTTGTTTTCAGTTTGAAAACATTCATTCAATTAAATTGTTTTGTATTCAACATGATTGTATTTGTTTCAACCTGAAAAAGTTATATTTTTATATTGAATGCAATACCATTTTATTACTTTGCCAAGTTTCACAATAAACGTTGTGCTTTCAATAAGAACAGTATCTCAAAATTCATTTTGTTGACAGTGATTCTATTAATTTGAAAACAACTTGTTTTCAATATAAATGCATCATTTTTACTGATAGCTTGGTTTTCATAATGAATGTTTAGTTTTCAATTGAATGAATAATTAGTTTCAAAATGATAACTGCAACCTTCACCGTGAAAAATTTTAGTATTACAAAAGGAACATCTTTCGATATGATTACATGAATATTAATTTTGTTATTTATTGATCAATTTGATAACTATGCATTAATATGATAGTGAAAGTGTTATACCCCCAATTTCGGAGTACCAATTTTCAATAAGAAAGACGTTTTTTTTTCAGTGTACTATCGTTTTGGTGGGGATAATTTTTTTTTTTTTCGCTGGCGCTACATCCCATAGAGGGATTTGGCCGCTTCATAGTGAAGTTTCGTAATCATTTTTACAACGGATAGATAATGAGTAATTAATAACATTGATCCTTACATTAACCAGCCGTGATTTTTTCACCACCCGCCGGGAATCGAACCCGGGACCTCCGGAGCTTAAAGCAAGCATGCTGTGCCACCGAGGCGGTGTGGATAATACTCTACGGAAAATTCTTCGGTTTTTGTAGCAGCAACTCTGCCAACCAAGCGGAGAGGTGAAGATGATTGAGAGGAGTCTGTGTCGAAGGTGCTACCCATCACAAGTATAGGATCGTCCCGGTTTGATCCTGACATGTATTGTGGGTTTTTGTTTAAAACACCGAAAAAAAAGAAAAATTTAGAAATTAAAGTAAATTTTTTTAATTATTGTTTAACGTATTGATTTACAGTATTTTTTTTTTTTTTTTTTTTTTGATTCGAATTTTAACTTTGAAAATGTTTTGTATGTGAGTCTATTTTTTTTGCTATTATAATATTCCTTTTGGCTATATAACGTTTTTTCCACATGATGTGTAGTTTCTTAAGAATATCGGCTTCCGCCTCGTGAGATCGTCGCATTGTCTGTTGTGAAGTCGCCCTTCCATCTATCCTTTGGAATCGGTCACAGTTGCGACCGGAAAGGCGATTCCAGTAGATTGTTAGAAGTTGTCATCCCGAACGAATACACCCGGATTATGATTTTCTTAGCTCTTAAAGATGTGGTAGACCTTGTTTGACTTTTTTCTTTCTTTCGTTTTGTTATTTCCATTTTCTCATGCGGTTATTCTAGCATGGGATCAAGCCTGAAATCCTCCACGACACACCGTGAGCTCTAGCCAGCTTATAGACCGCACCAGACCTCTGACCTCATGATCTGATAATGAAACTTGCGTTTCGTTATACTGCTTCTAACTGCTTATGTTGCATCAGAAGTTGTTTAGTTTCAATTTGTGAAAGTTCAATGTTATCTGAACAGTCACTTTCATGCTTCGTTGGTTTAGATGGTTGGACATTGACACTATCCAATAATTGAAACGCTATGGTAGACATTTTATTCATTAATGTCTCAAATGAAAGTGATTCGGTTTCTTCGTTGTACGGGTGAAAACATAATTATGTATCCAGATTTACCGGGGGGACCTGCCGAACACAGTAATGAGAATCACCAAACTGTTTTTGGTTATTCAACAATACATTTATCCGATTAGAATTCACACTGGGCTGAAGAAATATGAAAATAAAAGTTACACCATCCGTGAAATGGCTAATTCTATTCAACATCAAATTAATTGCCCTTTAAATTGCGCATTTGTTGCAATGTAAGAAGAAATTATAAGATTACACAAGATTATCTAGCGAGAAAAATACTAAAAGTCGACCAACCTTTATATCATTATGTATGTATGTATGTATATAGATGATGTATGTACATTACTTATGGTAATAAATAAAAACAAAAACATCCAATAAATTATATCTTAATTATGAGTTCTTTTACGAAAAAATGATCTATAAGTTGAAAATACGTTAACAAGCAACAACAACATTCTATAATAAGCGGCAGACGGTGATACACACTACTACAATTTACTCAATTCTTGAAGAAACAAAATTGCGATGAAATAGAGCGATCACTTGTTATTATGCTTCTTACACGGTACAGTGATCGAAAATTGGGGGGTGTCAAATCGATTGGAACAATATATTCATACAGGGATACACCGTAACAATACCACACAGTCATGAAGCAAATAAAAATGCAATAAATCTTAACCTAAGTACATATTTTAATGAAATCTACATCATCATCAAATCTACATCATCTTCTAACAGTGTAGTGTTATGACATATTACTTCGTTACTTGTACTATATCGCATATCTTTCACTACATACTCATAATTTGAATCTTTTGTTCAAGCGAAGTGATAAATTTGTAAAATTCTTTTGTTTTCGTTTCTCTCCAATCTCCTCCACACATGAAGATAATAAGCGATTACGAAAAGAAATTTGTTGTTAGTGTAACGATCCAATCGAAGTTTACGGAAATATATATAGAGGGAAAATTGTTAATAAATAATAACAATACGTAGTAGTTGGAAATAGATTGGGTCATTGAAAATATACTTTCGATATCATTTGGAAAATTATTTTGATATTAATCTGTTATTAGCTGCGGATGAAACAAATTTTATAAAATATTGTTTTTGTTTTATATTTCCTTATCCATTTTCCATGGTTCGATGAATATTCTACAATTTACCACATATGATTAATAGCTGACGAATGTCCGATATTATAGGTGGCGGATTATTTTCAAGTAAAAATGCACGTGAAAAACGTAAAAATACGAAAAAAAAAAAACGTGTTACAAACTATGATTACTCAATTGGCTTTACCTTGACTTTGTGGTCGCATAATCCGGATCTCCGACTGCGCTTCGACTTGATTCTAGATTTCTCCAATTTTATGAAAAACTTGGACTATTGGACTATATTGACTATTGATCGAATGAGTCTAAATTATAAATCAACAATATTTCAAATACAATATATTTAGTTTATAAAAGTCATCATAAATCCCAATTGATATTTGCTATGGGTGTAGAAATAACAATACAAAAATTGCTGTAATAGATCAGTGAGTCAAGTTAAAAATAAATTTTTGAATTACCCAATTTAAAAAAATAATAATAATTTATAAAAATGTAAATATTTCACCTGTTTTCATATTAAAATTACCAGTATTACCTACCTTCCTCGTTTGTTCGTCACAAAACGAAATAAATTATTTTTGTCTTCATTATCATCTTCAACATCGTTTATTAGTATTTAGTCGTCATCAGAAATAGTTTTGGAATTCATAATTTCAACACGCTGACCAATTTTAAATAAATCACCTGAATTTTATAACCTTTTTAACATTATATTGGTAACACACCACGCCACCACCATATCATGATCATAAAATTCGATCGTTTTTTGTTTCTTTTTATTGCTAAAGTTATTTTTTTATAAATTTTATGGATTTTCTTCTTTTTATTTATTTATACGAGTAACTACAACAAAAATGAAAATTTATTAGTAACATAGAAATTATAAATTAACAAAAATCGAATAGTAATAATAAAAATGTGAATTGATTTATTTGTCGTTTACGTTTTACAATATGCATAGTTCGAAAGATAGAGTGAAAGAAGAAACAAAAAGATTGAAATGCATATTGTTAATTATAATTTCATGGATCACCACACATGTCGTGCTGTGTGGTTGTTAAATATTTTGAACTTTTTTTGGAAATTTATGTACTATTTACGTTAATTTTTTGTGTTTATTTATATCAAGAAATGTTAATTGGGAAATTAGAGCTTGCGTTCGAACAAACAAAAAACATAAAAAATGAATCGATCGCGATCACGCAAGTATGTCATTAACGATGAATGTCTTAATTTCGTTTGAAAAATATTGAAATGTTTTTTTTTTTTGGAGAGAATATCAATCACATTAATTGGGCTTGGAATGTTTTAACCAAAAATTCGAAAATACTTTTGCAACGCGCAACGATTGTGTACAAAGTGTTGAACCCATGTTGGGCGGCTCCAGCTATGCGCATCATACATAATAATCTTAATCTTAGACAAATATTTTATAAGTACTCCTTCAAAACTACTTCTTCTTTCAAAAAAATTAAAGGTATGTCACATCTTCTTTTGCATTTTATTCTTTTTCTCTAAATTTTACTGTGAACCTGTAAAATATTAATGGATCTCGCTCGCGATAAAATCATATCAATAAAATGAAAACGATTAAACCTCTAATAACGCCACTTTGCATAACAATATAAGAGATTTAAAAGATAACAAGTGTAGTAAAAGAAGGTATGCGCAAAATTTTATATTTATAATCGCGTATAACTTTCCATAATCAAAGTTAATTGCGTCACCGGTTACATGATATTTTGGCTGATCTAAATCTAGAAATTCGAAAATTGTAAAACAAGTTTATTAAGACATTAAAATTAAAAAAAAAATCTTCTATGAATCTGTTTTAATTAGTTTTTATTTATACATATATGGCTCGTTAGAGTATAGATTTTGACATTATGATAATGTGTAAGTTTATCAATAAAATTGCACCATGTGAACATAATGTAAGGCGGAATCTCAAAAGATCCACATAATTTTCCATTTAATTGGAAGAGAATCCATTCCATTTAATTGAAGAGGTTATATTATGTAGTCAGAGGTGGTCTGTTTAGTATTCAAGCTTTGTAGAGTGGTAGTTTAAATAACTGCGACATGTATATACATACTACGTGTACTCTTCGTATTCATGACATGAAATTCGGTATCATGACGAGATTTGATTTTTCCTATTTTCTTCATTTGATCTAGACCTCTGCGTTGCTCTGCGGATCCTTTTATGGTTAAACAGCTCATTGTCATGATATTAGTTGTTGCTGCTGATCTGAAATAAACTTTTTGACTGCAAATAATTAACAGGCTTCCAATTGACCATGAAACTGGGCACGATTCTAGTTCCTGAGATATTTTCGCAGACATAGTTTTGGGGAACATAGCATGTATTGGTTTTTAAAGATGGTAAAGTTGGCACATCACTCAACCCTCGAGGAGATAGTAAAATCAGACATACCTTCGTGCAAAAATCATTAATCGGGTTAACTGTAAGTGAAATAAGGTTATTTATCCAAAATGTTCACAAGTTGCATATATCATTCAGTATCTTGGATGCAAAAACAAAACTTTTTAGAAGCCACCGCATCATTTAACTCTCAAATCTGCCAACAGGTTCTCTGCAATGGTTGATTTATACAATTATCAAATAAAGACTAAAATAATTATTTCAATACCTGTAGCTTAATCTACTTGTTGATAGATGTGCTGGATTTCGTTTGAGTTTATTTCCCAGATTACCTGTTAAAACTTACAGTACCGGAATCGGCACACGCAAATTTACTAATAGCGCAAGGCATAATAAAAGGCCCCATAGGAGCCTTTTCTAAATAAAACATACAACATTAGAGCATAATAAAAGAATGTATAATTTATATAAATAGAAATATACAATAAAACAACATATTAAAATAAGAATAGTATCGTGTCATTTAACTGGAGAACATAAAATTAATTATTTTGGCAAATCATCCTCCCAAATAAAATGGTGACCCCAAAGTGATCGGGAAAGACGCAGGAATCGGGAAAACCCGATATTATCGGCAGAAGCCGACGAGATTTGTGGAAACAAACCCTATCCAAAATACGCAACCAGCAAGAGAAAAGTAAGCAGTACAGCCACAGAAACGTCCTGCAACAGTAATACGGTCAAGAGAAATATCCCCAAGCGACCGTAAAACAAGAAGTAAATACCATACAGACAGGCAGATACGACACTGAATAAATTCAACCCAAACCGGACAAGCAAAGCAGAGCTTGGTGGACCAAGAAACGGGTAAGCAAAACAAAAACAAAAAAAAAAAAGGAATTCTTTCCGACAAGAGCCCCCATCCGTGGTAAGCTCCCCGGAAAGAATCACGCAAAATCAATATTATTATTCGAATAAGAGCCCCGCCGAGGTAAGATCCCGGAATAAGAGTGGGCAAACCACAAGGTGTGACCAGACGACATCAGTGATCATCGGAAGGCAGCCATTCTTACAATCAAAATAAAAATTGTAAAAGACGTGCTGCATTTTACGGGAAAAGGTAACAAAATTTTTTTCCCAAATCCATTTTAATTTAATTATAATAAAATTTGCAAAGAAAATATTTTTCGACCAATATTTCTGCATGTCGCTTTACCTTGATAGAAATCGTTCGACATCCACTTTGAAAATTCCACCTTGCAAATTTCGTCATCTCGTTATATTTTTATTTAAAAAAAAAAATCGTTTCGCAACCGGGCGTTCTAAATTTTCGGGCAATCGTTTCGCGTATTTTCAGATAAGTGAATTAGTTTTTTTTTTTTTAAATGCTGCCAATGGCTTTATTCTTGAATCTTCCTACATAAGAAACTAACAAGAAGTAATCAAATCTTAAGCTAAAATTATTACATATTTTAAGTTTTAACCAATGTTAATACTTATTGTTAGTGCTCACATCTCGTGCGGAGTTGCTAGACTCCCATCAGGCGCGTCCCCAAGTGGCGGATAGGTGAAAACCCTTACTGACTTGTCGGCGGGTAGATGGGAAATAAAATACCATTGTGCGGACCAAAACTAGCTAAGGGTGGTTCCCTGAAAATAATAACCAATATGGGGGACTCGAAACGAGATAACCTTACGGCGCGGCGCAGGGAAGCGGATACCCAGTGCCGGCGACTTTGAGGGGTGTCGATATCCAATGACCGCAATACTTCAGAGCTGATAAACTCTGACCCATTTGGAAGAAGTTCCATAGTGCAAAGATCACCAACATCATTAGCTAGAACAGTTGAGATAGAAAATATAGAACTACGCAGACAACTGTGTAACATTTAAAAAATTACGTCGGATTTAATGAACGAAGTAAAATCTCTTATGTTGGAAAATGAGCAAATGAAAAATTGTTTACAATCAAAGAAACCTGAGGAACAGGATGCTTCAGTGTTCCGTGAGGAAAATGCTTTGCAACCCAAGAAACCAGAAGAACAGTGTGCTACAGAGTACCACACTGACGAAGAAGAATTAAGAGAAGAAACTGGCTGGATCTTAAAAAAGAACAGGAAGAAAAGACCTGCGAAAAAAAGGAAGGCAGAATCTTCTCCAGAGATTGTAGCTTCAAGCCGCACTTCAATAACTGTTGTATTACATCAAAATCAGCAAAATATACCAGCTCAGGAAAACCAACCTACCAAAATTAAGGAAAAGGCTCCACCACCAATCAACATTATTGGAGTAACTGAATATAGTACTATCCAATCTTTAGTGAAATCGGTGACTACAAAAGATTACAGAGTTGTAGCACTGAACAATATTATTTGGAAAATCAATACAACAGACATTGAATGTTATATAGCCTTGGCTTCAAAGCTGACAGATAACGGCAAGGAATGGTACACATAAGAGGACGAAAATGATCGTCCGATCAAAGTGATGGACAGAGGTCTTCATCTAACCTGTACAAAGCAGGATATAATGGAAGACCTTAAACACCAGGGCTTCAAAATAGAGGATGCGGTAAATATCCTAAAGAAAGAAAAAACTGTAACTGATCAAGGGGTTAAAATGAATAAATGGGGTTTGTTTATGCTTACATACTTTTAATAGCACGGAAAAAGTGGAAAAAAATTTCAATATTAGGGCAGTCCTTAACATGAGAGTTAGAATAGAAGCGTTAAGAAAATCCACAGGATTGATACCTCAGTGTAAGAAATGCCAAGGATATAATCACACGCAGAAATATTGCAAACGAGAGCCTAGATATGTGAAATGTTCGGGAAAACATCTCACCCAAGATTGTAGGTTCACAAAAGCTACGCCTCCAAAATGTGTAAACTGTAACCGAGAGCATCCCGCTAATTATAGAGGATGTGAAGTAGCGAGGGAACTTCAAAATCTGCGAAATAAAAAACAAGGCCCGCTAAACCGTGGGAAGTTCAATAATAAGACAATGGGCCAGATACTCGATACTCAGATAAGCAGTTAATTTTTGCGAATTTGCTAGAAATGTTATACACTATAATTTAGCAACCCAATTTGTTTCTGAATTTCAGAAAATGAGATACTTTAACGCACTTTATCGTTTGTGCTGAATACAAAAATATATTTTACTTTTCTAAAATAATCGAGTAGCTTACGCCAGCAAATTTTCGATTAGCAAATCCGCCATATTTATCGATTTGCGAATTGCTAGAGTATCGTGTATCTGGCCCAATATCTACAAAACCAGTGGTAGAATACCACTAGCAAGTGCAATAGCAGGCCGAAAAACATACTCCCAGATTGTACAACAGCGGGAAGTAGTAAGTAACAAGGAAGACGGTCAAAGCCTAATTCTTGAAAAAAATTTAAAGAATATAGAAGCATTAAACTAAAGGCTACTAAAATAAGAAAGAAGCCTCGACGCTTTAAATAAGCGGTTAAATAAGCAAAAAACAGTGAATGAAATCACTTCTATGATGTACTAATCTATGAAGATGAATAACACATTCAGAATCGCCAATTGGAGCAAATGGGCTGTTGCAACAAATTCCAGAGTTAGAAATTTTCCTAAATATAGACAATATAGATATATGCCTAATTTCAGAATCTCATTTGACAAAAGATTCATTCGTTAGAATTCGAGGATACCAGCGCTACCACGCCATCCACCCGTCAGGAAAAGCGAGAGGAGGTTCAACCATACTTCTGAAGGAAAACATCAAACATTACGAAGGAGTAAAAATTGAAGAAGGAATTATGCAAGTAGTCACTGTTAATGTTCAATTGAATAATCAAAAGGTAATTAACATATCTTAAATATATTGCCCTCCGCGTTATAATCTAAATAAAGAAAACTATGTTACGTTACTCAAATCGCTCGGTTTTAACTTCAAAATCGGATGTTATTTTAACGCTAAGAATACATATTGGGGATCAAGACTAACAACCCATAAGGGTAAGGAGCTATTTGCAGCTGGTCGGGTTCTAAACTGAGAGTTCCTGTCTGGAGGTAAACCAACATATTGGCCAGCGGATACAAATAAGATACCAGATTTGATAGATTTCTTTGTAACAAAAGGGATATCTGTAAACTACGTATTACTCGAAAACAGTGAAGGAATTTCATCTGACCACACACCTGTCATTATGACACTCAGTGTAGGTTAACAAATAATAAAACAAACTGGGATCTCTTCCGGAAAATAGTCGAAGACAATACTGAACTACAAGTGCCAATTAAAACTCCGGCAGAACTTGAGGTTCAATTGATGCTGCGAAACAACAGTATTCTGCAGGCAGCGTGGCAGAGTACTCCTCCTAC
Organism: Tipula helvola; assembly: GCA_963556165.1. NCBI lineage: Eukaryota > Metazoa > Arthropoda > Insecta > Diptera > Tipulidae > Tipula > Tipula helvola. The sequence continues at coordinate 234,054,873 of OY744481.1, forward strand.
TTGTAATCAAACGGAAAGTCACATCAACTATCCAGTAGAAGTGAGAGATCTGGTTAGAGAAAAACGGAAAGCTCGAAAAATCTGGCAGAGGAATCGAGCACCACAAAGCAAATCACGACTTAATTATTTAAGCAACAAATTAAAAATGCTTATCAAAGAAGTCAAGAACAAATCTTTTAACGAGTACCTGGCTGGCCTAAAGGCAACAAAGACACTAATTATTCCCTTTGGAAAGTAACTAAAGGTCTTAAAAGGCCTAAAGTACAAATAGCTCCTATCAATAATGACGATGGAACTTGGGCTAGAAGTGCCAAAGAGAAAGCTGCATTGTTTGCAGACTATCTTGAAAACACATTTCAACCCCTTCCAAGGCAAACAGCTGAAGAAAAATAATTTCAGTAAATAAAGTGGATAACCTAAATATAAGACCTGTAACACTACAAGAGCTAAAAGATGAAATTAAAAACAACTTAAGTTCAAAAAAATCCCTTGGTTATGACCTAATCACTGGACTTATAGTTAAAACTCTCCCAGAAAAAGGAGTATGAAAATTACTGCAAGTAATCAATGCAGCGTTCAGATTAAAATACGTTCCATACCAGCGGAAAGTGGCAGAGGTGATAATGATTCTAAAACCTAACAAGCCGCCAAACAAGAAAACATCGTACAGGCCGATTTCCCTACTTCCTATAATTTCAAAATTATTTGAAAAGTTACTACTCAAGAGGTTAAAATCAGTAATAGAAGTCAGAAAACTCATTCTTCCTCACCAATTTGGATTTATAGCGAGACACTCTACCATAGATCAAGTGCATAGAATCACAGATCTAATTGAAGATGCTCTGGAAAATGTTTAAAAAATGTTCAAGTATGTTCTTGGACGTATCTCAAGCCTTTGGCAAAGTGTGGCACCGAGGCCTGGAACATAAACTACACAGAGATCTGCCGAAGCAGTTTTACCTGATTTTAAAGTCATATCTAGCTGATCGACACTTTCGTGTAAAACATGAAGAGGAATACTCCGAATTAAAGAAAATATCGGCTGGAGTTCCATAAGGGAGCGTTCTGGGGCCGATACTCTATATACTTTATACGCGAGACGTGCCATGCACAAAAGGAACAAATATTGCAACATTTGCCGATGATACTGCAATCTTGGCAACTGGAAACAACATAGAGGAGTCCCCCAGCAAATTACAAAACGCTGTTAATTCATTGAGTAATTGGACGAATAAATGGCGCCTTCAACTCAACGAAACTAAATCTGTACATATAAACTTTACCAACAAAAATGTTAATTGGTTACCTGTACGACTGAATTCGCAACCTATTCCACATGCAAACACGGCAAAATATTTAGGAATGACTGTTGATGCTAAACTCTAGTGGAAAGAGCATGTTAAAAAGAAAAAAGAAGAGTTAAACATCAAATATTGAAAAATGTATTGGTTCATAGAAAGGAACTCTGAGCTAACATTACATAATAAACTGCTATTATATCGGCAGATATTGAAACCTGTATGGACGTATGGTATACAGACAGCTATGGGGCTGTACCAAGGAAACTAACGTAAAAGTAATTGAAACTTTTCAAAATAAAGTCTTGCGTAGTAAGGTCAAGGCACCATACCATGGTACATAAGGAATGATAACCTTCATAAGGATCTAAAACTGGAGTACGTTGATGAAGAAATTAAGAAATATGCTAGGAAACAAGTACAGCGCCTCAGTCAACATGAAAATGCGGATTTGCGTCATATGCTGAACAACCAAAATCCAGTAAGACGGCTTCCAAGAACGAAGCCCTTAGAACTAGGACAGATAAATTAATGAAGTATCCAACCTGGAGCTAAGCGATGGGTTGTACTCCTCAAACAGTTAACATCATTTAATATAGATAAATTTCTAGATGAAATTAGGGTTGCCACCCGTCCTACTTTACGTAGGACAGTCCTACAATTGAAGGTGAATGTCCTACGTTCTACACTTTTAATAAAAGTCCTACTTTGAACACAATCATTCAGAAAACATTATTTTTATTACTTGTATAATAGTTCATTAAATAACATCATTTCTTAAAATTCTCCCACTGATTATTATACATTTTTCAAAATATATTTTAGTTACGCTCGTTAACACGATAGCCGCATTGGTTCATTCATAATACATTAAGCCACTAGCCTCTATATTGGATACAAATTCAACTGTAGACAGCCGTAAAAGTGTATAAAAACAATTGTCATTCATCGATTCAGAACTTTATAATATTTATTGTGATCTGATCATCTCAGCACATGGAGGTGCTTGTTTAAATTTTTATTTTATCAGAGTTTTTAATTTTACAAAGTCGTTAAAACGTTAATAATTCTAAAGTGTAAGTAGATCAGTAATCAATTTAGCGTAATTGCATTTTATTTTAGTTTATTTTTGCCTAAATGGAAATGGAAACCCAAACAAACTTGGAAAAAATTTGGATGGCTACAAAAAGAAAATGAATCCGACGTAAAATGCAGAATATTTTAAAAACATTTTGCAGAATGTGTAACTATAATTAAGCAATAAGAGCAAAGCGAGGCACATAAAATTAAAGTGAGGACATCAAACATTTCCTCTTTAATTCATGTTTAAAAAAGGCACACGTGAAGAGCTTTATATTGCTATTGAAATTGCTGATATATTCTACATAATCAAACACATAAAATTTGTTAGACCGTTTGCTTAATCTATTGCCAAAAATATGTACTTACTAAATGATACTAAATCATTTAAGATCTCATGTAGTCGAACTAAAGCCGAAGACATTGTAGTGTCCTCAAATATTACAGACCGTAAATTATTCGATTAGAAAGAAATTTGAATTTTTCAATAATGACTGATGCATCTAACAAAAAAAACATTAACAATTAAATTTTTTCAAGACAGGACGGTTTAGAAGATAAAATTATAAATGTTTATGAAAACTCGAATGGAATGTTGAAAAGCATTTGTAATTCGATAAATTAACTACATTTAGGTTTTAAAAAAATTTAGGCATTGGCAGCAGACCATACGAATTCTAATTTTAGTCCTCATCCATTCCCTGCCTGTTTACAAGTTTTAAAACTGTGAACAAAATCATCGTAAAATCAAACTGTTAGCATCATATTTTGTACAATTGTCTCAGATCTTTTCTGGACGAGTTAGACGTCGATATCGAACATATCGTGTTGAAAATCAACTCTCATTTCAGTTTGTCATGGAAACGAAGAGAAACTTTTAATGAATTTTGCATTTTTATGAAAGTCACCTTGAGCGAGTTTTAAAAACACGTTGCAACTCGCTGGTTATCTTTACAGTCTTGTATAGAAAGGTTATTAAAAGAATGACCAGCATTTTAAAGTCATATATTTTAAGCAGTTTAAACGATTTGTCAGTCGCACTGAAAAAAGTTTTACATAAATATAAAAAACGATGGAATCTCACTTAACATCGAAATACATATATCTATCTCCTCTTCGCAATCCATGTATTCATTATATTTTAGAAAATACATCTTTCTGTTCCCGTTATCGAACAAAATACATGAAAAAGGATAACAAATACAAATCATGGCTTGAAGTTCAATATCCAAAAATGTCCTACTTTGAACTTTTCAAAAGGTGGCAACCCTGGATGAAATTGTATTCAGTTGTAATATTTGTTAAATAAAAATAAAAAATTAAAAAAAAGTGCTCACATTTAATAAATTTACAGGTTCATAGGTTCATCAGTCCGAGATCCGAGTGGATCTGTTCTTTTCAGTCGCTAAAATCGTAGCTGTTTTAATATATCCCTGGCCAATTCGTTGGGATGCACTTCTAGTTTTGAATAATATTTAGAACTGAATTCTTTAATTGTTTCTTTAATGGTTTTAATTCCAAGGTCGTAATGTATATTACTATTTCGAATGTACCACGGAGCATTAGTAATACTTCGAAGTATTTTCGCTTGAGTTTGTTGTACGAGATCTCTGTTTGAAGCGCTGGTGGATCCCCATAACTGAATACCATATGTCCATATGGGTTTGATTATCACTTTGTACAGTAAAACTTTATTGGCTAATGACAACTGAGATTTTCTTCCCATCAGCCAATACATTTTGGAAAATGTCATTTTTATTTGGTTGCGCTTTATTTCAATATGGTTTTTCCACATTAACCTTCTATCCAGGTGCAAACCTAAGTATTTGACCTTCGTTTATTGAGGAATATTTTTATCGTTTAATTTCACTGGTGGGCAGGTGCGTTTGTTCAGCGTGAATGTGATGTGAGTTGATTTGTTTTCGTTCACTTTTATTCGCTATGTCTTTAGCCAGTCCGCGATTTTGTTTAAATGATTCTGTAACTCCTTTGAGGCAATTTCGGGATTATTGTGTGACACCAGGATGGCCGTATCATCGTAAATGTTATTATTGTTACTTTATTGGTTACAGGTAAATCGGCTGTTTACAACAAGTATAATATTGGCCCTAGAACGCTGCCTTGCGGAACACCTGCATTAATATCATTTAAGCAAGTAGTCGCTCCATTTATTTGACCATGTATTGCCTGTGAATAAGGTAGTTTCCCAAAACTGAGTGAAATTTCTTCGGTAGAAGCTCTTTAATTTTGTATATTAGTCAATCGTGCCAAACTTTATCAAATGCTTGTGATATATCTAAGAAAGCAGCAGAACAATAATTCTTTTCCATGAAGGTGATTTTGATTGCGTTTACAATTCTGTGAATTTGCTCTGTGGTACCATGTTGGTTTCGGAACCCAAATTGACGGTCTGGTATAATGCGCCGTTCTTCTAATATTGGTTTCAATTTTGTTAGTAACATATTTTCAAATCGCTTTGATATTGTGGGCAACTGCTCATTGGACGATATGATGAGATCTGCGTTTCATTTTTTCCAGGCTTATGTTTCATTGTGATCAAAGATATTTTCCATTTTTGAGGAATATAACTAGTTCGCATGATCGCGTTGATGATGTTATTAGTTTTATGCATTTGTCTGGCAATTTCCTTATCACTTTTCCAGTAATGAGATCATGTCCTGGTGCCTTTATCGGGCTTATGCAATTTTAAATTGTATTTTTAACTTTCTTCCAATTATACAATACTTTATAGGTTTGTAGGATAAACAATCATTCATTATCTTCTTCGTGTAGTGCGAATACTGTTGTTAAATGATCAGCAAAAGCATTGGCTTTTTCTGCATCACTTCTCGCCCAATTTCCAGTTGGTAGTCTAATCGGTGGATTCGTCGTGGCCTTTTTAATTTTTTTTTTTTTTTTTTTTTTTCATTTAATTTATTACGGCTGAGACTGCGCTCATCTAGCAATTTTTCTTTCAAATACAAATTTTTATATATCTAGTAAAATTCACGTTTGTTGGGGTGTAACCCACTGGTTAGCCCCATAATCAATTAAACCTATTTACTAATTTTAGTTTGGTAAGTTCACTAGGTCAAGTGGCCTCGTTCTTTGGAGTCTTCTTTCAACGACAGGGTTATCTATCATATGGCGAATATAGGGGTTTCCATGTTCCTGGAGCCTTATTTCGTGTTTTGCGGCATGCATTTTTATTTCCTCTTTGATGTATTCCATCCGTAGGTCCCTGTGAAGATCTTCATTTCTTGCGTACCACGGAGCATCGACGATGCTACGAAGAACCTTGTTTTGAAACGTCTGTATCATTTTGGCGTTTGTTTGCTTGGTACATCCCCAGAGTTGTATACCGTAGGTCCATATCGGCTTCAAAATTTGCCGATATAGCAGCAGCTTATTGTGAATTGTAAGCTCAGAGCCTCTACCTATGAGCCAATACATTTTTCTGAACTTTATGTTAAGCTCTTCTTTTTTCTTTTTGACATGCTCTCTCCACTTAAGCTTGGCATCGAGGGTCATGCCAAGGTATTTAGCTGTATTTGCATATGTCACGAGTCGCGAGTTAATTTCTATAGGTAGATGGTAAGCCTTTTGATAAGTAAAGTTAATATGCGTGGATTTTGTCTCATTAAGTTTGATTCGCCAACGCTTTGTCCAGTTACAAACCGCATTGGTCATCCTCTGGAGTTTGCTCGTTGCATCAGCGATATTATTTCCAACTGCCATAATTGCTGTGTCATCTGCAAAGGTGGCTATGGTTCCTTCATTTGTGGTTGGTATGTCCCTTGTATATAGTAAATACAGGATTGGTCCTAAGGCACTCCCCTGCGGGACACCGGCAGAGATTTTCTTTAGCTCAGAGTATGCATCCTCATATTTCACTCGAAAGTGTCTATTGGATAAATAAGATCTTAGTATGGCATAGAGTTGTCTCGGTAGATCTCTATGCAGCTTGTATTCCAGACCACTGTGCCAGACTTTATCGAATGCTTGCGCGACGTCCAGGAATATGCTTGAGCATACTTTTTTACGTTCTAACGTTCTTTCAATTATGTTGGTGATTCTATGGACCTGTTCAATTGTAGAATGCTTTTCTCTGAATCCAAATTGATGTGGAGGAATTAGTTGTCGGTCCTCAATTATTGGTTTAAGTCTCTTTAGTAATAATTTTTCAAAGAGTTTTGACATAATTGGCAGCAGAGAAATTGGCCTGTATGATTTTTTATCGTTAGGTGGTTTATCAGGTTTTGGTATCATGATTACTTCTGCTACTTTCCATTGATTCGGAACATATTTTAACCGAAAGCTCGCATTGATTATGTGTAGTAGCTTACGAAATCCTTTGTTAGGTAGAGCTTTGATAATTTGGCAAGTAATCAAATTATACCCTGGGTTTTTTTTAACATTCATGTTACTTTTCACTTCTTTTAATTCTTTGAGAGTTACTGGCCGTATTTCAAACTCATCCAGCTTGTGAATAGATATTATATTTTCATTGGCAGTTTGTCTTGGTAGTGGTTGGAAGGCTTCCTGGAGATACTCCGCAAATAGATCAGCCTTCTCTTTGTGGCCTCTTGCCCAGGTTCCATCATCATTTTTAAGTGGAGGCACTTGCATTTTGGGTCTTTTGAGTCCCTTCATCGCCTTCCACAGTGAGTAATCAGAATTTTTTTAATCAGTTAGGCTAACTAGATATCTGTTGATTGATTCATTTTTAACTTCTTTAAGAAGGGATTTGAGGCTGTTACATAAATTGATAAGAATTGTTTTGTTCTCCGGTGTTCGATTAATTTGCCAGGTTTTACGAGCTCGTCGTTTTTCTCTTACCAACTCTCTAACTTCCATTGGGTAGGATATGTTAAGCGTCTTCTTATTTTGTAAAATGGGAGTGCTTGCCAATGCAGCATAATGAATTATTTCATTGAGTTGCTCCAATTCATCTTCCAACTGTCGAGAATTTCTTATCGGTACCTGGAGATTGATTTTGTCCTCCATTATTTCACGAAAGAGATCCCAGTTTGTTTTTGAATTTGTTAATCTGGGTGCACTTTCCCTTTGAATTACAGTTTCACTGACTGTCATGATAACCGGTGAGTGATCCGATACTAGAGAATTGCTGTTTTCAATGTGAATATAGTTCTGAGATATACCTCTTGCTACATAAAAGTCGATTAGGTCCGGTATCTTAGCTTCGTCACTGGGCCAGTATGTTGGGGAACCACCAGAGTAAAATTCACATTTTGATGTCTGGGCTGCTTGAAACAATTCTTTACCCTTTGACGTCGTAAGTCTAGATCCCCAATAGGTGTTTTTTGCATTAAAGTCTCCTCCAATAATAAAATCACGTCCTAATGATTTAAATAGTTTAATGTAGTCCTCCCTTTTCAAGTTATGCCGGGGAGGACAGTATATTGCGGAGACAGTAAGCTGTCTGTGTTTAATGTGAATCCTAACAGTGGTGACTTGCATTGTTTCTTCTTCGATTTCTGTTTCTACATGGTGTTTTATATTTTCTTTTATTAGTAATGCTGAACCACCTCTTGCTCTTTCCGCTGGATGAATGGAATGATATAAGTTATAACCCCGGATTTTAACAAACGAAGATTTAACAAAATGGCTTTCGGATATTAGAAAAATGTCGATTTTTTCTGTATTTGGAAATATTTCTATTTCTGGAATATGTTGCATAAGTCCATTCGCATTCCAGATTGCTATTCTGAAAGTTGTGTTCTTACTTAACATTTTTTATCGGATTGCGTTGTGGGAGTTGCATTTTCTTCAGTTGATCAAATATCATGTTGTTCAGGTTACTTTGGTCATCTAGCCGCTTTGTAATAGCTTCGATGATGTTCATAATGTTTTCCATAATTCGATTATTTTCAGAGCCCATATATTTGGTTGAACCCGAGCCTTTCACTACCTGAGCAAATGTTCTTCTTTGCCCTGCGTTGCTTGGTTGTGGATTTTGATCCATCTGATTTGATGGTTGAATCCTTCGAATTTCATGATTTTGCGATTGATTTCGTGATTTATCTCTTAATTTTTGTAGGGTGTTTAGCAACCTCAGAGCCCCGATAATTGGCCGGATGTTGGCCTTTACAATTTATACACTTAGCTGGTAACTACATCTCTCCCTATTGTACATGCCTGGGTAAAATGTTTACCTGAGCATTTTACACATCTCGGATCCCGGCTGCAATATTTTTGGGTGTGATTAAATCCCTGACATTTCTTGCATTGTGGTATGCGTGTGGTGGTTCTCCTCATTGGTTCAATTTTTACCTTCATGTGAAGAATTGCTTTTATGCCATAAATATTTTGAACATTTTCTGAGTTATCAAATACTAGCATAAAAAGAGGGAGTCCCCTTTTATTGAAAGTTGGGTTTCCTTCTTGGTTTTCTATTTTCTCTTTTTTAATCATATTCACAGCATCTAGTATTTTAAGACCTTTATTTTTTAAGTCTTCCATTATTTCTTCGCTTGAGCAAGTGTGATGCAAACCTCTTGCCATAACTTTTATCGGTCGAGCCTGTTTGTCCTCATAGGTAAACCACTGATACTTTTCAGCATTCAGCTTCATAGATAATGTTCTATAGGTTTCTGAGTCCAGAGTATTAATTTTCCAAACGTCATTGTTTAGCGCTGTTACCTTATATTCTTTGTCAGTAACCGATTTCATCAGTGACTGAATTATTGGGTAACTGGTTACTCCCACGATACTTATTGGTGGGGGGGGGGGGTTTTCTTTCAGTTGCACCAGTTTTGGTGCAATGTTCTTGGTAGATTTACTACCTTTCGGTTGATTGGCCTCAGGTTGGACAACTTCCGGTTCGGTACTTGTAGTTCCACTAACATTTAGTTGTTCAACCTCAGGTGACGATTCAGCTTTTCTTTTCTTACCCTTCCTGGAATGTTTTTTTTTTTCTTCTTTAGGATCCAGTTCGTCTCCCTTTCTAATTCATCCTCATCAGTGAGATAGTTGACTTTCTTTGGTTCAATACTCTCTAATTCGCTTTGTTCTTTAGCATCCCGATTCATTTTTAGAAGTTCATTTTCTCGCTTTAGATACTCAATTTCTTCGCTTAGCTTGGCAAATGATTGCTCCATCTTCTGTAGCCTCTCAAAGAGATCCATATTTTCCTTTTCTAGGTCAACAGTTATTTCACTGAATCCTACTGCTCGCATTGTAAAATTTCCGCTGGCATCACTTCTTTCATGCAGTGTTTGGCCCTCCTCAAAATCCATAGGGCCAGCCGTCGAAGAGGATCGATCCCCCCCGGATGTATTGTCCAGTCGACTGATTAGAGTACCACTTGGGGTAATAACTTTCTCGGACTTATGCTTTGCATAGAGTCTTGCTGGTGATCGTGGCACTATGGAACTTCTTCCAAATGGATTTACAGAACTTATCACCTCTGAAGTATTGCGGTCATTGGATAACGACGACTGGGAGCCCGCTTGCTCACCCCTCAAAGTCGCCGGCACTGGGTATCCGTTTCCCTGCGCCGTAAGGTTTTCTCCATTAGAGTCCGCCATATTGGTTATTATATTCAGGGAACCACCCCTAGCTAGTTTTGGTCCACCCCCTATCCGCCACCTGGGGACGCGCCCGATGGGAGACTAGAAGCTCCACACGAGAATGGGGGACTAATGCCGACCTATATCCTATGATGCCGAGAGATCACTTAAATGATTCTGGACGCTCTGGTTTTCTTCTTCCCGCAAAGCAAATCTTAATGCCTTGACAGCTCGATTTAATTTCCATTTCAATAACGGTGATTTTGTTTGCTGCCATAGCCGGCGAATTTTCAGTTTTTCCTGAATCAGTTCCTGTATATTATGTGACAGTTTATTAACTTTCTCAGAATTACTTATGACAGGTGTAGCCTTTTCAGCTGATAATGCCATGCCGTCTTTTTAATTTTCGGCCGCCCGCCGCATCAATGTCAGCTGGTGTGATCAGAGAAATATTAAGTAGGCTATTTTGTTCGACTAGCCTCCTATATTGATCCAAATTAGTTTACTTGTTTGTAAGACGGTTGGGTATTTCGTTCCTTAAGACATCGGTACTCACTGTTACTATTACCGGTGAGTGATCAGAAGACAGATCATAACAATCGGTCGCCTTAGCATGTGTACGTGGAATGCCCTTAGTTACACAAAAGTCAATTAAATCAGGAATTTTCTTTTTATCCGTGGGCCAGTATGTTGGGGTACCGGCAGATAAATAATCCAGAGACTGTTCCTCTATAGCTTGATCAAGTTGTTTGCCTTTCGGCGATGTTAATCTGGAACCCCAATGACTATGTTTAGCGTTGTTTTCACCTCCCGCAAGAAATTTGTTACCCAGCTGGCTGAAATAATCCAAGAACTGGAGTTTTTTTATAGCATGTTTTGGAGGACAGTACACTGACGATATGACACAGTTTCCAGACCACTCCTGAAGACAGATGCTCGTTGATTGTATATCTTCTTTCACATATTTTAATCTTCTTTTAATCAATACAGCAGTGCCTCCATGTGCTTTCCCATCTGGGTGCTTGGTGTCATAAATAGAGTACCCATTAATTTTGAAATAGCTATTTTTGGTGAAGCGTGTTTCGGATATTAACATTATGTCAATATTGCGCTCAGTGAGGAATGCTTGAACCTCCGCTTTATGTTGTGCTAGGCCGTTTGCATTCCATATATAGCTTTTTCCATATATAACATTTTTGGCTTTTTACGACTATCTGCATCAGCGTGTTCATATTCTGCATCATTAGATCCATGGTTCTCTCCATCATGACCATGAAGCTTTGCATCATATTAGTCAATTTGTTTAAAGCTTTTAAGATGTTTCCCTCTTCACTTGCTTGCACTTTAGGAGCCGTACCTTTAAGAACACTTGCGTATGAAACTCCTTGGTGCACACTACTGTTGACAGTTGCGTACTAGTTTCAATTTTGAGCGTTTGGGTTTACAATTTCTGGGCGTGCTTCTTTTTTAGCTGAAGAATAGAGATTAAGTATTCGTTGTTCTGCTCGCTGCTTTGGATTGATTCTTCTTTTCAATTCTAGATAAATTGGGCACCCTCTATAATAAGTTGTGTGATTTCCATTACAGTTGCTCTGCATTTTCTCGCTGATGCTTCCTTTTTGGCTTTATTGCAAGCCTTTGAGTTATGGAGTTCACCACATATAACACAAACATCGCTCAAAGTTCAATATGCTCTAGTGTTTCCATATTCTTGGCACTTAAAACACTGCACCGGCCCATTTCTTTTCCTGAGTTCTGCATGGTAACTCTTCTGTGCAGTAGATATTTTAGGTCGTATATTGCATGTTTGCCTTTGACCTTTTTATTGTCTGGTTCTAATTCCAGGCGGAACAATGGCTGCGGCGCCTTCTCCCGATTAATAATATTGGTAATAGATTTGTATTGCAAACCTTTCTCAGCGAGAGCAGCTTGTATTTCGTTTGCATCTACGTAGTTCTCTATTCCTTTCAATACTACAACTAATCCTTTTTGGCTCTTTAGTTGATACGTGTATTAATGTTTACCAACTTGATCAAAATGCTTGATTAACGCTCTGTAAGCATCAATATTGAGCGGTTGAATTTTTGTTTCTTTTATATCACCTCTTTTGATAACGGAAATATAAAATGCACCTTCCGTAATAAACTGGATCGTTTTTGCAAGTTCTCTATTTGATTCTTCTCTCAAATAGATTGGTGACGGCTTCCCACTTTTTGGAGTAAATTAAAGCAAGCATACCTATTGCCATGTGTTAATTCAACGGTAGCTAACTTAGTTAATTTGTTCGCGCTTGCACTGGCCGTTGATCTAGGGCTTCTCCTTCGCTTTGATCGGACAGTAATATACCGGTCAATTCCCGTTTGCACTAAACACTGACCTACATCACTGTTTATTTTATTTTCATTTGTTGTCAATGCACTTTCATTGTTTATATTATCGTCAATATTTGTCGACGATGCACTTTTATTTTCTATATGGTTCAACACACCAAAGTTATTTAAATTAATTTCTAGTTTATTTTGATTTAAATTGCCTGGTAAAGCAATTTTTTGAGCATTTAAAATTGAGCACTACAAAAATCTTTTTATTTTATCCCATATCCGAAAATGTGTTTAACATTTCTCTTTCCCTCGTGATTCTTTCTATCTGTCGAGTGTGTAAGCGTGCTTCCTTAAAAAGTGATTTGTGGTTTCTTATTGTCAAAATGTTTATCCGATAAAAGTAAATTACGATCAAAATAATTACTAATTTAGGATAAAAAAAAATTGTATCCGATCGGTGGGATATTATTTGACACCGATTCGGTGTCAGGAGAACTCCATTTTTTTTTTCTGTGTAGCTCAAAATTTTTTATTTTATTTATTTATTTATACAAGAGAAAATTCTACAAATTTGACTTGAATTTATAACAATATAATGTGAACAGGGTAGAATGAAAATTAAATTATTATTAAAAAAGAATTAATGACATATGTACAAATATTTTCAGGTTTGAGCATAATGTTGCTTGTCTCTGCTTAAGTAAAAGTCGAATAGATTTTATTAAAACTCTTCGACATCATATTTACCGGATTATTGTCACCATAGTTTGTTCTGTGTTTATTCAGATGAAGGAACTCATAATCTCTTAAATTCCTACTCGGTGCCTTTATTTTAATTGATCCAGTATGGATGGTGCATCGATTTGATCAAGTAAAATATAAAACAAAAATCTTGCTAGAGTTCGAAAGTTTGAGAACTTGATTACTAAAAAGAACGAGAAATATTCCCGCAAAGATTCGCGTTATGATTTTCAGCCGACCGGACAAGATTGTGATCGAAAAAACGTTGACAATAATCATCGTTCAGCAAATTTGCAACGTCGTGATAATAATATTCGTTGTTTTAAGTATAATGGTGTAGACCATTTAGCCCGTGACTGTAAAAAAAACTTACGTGTTCATATTGAAAATGTAAAGGACATTATGAAGTGCATTGCCCATCGAATAAAAAAATAACTTCCGCCATCCGTAGGCTAGAGTTCAACGAAAGCGAATACATAAAATTTGTCAAGGTTAATGACTGCAAACAAATAAGAGCGTTCATCGATTTAGGCAGTGACATCGTTACCATAAAATCCTCAATTGCGAATGAATTAAATTTACAGTGGCAGCACTGTAACCAAATTCTTAAGGGATTTGGAAATAATTTCACATCAGCTGTCGGAAAGGTTAAAATAAATTTGAATCTTGATGATGTTAAGTTTTCCGTAGATGCATTTGTAGTCAATGACAAATCACAAACTGAACCAATAATGATAGGCCGAAGTGTTCTCGATAGGGATGGAATCCTTGTGATTAAGGCACATAATCGTGTCTAAGTGTAGGTTTTTACTTCGGACTGTGGAATACTTAGGTCATGAGATTTGCGAACAAGGTATCAAACCAGGAAAAGACAAGATCAATTGCGTAGAAAAATTTCCTATTCCAAGGAATGTACACGACAATATTTTCGGAAATTTGTTTCTAACTTTTATCTAATCTCCAAACCCCTTACTCGATACACCGGAAAAAATTCTAATTTTCATTGGCTAAGTGAACAAGAACTAGTATTTCAAACCTTGAAAAATAAATTGGGTAACCGTGACATTCCAGTTCTCTACGATAACGACAAAAATCACGAAATACACACGGACGCCAGCGCCAAGGGATTAGCTGTAGTGCTTCTTCAAATAGAAACAGATGGAGAACTTCATCCTGTTTGTTATTTTAGTCGAAAATCCACCGATGTCAAAATGAAATTTCACAGTTATGAGCTCGAGGCTTTTGCTGTAGTAGAATCATTAGAAAAGTTCAAATCTTACGTTTTGGGAAAAACATTTGATGTCGTTACAGATTGTAGCGTGTTGAAAACTGCATCGTCAAAACGTGATATATCACCTAGAATTGCCAGATGGTGGCTTAGGTTACTTGAATTTGATTTTAATGTAAAGCACCGGCAAGGGAAAAGTATGGCACACGTCGACGCCTTAAGCCGTAGCCCAGTTGGAGATCCGAAGGAGGTCGAGCCAGCGAGCTTAGACGTTTTTAAAATGTCCAGTGTTGCTACGGACTGGGTTGAATTTCTGCAGTCTAACAACCCTGAAATTTTGAGAATTAAACAAAATATAAACGATCCTAAGAATAAATATTATGTAATTAATAACGGAAAAGTCTATAGGAAAACGATCGAATCTTCTTTGTAGTGCCTGCGGGAGTTCGAGGACGTATACTATATCATTGGCATGACGAAATGGGTCACTTTGGATTAGCGAGAACACTTACAATCGTAAACGAAGTATTTTGGTGGCCACGAATGAGACAGTTCCTGAAAAAATATTTAGATACCTGTGTTGAGTGTCTGTATCATCGGGAGAACCGGGAGTCGAATTCCATCGAGTTGCACCCCATTGAGAAGGTTCCGAGACCTTTTCACACCTGGCACATTGATCATTTAGGTCCCGTTCGGGATACGTCATCGCGGTTCATTGTGAAAGTTCTGGGAGAGCTCTCCACGTTTTTCGGTTTTCCGGCGAGATTGTTGACCGACCGTGGATCGGCTTTCACGTCAGAGTTTCACGGCATTTTGCAAGGATAACAAGGTTGAGCATGTTCTGAACGCCACCGCAACACCACGTGCTAATGGGCAAGTAGAGCAATACAACCGTACTCTTCTTCATTCTCTTCGAACAATGAGCGATAAGGAGCAAGTACAGTGGGAGAGTAAGCTTCCAGAGATCCAGTGGATCTTGAATAGCTATCCACATAATACTACAAAACTTTCACCCCATCAACTCATGTATGGTGTAACCCTTCCTTCGCCGATCGCCGATAAGCTTCAATTGGGAATTCTGGACGATATTCCAGAAAAGCCGTTCATGTTAGAATAAACGAGAAACAAGAAAAGCAGAAGAGTTTCGGTATGAATCATAAGACCCCTAAGAAGTACAAAGTGGGTGACTACGTAGTTGTATTTCGTGAACCACCGTCGACAGGAGACAGTAAAAAATTGGCCCGACGATTCAGGGGACCCTATAAGGTAACATCTATCTTATATGGGGATCGATATAGAGTGGACGAAACTATAAATCTGGAAGGAAGACGTCGATTTAAAGGTGTCATTCCAGCAGACCATCTTCGTTTGGTTGTTCCTCGGGAACAAGAAGACATCGACGAGTCTGAAGACTGAGGATAGTCTTAGTATCAGGATGGACGAATGTAACGTCTAAATAAACGTTTAACCTAATAGCCGCCTGTCAACGAACGCAACGCCATCTATATATATATATATATATTATCATATCAATTATCTCTCAACTGGCGGTAGGGCAAAAATATAGAAGAGGTGTTGAATAAATACATTGTTGTCAGGTTAGAACCAAAGAACCACATGTAGTCCTGTAATATTGAAATAAATAATTATAACGATACGAAATCTGAGTGTTTTTATTTAAAAATCAGCGAGATCTTTACATGACTAACAAAAATTTAGTTTAGTTAAATATTAACATTATATTTCTAATCAATTCGATGCTTATATTTTAAATACAAATAATAAAGTAACTTTTCTACAACAACAACAATTACAATACACAAGAAAATATTTAAATAATTAAGTTCAATGCTTCTATAATTTTTATAGTTGTCAAATGTCGTGTAACCCATCAACAATACAAAAACAAGCATAATTAAAAAGATCCGTAAAAATAAAAGGATTAAATAAATTTTATTACGAGGAGAATTAATTATTAAATTATGTTTAAAATAATTACGTTGTAATAACTTTAAAAATGTTAGTTTATTTTTATCATTTATATTTATCATTTTAATTATATTTGTATTGTGATACTGTAGCGATAAGCGATCATATATGTAAAATCGATAAGTGCGATCGTAATAGGAAATTATAATTTGGTCACACTCGAAGGATGGTGATGAGCCGGTATAATCGATCCAGAGTAGCAGGTTTTTTATATCTCCTAAATCGTTTTTAGATTTAACCACAAATTGATAAATATTTTCAGTATTTGTATGGACTCTTCTCAAATTAAAAATGTATTGATCACTTGTGCTTCGATCGCCATACATTTGAATACCAATATTTGATGTTGTTACTTTGTTTCGTATACTGCTCGTTCCACATATTATGGTTAATAGATAACTGTGATATGCTGGATTATTTGTGCCGATAATGTTATCCGAAATAATATGATCACGATTATGGCGTTTGGTTTTTAGTAAAATAATTAATAGTAGGCAGATAAAAATTAATAATAAAACTAGTAAAATAATAACGATCGTTAAATCGATGGGAAGGCGGCGTACAAATAATCGATCATATCGATTGTAATAAAAAATTCGTTTTGGTTTATTAAAAACCGAATACTGATTTGTGTTTTGATTGGTGCACGAACAACGTACATCTGTTCCTGTTGAGTGGAACTCAGTTAGACAGTTATTTGTGCTCCACTTTAGGGTGACAAAATCAAACTGGCTGCATCCAAATGATTCGATTGTAAATGAAAATTGTACATTGGTTGAAGGATCGTTATCACCGGCAAGTATAATTCCCATGAAAAGTTCAAAACTTTGATTGTACCGTAGCCGAATTAAAAGTTCTTTTTGTTCTATCAAATATAATGGTTTAGCACCATGAAAATCATTATAATTTGGTTCCGACTTTGTTTTAAACGCGATTTGTAAAACAGATCCGCTTTCTGTCTCAAAATTGATCAAAATTAATTCATTTTTGTTGTAGCTAAACTTGTACATAACAATATCACTGTTATTATAAATCAAATTTTCGATTTTATTTAAACGAATTTCTTTTGATGATTCCCTTCTTTGTCCATCCTTACCGGCTGAATACTGATAATTCATAATATACCTATTTGAATTCGGTAAATTATTCCCGCTTTGGTGTTCAGTTAGCTGAAGCATAAAAATAATAGAAAATTGTTTTTCGGATTGGGGCAACCACCAAAAAGGTGTATCGCGCAAGCTTTTAAAATATTTTAAATTTATAGTTATTTCATTGTCCAAGTTAAATATATCCAACGCTACTTTAATCTTAAATTTGGGAACCGATATTTGTAAGCTTTTCTCAACGTTTCCGCTATCGGCACTTATGGTAAACGATTTCATAATATTCAACGCATTCTCATAAAGTACATCCGTTTCATTCACCTCCAGTCGTTTGCTGACGATCCGATTTATGAGTGGGTACAATTGTTCCGTTTGAATAATAATTCTTTCGAGCTGTATAATTTTACGGACCTCATTGAAATCTAAATCAGGATACTCAGGATAATCTTCGTCTTCATACAATTTCAATTCATTCGCATCATTCACATAGATTTCGTAATTTTCGGCCGGTATGATTACAAATTCGGTGTACAATTTGTCCATAATGTTTATATAATTTTCATTTAAAATTTCGATAAAATCTCTTGTAACCAGTATCGCATCGATATATGAGAATTCACGTAAAATCGTTAAATAATTATCGAGCACCTCAAACAAAATTAGGGCTTTGTCATATTCTAGCTTGAACGAATTTAATAATTTCAAAAGTGCATTGGTACCCAATTCCATATCGAATGTGGTAGGTGAGTATTCGATATTCTTTAACGTATTTAACAAAAACAAGATCGCTTCGTCCTTATTCGCCGGATTTTTCCCTAAATCATCAATTTCACATTCAACCATTACGGCAACTCCTTGAACATCATTATCCAATGCTAACCAATTATACTCATCGATTGATTGAAATTCGACTGGTTGAATGTTTATGTTCAAGTTATATGTGGTAAACTCACCGTATAGATCATATATTTTTACAAGTAACTGATTTTCATTATTCCTTACTCTAAAGCCAAATTCATTGTTAAATGATGCGGCAACAATTCGGTCATTCGCATACACTTTGTACTCGAGTGGCTGGTACGACGAATAAAAATTATAACACGAAATATTATAAATTGTTTTTAATGCCCATCCATTCTCTTCTGGATCGATCCCGCACGTTCCTTTCGTAACACCTTTATTAGTCTTGAATCCATAGAAATACTCTCCGTGGCCGCCATACATCTTGACTTGTAATCGTATTTCATAACTAGCATCTTTGGCTAAATAATCCGCCGGTAAAGTTAATCGATTTCGATCACCAATAATTTGATTGTCCAATTCCCATTTATATTGTACGGCGGCGGATTGACCCTTACAACTGATACATTCACCCTTAAGAAATAATGCGGCGCCCACACTAACAGGAGTACGACAATTTTTCAAACAAATTACGTCTAACTCTAAAGGAATTTGTTCGCTTGCCTTAATCGTAATCATTTGTGTTTGCGAATTTGATTTGCCAGTTGTTTTTGATTTGACCGTAAGTGTGAATTTGTAATTTTTTGTGACAGTTAATGTATTCGGGGATATTGAAACAATCGATTGAGTTGCGGCTAATTGGGCACAATATGTGTTTTCAGAATCGTCGATCGATTCACATGCCCAAGAAAACGTTAGCGTTGGTGATACGGTTCTCGTTGCTGGATGTGATAAATCCTGTGATAGTGTTCCGTCCAATATAATTTTACTGGTGACAGGTAATTGACGTTTAGTTCCACCTTTGATATTAGCTAACGGACGTTGCATAATGATTCGAACATAGCACTAGAATTAAAAAGTTAAAAGTTAGAAATTTGTTAAATCTTTGTTTATATAATTACCCGAAAATACGATGTGCCCTCCTTTTTACTAGTATGTGGACTTGATTCATCCACACGCACTTTGATAACATAAAATGTGCTAAATCTATCGGATTTGTCATCGAAGTCCATGATGTAGGGTAATAAATTCAATTGTTGTCTCGTGTAATCTTCAAATATGTGCATCACTTTAGAATCAAAATAATTTCTAACACTCCAGCTAAATGAAAGTTTGGAATTCGAACCACAATTTCGTTTTATAACTGGGGCTATGGAGTACTGTCGATCGATCGCAATAGTCATCGGTACTTTGGGATTTGAACTAAAATTAAATAAGTTATTAAAGAATTTAATTTAATTTTTAATAGTGAAATAGCTTTCGTAAAATTTCGTTTTAGTAAAGAAGCACTCTTTAAAGTTTAAGGTTCCACTTACGTACAAATTTAGATAGGCT
Source organism: Tipula helvola (assembly GCA_963556165.1). NCBI lineage: Eukaryota > Metazoa > Arthropoda > Insecta > Diptera > Tipulidae > Tipula > Tipula helvola. Next base: position 234,074,460 of record OY744481.1, read on the forward strand.
TATTTAGCTTTAGTATTTAATTTAGCGGCCAATTAGCGAGTCAGTCAGCCAGAACGCGATTTATCCAAAAAAGTAATTTAAATATTTTATTCGATACATGCAAACTGCATATTACTGGTCTTTAAGATGTTTTCGTTCAGTTTCGTTTAATTTTTCTGTGAATTAAAACAGCGCAAATAACCGCACCAACTGAAAGAAATTTCAGAATATGTGCATCAAAGAACAGTTTGAATTTTCAAAGAAGACTTTGTAACGGCACTGCAGGTTTTCATTTGGCGCACCTTGTACCAACAATAATTTGGGCGCCACTATAACATCACTTTGCGATGTCGTTAACAGACATAGTATTAGAGGTCTGGTGCGGTATGTATAGCTGGCTAAGCTCAGGGTTGGCGTGGGGATTTCCAGACATAACGAGCGCGTGAAGTTTTCCAGCGATTCTTCCATACGTATACGTATACGAATCCAATTGGAATTACACGAATTTATATTGGATTATTAAAGATTTCATATGTAGTGGTGCAGAGTACACTGCTAAATTCAAATTAAAGAAATTTTATTAAAAATTGGAAATAAAGGATTTTTAAAAATTCAAATAAGAAAATTATGAATTGTTAGTCAAATTTTCGTATAATTTATAATTTTTACCGACGATTTTCATAACACATTCGATATTTTATATGAATAAGAAATAAAACAATAAAATATATCATTACAATTATTATACATACTATATTTAACTATAATTTAGTCAAACCAAATCAAAACCGAAATTTTAAATGATTAAAGGCTTTTGATTTACATTTATCAACTTACATATTTGCTGTCTCGTTTAATAAAAACAACGACAGTGCTAAAAAAAACCAGGATTTAAACCTCGGGTATTCAAATATGTACAATCATTTTGGTACTGTTAAAAATATATTCCAATAAGATTTAAAAAAAAAATTCAAAAGAAATCTAAACAATACCCGAAATTTTATAAAACGAATTTTGTAGAACATTTATTAAATAAAAGATTCGTATGGATTAGGGTTTTTTAATTAGGTATTGTAGAGGCCTATTCCATGTGCTAGCCAAACCTTTGTCATCATTGTTGTGAATGGCCGATATTGGCCCTTGAGTGTTGAGTGTGATTTCAAAAAAAAATAATTTTGCAGAAATTTTATTAAACGAACGATTCGTATGGATTAGGGTTTTTTAATTAGGTATTGTAGAGGCCTATTCCATGTGCTAGCCAAACCTTTGTCGTCATTGTTGTGAATGGCCTGAGTGGGGTAAAAAAAAAAAAAAGTTCCATCATACTTGGCCATATTCCAGAACATCATCCAAAAATCGTTTAATAAAAGTTCTGCAAAAATTTTTTTTTCTGTAATCGCACTCAATACTCAAGGGCTAATATCGGCCATTCACAACAATGATGACAAAGGTTTGGCTAGCACATGGAATAGGCATCTATAATACCTAATTAAAAAACCTTAATCCATACGAATCGTTCGTTTAATAAAAATTCTGCAAAATTATTTTTTTTGAAATCGCACTCAACACTCAAGGGCTAATATCGGCCATTCACAACAATGATGACAAAGGTTTGGCTAGCACATGGAATAGGCATCTACAATACCTAATTAAAAAACACTAATCCATACGAATCGTTCGTTTAATAAAAGTTCTGCAAAATTATTTTTTTAGAAATCACACTTTAACTTTAAAACGCCATATTATACCATTTTTATATGAACAATTCTAAAATAAATCAATTAAAATTACTCTAATATCGAACGAGCAAGAATTTTTGATGTTTTTTGATTTGTTTAAATTTAACTAAAGCTTGATTTTTGAAAATACTTTTCTAAATACTACTCAATTTGTTGAAATAACACTCCATTTTCCAATAAGAATTTGTTTTAGCAGTGTAATACTAATACATTGATAAATCTCTGGAATGTCTGGAAAACTTCACACTCGTGACATAACACTAAGCTTGAATAACCGCAGAGGATCAAGAAAGAAAAAGGAAACATTTTAACTATCCTGTTTACAGGAATACAAAGAAAACTGAAAAAAAAATAAAAACTGTTGCTAAACCGACCCAACTACGAGACCCTGCCCTAACGGCTCATATTGATCACAGAACTATTTCTACTCACTCATAATATTTGGGACCATACCGATATAAAAAAAAAGTAACGGTAAGATGAGTAACGAAAACTACACAAAAAATAAAAGCGCAATACTAGCGCAATAAATAAAAGCGGTAAAGCTATAAATAAAAATGGTAAATGAAAAGTGTAAATGCGCGACTACACTGACGAGAGAGCTGAAAAAAACCTTATATAATGATAAAAAAAACAAATTCAGCGCAAAACGAAAACATACGATCCAGGTAAGGCCGACCCACAAAAAATGTTAAACCAATACCAAAGTAGCACGGTTATAAAAAAAACAAAAGAACAAATCAGAAATTTAAAAGCCAGAAAATTCCAGCAAAACAGCAAGCAAAATAACTAATTCTTTAAAGTTAAACTCTGCGTTACTTATTGTTAACTGAAATTATTTTGAATAGAAATGTTGAACTCGTTTTCGTTTTGTCAGAAAGCTAGAAAAAAACGCTCGCAGTTCCTGATGGGCGACCAGAAGACGTTATTCGGTCTAATCTTGTCTGGAATAGCTCAAATAACCTTCCGACGCAGTTTCATCCTCGCACTGACCACGCTCCGCTATTTTTATGGAATGTTGCACCTCGCCAATAGCCAATAACGGTACTTAGGGTCCCAAAAACCATAAAACCATACGGTAATACTAAATAAAGTAGACGGAACTTTATAGTCCACTCTTCACATTCGAACACCAAACTAGTTATCATATATTTTATTTTATATTTTTTTTTCACTACATTTTCTACACGAATTGTTGGTTGGCCGATTTGTCAAAACCACTCAAAAATATTTTTATTTCATTATAGTTAGTGTGAAGTTTATGACAAATTGACCAAAAACCTTACAACAGCAAAAAAGTGTAAAAGCAAATATTACGCTTTAACCAAATCTACTAAGAAGGTGACATCACATATGTATTTTGTCATTTTTTTGACAAAAATTGTGTAGCTTACACATACTAATTCGAAAAAAAATTAATTTTATATTCCCAAATTCTGGAAACTAAATAACTTTGGTGAGTTGTGTTAAAGCTCGAACATTATATTAAATTGTTACCCAGAAAACTGGTTTTAGTATAATCAAAATTAATTTTTTTTTGTTAGTTTTTATAAAGCATAAAATTTAAAACTGTAAATATTTCAGCCGATTACAAAAGTAAATTAAATCATTTATTAACCAATAACAGGCCATCGTAGAGATTGTTCCCTGGATCTGAGTATGCCACCACATTGGTAGGCATTTAGTGGATAATAGAAAGTGATCGTCATATTAACGCGGCCCTCAACAAACCGGTGGTCGATTTTACAATAAGACATACACTAAAATTTGTGAAGTGTATTTTCAAAGGCCAATGACGGGCCATCGCAGAGATTGTTCCCTGGATCTAAGCATGCCACCACATTTTTAGGCATTTAGTGCATAAAATAAAGTGATCGTCATATTAACGTGTCCCTCAACAAACCGGTGGTCGATTTTACAATACGGCCCTTACTAAATCTTTGTAAGTTTGTATTTAAAATATTTTATAACACTAATTAAATTAAAATTAGCAACAGCCAATTATACACTTAAATTTTCTTAAGTGTTTCTGGGTACTGTATTTGGTGAAGTCGAGTATTGCATTGAGTGCGTTTAGTAGCCTTAATTTCATTTACATAAGAATGTATCCTCACAAATTTAAAATTAAAAAAAACTGTAATTAAATTGATAAAATTAATAAGTATATAAAATCAAAAATATTAGTCTATTTGATGCATCAACATACTATATGTAGATTTGTTTGATAAAAATAGAAAGAAAAATCAAATAAAATGGAATCAACTCCTGGAGATATGTAGAATATAATAACACGTTTTAAAATATTAGTATACTAAACAATAAATACATATTGAGAAAACAATGATTGGTTATGTTTTTTAAACTTTAAGGATCTCAGTTGTGGAAAATCCGACTTACAAAAACACTCAAACACTCGGATACTAAGAAACACAAGCAAAATATATCAAAAATTAAAAATACATTTTCCTGTTGTGAATATTTTTTTTAAAAAAAAGTAATTATCGTCGAATGATAAAGCCGTCGATAATTTTTAAATTAGGCTCAGCCTCATTTTTGCGGAACACGACGTCGCCTACCAAATCATAGAGCACCTACAACCGTTATTAAAAGAAATTATTCCCGATTCTGATATTATCAAGAAGGCGAAATTGGGGCGTACCAAATGTGTCAGTGTTATAAAAAATGTTTTGGCACAGGAGGAAACACGCAAGATAGTGGACATTTTAAAAACAACACAGTTTTCAGTACAAATAAGTCTATGTGTATATTGACTTGATAAATCAGTCCTGATAATGGGGAAATAAATGTGCAACTTTTAGATTTATTGCCAGTTGAAGCAGATTGCACTGCAGCAACACTTTACCAAACTTTTTAAACTTTAATAAATAAATTAGGTACATATTTTTGTCAGGATTTTATTGTTTGGGTACCAATTAATGTTTGAATTGTTTTATTTCGCAGGAATGCCGTTCAAAAATATAGTGTTTTGTAGTGATGGAGCCAGCGTAATGGTAGGCATAAGAAACTCTTTTGTTTCCCGTCTTAAAGAGGATAACCCACACGTAATTATGGTTAAGTGTATATGTTATAGTTCAGCCATTATTGCCAGCAAAGCATATTTATCATTGCCTCGTGCACCAGGAGATCTCCTGCGTCAAATAGGGGTATACGTCTCCGGCAGATCCAAATGATGTATTCAGCTTCCAGAAATTCAAGATATGCTCGGTGAGAATAGAAGAAAAATTCTTAAAACATCCGCCACGCGTTCACTATGGTGTGTACAAAAGAACCTTTAATAACTGGACAGGTCTACAGGAATTTTTTAAAGAAGTCGGTAAAATAGATAAACTGAAAGCAACTGATTTTATACTACAAGAGTTACATAACATGTGCACCAAACCTTACCTATTTTTTTGAAATACGTATTGGAATTTTTCAATATATTGTATGTCTTGTTTCAATCCAAGAAGTGCCAAATTAACAATTTACATTCAGAATCCCTCAAAATTTTTTAAAACTTGGGACAAAACTTCATTAAATCGAACGAATTGAAACCGAACTAAACGTTAAATCGCCACACAATTTGCTGCCAATCGAGTTGGTGTACCTGGAACCTAAATGTATGGATAGACGTGTTTTTGTCGGCCTCTTCGAACATTTAATTAATTTATTTATTTATTTTATTTATAAAGTGTTTTTGGTTAAAAAAGTGTTTATGTATATTTAATTTAATTTAATTCTAGTTTTATTTGGTTTATTAGTGTTGTGTAATTAGTGAAGTGAAAATTAAATATGGAAAAATGCAATTCACCGGGATGTATTATCAGGCAATATTTTAAATTTATAGTGAAGGAAATCAAATTTCTTGATTCCTCATTAATAATGCATGAATTTTGTATTTGTATAATTGTGCATAAAATGTTAATACAAAATATCCGATATTTAGATTGAATTAAAATTAAAATTGACGCATTTTAATATAGGCAGTTAATTTTTATTTCTTATTTTATTTGGACGCATACTTGCACACATTTTTGTATTTTATTTTGTGTATAATCGACACAAACATATTCCTGAATATTGATACTTAGAACAGGAATATTTGCATGATTTTTTTGTACATATCCATCGTATAAATCTATATACTTACATATATTTGGATGGGAACACGGTCAACTCGGCGACGGTAAACTCGGCGACGGTCAACTCGGCGACGACCAACTCGGCGACGGTCAACTCGGCGACGGTCAACTCGGCGACGGTAAACTCGGCGACGACCAACTCGACGACGGTAAACTCGGCGACGACCAACTCAGCGACGACCAACTCGGCGACGGTCAACTCGGCGACGGTAAACTCGGCGACGACCAACTCGGCGACAGTCAACTCGGCGACGACCAACTCGGCGAATAAAAGTCCGGATTTTCAGAAAATCACGGCTTTTATTTTTATTTTACTTTAAATTAAAATTCTCCTTCATCAGAAAGGTCGGCTCAAATTAAAAAAAAATACGTCTTTTAAAACCAACTTTTTGAAAATTGGGATTTTGAAAAGCGAGATTTTAAAAAATATCATTTTTATTGCTTACTGCTGAGCTGACCGTCGCCGAGTTGTCCGTCGGTTGATCGTCGTCCAATTTGTTGTCGCCTAGTTTACCGTCGCCGAGTTGTCCGTCGCCGAGTTGTCCGTCGCCGAGTTGTCCGTCACCGAGTTAGTCGTCGCCGAGTTTACCGTCGCCGAGTTGACCGTCGCCGAGTTGGTCGTCGCCGAGTTGACCGTCGCCGAGTTGGTTTCGCCGAGTTGTCGCGTACCAATTTGGATGTTGTTACCTATAAGTATATTGTGTTCATGTATTATAGAGAAGACGTTTACACATTGATACGTCTCTGGCTACGCACATGAAGATTTTATGAAAATATCTATTTTCTTTATGTGTGTTAGTGGTTTTAGTATTATAATACGATTTTATTATTGTTATGTGGCATTGTTTTTCACTCTTTGTGTACTGTGTATATTTGAGACGACTGTAGTGCTCTTTATATACCATGAGCTACACAACGTAAAATTTTCATGTATTCGATTCATATCGGAGTAAGTTTGAATTGCAGTAAATTAGGTTGCATTCAAACGTCATTATTTCTTATATGGTACAACGTAAAATTTTTAAGAATATAATTTTTAAATTCTTTTTATTGATTTATTATTTTATTGATGTGTATTTTCGAGTGGTGATAATAGTGCAGCGGAGATCTTTTAAATATGTCAATGATGCTAATTGAATTTGTTAACTAGTTTAGGTAGCCTACTGTTCTGTATGTTTGAAGGTAATTAGAATTAAGGATGATCATTCTCCTATAAATAATGAATAACAGATTAATTTGATATTTATTCGCAGAGATATATATGATTATGATGTCGAATTTAATTATATATTTATAGTCTTAGCAGTTTTAACTGTTGAGTGGTACTTTTTTGAGTTTTGCAAGTTTTTTTGTTTGCATCTTTAAGGGATATGTTTGAGAGTTCAAATGAAAATTAATGGTAGTTTGAGCTTAAATGTAGTTTTAAGATATGTAAATGATAAATATGGCGATATATTTTAGAATAAGTAATTGCTGATATACATTTTATTTAATTGTTAGGTCATCTCCGAGGTACAGGAGGGTTCAAGAGCATAAATAATTCGTTAGTTTAATTTTTAATGCAGCAGCTAGAGATAAATAATTAAGTAATTTAGAATATAATTTTCAGAAATATTGGAGAAACCTCGCTCAGCATTCAGAATCTCCAAGTATCCAGCTGTCATATAACGTTGAAATTGTATTATCTTGTGATAACTATTTTATCATATATATCACTAACAAATTTATACAAGTTAAATCCTATTAATTAAGTAGTAAATAATTGGTAATAATGGATAAATATTAGAGCCTTATACGTAAATAGCCTATATATATTACATACAGTATTCAACTAAAGTATTTGTGTATCCTAGATTTTTGTCGCATTGTAGCATATACAACTTTAAGTTACATATATAATTCAATTAGGTATATAAATTACAAAATTCACCAATATTAATTTTCTTTTTTCCAGATCTGTAGTAAATTGCTGATTACTTGATTAGTTTAATTTTATTGTTAAATTTTTAACTTTTTATTTTTATTTTTAAATCTAATTGCAGTATATAAAGACTAATTTATAATTTATTTCAGAGAATTTAATTTAATTTTATGTTTATTTATTTATTCTCAATTATCGCTAACAAACAGATAAAAATATCCAATTACATGTTAGCTTAGGTACATTACATTAAGTGAAGTTAATTTAAGTTAGTAAATTAAAATAAATTATTTCAGTTAAAACTAAAAAAAATAAAAATTAACAAATCTTATACAATATTTAAACTATGATAAAATCTAGTAATTTGTTTTTTAAAAACCTGGAATGATAACAAAGACAAATCAAAATTATTAAAAACTTTGTTATGAATCATTTGCAATCTCACTAGAGGGTAGAGGAGAATGAAATCTGTAGTTGCTTTTGTAAGTTTGAATATCACAACAGACAGAAAATCGCATATTATATCTTGTCCGAGTTCTGTATCGAATTAAATTTGTCAGGTTAGTTTCAATTAAACGATTGGATATTTTGTATAGAGCTAATTCATCAAAAATATCCCTTCTACTCTCCAGTGAAACTAAACCATAACGTTTAAGACGTATATTGTACGGTTCATACGGAACTTTGCTTTTGTAGTTTAAGAAACGCGTAAATTCTTTTTGTACTCTTTCAACGGTGCGTTTATGACATTCATATACAGGATTCCATATAGTGGTTAGGTATTCAAGGTTGCTACGAACCAGTCCATTAAACATTGATATAAATGATAAAGAACTTTTGAAATCACTACAAGTCCTCATCACAAAGCCAAGGATTTTTAATGATTTGTTGGTGATGTGCTGGATATGAATATTAAATTTGAATTTGTTGTCAACAATAACTCCTAAATCTTTCACTTGATCTATTGAAATAAGGGGAGCATTGCTTAAAGAGTAGCCAAATTCAGAAGAAACTCTTGGTTTAATTTTCAATACATAGCATTTGTCGATGTTTAAATTCATGTCATTGATAACACACCAATCATGTATGCGATTTAGATCGTTTTGAAGTTTCTGACAGTCATCGATTGATTTAATCGATAAAAAAAGCTTGAGGTCATCAGCAAAGAGCAATACGGAACATTCAAGATTATCAACAATATCATTTATGAATAAAATAAAAAGTAGAGGCCCAAGAATGGAGCCCTGAGGGACACCTGAACACGGAGATATTTGTGTTCTGTTAACTAAATAAGAACGTATCCATTGTAACATAAGTTCATCAATACCGAAACTTCTTAATTTTTCAATTAGAATATTATGATTGACCTTATCAAAAGCTTTTTGGAAATCTGTATAAATAACATCAACACCGAAATTTAAGTCAAGCGAATTATATACATATTCTGAAAAGTTTAGCAGGTTAGACTGTGTGGATCTTTGTTTGAAAAATCCATGTTGATAGACAATGACTTTACTTCTCAGTTTTTCGAAGAGTAAGTTGTGGATAATTCTTTCAAAAATTTTTGAGAAGCAATTCAAAATAAAGATAGTGTTGTGGTTGTTAACCTGATGTAGCTCATTGGATAGTGCGCTGGCTGAGGAAAAGCTCGCCTTCAATGGGGGGTTCGTTTTGACCAACATCTCGCAGTTCCACAAAAAAAATTATTCGCACCACAAAAACAAAATTATACTTCAATCATCACTGCACACAGAATCCACTTTTCCCGTTATATAAAAAAACCTTTACTTCATTATCAAGAAGTTACAGTGACTCTCATAATTGATCACGTGTTCATAAGACGCTAATATTTTATTACACCAAAATAAAATAAAATTTTTAAGTTTTTCTTTTTAAATTCAACAGTTTATTAAATATTTATTTAACAAATTAAAAAAACAATTCATTTTCAACATCACAAATATCAATAATAAATTAATATAAAAATTATTAGGTGTGATCAATTATGAGAGTCACTGTATTTATTTCATTAAAAAATTAGATTTGTTTTCGGCATATTAAGATAGTAAAGATGTTATTCTTAATCCTAATATGTATTCTATTATTAGCTAACTACTGGTTAATTATTTATATTAATGTTAATTAAATTTATATATGAGTTAGATTTATTTGTGGTCACTTCAATAAATAAATGTCGGAAAATTCCAACAAAAAAAAAACCAAAGGAAAATTTTTTTTTTAAAAACTTACGGTTCACTCCAAGATACTCCAAGGCCTTTTAGTTTCTTTAGTGAGCGGTTTTGCTAAAAAAAAATATGTTAATAATACCCGTACCCACCCACGCACCACCACAAAATCTTATAAATTTAATTAATTAATAATTTGTTTTTTTTTAACTAAACTATTATTAGATAACTATGAATATTTTATGTTGAAAGCAATCCTTATTTAATCCACTTGGTTTAAATCAGATTTTTAGTTTTCAGATTTCCGTTCACTTGCTGTGGTTGAACTGTACACACTACACCGGTACTTTCAGGCTATGAGATGAGCAGTCAATCTCAAGACAAAGTACAGCTTTATTTGTTCCGATTTGGTAAACACAAAATAACCCGTTGGTGGTCGGTTTGTCTATCCGATTTGTCGGAATTTTATGTTGTTTATTTCTGTTTTTTTTTTTCGTTGTGCTAGCAACACAAAGTTGAGATGAATTTCGAACACTATTTATAACAATTGAAACAAAAAAAAAAAAAATGAGATTATTATTCCAGCACTGCCCAAAATGACAATGAGTCAGTATAACTTTACCAACAGGAACTGTTTATATGGTATTTTTCTGTTTTCGGTATCTTTCACCGGTTGTAGTCTAGCTATACAAATCAATAGAGATGCCGATTAACCCCGTGAAATAAAGTAACCAAGTATAAACACTACTTACGATTTTATATTTACAATTATTATTTACGAATTATACTATTTACGATTTATGTAAAAATAATAATGTTTTAATTTTGAATTTGAATTTTATGATGCTTTGTATCTCCGGTGAACATATGTATCAAACTGATTAGTGTATTATTCGGTCAGCCGATTAGCAAACAAAAAAATCGAAACGAATTCTCCATAATTAGTACTTTTTTTTGTTTGGAGAGTTTAAACATATTTATTTCTTTATTTAGGCTGTTTTCCAATCACCGACTTATTGACTTATTCGAACTTATTCAAATAAGTCTGCTGAAAAGGTGACTTATTCTTTAGTAATTTTTCCTATAGAAAACTTATTTATTTTTGGTGTCATGGAAACATTCTGTCTTATTATTGTAATTATTATTGCAATTGGAATGACTTCATTGACTTATTCAAGATGGCGTTAAATAAGTCAATAAGTTTGAAATAAGTCGGTAATTGGAAAAGGGCCTTAGATTCCAAAGCGAATTATACAATAGGCCTATAATTTTTAATATTTGTAATGTCACCTCCTTTATGTATTGGAGTTAAATAAGCATTCTTCCACATTGAAGGAAAAGTACCCTCAATCAGTGATTTTCCAAATAAAATTACAAGTGGCTTACACAATTGTTCAGCAGATTCATTCAGAAACACAGGTGGTATCAAATCGGGACCACATCCCTTATTAGAATCAAGTGATTGAAGCTCAGTTAAAATGACATTTTCACAAATATTAACGGCTGGAATTGTAATGATATTATTTGGATGAACAAATTCTTCTGAAACATTATGGTTATTATATACAGATTCAAAGAAATCCGCAAACATATTACTAATATCATTTGCATTAGAAGCTGAGTCGTTAAGAAGATGCATATTACACGGAATTGCATTAGTTTTTTTGAGTGATTTGGAATACCACCAAAATTTCTTAGGATTCGTATGAATGGAGTTTTCCACAGATATAATATAATTCGTATGGTCAATTTTAATTGCTTGTTTCAATTTAGACCTAATTTTAGAGAACATGCTATAATATTCAACATCATTATTTTTTTTGAACAATAATCTAAATCGAATTTTTGTTACAATTAAACTAATTGTTTTATTAGTATACCAAGAAGGGTATGAATTTTTAGAAACGGACTCATCTGTATTTAAATCATGAAGCAGATCCATCCAATTTATTATAGAGATATCATGCCGGATATTACCAAAGTCAGACATCCGATAATCCCTTCTTTTTGATTTATTTCCCTTGAGTAAAGAAACAGTTTTTATGTTTAAGTCAATTTCAAGTGCGGGATGATGTCTATCAGTTTTAACTAATACATCAGTTGATTCACTACAATTAATAGAAGAGAAACAAATGTTAGAAAAAACTAAATCAAGTATATTATTATTAACATTGTGTATATAATTAAACTGTTGAAGTCCCGTAAAATTAATACATTCAGTTAATGCTTGTGCAGATCGATTGCCACAGAAGTCCGGCTCACGCTCAATTAAACCGTTAGGTTTAAGATTCCATTTAATAATTTTTGTTTTTTTTTTTTTGTTAAAATAAATTTTATTAATTTATTTAATGTTATTACAATCTAGTCTCCTGGACTAATGAGCAATTTGTTTCTGACTTAATTTACTAACTTAATATTAATCTATGGCTTCTTCCCATTGGCGTTCCATAGAGTCTGGTAAATTGAATTAAACCAAATCTTTGTAGTGGGCTTTACGCAGCACAATGCTGTGTAAGCTAACAATTACACCAACTCAAAAGTTTGGTTCTTTTAAGTCTACGTATTAAATTCGTGTTGCTTAGAAGCTGAGTTACCTCAATGTTCACATGATGCCGGAGCCTCTCTTCATGTCTCCGCGCTTTCTCTTGAATTTCATTTACGATGAGGTTCACTTTAAGGTCCCTATGGAGATCATTGTTCCTGACATACCAAGGTGCATGCATCAACGATGTTCCTTAATACCATATTCTGAAATCTTTGGATGATATTTACGTTGCTCTGTTTGGTACAACCCCAAAGTTCAATACCATACGTCCAAACGGGTTTCAATATTTGCTTATAAAGTAGCAGCTTGTTGTATGTTGATAAAGAAGAGTTCCTTCCCATCAGCCAATACATCTTTCTGTATTTAATTCTTAGTTCTTCACTTTTCTTCTTGACATGTGCTTTCCATCGCAGTTTAGCATCCAGGGTCATGCCGAGATACTTAGCTGTGTTCGCGTACGGTACTATTTCTTGATTTATGGTAATCGGGATATGTAATCGCCTGTTTGTAAAGTTGATGAGAACTGATTTAGTTTCATTTAGTTTTATTCTCCATCTTTTTGTCCATTTATAAATTTTAGTTATTGCTGTTTGTAACTTTTGTGTTGACTCTTCGTTGCTTGTGCCAACAGCTAAGATCGCCGTGTCATCTGCAAAAGTCGCCACTGTATTGTTTTCTAATGCAGGAAGATCATAAGTATATATTAGATATAAAACCGGCCCTAATACACTGCCCTGTGGAACTCCTGCGTTGATTTCTTTCAATTCAGAGAAAGTATCATCTAACTTAATCCTGAAGAATCTATCTTTTAAGTAAGATTCCAGTATATTAGCAAATTGGATTGGTAGAAGATTTCTTAATTTATGGTTAAGTCCTTCATGCCACACTCTATCAAATGCTTGGGCAACGTCTAGAAATATTGCTGAACAGATTTTTTTCTCCTCTAGTGCTTTCTCAATTATACTGGTTATTCGGTGAACTTGATCAATTGTTGAGTGTTGGTTACGAAAACCGAACTGATGATTTGGGATTAAGTTTTTACTCTCGAATATCGGATTTAACCTTTTTACCAGAAGCTTCTCAAAGAGTTTGGACATGACTGGCAATAGCGAAATTGGCCTATAAGATGAGGTTATGTGTGGTGGTTTCCCAGGTTTTGGGATCATGATTACTTCTGCAATTTTCCACAAGCTTGGTACATATTTGATTCTAAATGCTGCATTTATAAGACTGGTGAGCCTTACCAGAGCTTTCCTTGGCAGTTCTTTTAAGATTTCTGCAGTAATAAGATCGTAGCCAGGAGCTTTTTTCATATTCATATTAGTTTTTATCTCACACGCGACTTCTTTTGGTGTTGTCGGTAGGATTTCTTTACTTTCTTGCACAGCTTGTTCAGATATTATCTCGGCTTCTAATGTTTCATCTTGATGTGGCTGGAATATTTTTTCAAGATGTTCAGCAAATTCTCGAGCTTTGTCTTCATTATTCCTAGCCCATTTATCACCTGCTACTCTTATTGGAGGGTTCTGTATTATTGGTCTTTTAATTCTTTTGGTTGCTTTCCAAAGAGAATAATCAGTACTGCTATCATTAGTTAATTTTCTTAAATAGTTGCTGACTGATTCATTTTTCAATTCTTTGATTTCTCTTCTTAATTGTTGAGTGAGATTGTTCAAATTAGTTTTATCTTGAGGGGCCCTTGTTTGTTGCCATACTCTTCTCGCTCTTCTTTTTTCTGCTAGGAGTTCCCTAATTTCCAAAGGGTAGTTGTTTCCCTTGATTTTCTTTTTAACCTCAGGAGTATTTTCCCAAGCTGATTGCTGTATATCGTCTACAAATTTGTGAACTTCTTTGTCTAATTGCTCCTCGGTCTTTAATGGAACCATTAAGTTAATTTTTTCTTCTAGCGATAGTCTAAAGCATTCCCAATTAGTGTGATTATTTACTAGAAAAGGGTTCCTTTCTTTCTGAATAATTTTTTCACTTAACGTTAAAAGTATCGGTGAATGATCAGAGTTTAGGTTGTGGCTTTCATCTACTTGTATATAATTTACAGATTTCTTCTTTATTATAAAGAAATCAATCAGATCTGGTACTTTATTTGGATCAGTAGGCCAGTAAGTTGGTTTTCCAGTTGAGAGAGCTTCACAACTGCATTTCCTAATGGCTTTTAGGAGTTCTTTACCCTTAGTTGTTGTTAATCTGGAGCCCCAGTGGATATTTTTGGCATTAAAGTCTCCTCCAAGTATAAACCGTTTTCCTAATTTACTGAGGAACTCGAGATAATCCTTTTCTTTCAACGAGTGCTTCGGTGGGCAGTACACACCAGCAATACAAATAGAACCATTTTTGGTTTTGACGTTAACAGCAGTTGCTTGTATTTCTTCTGTTTCATATTTTAACTCTTCATAGTGGTGGATACTATTTCTGATTATAACCGCACTACCTCCTTTAGCAGTGTTTTCCGGATGAATGGTATGATATATATGATAATTTTTAAATTTAATGATTGTTTGTCTAGTTAAATGTGTTTCCGTGATGAGACATATGTACATCGATTTTTTCTGTGTCCAGGACCACTTGCAATTCTTGTTGATGTTGCATAAGTCCATTGGCATTCCAACATAAGATTCTAAGATCACCTGCCATTTTTCTGTTTAGGGCATTTAATAAATGATAAATTAAAATCACCAATAATAAGAAAATTAGAATTCGTTTTGTTTTGATTCATAATTAAGTTGATATTGTCAAAATAGTTTTGATAGTCACTTGTTTTAGCCTCCGGAAAAATATATGGCACATTGAGATACAAATTTGTCAAGCCAAAGTTAATACATACCCAAATTTCTTCTGAGTAACATTCCCATTTGGAAATGCGATATGAAACAAACTTATTTTTTATAGCAATAAGGCAGCCTCCACCGTCAACTTTATCTCGGAATTGAATAAGATCTCTATCTTTACGATATAATACATTATTATTATTATTACTTGAGGGCCATGTGGGCGTTCAAGCCACTCCGCACTGCGACCCAAAAGATCTATTGTGCATGGACCCTACTTAATAAGCCGTCCAGTCAATATTCAGGCTCTTAATGAACCTGACAATACTGCCGGCCGGTATATGATGCATACTATCCGGGCTCATTACTCTCCCTCCTAGATGTTGTAACCTTTTGCAGAAAATGGCTGGGCAATGGCACAGAACATGTTCCGCTGATTCCGCTTCCAGGTCGCAGAAGCGACATCTATCCGTCGAACTTAGGCCCATTTTCTTAAGGTGATACCTTAAGAGGATGTGACCTGTGAGGAAGCCGGTAAGCAGCCTCAACTCAGGTTTCCTAAGTACAAGACATTCCTTGGCCCTGGCCGACGAAGGTGAAATAAATTCCTTCGCCTGTCGCAAACCTGGAATTCCGCGCCAGTAAGAGGACTTTTTCACATCCTAGCTGCGTTTAACCGCTGCCCTAAGGTGCCACTTAGAGACGCCGCAGAAGGGCTCTGGTCCAATTAATGGAGAGGCAGATCCCTCGCGGGCGAGGCCATCAGCTGCCTCGTTTCCCACAATTCCAGTATGACCTGGCACCCAAACAAGTGTTACCTTATTTGAGCTTGCCAGCAACTTAATAACCTTTAGACAATCCCATACCAGCCTTGACTCAATGGTAAAAGACCTAAGAGCCTTTAAGGCCGATTGGCTGTCTGATACGATATAAACCTTTGCGTCGTTTAGGCCTTTAGATATGCCCATCCTAGCACAAAGTTCTATAGCATGCATTTCTGCTTGAAAGACGGTTGCATTGGTACCCAAGGACTTCGAGAGTGATGTTCCACTCCCGTGTATTCCTACCCCCGCCCCATCTTCCGTTTTTGATCCATCTGTAAACCACACCATTGACCCTCGCTCAAAGGATGGTCCCCCTGTACTCCACTTCCTCCCGGTTAGGTAATCTACCACAAAATGGTTTGTGAAAATCCAGTTTGGCTGGCATACAGTCGGAAGGCATTCCTATAGTGGGGTCTGTCTGAAACTCCTTGAGGATTTCCAGATGGCCCACCATATTGCCTGGTTTGATGTTACCCTCCGCCTGCATCTTAAGGGCCATAGTAGCAGCATCCTTTTTTACATGCAGATGCAATGGAGTTAGTCCTAGGAGTGTCTCCATTGCTGCGGTCAGACATGTTTTCATTGAGCCCGTAACCCCAATGCAGGCCATACGCTGAACCTTATTCAATAAAGTTTGCGCTGTCCTTTGTTCAGTTTTAGGCCACCACCCCAGCGATGCGTAAGTGACCATAGGCCTAATGATTGTTAGAAATGACCAGTAGATCATTTTTGGTTGTAGACCCCAAGTACGTCCATAGAATCTCTGACAGGCCCAAAAAGCCTTTGTGGCTCTATTTTGAATTTTTTATAAATGTTGTTCCCAGTTCAGTTTATGATCTAGGATAACCCCTAGATATTTAACCTCTTTGGAAAAGGCAACAATAGTACCGTTTAACGAGG
Organism: Tipula helvola; assembly: GCA_963556165.1. Taxonomy (NCBI): domain Eukaryota; kingdom Metazoa; phylum Arthropoda; class Insecta; order Diptera; family Tipulidae; genus Tipula; species Tipula helvola. The sequence continues at coordinate 234,091,479 of OY744481.1, forward strand.
GAGCTACAAGCGAGAGCTTCCTCCTCCTCGTAAAAGGGACAATGACAGTTTTGTTTGGATTGACACTGAGTCCTTCCTTGTCACACCACTGCCATATGAGACTGCCATATCACTGATGATATGATTTTATTTTTTTTGCAGTTTTTATGATGCAATCTAATCGGGATTTTAAGGTTCTTGATGATCTGACTTCTTCTAGTTCTAGTTTTACTTCTAATTGCGTTTTTTCTAATTGTAAAAGTATCAGTGTTATTGTTTCTGAATTGGTGGTGATGCATCAAAACATCCGTAGTATGCGACAGAATTTTGACACACTCTTATGTCATTTTCAATCTTTAAAGGCTTTGCCAAATTTAATTTTTTTGTCTGAAATTTGGATATCTGATCAAGAATTATCTCTTTATGGAATCGATGGATACAATCTGCATGCGAACTGTAATAATAAATATCGTGCTGGCGGAGTTGCAGTTTTTATTCCTAATTATTTTAATGCCGTAGTAAATACTAACTATTCTTTAAAAAGTGCTGATATCTTGTTAGTTGATTGTAATATTGGTTGCTTTAAATTTTCAATAATATGTGTTTATATCATAGATTTCATTTTGTTAATATAATTCAGTTTGTTGACGAATTCAATTCAATACTTAACGTTCTTAAATCTAAAAATTTATTAATTCTTGGTGATTTTAATATTGACATTTTATCTAATTCTAGATTAGTTGATGAATATAAATTCATGATGGCAAGCCATGGACTCAAATCTGTGATCAACAGTCCTACAAGAATTTTTGGTGACTCTAAAACTTGTATTGATCATATGTTTTATAGATCATCTAATGCTGTTTTCAATGCTTGGGTAGAGGAGTTACATATAACCGATCATTTTGCTACTTTTATGAAATTAAAATTACAGCAAGATGAATCTAATATAATTTACCCTAAAACCGATAAGGTGATTTCGAGTATTGACTACGCAAAGTTGAATAATATTTTACTGTTTGAGTCATGGGATGACCTTGTTTCTATTCAAAATCCTAATGAGGCGTTTTCAGTTTTTCTTTCTAGATTGGCCTATTTTGTTTCTTATTGTACCAGCTCATCCTCCATTACTAGGAAAATTTTAAAATTAAACCATGGATTAACTCTTTATTGGTACGCCGTGTGAATAAAAAAAATAAGCTTGGTAAAAGAGTGAATAACCAACCGTTGAATACCAGCTTACGGATCTATTACAATAAATATTCTAGGAATTTGAAACGTGACATCAATAAAGCTAAGGCCGAGTATTACCTGACGAAATTTTATCACAAGTCTGGTAATATCAAACAGCAATGGGCTTTAGTTAATGAAGTATTAAATTCAAAGAATAAATCTAATTATTTTAGTGAAATTTTAGATAATTCCAATGTCAAATCAACTTCATCATATGATATTGCTAATGTTTTTAACTCTTATTTCACGAGTGCTGTTAGTCAATCCAACTCTCATTTATCATCTGGGAATGTAGGTTTGTTAGCTCAAGAAAGATCATTGGACTCTAGTTTTTTTTTTCGTCCTTTTTCTTCACGAGAATTATTATTTATTATCAATTCACTTCCTACCAAGTGCTCTGTCGATGAATTTGGTTTGAGTAACACACTACTGAAACATATTAAATTCAATATTGTCGATATTTTATGTATTCTTTTTAACAAAAGTATTACTCGTGGTCTATTTCCAGACCCTCTTAAGTCGGCTATTATTATTCCTTTACATAAAAAGGGCAATCGGTCGAATGTTGGTAATTATAGGCCTATTTCTTTATTGCCTGTTATCTCTAAGGTATTCAAAAAAGCTATTAAATTTCGCATGATTGATTTTTTGGAGAGTAAACATTTTTTTAATGAAGCGCAATTTGGTTTCCGTTCTGGTTTGGGTACTGAAGATGCTTTATTAACATTTTTTAACACTCTTCATGATGGCCTTAATGAAAAGCGCTCAGTTGCCGCTTTATTTGTGGCTATTACTAAAGCATTTGATATGGTCAATCATAAAGTGCTTCTAAATAAACTTGAGCTTGCTGGTTTTAGAGGGTTTATGTTATCTTGGTTTGAATCTTATCTTGCTAATCGCTCTCAACGTGTTCGGTTCAATGGGGTTTTAAGTCGCCGTGAAAATTTATCAGCGGGAGTTCCTCAAGGGTCGGTTCTCGGGCCAATCCTATTTCTTATTTATACCAACTCTATTTTTTCACAAACTCCTCAGAGTAAGGTGGTGGCCTTTGCTGATGACATGGCGTTTGCTTATAATAGCGATAGTTATGCTACTACACTTTCAAATATTAATCACGATCTGAGGATTCTTAGCCAATGGTTTAATCGACATTCCTTAGTATTGAGCGCTAAATCTAAAGCCATGTTTTTCAATTTATCTCGGTACCTAAACTTGAATAATGATATCATTTTTCATGACAGCCGCTGTTCTGGGGTTAATAACTGCTCTCTGCATTGTTTCCCTATTGAAAGTGTCGATAGTATCAAATACCTGGGAATTACGGTTGATTGTTTTTTAAATTGGAAATTACATGTTGAAGCAATAACTATCCAACTTATTTATACTATTAGGAAAATGTATCTATTAAGAGATCACTGTCCACCATCAATTCTCAAAATTTTTTATCATGCCTTAGTTGATTCCAGACTACGTTATGGTATTTGTTTATGGGGTGGCACCTACCTTAATACTATAAAACCAGTCATTCTAGCTCAAAAGTATATAATCAGGGTTATGTTTTTTAAACGGAAGTTCACGGAATCTTGGCCTTTATTTTCATCGAATTCAATTCTTCCGCTCAGGCATCTTTACGTTTTTAAAGTTTTAAAGATATATTTTGTTATTTGCGGCAACCGTACGGTGTCATTTCATGCCTATGCTTTGAGGAAAAATAATAAGATCTTGAAAATTATTCCGAAATTTCATACAACACATTTTCGCAAATATTTCCTCGTTACAGCTCCAATAATTTTCAATCAACTACCTGCCAATATCAGAGCTGAAGTGAATTTTAAAAAGTTTTTATCTTCTGTTAAAGATTGGTTATTTAGTAAAGAGAGTGTCGAATTTCTTTTTAATGTATTAGTTTAACGTTTTGTTGATATCACTGTTATTTATTTAATTTATTTAGTATATTTTGTATGTTAATTTTGTTCATTAATTTTATTTTGGTTTACAAATTGCCTTGCTTTTAATTATTTATTTTTGTTATATTCATTTGCTTTATTTGTTAATAATTTTTTTTTGTAGTTTAATTTTTTGTATATGGTCCTCTTCACCATTTTAATTTTACTGATTTTTTTAATGAAGGTAGTTCAAAACAGACATTGCATGTCTATGAACTAACCTAATTTTTATTCAATTTATTTGTGTTACTTTTAGTTTGTAAGTTAATGTATTTATAATGTTATTTGTAATTGAATAAAAATATAATATAATAATAATACAAAAAAAAATAATAATAATAATATTAAATTGAGTGCATTTTGCATGAGATCAGAGATGATTCCATCAAACTTGCCTCTAATCACGATAGCCACGTCATCCGCATAGCCCTGGACATCAAACCCATGGCTACTCAGGAGGACCAGTAGTCTATCAATAACCAATGACCATAAAAGAGGGGACAGTACACCTCCTTGGGGACAGCCCTTTACGGCCCTGATGGTTACTGACTCGCCACCTAATCTGACTGTTATATCGCGATATTTCAGCATGGAGCGGATCCACCTAGTTGTAGAAGGCGGAATCCCCTTCTCCATAGCTGCCCTCTCTATTGAACCATAGGAGATATTATCAAAAGCCCCATCAATGTCCACAAAGGCACACAGGGAAATTTCCTTAAAAGCCACCGCTCTTTCAATCCTCGTGACTAGACCACTAAGAGCCATCACAGTGAATTTGCCAGCTTGATAAGCAAACTGGTTCCGATGCAGTGGGTTATTTACAAGGATTTCATTTCTTATTTGATTATCCAGGATTTTTTCCATCGTCTTCAATAGAAACGATGTTAGGCTAATTGGCCGATAAGCCTTGGGCTGGGTGTCCAGACGACCCCCTCCCTTTGGTATAAAGACCACATTTGCTTTCCTCCATAGTTTCGGAATATAGTTAAAAGCATAAGTTGCCCGAAACAACTGGACCAGGCTGGGGAGTATTTCCTCAATACCTTTTTGAAGTAAAGCCGGAAAGATACCATCCCCTCCAGCAGATTTGAACGGTTTGAAAGAGCCAATAGCCCATCTCACCTTGCTGGGTGTGAACATTTTTCCAGAGAGGCTCCAGATCCTACTGTGGGGTGAATAGGCTACCTCACTTGAAGGGTCATGCAGGTCCTCCTGGCAACCTACCACTATTGAGCCCGGAAAGTGGGTACCTAATAGTAACTCCAGGGTTTCCTTCCGGTTTTCAGTGAACTTCCCGTTTTGCTTCTGAAGAAGCCCCAAACCATTTGAGTGATCCCTAGAAAGGACTTTCTGGAGACGAGCTGCAGAGGGTAATTCAATGATTCCCTCACAGAAGTTTCTCCAGGTAGCCCTTTTGAATCTTCTTAATTCCAGATTATATTCCGTTAAGGCCATCCTATACTCGCCCCATTCCCCGGTGCGCTTAGCCTTATTGAATAACCTTCTCGATTTTTCCTCAGCTTACTCAGCGCCCCGTTCCACCAAGGGACCAACTTAATGGACTCTCTTCGCTTAACTGGGCAGCTGTTTTCGTAAGCCAAGTGTATAGAATTATGCAGCTGGTTTGAACAGAATGCCAAGCCCTCTGGAGACTCTATGTTCCCCATAACCGAGGGCATTTCTGATTCGAGTGAAACTCTATAAGAGTCCCAATCGGTCAGTTTTGGAATCCTAATCTCCTGCCGCTGCATGGCCTCGGCCGCCAAATCGAATCTGATGTGCAAGTGATCCGATAAGGAGGCCTCTTCAGACACATACCAGTTTTTAACTAGATTGCTAAAATGCGGACTAGCAAGCGTCAAATCTAAGACCTCTTGCCTAATCGCATTTATAAAGGTAGGTTTCCTTCCCCTATTGACAATATTTACATTATTAGTAATTAAATACTCAAAAAGGTACTCACCCCTATTATTTATGTTCGTGCTGCCCCACACCGTGTGGTGCGCATTCGCATCGCATCCTATTATGTAAGCCAGCCCATTGCGCTGGCAATGAGCTATGAGCCGCCTAACTTCGGGAGGAGGTATCATTTCCGAGTCTCCAGGAAAGTAGGCGGAGGCCATTATAGCCTCCTGTTTCCCTCTTTCCTCCAGAACCTCCACCATTACCGCAACTAAGTCCCTGGAGATGAACTCTGAAATGGGAATAAAATTAATTTGCGAGCTGGCCAAAATGGCCGCCCTTGGACTCTCAGTTCCGTTTCAATAAATCAACTTACCCATTTGTTTTGGTATACCTTTAATTTGGTTACCTATTACCCATGGCTCCTGTATTAGAGCCATGCCAATTTTCTGGCAGATAAACCTACGACAAAGGACGTCCGAAGACGCCTTTGCATGATGCAGGTTTATCTGTAGGCAGGTTATGTGTACCTTCATTCCAGCGATGTCTGCTGAAGGCCTGGATTAGCCTCCTTACTCGCACCGCCATTGCCAGATGGCGAATCGGTGTCCCCCACCTAGCTACTGCTGTCCACCGCTGACTGAGAGCCACCAGGCCTCACCAGTGGCTTGCGCGGGGTGGCCCCTCGCGGGGCCATTCCCCGTACAACCGCTGACGCCTTCCTCTCTCTTTCCCTCCTTCTCCTCGCCTGTCTCCTGGAAAGGGCCGCCACACCAGTGGTTTTAACCACAGGTGAGGCCACGATAGCCGCCACAGGTGCAGCCACGATCGCCCCCACAGGTGCAGGCACGATAGCCTCCACAGGCTTGACCACTTGGGACCCGCCCCTAGAACCTGGCTTTCCACCACCCTAGCCCCCCTTGGGGTGCAGTTGGACAATCCCAAACTTAAAATTGACTTAAAAATCAATTCGTTTGAGCTTCTCAACCGAATAGTGGTCCATGGAGAAGGTGCAAAAAGCTGAAGTGCCTTTCGCCTCTCTCCTGACCACTCTCCACTCTCCAGTCGATCGCCTGCATGCCCTCGTTTTGGCTTCTGATAAAACCCAGAAGCTTATCCGTGGGTAATTCGGCACTGTTTGGGAAGGTACCAAACACGATCCTAACTCGAGGCAGGTTTCCCGCCTCAGCTACAATCAGCTCTGCACCATCCCATGGCTTGATAGTGCCTATGGTCTCCCTGAGCGACTGTACAGTGGCCCGGTCGGCACTACCAGCCAACCAAGCCGAAGCTGACTGCCAGCTTGGGCCGTCGAAGGAGCGCAAGTATCCTTCCGTGGCCGCACCGCCAGAAGCCTTGTCTCGCTACCGGGCGCTTTGCCCTCAGCTAGGAGCTTCCTGTACCGCTTTTTCGCGGCCCCACTCATTTTCATATGAGGAGCCGCGACAGGTTTGTTGATGTCAACCTGACCCTTACGACACTCCCCGACGTCCGCACTTTGCCCTGTTTTCACAGAGGAGATCCCCCCACCTGCGGGGGCCAATCCCTCATCTCCTGAGGTCTCCATATCAGAATTGAGAACTAAGTTCTCAAACTCCGAACGGATTTCCCCATCCGATGGGCCACCCATTGAAGATTCCACAGCGGAAAGAGGGCCGAGTTCCTCGAAAACCACCGCAGAATTCTCGCTGGTCCGTGACGCTTTGGGAGCGTTACCATCCTTATTTTTTTTTTTTTTATCAGGCATTTTATTCCCACGAGTATTTGGGAAATGAAGGTCACCTGTGGGACACCCAGCTACCACAGGAAGGCTAAATAAAACTGGAGGGCGCCTGGTATCCAGAGTCCGCATATTTGGGACTGATTAACCTATCAGCCATTCATCCATCGGCATATGCTGTTCCACCTTAAATTAGGGTTATCGTCAAGGTTTTCTCCTTTAGCGCCGTACTTTGACCTGAGCCTAGTGGTAAGTACCAGAAGACATCAGTTACCGGCGATTGCCACGAGGAGGCAGTACGTACATTTGCGAATTGTGGCAAGGTTACCCCTACCACAATCGTACTCATCCCGGCAGCTGCCTGAAACATGACCAGAACAGCTCACGTGTTGAGCACCCTACTGAAGGTTACGGAGCTGATCTAATCAGCTGATCCCCCCCCCCCAGCAGGCGCCAAATCGCCTGGATAGAATACATAATTTTCTGTAAAGAGTTTTGTATTCAAAATTGAATCATTTAAATTTGTTTCATTTAAACAAATAATATCATAATCAGTTGCCAATAATGAATTATAAAATTATTTTGTCTTTGTTCGCAAACCATTCACATTCTGAAAATAAACAGTTATATACATATTAATATTACTAATTGTTACTTATAATTATTATAGATTATAACAGAACTGACTAGACTGAAAAACACGGCAAATATAATAAACAAAAACGGAAAACACAATTAATCCGAAACAAACTTAAGCTGAGTTGTCGGATTTCAATAATTTGTCAATGAATGCTTCTGATGTAATTTTTATGATTTTTGATGATTCGCCCTTTTTAACTAGGATGTCACCGTTCTGTACCCAGATAAATTTGTAATTACACTGAGATTTAAGCTGTTTGGCTTTATAAAATAAATTTTGTTTAAAGGTCGTTAGATGATCCGTGACGTAAATCGAATTATTATGCGATGACGAAAATCCAATATCAGATGTGTTGATAGAACGATCAATTGATATTTTTTTCGCTTTAAAACCGTCCTTTATTTTATTTTTCGTTTCAAGGTTTTCACAGGTGATGACAACTGGATTAATTAAATTGACACTACGGTTTTTAGTTAATCGATGAATATTTTTAATTTTTCCAACACAAGATGGTACTTCGACGAAGGAAAAAATTGACTTAGTGACATCAACAAGATTTTCCTTTGATGTTTAAGGTACACCGTGTATAATTAAGTTCAAACTGCATTCATTATCTGCAGAAATAAGAGTATCATTTGAATATTTGATTGATGAAATATCAGATTTTAATTTTGCATTCTCCTTTTCCAATATTAAAATTCTTGCTTCGTGTCCTTTCACAACCTTCTACTACTTTTTCAATTGAACTTATGTCGCCTTCATTATCATCGCCATTTGTATTAAAACTGGAACGATTCCCAGAGGTCTGACCACGGCATTGAACACAGTTCTGTTGAACAGCACCACTTTTAACTTCTTTTAAAAGATTTATAGAGACACCAGCACAGGATAGATGGAAGATATTCCCACAAGAAATACACTTAATATGTTTCGAACCTCTTGTAATTTTTAGAGCACAGTTATCACATTGCATTGTTATAATTAATCACACAACACTAAAAAAAAAAAAAAATCCCAGTATGAACACAGTTTTTATTCACAAGGTAATACAGTTAACTTGATTAAAGTTTCTTGCTTTACAAAAACAAACAAGATAAAAATAAATACTATTATTATAGTTAAATATATTATTATTTTATTTAAAGTTTGAACAATTTTTTTTATTATTTTTATTATTGAAATTATTTTCTCCGCGGAAAAAAACAAAACCGTTCACTAAGGCTATTAAGTTCAGAATGAACTAATTTATCTAATTAATTTATTAATTTAGAAATTATGTTGTCTTGTGCTAATAATTTAATATACATTTTACTAACTAAAACGCACTAACTATCGGCTATACCTAGGTGTCTGTAACCGGGCCGATTCTGTCATTACTAACTATCCTATCCCATCCCTTGGTTTTGTTATGTGTGAAAGGGTGCCCGGTGGGACCCAGCCAGGGCTGGACATGATGCTGTTACATTTATGTAATGTCAGGGGTGGTTGTGCTCTTCTTGTTGTAATGTTGCTTAGGTGTCTTCAGTGGGGAAAGCATTCACCTGTGCCATAAATTTGGTATGTGTGGTAAGCTTGGCCGTGCATTCAAATCAATCAATAAAAATACATAAACTTTATATTTTAATTATCCTAATACATAAAAAAAGTGTTCGATAAACTCCTCACAATATGTACATATTCGCTATTTGCTCTGGTAACATACACATAGGGTTGATGAAATCATCAATTAATTCATCATGAAATTCATCTATGTATACCAATTCAATGAACGATTTATGGGCTTAGGAATATAAATTCCCTTATATACTTTTGTATATAAAGTTTTCTTTCCATGAGCGATTCAATGAACATTAAGTGAATTTCATTAGGTATTACACTACTGCTGCCTTAATTAATTCAGTACTGAAAATCACTAGGAAATAAATAAGAATAGAACCAGTGAAATATTGAAAGATTTTATTAGGAATATCATCATATTCATAACGGAGTCACTGAATTCATCAATGATAGCTCCTGCGAATTCGTTCCATCATCTGTAAATTCATCATGTAATACGAAAATGATGGTATCAATGAATTTATTATAAGTTTTCATTTGGGATTTCATTGTTTTTAAAAACTCAGTCTTTATTAATTAAATACATTTTTTATTTCAATACATACAAATTCATTGGTTTTTTTACTTAAATTTATAAACTTATAAAATGACCCTTTCAATCTTTTCGTACTTGCTCCTGATCCTGTCCTGAACATTTTATTCTTAAGAAATAATTTATTTTAGTTATTTTGGTTTTATTAAAGCGATTGTATGCCTTTAAAATAGATTTTCGTAAAACGTGGTCATAGTCCTTTCACGTTAGGTCTGACGAAGCTTTTAAATAAATTAAATTAAATATGCAAATACATTATAATGCGTTTTATATACACATTTTTAAATTTTTTAAAAACACTTGTTAAATATTTCGCAAAATTACAAAAGATTTAAAAAATCACTCGATTGATTTCGGCTTGTTAGGCCATCATCAGGAGTATCCACACATTACAGTATATACTCTTGAATCTCCTGATGATGGCCTAACAAGACGTAATCGATCGAGTGATTTTTAAACCTTTTGTAATTTTGCGAAATAGTTAACAAGTATTTTTAAAAAAATTAAAAATGTGTGTATTAAGTGTGTTTCGCCAAGTGGCCTACGGCAGAAAGTTTAAAAAGTGTTTTATACAGTCATTACCAAAATTGTTTGTGCATTCTAAGTCTTGCGGTTGCGCTGAAGAGTAAGTTGAAGGCCGATTATCATCAACTAGGAATGATACCAGATTTAATAAAGCAAAAATGATCATTGGCCTTGAAGAGACAAATGTATGATAATTGAGCCGTTGTATTGGAATTTGGAGAGCACATATGGTTTTAGTAATGCATATATAGTATATATTATACATACATATATTTAATTAATTGAAACTTACGAAATAAAATTTCCTTAAAAATTTAAGACTTAATAGGGACCGATTTTTGCAGCGCCCATCTACATTAAATTGGAAATACTAACAGTCTTTATCAACACAGCGAAATATGCCATCAAACCCAATTGTTATTTTTTAACTTTAACACTAGGTTTACGAAAATTTCTTATATACCTATCTCTACGATACGCGTCAATTTGACGCGTGTTAAAAAAAATAAACATTTGGTAAAATAAGTAATTTATTTTTAAAGGAACATTGTCATACAGGTGGGTGTATTGATATCAAAATCATCATAATAATAAACAGACAACTCGCAAGCTGATTGGTCAGTTCGGACAAAAAAATTAAAAAAAATTTGGTTGATGATTTAGTAAGAAATAAAAATTACATATTGTTAGGCAAGTCCCATGTTCCGAAACGTTCTCAGCCATCTTTTACCAAGAAAATATTATGCCGGTTAAAAATTAATTTTTTTAGCCCCTACTAAAATCGGGGAAATGACAGAAATATAATAAAATCTACGCGGAAATGAAAGAAATAAAATAAAAATTAAGAACAAAGAAAGAGTAAATTGTATTAACGCGTACCAATACAAACTTTTCGTTTCATAAACGGAATAGCGCAGCTAGTATCTATATAAAAAGGGTACGATATTTTATAGGACCTTTTGTGAGGAGTAAAATATCTCAAATTAATTTTTTTTTAATTTGGTTTGTAAAAAATAGACGAAAAAACGATAAACACTAATATTTATTTTGCGCATGTTTTACATACGTATACATATTCAATTTTACGTGTACGTTTTCCAACTTCACAAGTTTGATGCTGTGCTGATGTATGAGGCTCTTTAAGGTCAATATTTTCCTCAAATTTATTTTATTTCTTACCGGCAAGTTCTTCGGCTAATTGAAAAATGAAATGCTTTCTGGATATATTTGATCCGGTAAATTTTTTGTACAGTATCCGCACGCATTTATGTTTGAAAACCTTTTTGCTTTGATTTTGTTTGTTTTGATTTTGACGTGAATACGTCTTTGTTTTTATTTTGGTTTGTATCTCTGTTTTCTACTCTACGAGTATATACATTACTCTATACATAAGAACATAAATTAACCCTGTAACAGCCACTGGAGACGTGAGATGATGAAGTATTTGCACTGCCTTACCATTGTGTCAAATTTACGCGTCCCCGTAGAGATAGGTATACCACACAGCAAACTTCGAAATTCGAAGGCGTAGAAGAAACTTAATGTTGTCTAATATTCGTCTCGCAAAATGCATAATTGTAAGTAAAAGTAGTAAGAGATAAATCTAACCGATTTCCAAATTTTTCTATGTGAAATTGAAAATGCGTCAAATTGACGCGCTTCGTAAACCAAGTGTTAAACATGAAATCTGTAAAATGCGTAGTTGAAATAAATTAATATGTAATTAGCTCTGAATAACTACTTAGTAAAGCTAGATATAAAATAAAGTTTTTAATTACCATCTTAGATTTAAACGTTTCGTCTACAACTTTTGCCTCTAAATCGCTCAAAGCAGCCATACTCTCGACGGGTAGTAATTAGGGCATCCAATTTTTGGCAAAAATGTGATTTCGGAATTTTCGAATTTGAATGCTCTCGATTCCGGAATTGATTTTTTACTAAATAATCTTTGATTAAAAATTAAAAATCAAAATTTTACAACAACCAATTTTTTGATTTCCTTATTTAATAATTAATTGATTGAAAAATCAAATTTTTTCTGTTTTTCTGCTTTTTCTCATTAAACCTAAAGTACCGAGGGTTGTGTTATTTAGGCAAGCTAGAATTTTAGTGGCGATATTTGCTGCTGTTAAATACGCTCTTTCAGACTCGATGCTGCTTGATGGTAAATTTTCATAAACAATCATCCCAAAATTAAAGTTATTTTCGAAACGCAGAGGAAAACATTGTTACATACAGCTAGTTCGCTAGTCACAATGCAACGGCGTGTACCTACGTTTCTAACATTTTTCAGGAAGCCTGAAAAACGAGCGAATTTGTCGTAGCAGAAACGCTAAAATAAACTAACAAAATTGAATATTTTTCACTTTTAAACTTGTGTACGCAATTCTATGTACATACGTAGAAAAAAAAAATTCTACGAAACTTCAAATCTATATTATATAAAATACAAGAATGTTCTTAAGCTATAAATTTTCATTTCATGAGCTATGAAGTGAAAAGTCTCGAGTTCGATTCCCGATAACTTGGTTTTTTTTTTTTTCAATTTATTGTAATTATTTTTTGTCTCCGATTTCTCCGATCAGAAGAGGGGCGTTCTCTCACTACAATGGCTCGCCTGAAACCACACACTACAATGGCTTGCCTGTTTGAAATTACTTGGTATTTATTTAATTTTCATTGTTATATTATTTCAAGCATAGCATGCTATAAAGTTTATGACAGAAAAAAATAATTTTTCAGCAAAATTTTCATAGCTTACTACAACTCATAATATAAAAGTTTTTAAATAATTTGTTGTAGTATTTGCATACATTTAGGCGCAATATAAACGCGTACCACGTACATATTTTATTGTGTAATTACTGTAATAATTATAAAGCGAAATGTTTAATTACTTCGGTCTAAAAAGACCAAAGTATTGAAATCCTGTCAAAAATGACGAAAAATTTGGATGGTCCAAAACCACTTTTCTCGACGTTTTGAAAGTCCCTGAGTCTGAAAAAGCAATAAAAAAAAAAATGTCCGTCCGTCTGTCTGGATGTCTGTACCAGTGGTATCTCGAGAACGGCTTGTCCGATTTTAAATTTATTTCGCTAATCTGTTTCTGTGGTCAAGGCGGAGATTTGAAAAGCTTTTGGAGACTGTACGTCAAGAGGGTGGGGTACCTGCCATACGAATTGACCCAAAATACCTGGTTTTATAAATATTTATGATTTTTTTATATGCTGGTTTGATTATTAAATTGGAAATTGAATTTGGAATTGATTTGAAGGTTAAGTTAGTGGTCAATTTGAGGTTTGAGTTGAAGTTGAGTTGGGGTTGGATTAGGATGTAGTGAGTAGTTAACAAATTTTTTATATGGTGGAACTTGTGTATTTATGAACCGATTATTATGAAATTTGACATGTGTGTTGGAAATGGGAATCTAAAATGATTTTTGGATGAAGTTCTGGAATATGGCCAGGTATGATGAAAGCTACCTATTTTTCAACCGATTAAGATGAAATTCGACATGTGCGTTGGAAATGGGATTCTAAAATGATTTATGGATGAAGTTTAGGAATATGGCCAAGTATGATGGAACTTGAATATTTCTCATCACATGTGCGTTGAAAATGGGTTTCTAAAATTTGTTTAGATGAAGTTCTGGAATATGGCCAAGTATGATGGAACTTGCCCATTTCTCAACCTATTATTATGAAATTTGACATGTGTAATGGAAATGGGGTTCTAAAATAACTTTCGGATGAGATTCTGGAATATGGCCAAGTATGATGGAACTTGCCCATTTCTCAACCGATTATAATGAAATTCGACATGTGTATTGGAAATGGGAATTTAAAATGACTTTTGGATGAAGTTCTGGAATATGGCTACGTAAGATGGAACTTGGCTGTTTCTTAACCGATTATCATGAAATTTGATATGTGTGTTAGAAATGGAATTCTAAAATGATTTTTGGATAAAGCTCTAGAATATAGCCAAGTAGGATGGAACTTGGTTATTCCTTACCTGATTAATATGAAATTTGACATATGCGTTGTAAATGGGGTTCTGAAATGATTTTTGGATAAAGTTCTGGAATATGATCAGTTACACGGTTAGATATATCAGTATAATTTTGTATACTACTTTCTGTATAAAGTTCTAGAATACGATTTTTCGTGTTAAATTGGATGCCTGTACTTATGGTACTGAAGCTTTTGAGCTGTTTGGCTGTTATTGTATAAGTAAATATATCTTGGTTAAATTTGAAATCAATACAACTTTATGACACAGGTGAATGCTATCTCCATTGGAGATACCAAAGACCGAAGTTCTGATCACCTTGTGAGGTTTCAGCCCTTTATATTTTAAAGTAAAATATTTGGTTACTAGGGGACCCCTGTGCAATTGCACAATTTTATTATTTATGTGAAACATTTTTGCCATAATAAATACAAACAACTTCTGCAAAAGGAATACTTCACTACAGGTTGCCCCGACGAAAAAAAGACTTCGAACTCTAATAAAATAGAACGCGTTTAATTTTGTTTAGCAAAAATGTTTCACATAAATAATAAAATTGTGCAATTGCACAGGGGTCCCCTATAAGAGTTTGAAAATAAAATAAAATAAAAACATTGGGAAAACGAGGAATACCGTATTATCCAGAACCTACGACGAAGTGGTTTATTGAACTAACTGGCGCAGCATCATCAATGGACTATCCATTCAACAGTTAAGGTTACATTTTAAATTTTTATTTTTATTTAATTTTTTTTTTTGGTATTTTTTATTATTAATTTTTAACTAACATTTAAATTTTCTTAATTCTGGTGTACTTTCTTTTGGCTATAAATATTTTTTTATTTGTACTCGTACTTTGTAAATTAAAAGCGAACACAAAATTTTGGATTCAACCGTTATCTTGGGTTAGCGTTATGATTTATTAGCTGACCAATTTTTTGAATGAGTGTCCTTAAGTGTAGTGCTAAATACTTAAACCAGTATAGGGATTCCGTGCAAATTTAGTATGAACAATTTATACCTACTAAAATTAAAAGTTATATGCTTTTGAAAACCCTCTACATGCCAATTAATATTTTTATTTCAAAACATAGAAATCATTAAAAATAATCGTTGAAGGGATAAAACAACTGACAAAAACTCTCAAAAGTTTTTCATTGCTGCAAATCTGCCCACGAACAAAATCAACGAAACGATATCCACAAAATGCTATGACTAATTTATTTAATAAAATTACCATAAATACTTACCAATCATTTTTCTTGATATCAGCAATACACTTTAATTCTGGTTCAAAGGCGAGAACGCCAAATTCCCAATAATATATTTGGTCGTCAGTTTGATAATTGCTAATTAATAGGACTAATTGAAAGGTCATTATTTTGGTGAGCGAATATTTTAAGGCAATGTAATAACCACTAGACACTTGCACTAAACCATAATCGATAATTCCATAACGTTTTGCAATCATTTGTAAGTTGGACGTCCCTTCAAAAAGCCCATGCTCATCTCTTGAACATTGAAAACTTACAATCATATAATTATATGTTGACAAATCGAGAACCACTTCAACGGCTGGTAATTCCTCATAAAAAACAATAAAATATTGTTCGGAATTTAGGCGAACCACCGGATTATAAATGGTTAATGGATTTGCAAATTCTTGATTTGAGCGTTGAGAACAATTCTGACTACCGTAACCCTCCTTACAAATGCATATATAGCCACCAGCTATATTACGGCATGACTCGATGCTCTCACAATAATTTTTATCGCAGTAAGTCATCGAATTTTCACATTTATCACCATAATATACACTTTCAACGCATTCACATTTCTTTTGACCATCATCTTGGGTGCACAAACCGTGCGAGTTACAATAATTATTGTCGCAGTATTCGGTTGTTGAGATAATATTAATCCAGTTCAGAAAAATTATCAGTAGGATGTTCATTTTATTAATAATACATAACGTTTCGGTTGCTATTTCGAATTTATTATGAATGGGTTGCTTTAATTTGTGAAAAGTATAACGATGTAGTTTTCTTAACAGGGAAAATATGATTAAGTAAGTGTATTTCATCTGCTGTCTTCCCCACGATAAATGCTTCCCATGCTCCTCTTTCAAAAAATTAAGTCATTTGGCGCAAAAAATATTTATTTTTGATATCGTCAGTCCAAAGTAATCAACCAAATAAAATTTTAAAAATCTTGTATATAGACTGTATCCAAATTTAAAAAATCTTGTATTTAGACTGTATCGGGTATCCAAATTTAAAAAATCTTGTATTTAGACTAAAAATATTTTTTAGTACAAATTTATTACATTTATTTGAAAAGTACCTAATCCCTACAGTGATAGACATTCGTATAAGCGCACTAATTTTTTTCCTAAAACCATTTATTTACTCACTTCCTTTTAAAGATCAATTTTTTTATTTGTTATTAACGATTGTAAAAGTAGCTAAAAGTAGAAAAAATTAAAATGATGCACCTGATAAAATGACATTTGTCACAAATGCGACGAAAGAAAATTTAGCAATGCGGTAATTAAAAATTGTTTTTATAGTCCAAAATTGGAATTATTTACAATGAGGCTGTGTTTCAATCGGGTAAAAAGTTAAATTTTTTAACTGTGGTTAAAAATATTAAATTTTCCTCACTTTTTAATCGTTTTGGTGTTTCAAATGAAACTGGTTAAAATTGTGACGCTTACGTTTTTTAATTTTGTTTTGCGTAGATAAAAACAAAATACAGGCTACAAATTTTTAACTGGTCCGTGACCAGTTAAAATTTTTGTGGTGAATAAAATGCCAAAAATTTAACTTTTTAACATTTTATACGGTTTTCTCTTCGTTTGAAACGCAGCCTTATTAGCAATCCAGCAAGTAAAAATTGTGTTTACAATTCAAAACTGAAATTGTTTACAATAATTTCGACACCAAAGCTTACTGTACCTTACACGATGTTTGTGTTATATGTGGTGAACTTCACGATTCAAAATCACAAATCACTTATAATAGATTACGCCTTGCGCACTTTGCCTATTTGGATCATAAAATATACGGCATAAAATAATGACGTCAAATGAGAGGGAACAGTTTTGTTTCACAATATTGTTGTATGTAATTAAATCCAAAAATTAAATTAAATAAAATAAATAACGTGATGCACCGTATTTAATTGTAGTAATATCAATATAAATAATTGTCCATATAGTTTTCAATCGTTTCCAACAAATAAGAGATTGTTGAAAGCATGGATCCTATTTTGTAAGAGGAAAGAAATATTCAACCATGATATATCCATATACAAACATAATACACCCATATATTATACATTTATTAGACAAATTCTTTATTTTTCATACATTTCCTTTGCAATATCTTACTAGCAGCTCTCAGTTGTCGTAATGCGCAGTAAACTACGAAAACGAAATCCACGAAGGCGTAATCTATTATAACTTGTGATTCAAAACAGTGCAACAAGGTGAAAAACGATCCTACAGTAAAACGCTGCAGTAACTGTGGCGAAAATCACACCGCAAACCATGATAAACCAATTTAAGTAGGTATGATCAAGCGCATGTATTGCTATCTCTTTCACTAAAAAATTCTGTCATTTGGTGCTTTTTTCTTGATATACTTTTTTTATAAACATAGCAAACAAAAACAAATCGAATTGTTTTGCGGTGATAGTTTTTGTGAAAATTTTGTGAAAACAACGAAGCCTTGTGATTTTATCGCACCGAATGACGATATGCGCAAGATAAGACGAATTTGAAACAGCTGTCAATCATACCTTATTCAATTGGATTATCATGCCGCAAACTATAGATGGTGCCCAGTGTACTTAGATTTAAAGCGCAAAATCAATCCAAAATTGCGATATGAGCAAAGAGTGCTCAAGGCAAACTACAACCATAGACATTCATACTAGATTTCTCATTTCATAGTAACTAAAGGAAAAAAACAAAAACTTCTGATAATTCCAATGTATCGTTGTGTTGTGTATTTTATAAGGCAATGATTTTAGAATGCGTTGCAAATATAATACGTCTATGCAATACATCGATAACATTTAAATGGAAAATTTTTATTTTTTTTTTGTTTTTAGTCAAATGAGATATCTATTATGAATGTCTATGCTACAACCAAAGAACTTTGACGCCAAGAACTTCAGTTGTTCAACAAACCGGGAGTTTGGGGACAAATGTCAGCAGTTTTCCGCAACCTAGGATCTCCTATGCAAACATTCTAAAAGTTGGCGCTTCGAAAGCAAAAGTTAATTTTATTGAAGAAGAAGTCTTAATTCATGCAACCGTAAACAAACTAACCGAAACGATCCAAAGTTTCATGATGATGATGGAGAAACAAATCAGCATTATGATGCAAAATATGAACACACTCATGCAAATTATCGTCAAAAACCCAAAATGGCTGTCCTAAAAATAGCTTTTTGGAATGCGAACGGTCTTTAACAGCATAAAGCTGAGTTACAAGCCTTTCTTATCGAGCGCGGTATAGATATCATGCTAATATCAGAAACACGCTTCACGAATAAAACATTTTTAAAATTAGCGGATATTCAGTATGCGACACCCAACACCCGGACGGAAAAGCACACGGTGGAACTGCCGTCTTGATAAAAAAAGAATAAAGCATTATAAACATAGCAAGTATGAAAAAAAGCACATCCAAGTAACTAATATTTGCCTCGAAGAATGGTCTGGAAAATGTGTAATATCGGCCATTGACTGCCATCTAAAACATGAAATTAAAAAGCAGCAATTTATCGATTATTTTAACCGGCTGGGCAATAAATTCCTTGCGGGTGGCGATTACAACGCTAAACATGTGCAATGGGGATCGAAATTGTCTACACCAAAAGGCAAACAACTTTACGAAGCTATAGGGGAGCAGTCTCTGGATTATTTATCTGCTGGTCACCCAACTTACTGGCCCACGGATCAAAAGAAAGATCCTGATCTAATTGTCTTCTGTGTAACTAAAGGCATTCCGCGTACGTATATGAAGGCAACTAATTGATATGATCTATCTTCCGATCACTCGCCGGTAATAGTAACAGTGAGTAACGACGTCCTAAGGACAACAATTCCGAAACGTCCTACAAACAAGCGAACTGATTCGGATCAATACAGGAGACTAGTCGAAAAAAATTGTTTATACTAAATATTCCTCTTATCTCACCAGCAGATATTGATGTGGCAGCAGAAAATTTAAAAGATACCCTGGCGTTGTCAGCTGAAAAGGCTACACCCGTCAAAAGAAGTTTTGAAAAAGTGAATAAACTGCCACATAATATTCAGGAACTTATCCAGGAAAAGCGAAAAATTCGCCGTCAATGGCAACAAACAAAAAAACCGTCATTAAAAAGAAAATTATAAGAAAAAATATTGTGGCAAACTTCCAAGGTGTGTTAAATGTGCCAGACGCAACCTAACTGGAGAATGCGACAATCCACAAGTGCATCTAAAGTGTGTACACTGTGGACAAGGTCATTCTGCTAATTATCGAGGATGTATTGTTGCAAAGGAAATTCAGAAAATTAAAATCCAAAGGATGAATAAAACTCAAATGTCTGGTCAGGCAAATCGATACGAGAGGCAGACAAAACAAGACAATGGGCAACCATTTGGCCGCCAACTAAGAACTGAAGGTGTTACATATGCCGAAGCAATGAGAGGCATAGTCAATAAACCCCAGCATAAATCGATAGATGTAGACATTAGTCAAACATTACAAGATATTCTCATGAAATTAACAAAATTTGATGAGAGGCTACAAAAATTGGAAGATAGAGAATTAGGAACATAACGCAAATCCACACAGAAATGAACAGCATAACAAAAATCATGTCATGGAGTGCTAATGGTTTGCTCCGGCATCAGCAAGAACAACAAGCAGTGCTCGACATTAAGAATATAGATGTGCAATCCTACAAAACATTTAAAGGCTAATGCGTATATCACACTATTTATCCAGATAATTCAGCCAGAGGAGGAAGTGCAGTCATCATAAAGAAAAATATCTAGCATTTTGAAGAAGCAAAATATGAAAAAGAAGAAATTCAGGCCACAGTGGTTTATATAAAAACTAACAACTTTCCTATTGTTGTGGCAGGAATGTACTGTCCACCAAGACATTCTATTAAAAACAAACAATATTTAAAGTTCTTCAAGCATCTGGGAAAAAGGTTCATAATAGGTAGTGACTTTAATACGAAGAATACTCACTGGGGTTCTAGATTAACTACAACTAAAGGAAAAGAATTGCTGATTGCCATTAAAGAAAACGGATGTGAATCCATTTCAACAGGAAAACCAACATATTGGCCAACTGACCCAGGAAAAATACTTGACCTGATCGATTTTTTTATAACCAAAAATATTTCTAACAATTTTATGAAAGTTGAAGAAAGCCAATATATGAGCTCAGATCATTCTCCAATAATCCTAACTCTAAGTGAGTATATCATGATCATCCAAAAAGGGAATAATCCAGTATTAACCAACAAATATACGGATTGGGAAAATTTCAAAGTACACCTTGAACAAAGAATACTTTTAAAAGTTCCTGTAAAAACTATGGATTAACTAGACATAGAAGTAGAAAAGCTCATTACGGATATTCAACAATCAGCATGGGAAAGTACTCCAGAAATTAAATCAAGGCCAAAGGTAAACGCAAAATTAAAAAATGAGTCAGTTAATTTCTACTTAAGTAATTTGACGAATGAGAGTAATATGGATTATTCGCTCTGGAAAGCCACTAAAACTCTGGAAAGGCCGCAATAATGCCGATTCATCCTATTGGGAAAATAGATGGAACATGGGTAAGGAAATCAAAGAAAAAGCTGAAGGATTTGCTAATCATCTTGAAAATATATTTCAACCTCATGAATGTCAATTACAAGAAACATTGGATGAAAACATAATACAAGTTCTCGAAGATATCACACTTACATCGCCTACTGAAGTAGCAAACGAAATTAAAAACAATTTAAACTTAAAGAAAGCACCAGGGTTTGACCTGATTACTGGAGAAATAATAAAGCAGCTACCGAGAAAAGCTACGGTGAAATTAACTAATATTATAAACGGTGCATTCAGGTTAAAATATGTGCCAAAACTTTGGAAAGTGGCTGAGGTTATCATGATTTTCAAACCAGGAAAACCGCCACATCTAATAACATCATATAGGCATATATCATTGCTGCCGATAATGTCTAAACTCTTTGAAAAGTTACTATTAAAAAGACTCAAACTAATAATTGACAAAAATAACCTAATTCCGAATCACCAATTTGGTTTTCGCAGTGAGCACTCAACTATTGATCAAGTGCATAGAATAACTAATATTATTGATAAGACATTAGAAGGGAAAATATTTTATTCCACAGTGTTCCTTCATGTAGCGCAGGCCTTTGACAAGGTTTGGCACGAAGGTTTAATCTGCAAACTCAAATTAATCCTACCTACACAGTACAGCATAATACTTTAAGCAAGTAGATGAATATTCTGAACTTAAGGAAATAAGAACAGGAGTTCCACAAGGAAGTGTACTTGGTCAACTTCTGTATTTACTATACACCCGAGATGTTCCAACCCAACAAAACAACACGATAGTTACTTCGCAGATGGGTACTATCCAACGATTCCAAAATAAAGTGCTAAGAAACCTCGTCAACGCACTATGGTTTGTCAGAAATAGCAACACCCACAAAGACCTGGGCATAGAACCCATCAAAACCAAAATTATAAAATTTGCTAGAAGTCATGAACAACGGTTACTTTATCATGTTAACATAGAGCCAACCAGCTACTGGATAATACGAATTTAGTTAGAAGCTCAAAAGAGTAAAGCCTTTTGAGTTAGTGTAAACTAAATAATAAAAATAAAAACTAAGGAGTACATCGATGGATGAACCCTTAAATTTCAGTAAAATGTAGTAATTTAAGTTAGAATAAAATTACTTATTAGTTTTAGGCTAGAGTGTAATTAAAAAGGAAATAATAAAGAAATTATTAAAAATAGTAATAATAATAATTTATTAGGAAGTTCCTTATAGCGCCTTTGATACGTGCGTTTTTCGATCGCATGCAGCTTTTCATTTTGGAAAGATGAATTTTGTGATTAAAGTTCGTCATAAAAAAAAATGTAAAACCATCTACTACTGCAAAAAAAAAATTTTAAAAACACTGATTCTATTCAATGAGCAAATCGAATGAATTTTCAGAAAAAAATAAAGAAAATTATAAATTAAAAATTCCCGGGATTTATTATGAAAATCCCGGGAGTCGGATTTATACAAATTTCCCTCGTTTCCCGGGAAATTTGTCCCGGGAATTCCCGGGAACAATCCTCTACGCGTAGATAGGCAAAAACACTAAACTACTAAACTAACACAATTTGTCCACTGAATTTACCGTTTATTTTGATTTTGTTGCTAGGTGCAACTAAAATCATTAAGGCTGGCGGTTTGTTATAGAGTGATGAAGCTCCTATTACACCTCAACACAATATAGGCAAAACTGAAGTAGGCAATAAAGACCGGGCCACTCCTCATTTTGTTGAATCTGCTTTATATAACTTTTCGATGCAATTTCTATATTAATCGTAAGACTATGCTGAACGGTTCTTAATATTTACAGTAATGTTCTTAGCCGTAAATCGGTAGATATGGCTTCAGCTGGCTTTTAAAATACATTTTGGCTGGCAAAGTCAAAAGTTTACTGCACTGAAAGTTTACTGAGCTTGCTAAAAAGTTTACTCAAACTTTCAATATTTTAACGCCATTGAGCTCTGTCTTCCAGTGATCAGTTGTTTCATATTATTTTGTTTATCTAGGTAATAATATAATAAAGTGAAGCAAATTGAAGGGATGACTACATCTAAAGTATAATGTTGGGTTTTTGGAGCATCCTATATAAACTCCACTCTAAAAAAAGTGTTTTGAAATTAGCCAAAAAAACGGAAGAACGCAATTTTGTTTTGGAACTCACAGTAATTCTACGATTTGGAACTTGAAGACGAATTCAGGTCCTGATCCAGAACACTGTACAATGTACATGCTCAGAAAACAAATTAAGATCATGAGTAACTTATAAATCCTCTATTTAGTATAACGATACAGAATCATTAAAAAAAAGAATTGAAATTTTGTGAAAAAAATTATGTTTTTCATCTATTTATTGATTTACAGAATTTTTGTTAATTGCGCGGGATCCCGTAAAATTGGGTTTTACCGCTCTTGGTTCCCGAAATCTTATAAACAGTCGGAAAAGCAACGTTCTACCCGGGAGCGAAACAAAGTTGTTGGTCAGTAATTGTAGCAGTTGGGTAACATATGCTTCCGCCGTATCGTTGCAAATACACACAATGTCATTATAGATAAAAAAGGCCAAATCCAGATAGGACTTGCAATATTTTTTTTGCATGGTGTGGAACATGACTAAATGGAAACGTACGCGTATTATAAATCTACCATTACACGGGTCGGATAATGGAATTTAAATTAAATTTTCACAAGAAAAAACTCAAAAAAATTGCAAACGGTTGTGCATCTTGTTCTAAAAAGCAACACAAAAACAAACCAAATTAATTCCAAACTAAAATCTGTTTAGTAAAATTGATCGGCTAGCTATAATTATCGACTTACAAATTATTAGATTATCGAATGATTGCCCAAATCAGGAGTTTCACCAAAATTAATTTCAGTTAACCTTCTTGGTTTAAACCAGTTTGTTAAGACTACAAAATTGCAACGGTTTCTATCGAGTGAACAGAGAGGTTCGATTCCAACCTATTATTAGATCATCGGTCTACTATCATAAATTCAAATTGTATTGCAATAATTCTCTTAATCATATATCAAAATGGTAACTTGATTTAAGCAGAATAAAGCTGAAAAACACCACCATACTTCAAACAAAAATAAAAATTGTTTCAATTTATATCAAAAGTTTAACCCGTACGATGACCCAACTTTACATAATAAATATTATTCGGAGACATTAGATAAAATAATAGCTACCGCGCCGCCATTCCATATACCTACATATGTGGTCAAATAAATTAACAAAATAGATTAGAAACAAATATGTTAAAAGAAAAAAAAAGATAAGTTGATAAAAATATTGCGCGCGGCTTTCTTTTATTTCAAATAATAATATACCAATCAAAATGTAATAAAATTTATTAATCCGTACACTTAACGCGCTCCGCTAAAAATGGATAAAATTCAGCATTTAGACCATATACACGTAAATAGAGTGTTATGTGACAAATGAATGAAAATATTTTATATTTTCTGACATCATTTACTATCGGTTATACAATTCAAAATCACAATCGTTTAGTTGAAATGTTAATGTATGTGATCACTTGAAATTTATCATAAAGAAACCATTAAAATGCATATTTTGTGTGCTCTTACAGAATTTACGAAAATTAAGCTCGTATAGTATGTCAGATCGGAGTATCGGACTTCACCGATCATGATGAAAGTGTAGGCGTGTGGCTCGGCTCGGTAAACATTGATATCAAGTATATTACTGCAGATAGAAGAGACAATTATGTCGATTAGATGCAAAAGTGATCTATTCCATCCACTTGAGTTTTAAGATAAACAAAAAAAAAAAAAGCTGAGGGAGAAAATTATCAAGGATTTCGCGTCAAGTACAGTTCCGAAATTGTATTTACAAAATTCTTAATAATTTTGTCCCTCCGTAAAGAATAATTTGGCTAGAACCGAAAAACCTAACATTTCAACAAAAAAAAAACGTTTCAAATTTATTTTGAAAACCCTAAATTTTTATTACTATACTATAAACGGCGATTGTCATGTCAAGGGCCGGTTTGTACAAAAATCGAGGCAGTCCTGATTTGTTTTAAATTTTTTTTTCCTGAATACAGAAAAATTTTATTGTTTGATTGCAAAAGTTTTGATTGCGAAAAATGGTGGTTTTCTTTTCTCATCCTACCTGAAAATATAGAGAGATTTCCTTCTACGATTTTTCAATCATTAATTCTAAACATATTGAGGACGCAAATTATCGAATAATATATTCATTTCGAGTGATGTTTAGTTCATAAATATTTAAGTCAAAATGACCAAATTTGCATTAGTTTTTATGGGAAATTGAAAGAAGTAATACTTACGCCCGTATTACGGGCTTTTCCTTCTAATTATTCAATACATATACTGTTCACACATTTTCATTTAGGTAACGTAGGCCCGATTGTATGAACACGGATAGATTAAAAAAAATCCGGCGATACAGATTAATCTTCAACCGACGATTCTTTTTTCGTCGATTGTATAAACACGGATAAAAAAAATTCCATCCTCTGTTTATTGCAGTTTTTATTGCAGTTTATTTTGGAGTGTCAACACTTTTTTGACGTTTCAAATTTAATTTATTGTTTATTTACATTCTTATGTGTGTACTTATTGTACACGAAAGTATTTTTTTATGTTTTTCTGCAATAGAAAAAAAAAATTTGAGTTGGGCATTTCAAATTTTACGTTTTTTCGATTCCATTCCGATTTTTTTTTTGAATAAACGCAACAACAATCAAAATGTTCTGCCGCGCCGAACCAAACAAATAAAATTAAAATTATGTCAAAAAAAATAAACAACATTTTCTATCCGCTGTTTTAGACAACAAAAAGAGAAGATAAAAACAGTGGATAGAAAAGAATCCTTGGATTAATTTTCGTATTTATCGTCGTTCATACAATCCAAGCGACGATTAATCCGCCGATTAATCTTCTATTCGCGTTCATACAATCGGGTCTAAGGCCTTTATAGGTCTTATAATTTATAGGGTATTATAATTTATTTGCATCTACCACTACTAAAAATTTGCGGTTATTCTACTCTCAATTCTCGGTTTGCGAACAAAATTTACGTACAGGTTTGATTCAGTGGATTTATCTTCGTTTAAAAATACAAAAGAGGGGTTAAATTCGCCGATTTATCACTATCCTTGTTTAAAATTACGGGCCTAAGGCCCGATTGTATGAACGTTGATAAATGATTAATCCTCTGATTTAGCGTAGTTTTCATTGTTTCTTACAAGGCAAACTATGCTAAATCAGAAAATTAATCATTTATCATCGTTCATACAATCGGGCCTTAAGTGTTTGTTCCGCACGGCTTGTATAAACATTTTTATTGGTTTTGTCCAGTTACTAGCTCATCGTATCACTCCTTGTGGAGCATTCTTAACCGTCGGTATAGATTTTGTGGTCCATTTAGCATAACTGACAATCTTAGAAAAAAAAGTAACTACCAAGATTTATGTAGCTAGCCGTCTACATTTGTTTTCCTACAAAAACGATTAATTTGGAAATCGTGGACGACCTGTCAACTCAGACGTTTTTAGCATCGTTCCATCGGTTCGTGGCACATAGAGGCAAGTATGCAAATGTATACTCCGATAATGCTACCAATTTTGTTGCTACAAAGGCAGAATTGAAGGTATTGCATAATTTGTTTAACTCGGCAACCCTTAAAAATTCGGTTAATCGGTATTTTGCTGAAGAACAGATCCAATGGCACGTTATACCGCCCAGATCACCACACTTCGGAGGTTTGTGGGAGGCAGCGGTAAAAAGGCCAAATATCACTTGAAACATATCGTAGATTCGTAGGAAATTTATCACTTGGATTTATATTTTATTATTATTATTTACAATGTTTTTGAAAAATTTTAAATAAAAATTATGTTTTCATAATTTGTTGTTGTTTTTCTTTGACATCTTTTTTACATTTGTGTAAGTACTCTATTTTTAAGCTTTTTTTGACAATAAAATATGTTAATTATTCTTTTTTTACCTACCCAATAATTCAAAAAGAAACATATTAATGTACGAATAAATAACAATTATGTATAAATATATTTTGAAAATTTTAAATAAACAATATTTATTTTCATATTTTTTTATTTTGTTTTATTTGCTGCATCTGATAATATTATACTTCATATTATATGTTTGCTTCATTTTCCGTAGGTTAACCGTGTTATGTTAATTATTGTAAATGTTATGCCTTTTCCTATTGTATATGTCAGTCTCCTTTTTACATGTTTGTACTCTATTTTTAAGCTTTTTCAAATATAAAATATCTAATTTTGTTATCATTATTACCGTAAATTAGAAAGCCTCACGGAAAAATCCTCCAAGTCAGGTGGAAATGAAAATTTATAGATTCAATTTAATTAAAATAAAAATAAATTTCGAGTCAATTTTCATTAATATAATTTGAATAAACTGAGGTCATGTCTCTCTATACATAAACTATGAAATAAAGATTTTTTTTGGATTTTTTGAAACCTTAAAAAAGCTTGTTTTCATCATGGAGGCTTTATTTATTAAGTAGGTTTTGGTTTGTTCAACCTCTATCTGTTTTAGATATTTTCGAACTAACTTATAACTGTTGTCGGCTAATTTACAGAAACAAATTTAACTTTAATAAATAATAAACTTCAAAGCTCTTTCTAGCAAATTGCAGAAGTTCAAACACAATATCAAACAAAAGAATCTAATAAACTGGCAGGTGGTCGAACTACTTTGTTTTAGAAAAATAGTAATTTGAATCAATTTAAAAATCATTATTATTTCTGCATTGGCACAACGCCCTGATTTTGTTAATTTGGTAAGGAAAATTAATATTTCTATAAATTTGAATGTATGATGCAACATACATACATACATCATTTTTAATATCATTAATTTTTAGTTAAATTATAGTAAATTATTGTTGAAAACATATAATACTAAAGATGGTACAAGCAAGGCAACATTAAAGCTCAGCTAAAATTAAAACAAATAATTAATAATGCCGTGATTATTCAAAATTTAAAATTGACATACCAACAGCCCCTTGGACAAAACTATAAACTGCCAGTCGTACAATAAATTTTCAGTTTCAACATCCGTTATAGTTAAGTGATAATAATAAGAGGATGTCTGTGTAACCAGGTACTGGAATGCTGCAAATTTTCCGCTGACCTCCGGTATGTTGCCAACATCATGAATATTATAAGTGGCTGCGGTCTTTTTTATATTGTCAGTATCTGAAAATATATGAGTATTCTCATTTGACACATAGATCATATCTACTGACATCATATTGCCTGTGCAATACATTTCAAGACGCAAGGCAATTGTTGGTAAAATTGAGAAGAAGATTAATATGATTTCGGATCTATCTAATTCGGACAATGTATTATATAACACGATTGGATTTAAGTAAGTTGGCGAAATTAATTTTGATGAACAATTTTGACCGCCTAGACCGGTTGAACATATGCATTGATAACCGCCGGGATAATCCCTAAAATAATAATAAAAGAATTATGGCTTACTATTATAAATTGATTGATCTAGATAATATTGTTTCTTAATTCTTTACACGCATTGATTGTCACCACAATATTTTCGATCGCACAGTTTACTCCAAATTTCACATTTTTCACCGATATATACATTTGGTACACAATTGCATATTGATTTGTTGCTAATTTCCGTTTGAATTGCGCACACACCATGATTATTGCATTCCCTGTTGTCGCAGCGCTCACAATTTCCAAATTTAAATAAAAAGATTAGTATTAATATTAACAAGTTAAACATTTTGATGTATACATATTGAAATTAATAAAATATATGTCACTTGGAAAAATGTGATCTGTTTATTGAGCGACTACTGAGCTTTTTACACGTTCACATTTTTTCCACATTCGAAAACACTGTAGACAGTAAACTTTTTCAAAAGTAAGTCTTAAGCCTTGTCTTGACGGCAAAATTAATTATAGTTCTAAAGATTAATTTTATGATCATAATTTGGAGTTATCGTCTTGACGGTAAAAGTAAACTACTACCCTCCCTCCTTTCGTCAAATGCGCAAACTAGTTATTTTGACATTGTTATTAGACGTCAAATTTTGAAATAGGCGTCAATGAATGTTATTTACTTTTAGCAATGAAGTGAATTTGTAAAGCTTTTTAATTTGAATTTGAAAAAAAATTAACAATCCAAAAAAACAAAAAAAGGAGAAACCGAAGAGTTTTATTTATTTCTAATCAGTGAATGTTTGAGTCTGTAAAATAAAATAAACGCGCATATACGCAATAGAAAACAGAAAACATTAATTTTTTAAATTTTTTCACAAATTGATCGAAGCGATCCACCCATATTTTCCGAGAAGTAGAAGTATGTTCCAATTAATTATGGGTATTTAGGATAATTAATTATAGTACTAATATGTACTAAAAATGGTTAAATTATGTTCGTATTTTACATTAGCTGTGTAATATTACACTGCTAAATCAAATTATGCTCTAATTAATTATTCCGTCAAGACAAGGCTTTAGTTTCGACCGCATATCTCGTTGTTATTTTATTTTATTTATTTATTTATTTATTATTACCTACAGTAAATATATATACAATCGGCAAGTAAACATACAGAAACAAAAAAAAAACAAAAAAAAGAGAAAAGAGACAAAATTTAACAATTACTAGACAGAAATTTAAACAACTCATTTTTAAACGAATTTCTTGTCATGTTAAAATCGAAAACATCGTAAACTGAATTAAAAAGCCGCGACATTCTCAAGACTGGTTCCGAAAGTGCAAAATTCGTAGACACCGGATCAATATGTAGCAAACGACGACCGCGCAAACAGCGTATGGGAGCGTAGATATTGAAACGAGCAACTAATTCGTCACAATCTATTCGGGAAGTCAGAACATCGTGAACGAAGATAGCAGATGCAACGTCTCGTCGGTGATCCAAACGTTGTAGTTTTAATAAACTACAACGATCATTATAAGGTGGGAGAATATATTGATGCACTCTGTCAGTGGGTAATCCACGAAGGGCATATAAAACAAATTGCTTCTGAACACTCTCAATCCTATCTGAATGGCACCTATAAAATGGGGACCAGATCTGAGAAGCGTATTCTAGAACTGAACGAACAAAGGATATATACAGAGTTTTCAGTGTGAGCGGATCGCAAAAGTCCTTACAATTGCGCTTAATGAAACCTAGCATAATGTAAGCTTTTGTAATAATACAATCAATGTGTGTAGTAAAAGTTAGGTCACAAGAAAAGGTTATGCCTAAGTCGGACATGAGCTCAACTCTATCAACAGCAATATTATACAAAAAATATTGCTGGAATATTGGTGAACGCATCCGAGTGAATGACAAAATCCTGCATTTACCCACATTCAGCAACAATTTATTATTGAACGACCAACTGCAAAAGTTATTCAAGTCACCTTGTAATTTCACACAATCACCAACCTCATTAATTGGGGCAAATATTTTCATATCATCGGCGTAAAGCAGACAATGTGCAAATTCAAAACACTCAACAACATCATTTATAAATAACGAAAATAAAAGCGGCCCAATGTGACTTCCTTGAGGAACTCCTGAGGTAACACGAAATGACCGAGAGCTAAAATCATTAATCTTAACAAATTGGTAACGATCAGAAAGGTATGATCGCAACCACTTAATAGGGATGAACTGGCAATCTAGTTTATCCAGCTTATCGATAAGAATCGAATGGTCAATTTTATCGAACGCCTTTGAAAAATCGGTGTATACTACATCTACTTGTTGCCTATGTTCCAGTCTACTATATAAATGCCCACAAAAAGAGGCTAGATTAGTCACCGTAGACCTACCTGGATAAAATCCGTGTTGAGCCGGAGAAATAAACCTTTTTACATGAAAAAACAAAAATTTCTGTACCAAGGATTCGAATAGTTTTGGTATAGCAGAAAGGATAGCGATTCCGCGATAGTTGCTAACTTCACTTCTTTTGCCAGATTTGAAAATCGGACGGATGAAAGATAATTTCCAGAGATCGGGAAAAATCCCAGTACGTAGGCTATCATTAAAGATAATAGTCAGTGGAGCGGCTAGACTCATTGCACAATTCTTAATAAGGATTGGTGGAAAGCCATCCTGTCCTGCCCCCTTATCAACTTCAAGTTGAGATAATCCATCATAGACTTCTGCTTCCGTAAATTTTAAAAAGATAAAATCAGAACGACCGCGGTGGGTTAAATGCTTGTTACATGATACCACTGGCTCTTCATAGACAGACTCGAAAAAATTGGCAAACAAATTGGATATATCAGATGGCTGACTGGCGAAAGAGTTCTGAAAAGTCATTGGGGTAGGAAACCCAGCAACCTTCTTTTTACCATTTATGAAATTCCAGAATTTCTTAGGATGGGAAGTTAATTCTTCTTCGATTTGCAAAATGTAGTTATTGTAAAGAAACCAGTTTAACGTTTTAAACTCCCTACGAGCAGTATTGAAACTAGGATAAAACTTAACACCGTGTAACTTATATAAGGTATGTAACTTATTCCGGCGTTTTTCAACACGAATTAGCTGTTTGTTATACCATGGCTCCCGATACCGAGGTTCGTTTCTCACTAATGGAACACATCTTTCAATACCAGACTTGAGAAGCTCGTTGAACAAAAAAACACAATCGTTTAAGTCTCCTCCTCGTTCTAGAAATAACCAGTCAGAATCGACAAGAAATTTGTTTAAAGAAACGTAGTCAGCATGTCTAAAATCGAAATGAAAAGAATCACTAGAAGTGCACATAGTATTACAATTCTCTTGAAAAATGTATATCATAATTGGAGTATGATATACGCTCGTACAGCCAGTGAAGTCCTCACAAGACGAGAGCTCCAAATACATAAGGTCAGTTGAGAAAACCAAATCGAGGAATTTCCCTCGACTATTGCTTATTCGGTTCACCTGCATCAATGCTGTGCTAGCAAAATAATCAGTGACTGCTAGTCCTTTTTGGTCGATGGAAGAGGCCATGAAAACTCCATCAACATCAATCCATGTAATATCAGGAAGATTGAAGTCACCAGTAACAATTAGTTGTTCACCAACTCGAACCAGTGGCGCAACAGCAGAATCGATAAAATTAATAATTCCAAGATAATATTCCAGAGTAGATCCGCAGGGAACATATGCAGCAACGACGAGAATGGAGGCACTGGCTACATTAATACGTACAGCAATAACATCATAAGTTGGATGGCATGCAATGAGCTCGTTAGAAATCGAACATTTAACAGCGATCAACACACCTCCCCCCTTCAGGCTGGTACAAAAATCATGTCGATCGTTCCTGTGAACGACGTAGTTAGGTGGAAAATACTCCGCCGAATTGAAACTTTTAGTAAGCCATGTTTCCGAGATAATGATCACATCGTAATCATTGTCCAGCACGCCAAGTAAGAATAATTTAGCTTTACCTCGAATGCTAGAGGCATTATGGTAGTACATAGAGGTAAAAGAGGTTTGTCCGGAACTTATAGGCGGAAGCACCCTGCCTGAAACTACATCACTTAAATTACGGGAGAGTTGACTGGTACAGCTGGTATCCGAAATCTCACACTGCAGGTTATTACTTGAGATAAATTTACTACTTATTAAGCTCTTATAATTTATTCTGTTGACTTGTTGAGAGCAGCAGTTGTCCGAAACTTCACCCGTGGAGGCAACGCTGCCCGAAAATTTTTATCGTGAAACTCCCGAATGTGTACACCGGTTGGCCAAGTATTAGGGTCTAGGGCCTTAATACGTACATCAGCTTTTATGCCCAATTTGAAGCAAACAAACTCCAGAGATTCGATGCTGCGTAATTTAGGAACCAGTTTGAATGCTTTACAGTCTTCGATCTCCAAACAAGTTCGAGCCATGGACGCAATTTCATTTTCAGACGTATCCGGATCAAATTTCGAGACGTGTAGCCATACCATCGGTACAACGACCTTTACCCCAAAATTTTCCGAAAATTGTCTGGTACCACAGATAGTTTTTGTGCCCAGATTTTGAAGATGCATGTTTCCAACTGCAGGCACGGCAACATTGGAACTCATTGAAGGAGAAATCACCACATCAGAAAAGGTTCCAGTAGAGGCCGGAGGTTTTTGAATGGCTGCTTGTAAGACCGCAGGACTAATAGGGTTAACAGCAGGCAACCCAGGGCTAGGTATACCTTTTACGATTTTATTAGATGTTGCTTCCTTGAGAATAGAATTATTTTTTTCATCGGATATAATCCGTGAAGCAGAATCTTTAGTTGACCTTGCAGGAGAACTTAAAGGCATAGACGATGTGGTAGCCGCGGATGACAACTCAGGCAGACGATCAAGGATCATGCCAAGTTGTTGTTTGAGACAGGTAATCTCGTCAAGCAGCTTATCAACAGAGGGCTGCAGGGCAGTATTGGCGCCAAAATTACAGTCCCTCATTACCTTGAGGAATGACTGATTCTTCATAAGGTCTCTGCAGTCACAACAGAACCACATAATGTTTGAGCATTTCCGTGTATGGTTATATGCCACACGGTCCACCTCAGCACAACCATAGTGGAACAGTTTGCTACAAAAACCAGAGCAGCTGATCGTCTGGTTATTTGTAAAAGCCAAGCTGCATTTAGCGCAATCCATATTTATATTTAAATATTTATATTAATATTATATTTCAAATAAACGTCTATACCACTCAATGCTCAAATTTTATATTAATATGATTTTAATTATATTTTTTGAATTCACGACACACGGAAAAAAAAACAAACGTCTATACCGTTCAAAGGCCCACTTACAATTCAAAAAAAAATATTTACATAAATATTTACAGAAAATATTTACAAACACTTAATGTTATATTCATATTAATATGTAATTATATCTAATGATTACAAATTTACATTAATATGATTTTAATTATATTTTTTGAATTCACAACACACGAAAAAAAAACAAACGTCTATACCGTTCAAAGGCCCACTTACAATTCAAAAAAAAATATTTACATAAATATTTACAGAAAATATTTACAAACACTTAATGTTATATTCATATTAATATGTAATTATATCTAATGATTACAAATTTACATTAATATGATTTTAATTATATTTTTTGAATTCACAACACACGAAAAAAAAAAAAAACGTCTATACCGTTCAAAGGCCCACTTACACTTTAACAACGGGAAATATTTTTTTGTATGGTTGCGTGGGTATTTCATTTGGATATGTATTTCTACTTTTTGACGTTTGATACAATTTTGAAACTGGTTGTAAATGAATGACAAGTTTAAGGTTGAGTAGAATTGCTGCTTGAAAAATGCTTGAGAATCGCACGAAGAAAGAGAAGTGTATCAAGGACATGATTTCCGACTATATTCTGAATTTATTAATTTAAAATTCATTAGAATATGTACTTTAAAAATATCTATAATTAATATTTTATTTATAACTTTGAGCCGCCATTTTGGCATATATGCATT
Source organism: Tipula helvola (assembly GCA_963556165.1). Taxonomy (NCBI): domain Eukaryota; kingdom Metazoa; phylum Arthropoda; class Insecta; order Diptera; family Tipulidae; genus Tipula; species Tipula helvola. Next base: position 234,125,976 of record OY744481.1, read on the forward strand.
TGGCATCATCAGCCGCCATGTTGGCATTTTGTAATATTTTCGATCTAGGCATTTGAGTAATCACCACAAATTTTGGCGCGCAGCTCGCCAAAATGCGATTAAATTATCACGAATCACATTTTATCTGTTACAGATGGTCATGCTCAATCCTAAAATTCCTTAAACCTGTTCAAAATGGACAAATAATATTCTACATGTCGTATAATTAACCCTTTCAATCCCCTTGTACATCAGTATGTACATTGATTTTGGAGAGCTGATCTATAAGATCATGTTTTCCGAAAGAGGCAGCACCAAAAGAAGAATTTTAGTGTTATATGTTTGTCAAGAGATGTCACTATTAGGATGTATTTGTCAAATAGTAAGTCAGGTTTTTTAAAAGATGGCAGCAGCGTTGAAGAAGTGTTTGTGAACAATAGCATAATTTTAATTAATTTATTTAAACAACACACAATTATAACAATTAATATAAATGATCACAAATAAAAGATCATGTTGACAACATGCACCCAAATGTTTGTTTTTGTTTTTAAAATTTGGAACAGCCAAAGAAATTGAACATACTTAGAATAGAAACAATTTGTTCCTCCATAATAAACTTTGGATATATAAAAAATGTATATGGTTAGTCTTGTTGTTTGTATATATTATAAATATCTCCACAAATATCTCTGTCACATGACAAAAATATACACTTTTAACTAAACACATCCATTTATGCGTAATGCCATATTTTTAATTAAATAAAATATCCTAATTTATTAATTAAAGTAATAAAATTCCAATAATTTAAAATTTCCAAAAATTGCCTATTATTCAATAAAAATTGTCAATTTATTCCAATTTTATTATTTTATTTATTCCAATTTTATATTGTCAATTTATTCCAATTTTATTATTTTAATTAATAAATTATTTTTTATTAATTTAAATCAAAATTATCCTAATTTTATTCTAAATGGAAAATCAATTTTTAGGAAAACGTCTGTATTTGTCATGTAGCACACATTTTTCGTTACACTGACATCTTTGATAATCCATGTAATGTGAAATGTTCATTTTTTTGTGAAGATGGCATTGTCGGCGGTTAAAGAAAAGTTTGACATTTAAACATGACGAGTGGTAAAGTGATTTTAGTGCCATCTCTGATAAAATTTTCGCAGCTCCATTTTGATACAAAATAAGTGACAGCTAATTATTCAGTGCAACGGTCATAGCAACGAGTGAAAATATTGGACAGGTAAATATTATTTTAATCTATTAAAATTGTATTGATTGTAATATTAAATAATTGCAATATGTACTCTAAAGTGTATTTGTTGTTAATTTGATTGAATAGTTGTAATTATATTTCTAAAAGTGTTATAAAACTTCGTAAGAACATTAATAAATTTCCGGCTGTGTGAACGTCATTGTTTACAAGTGGTGAATATTATGTATGTCATATTTTCGATTATATATTGTTAAAAATATTGTAAAAGTGAATATAAAAAATGTGAAATTTGAGGATAGATTAAACTAAATGTGTACAAATGAATTTTGCTAATATGTAATTGATTAGAAATTTGATTTTGATTTAAAATTGTTAATGGTAAAATTTAAATTTCGATATTTTATTTTATAAATTTCAGTTAGATGAAAATGGATGCAAACAGCAATAATCAAAGCAACATTGATAGCCAAAACATAAATATTTCTGTTTGTGATATAACGGATTATTTTGGGGATGCTAAAAGACCCTTACGCGAAGGAGAAGAAATTCTAAATGCTGGTTGGATTTATGCATTGGGAGTCGCGTCTCCTCCAGCAAAAGGTCGCGTAATTGGCCTGGTTATCCAAACATCAGCCATGTCAGATTCCCCCCATGAGATTAAACTGGACAATCTAGATAAGCGTAGCTGCCATTGGAAATGTGTCTGCTCATGTAAAGCCGGGCAAGGCGAAAAATGCAAACATATAGCTGCATGCTTACTGAGCATTTTCCGGTAATTTAAAAAGCATATATTATGTACCATAATCATTTTAATCGTAAGTTTTTCTATTTTAGATCACCTCGTCTAGAAGGCATCAGCTGTACCGAGCTTAAGCAGAAATGGGGCAAGCTTTCGAAATCCGTTTCGGTGCAATATAGTGCGGTTACTGTGCAGAATATGTGCCATGTCCTCGAAAAAGATCAGGCAAAACCCGAAGAGGCTCCAACAGCAGAACAGAATCTGCTATTCTTATCAATGTATACAAAAAGTAATTAGGCCCTAATCACACCCATAATAATAAACACAAATAACCAATATAATTTTTAATATTTCTAGCTGCTTCTAAATCTGAATTGGCTAAGACGAAGGCGGCATATAGGTCAGAACTTCACACTACAAAAGCGATTGTTTGTGATGATAACGACGAGCTGTACAATCAACTTATATGTCACGATGCCTTAAAAATGTTTGTGCCTTTTTCACAAAACTTTATCGACGAAACGACGCCAATTCAATATGCCAATCAAGTCGTTAAAAGCGCTAGCGAGGCACTAGCCATATGCAAGGCAACAATTAAGCAATCAAGTGCACAATGGCTCGTAGAGCGAAAAATACGGATAACAGGAAGTATGTCCTACAATTTATTTACCTATGCCTCCAACAAAAACCCCAATTGGAGCCGTAAATTAAAATCCATTTACAATGGAAATTTTGCCGGTAATGATGCAACCAGATACGGCCAGTTTGCTGAAAAACTTGCTAAGCAAGCTCTTAGTAAACATAATAAAATTGTTGAAGCGGGGCTAATAATTTCACCCGATCTTCCGTTTCTTGGGGTAAGTCCGGATGGATTTTTGTTCACCGGTGAAGAATGGAAGCTGTTGGAAATAAAATGTCCCGTAAAGGGGAAATTTTTAATAGCTGATGACTTACTTCCAACTTTACCTTATTTAATCCTTAATGAGCGTAATGAATACCAGCTTAAACAGAAGCATGAATATTATGGACAAATACAACTTGGCCTTGCATTGACAAATTTAACGGAATGTGATTTACTAATATACAGCAGCTGTGATAATTCGTATAAATTAATAAGAGTTTCAAAGAACTTAGTGTTTTTAGAAACGTATATAAATACTCTAATAAAAGTTTATTTTGAAAACGTCGTACCATATTTATTTGCATAACTAAAAATAAGAATTAATCATGAATTTTTGGCTGTTATTTTGTTAACATATGTATAATTTTTATTATTATTTTTAAATTGTTTTGTGATACTCTGTGTACTTATGTATATTACCTAAAATTAAGAATAGCATGAACTTTTGTTTGTTTACATATTTTTATATTTTAAGAATAATGAAAATAGAATTTTAAGACTGAAATATTGAATTAGCAATTTTTCATATTTAAGGAAAAATTATAATTAACGACTGAGAATCAATTTTTGATTTGTTTATTTATGTGATAAGAGTAAAAAATAAAAAGACTGAATTAAATTGAGAACATTTTTTATTAATTTATCTGTTTCCGTTATTATCTAAGTAATTTACAAGAACTTGCCGTCCCTTAAAATTGGGGTACTTAAGTTGGAAATAGCACATACAATTGTTGTAATATCATCTATATAAGGCAGTATAGACAACGAAACCTTTTCCGATAACATTTTGAATAGTTTAATCCTAGATATACGTCGTTCCACGTGCACACGAGCAGCAGCTATTCGTCTATCGCTTTCAACATCAGACTTCGTTCGGCCGTGATTCAGAAATTGTGGGCGAATCATCTCAATGCCTGCTTCCGCAAGCTCATTGCTGATCATAAAGCCCTTGTCTACCATCACAGCATCTCCATGCTTCAACTTATCTAATAAGTTTGTCAAATTAAATACAGCTTTATCCGATGTTCGACCGCCTACTGCTGTACTTTTAAAATTAACAAGGCCGGACGGGGAAACACCTATTAATATTTTAATTGTATGAGCACTCTTATAATGCGAGTAGGTGCATGTTCTGCAAGTCAGGCACCGAAATTGAACTGTTTTTATTTCAGTGCAATCAAGTACAGTTACTGTATTCCGAAATGTAGCAAAGCAAGTAGGCATACTTTTTTGGTTTTCTTCTTTAGATGGCCAATAAATGCAACATTCCAGTGCTTTTGAAAGTAGTTGGACGCAATCATTAAAATATTTTTTTGTGGTTTTTGAGTTCATCTTAAATAAATTGGCCGTTTGGATATTCGACATATTAGTTTTAATTCTAAACATTGTGAGTACGATTCGATGTTTCAACGATAAGCCGATGTTTGCTTTTTCGGATGGCCGAATAATTGAACAACAATTTATTATTGTGTCTAACAAATCTATAGTTGGAATTCCCGTCATTAAATTCAATTCTTTATTCGTATCAATTCTGAATGGTAAACAGTTTAGTTGAAGGTCTTCACCAACTTGAATACTTTTATGGTATGTTAAAACACTATTCTGTATACCGATGAATTGTTGTGCTATCTGATGTGGTATTCTACAAACAGAGGTATTCAGATCATCAAATTCATTATCTGCGATGTTTTCAGGAACTTCCTCTAGGACTCTTTGCGACCTAAACACAAATAGAGATGAAATAAAATCTAATTTAACCTACAATATAATCAATCTAGCTTACCAAATTTTAGAAATATTTCGTTGTCTTAGCCTATCGTACCTAGCCTGAATCTTTTTGGCACACTTTTTTATATCGTAAGATGATTGTGGTAAATTTCTCGTTGGAAATGCTGAGTCTAAAAGTCTGGCTTTTGGCCGTTTTGTTCTCAAAATAGGCACAAGTATCTGTTCCTTCTTAAAATGACGGCTGCAAATCGAAAAATATTTAGGGAAAGGTTTCCCCATTTTCAGTGCAATTTTCCATTTAAGAAGCCTTTTTCGGTCGTTCAAAATCATTCGCGGAATTTGGTGCATCGATATTCCCGGCTTTCTATAGGTATTGCACTGTGGAACACCACAATATTGTCCTCGAGAACTCATTTCACTTTTGACAGAAAAATCTAAAAAAATTGTTTGCACAACATAAAAACAATAAAACAAACAGTTAAATAATAACACGAATAAATATTATAAGAGTTTTCTTACACCTTTTTATTCTTTTTTCAAATATTTTCACTGATTTTAACAATTTAAAACTTTATTCATTTAATAACTAATCACTTGTCTTGAAATTTTGGAATGCAGTTTGACATAAATGGGAGAATTTGTATCTAAATCGAGCTTCACGAAAAATCCGGTAGACGTCATGTTACCTATCGTCAATAGTTAATTCAATTTTTGTTTTGCTTCGCTCATTTATGTTTTTTTTTATTGTTTTATCCTACTCTCACAAATGCATTAAAAAAAAATTACAATAAATATACAAATGAGGTTAGTATTCAAAAAATTGTGAAGGTGTGCACAACGTCAACATCAGTTCGGGAAACTTGTTCAGTTTAAAGTTATTTTTATAGTTTTTGCAAACGTCCCAGGTAAGTTAAATATTGTTTTTTTATACTGTTAACGTCCGAATATATATGTTACAAACTAAAAATAATGATTTATTACGAATTAACTACGATATTTTAAGTTAAATTATATGTACATGTACATGTACAAATCGATCTAACGGTCATGTACATCTCCATGTACAGTACATCAGCATGTACATAGAGAGTCAAAGAAATAAAAAAAACGGAGAAGCGTAACTTTTTGTATATTTTTATTTTGTTATAATTATTTTTTTTTATTAAATCAAATAACTTGGCTTTTAGCTCTAAATGGCTTGCAAGTACATCACCCAAGAGGAATGGTTGGCTGCTTTGAATGAAAGTGACGATTTAGATGAAATCGACGAAGATGATGGGCCAACTGGTTTCTGGGACTATGAAGCTATTCCATAAAGTGTCCAGACCGATCAAAAATAAAATGGAAACAAACAAACTTTTTAAAATCGGAAGTACAATACCATCCACAACCAGGGGCCCTATTCTTGAAATTCACACGAAAAAAGTCGCCGGTGACTTTGATATAAAACAATTTAAATTTTCGACTGAAATGACGTATTTCACTAGAAAATTATCGGCGACTTTTTCGGGTGAATTTCAAGAATAGGGCCCCAGATGTTCCACCTATTGATGAAACTCCGACGCAATATTTTAACAAATACTTTACCGATCAGCTGCTTGAGACAATGGCAGAGTTCACAAATATTTATGCACTACAAAATGGTCCAACTTTTAAATCAACCGACAATAACGAAATGAGAAGATTCATCGGCATTCATGCATTTATTGGATGTACAAAATTTCCGCAAATTCGAATGTACTGGAGCCGGCTAATTGGGCTTGACCAAGTAATGCGATCAATGACCAGAGATCGATTCTGGCAATTAAGAACAAATTTTCATGTGGTGAATAATTTAGATATTCCAAAATCCAACAAAGATGTTTTTTATAAGGTTCGGCCGATAATAAACACCGTAAGAGCGAGATGTTTACAAATTCCACTGGAGGAAAACCTTTACACTGATGAGCAGATGATTCCATTTAAAGGTAAATTCATCGCTAAATAATACATGAAGAGTAAACCAACACCCTGGGGGTTGAAATTGTTTGTTCTTTGCGGTAAATCTGGCCAACCTTTCGATTTTATTATGTACCAAGGAGCAAGCACAGAAATCTCCGATTATCTACGAAAATTTGGCTTTGGAGCATCAGTCGTTCTTCATCTAACTCAGCGAATTAAGGAGCCGGGATATAAACTTTATTTCGACAATTATTTTACTTCCTATAACTTATTAGAAATTTTGAAAAACAGAGGTATAAACGCTATAGGGACTGCTCGCATCAATCGATTTTACAAACCAATGTTTTCGTACGACCGCCAATTTAAAAAACAAAATCGGGGATATACAGAGCAATGTGTGAGTAAGGATGGCAATATTGTCATTGTGAAATGGCTTGATAGTCAACCGGTGCATCTGGCGTCCAATTTTATGGGAAAAGGAGAAATGGAAACAATTAAAAGATGTGTTAACTCATTTTATGGATTTTGCTATATGCGCCAGCTGGACAGAATAGAAAACCGAAATGCGAAAACAAAACATACCAGAAAAACACATTATAGATTTGCTGGATTTCAGATTGCAGGTAGCACAAGTATTAATGAATTCATTTCATAGTTCACGAAAAAGAGGATGCCCTCCAGCCGATATAACACATACTCAATACCAAACAAATTCTCCAAGAACCCAATGCGAAGTACGCCCCATAACAGATGTTAGGTATGACTGTATTGATCATTTCCCGGAATTTAGCCAGAATAAAGAGGCAACGAGATGTAAAAACGATGGTTGTGGATTTCGGACGCATGTTTTTTGTGGTAAATGTGTTGTACATCTCTGTTTAATAAAAGACCGAAATTGTTTTTTAAAATTTCATAAAAAAAATGAAACATTTATTAAAAATTCAAAGACTGAAGCCAAAGCTTAATTTAAACTAAGAATGCACTTTTATTTTTTATTATTATAGTAATATTGTTTTTGTATGTGATTATTGAATTGTTCCTTGTTGAATTAATGTACAAGATTTTAATTTTTATTTTACATTCAATGCAACTCTGAAATATATTTTTTTTTCATTGTTAAAAAAACAACCTTTCGTTTCATTTGTACATCTGTATGTACATTAGGAAAAACCTATCCTGAGAACTTTAATTTGTTTTTTCCATAATTTTTAGGTTATTTTGCTTCTAAGTACTATACAAAATATTACTTAAAAAATCTGCCTACCATATCCTTAATTTAGGATTGAAAGGGTTAAAACATTCAACAAACGTCAAAATAAAAATGTGTTTACAATATAGGGTGGTTCAATAATTTCGTAGGGGAAATTTTGTATTTTAGTACTAATGTAAAAATAACAACCAAAAACATCTAGGCATTAGTACTTTTTGGTTGTTATTTTGAATGTTTTTTTTATTTGTGTGGGTAACAAATTTTGTGTCGATACACATTTTTTTTGCATATGTATACTATCCGTGTGAGAAGCGTTGCAAAAATAACAACGAACTTTGCTGTCGAAACGTACACTAAGTGTACGTTTCGACAGAATAGTTCGTTGTTATTTTTGCAACGAACCTCACACGGATAGTACACATATACAAAAAAAATGTGTATCGACACAAAATTTGTAACCCACACAAATAAAAAAAAACATTCAAAATAACAACCAAAAAGTACTAATGCCTAGATGTTTTTGGTTGTTATTTTTACATTAGTACTAAAATACAAAATTTCCCCTACTAAATTATTGAACCACCCTATATTGTAAACACATTTTTATTTTGACGTTTATTGAATGTTTTAATCCTACGACATGTAGAATATTATTTGTCCATTTTGATCAGGTTTAAGGAATTTTAGGATTTAGCATAACCATCTGTAACAGATAAAAGGTGATTCGAGAAAATTTAATCGAATTTTGGCGAGCTGCGCGCCAAAATTTGTGGTGATTGCCGAAATGCCTCGATCAAAAATATTACAAAATGCCAACATGGCGACTGATGATGCCAAATGCATAGATACCAAAATGGCGGCTCAAAATTATAAATAAAATACTACCTAATTTTAGATGTATATTTTTAAATTCAAAAGTATTGTAATAAATTTTGAATTAATAAATTCAGAATATAGTCGGAAATCACGTCCTTGACACAACTGCGAATCTCAACCATTTTTCATGCACCAATTCATTCAACCTTAAACTTGTCATTCATTTACAACCAGTTTCAAAATTGTATCAAACGTCAAAAAGTAGAAATACATATCCAAACGAAAGACCCACACAACCATACAAAAAAATATTTCCCGTTGTTAAAATAACAACGAGCTTTGCGGTCGAAAGCTCAGTATGCAGCTCGCGCTAAGAAAAATTTTCCATACAAATTTGACGTAAAATTTAGCTAGCTAAATAAAATAATTTTTTTTAGCTAACAACATTTTTTTGCGTGAAAAATTTGAAAAAATATCAGTGGTTTCATTCAAATCTAGATTGCGTCACCATAAATTCTCCAAACATTTTAGCCGCAATATATCTTACAAGGGCAATAATTTGAAGATAAATTTTGACGCTTTCGAATTTTGGTTAATTTTATAATCAAAGTAGGTATGAAGTAAAATTTATTTATTTTTATATAAAGAACACAGAAGTCAAAATGGCCGACCAACATTACAAAGTCGAGTATTTAGATACAGAACAGCTTTAGATTTCGAAAAGGAACGGCTGCAATACCAATAAAAATTGTATCCTCTTCTTCACTGGAATCCATTATTTTGTATATGTACTTATTATAAACTGTTTAGCAATTTTGAACAATTCTTTAGAAGTATTAAAAAGTAATAAACTAAATATATTTTTAATGGGTCTTTTCAAAACCAACAAAACTGTTTATACAAGCGGTACTATTGCGATAAAATACAAAATAAAACCTACTATTTCTGTAAGTAATAGTGTCGTGACCCAGTAAATCTTTACATACTTTGATTTTAAATTGTAGTTTGTATCCAAAATAGAAGAAAATCTCACTAACACTTGTAGAAATAGTAGGATTTGGATAGAATAGTGTGCATGCGTCATAGATACAATACGGCTTGTATAAACATTTTTGTGGGTTTTGGTCTGTTTGATAATTCGCACTGTGCGGGACATTAAACAATTTTTTTCTTTATTTCACCACTACAAAATAAATCAAAGCAGACAAGGAAAACAGTATACACTACACTTATGGGATTACTGTAGTCACACTCTTCACACTCTTATGAGATTATTGTAGTCTTACTTTGGGAACTTTACAACAACAGTGTCGAGTATTTTCATTCCGGAACGAATAATTTCATTCCAGTGAGAAGTAGGTAAAAAAAATTCGCTTATTCACGTCAGAAGCTCTAAAAATATAATTATTATTTAGAATATTAACAAATATAAAATAGTGATAACAAATTATTGAATAAAGTATAGTAGTTGCAAATGATAATTAACAACATTTAAAATTCTGATTTATCAAAAAATTGAAAATTGTTATTGTTTTTCAAGCTCTCGTCTATTTGCCAATGTTGTCTTTTGATAGGTTTTACATCCAGTAGCATATGATGGTAATCGCTTCAGGTTAACGTGGTGCGGTAATTTAAGAGACATGCATTATTAAACGAGAAATTAAAAGCTTGATTTATTTCGCTATAAATAAAAAAAATATTGCCTGTTTAATGCTTTGCATCCCGGCGGATTGCATTTTATCCATATTTAAATTTTCATTATTGATACACTTTTACACACAAATTTTCTTTCACTTAATTAAATTAAATTAAATTAAAATAAAATAAAATAGAATAAAATAAATTATATATTTAAACACTTTACACTATACTAAATAAATAAAATGAATTAAATTAAATTAAAATTATTTTCTCGAAGAAGACGACAAAACACGTCCTTCTTCTTCGAGCGACAACGATCGACCCAGAAGAAAACATTTCGCAGCACTTTGCATAAAATATAAATATGTACTTTTGTGGTAATAAAATTTACGTGATTCAATTTTACAAAAGTTTCATATACCACATCGGAATCTGAATCATATTGAGCTGAAATAAAAAACTATTTATTATTTGGCATGTTTTTTTATTACATCGGAGAGATCAGAGAAATTTTGATTGATTGATTGATTGATACGGGTGTACGACCAAGCCTCAGTAAGTTTCCCGGCTACGCCGGATCCACCGTACACCCTTTACATGAAACAAAACCGAGGGATAAGAAAGGAATGTTAGTATTAGAGACTCGACCCGGTTTCAGCAACCTATGCAGTCGATAGTTAGTAAATTGTTAGTAATAAATAGCCGTCTTCCAATTGGCAAAATTTGCTACTTGGAAGTACTTGCGAGTAGATACCCAATGGAACGAGAAATTGAGTAACACAAGTAAAATACAGCCTTCTGTTTAGTTGTTTTTTTTGTCTTTTGTAAAGTTGTTTATTATAGTAATGGCGATATTTAAAATTAGATTCAAAATATGACAAAAAATATGGACATGTAATAAAAGGAAAACATTGATATTTACCGCATTGATATTTAAACACATTTTTCTTAAAAATGTATCATCAACAACAAAATAATTTTGTATTAATTTTGACATTTTACATCATCAAAAAATAAAAAAACTCGAACGTAATAAAAAACTCTCGAAAAATATCGAAAAAGGTTTAAAAGCCATCTATTGGAATTTTTGCAACTAAAATCCACTAGCGCAAATTTTATGCGTAACTACTTCTGCATAGGAATTAAGCGCAAATTTTAGTGGAAAAATAAAATCGACAAAATTTCTTGTAATTTGCTATAAAAACGTACGTCCATCATTGAACTAATTGTTTCTTTGCAGCAGACGTATGTCGCTGCTTATATATTTTGTATTTATATTTGACATTTCGAGTTTTTAACAGTGTCGTGTTCTTTGACAAACAAAATTTAAAATTTGTGTAGTTGTGTACAATAATGTTTGAAATTAAGAGGTTTTGATTTTTAATAAAGTGAAATAAATGTAATAATATGACTAATTTCTTATTTTCGTTAATTTAAGGATTTTGATGTTCCGATTTTTATTTGTTTCTTCTTGAAGCCGAATTGATTTTTGGGTGGTTTCTATTTTTGGTGTCATTGTTTATTGCAGGAGTAGAGAAAATGTTAAAGAACTAAATCCATTACATTTAAAAAAAATAATTTCATATTTTATAAAACGCATTTTAAGTTATAGTTACAAAAAAGAATTCATATTCATAACGTATGTTATGACAATAATAATAAATTATATTTTCCTAATAATTCATTTGTTTCATTTGCTGTTTTAATTAATTCTTGGTCCATCTAATAGTTTCAGCTTGCATATATTAATGATACTCCAATTGCACTCCGTTATTTCGGTAGCATCGCTTTTAAATTATACATACTTTAAGCCATTGCTCAGCAGTCTTTGAAATCGGTCCAACCACGTTGACTGAATCTGCTATTATAAACCAAGCGGCTTTTTTATCGTTGACCCCGCGAGCTGTTGCATGTTTTCCTATAATAAAAATAAAAATAAAAATTGAATTTATAAAATAACTTGCTGGGAATATGGCAGACATTTTTTGTTAAATTTACTTTGAATAAATTCAGAATGCTCCTCTACCAAATCAATGAGTGGATTTTTCTGGCGATTTCCTAACCGGTTCGCATTTGACTGAAATTTTATTAAATACACTTTAATAAAACGAAATAAAATAAATACTTATGTTTAATGTAATAACTTTCTATACAAATATTTTATTCTTAACAAAACGAAACAATATACAAGGAGCTAGGACCGTTAATAAGTCTGCTCTGCACCCAATTAAACAATTTATATAAAAAAAAAATATACCACAAAACAAAACTTACCATATTTTGTACTTATTTCTTCACCAATATAATTATGTATTAAATATAATTATTGTAAATATTGTATATTGTAAATTGTTTCATTTTACTTGTAATGGGTAAAAACTTCCAAATAAAATTATTTTTATGTTACATATAGTTTTAAATTTTCAAAAAAATATCCACTAAAATACTCAACGGCTACGTATTTCTCTTTAGAGATACCTTCGTATGTTACACTAAAAAAAAATTTCGTATCACGAATTTTTTTTCGCGCGAGAAATGTTTCTAGCAGTTTTGGCTGCGTACAATTTTTCTCTTAAAATTTTTTTTCTTATGACGACTTTTTTTTCCACTAAAATTTCCGCTTAATTCCTATGCTGTTTTCTACACCATCGTATGAGCATGGGTAGTTGTGAGTAGATACAAGTACTTGCGAGTAGTTTGCTTTCGCCAATGGAAGAGGCTTAATATAAGTTACCCAGCAAACGTGAGTTCACTAGTTTTTACAATTTTTTGATTGCAACCAATTTTTCTCGTATTCAATTAAAATAAAGCGAAACGAAACCACGTAAAAGGTCTTGCATCTCATTCTATAGCCTCCTTAATAAAAATAATAAACGATTTGATTGTTTTTGTTTTTAGCATTAATAAACATATATGTTAGCCTCCATTTTTTCGTTTAAATATTCAAATCACCAGATTTATTAATTTTGATTTTAGTTGTGATTAATAAAAATAATTAATTATTTTGAGATATATTATAATATATATCTACAGATAGAAATATATCTATAGATAGAAAAGATTGTTTTAGATAATTTAAAAATTCGTAAGTTAATATTTTGTTATAAAGTGTGTTTATATATGGTCCATAAATTTCATTATAATATAACGATTTTCAAACAAACAGGCGAAAATGTCGAAGAAACCATTTTTGAACTGTTTAGCTATGGAAAAGCTGGCTTGCAAAAATGATATGTTAAGATATTAAAATCAGTATAGGAATTAAGCGCAAATTTTAGTGGAAAAAAAAAGTCGTCATAAGAAAAAAAATTTTAAGAGAAAAATTGTACGCAGCCAAAACTGCTAGAAACATTTCTCGCGCGAAAAAAAATTGGTCATACGAAATTTTTTTTTAGTGTTAAGCTCTGTGTGCTGCTCGAGCTAAACTAAATTTTGACGCGGTCTACACAAACGTACAGATAAATTTGGAGCTAAAAAATTTGTGTAGAGCTTTGTGTAGAGATACATTTTGCCAATTCTTCTGACATTTTGAGTTTATACTTCGCTGTGTGGTTTAAAAATTGTGTCTTTTGTTTGTTTTTTTTTCGTATCAGAAATATCAAAATTATGCACCGTGCATTTAATTTGCTGCAAAATTTGTGTAGACATTTTTAGCAGAGCCAACTAAATTACAATACGCAAACTATCAGTTTGATTTTTTTTCGCGTAGAGCAGCATACCGATCAGCGAAATCGTGAGCGAAATTTTTTCGTTTGCATTTAGCTAGCTAAATTTTACATGTATTTTGTATAGGAAATTTATCTTAGCTCGAGCAGCATACCGAGCTTAACATACGAAGGTATCTCTAAAGAGAAATACGTAGCCGTTGAGTATTTTAGTGGATATTTGTTTGAAAATTTAAAACTATATGTAACATAAAAATGATTTTATTTGGAAGGTTTTACCCATTACAAGTAAAATGAAACAATTTACAATATACAATATTTACAATAATTATATTTAATACATAATTATATTGGTGAAGAAATAAGTACAAAATATGGTAAGTTTTGTTTTGTGGTATATTTTTTTTTTTTTATAAATTGTTTAATTGGGTGCAGAGCGGACTTATTAACGGTCCTAGCTCCTTGTATATTGTTTCGTTTTGTTAAGAATAAAATACTTGTATAGAAAGTTATTACATTAAACATAAGTATTTATTTTATTTCGTTTTATTAAAGTGTATTTAATAAAATTTCAGTCAAATGCGAACCGGTTAGGAAATCGCCAGAAAAATCCACTCATTGATTTGGTAGAGGAGCATTCTGAATTTATTCAAAGTAAATTTAACAACAAATGTCTGCCATATTTCCAGCAAGTTATTTTATAAATTCAATTTTTTTTATTTTTTACTATAGGAAAACATGCAGCCTCTTGGCTTATAATAGCAGATTCAGTCGACGTGGTTGGACCGATTTCAAAGACTGCTGAACAATGGCTTAAAGTATGTATAATTTAAAAGCGATGCTACCGAAATAACGGAGTGCGACTGGAGTATCATCAATATATGCAAGCTGGAATTATTAGATGAACCAAGAATTAATTAAAACATCAAATAAAACAAATAAATTATTAAGAAAATATAATTTATTATTATTGTCAATAAATAATAAAACGTAAAGTATAATAATAAAATATAACATGCGTTATGAATATGAATTCTTTTTTGTAACTATAACTTAAAATGAGTTTAATAAAATATGAAATTATTTTTTTTAAATGTAATGGATTTAGTTCTTTAATATTTTCTCTACTCCTGCAATAAACAATGACACCAAAAATAGAAACCACCCAAAAATCAATTCGGCTTCAAGAAGAAACAAATAAAAATCGGAACATCAAAATCCATAAATTAACCAAAAAATAAGAAATTAGTCATATTATTAAATTTATTTCACTTTATTAAAAATCGAAACCTCTTAATTTCAAACATTATTGTACACAAATTTTAAATTTTGTTTGTCAAAGAACACGACACTGTTAAAAACACGAAATGTCAAATATAAATACAAAATATATAAACAGCGACATACGTCTGCTGCAAAAAAACAATTAGTTCAATGATGGACGTACGTTTTTATAGCAATTTACAAGAAATTTTGTCGATTTTATTTTTCCACTAAAATTTGCGCTTAATTCCTATACAGGATCCTTTCGCACGGTTGGACACATCAGAAACTTTAATAGATTCGAATTGCACAGGAGTGCGTTCACGAACTCTGCATTGTAACAAATTGTTACAACTGTCATTGTACAAATGACATAGCAGTTAACAACGATATTGTTACAAACGTCAAATTTGCTACCAAAACAAACTTTGTTTAGCAAAATTTTGTTTCTTCGTTATCATAAATACATATAATAAAAAAAAATTATTTAATTAACAAGAACCAATATTCATTTCACGTATTCATTTGTATCGAATAAATTATTTTCATCCGTAAATTGATCAATACGATCAGAATCCATAATTGTTTCTTTTAATGACAGCTGTAAAGGCAGTATTGAGTAGAGTTGTAAATGACGTTTGTAACAATAAGGGGAAATTTTGGTTTAGGTTTATGAACAATACAAAGCACGTTGCTGTGGTTACAACCGAGGTTTATGAACGCTTTAGAACTGTCATTGTGAACAATATTGTTACAATGTAGAGTTTATGAACACAGTCCAGACTGTCATACTGTTGAAAATAGTTCTTCTTTTATTAACCTGGTTTGTTGATATCAAATTTAAAACCTAAAACCTTTATAAAATAAAATATTTTATTTAACAGTACAATTTTGTTTTATTTAATGAAAAATTAAAAATGCTCTAAAAGTGTGAACGTATTAGTACTTTTAAACTGCTTATGAAAAACTACTTAAAAAGTGGTACCATAGAACTAGTTTAAAAGTACTTTTTATATACGGAATTGGCGAGTGTGAATGAAATAGCTTGATTTTTTTTATAATAAGTGGAAAAGAGAAAGAAAGATTTTTTTTTGAAAACTGATGAATTTTTTCCCGAGGTCCTATATTTTTTCAGTGGAAAAAAAGTACTTTTTTCACAACTTTTGCACCACATCTAGAAGTACTTCTACGTTTGCTGGGTAGCACAAGACAGCACAATTTCTAACTACAAGCTTATTAACTTCTTGTTGACCCTGGAGAGTTGAATCAGGCTGTAACTTTATTCTGAAAAACGGGATTCAGTTTAATCCTTATAAAATGATTAATTCTGGAACTATGTTATATTCTGAAAATTAAGTTATTAATCATACTCTTCACACTTATATTAATAAATAAAAACTGATGAACAAAACAAATAGGGTGCCGCGCCTGGTTTCTTCATCCTGGAGTCTGTAACATTTTAGTGTTACAATATTATTTCACCCCAATGTATTATACCTTGTTGTAATATTTGTTGTTGCAACTGTACAGCATCTAACAGGGGCGTCCAAGCCAAATGAGTATTTTTGGCAAATTTTCAAAATAACTAGAGCAATAAAACTGCGATTAGAAAAAAAAGCCAACTGGATAACGCGGTAACTATTTATGTATACATAGCCACAGAATGTATTACTCTGGGGTGAGTGTGAAGACCACCGCTATTTTTATTCCATTTTGAGGCATGCGGCTCGCGGGCCGCATGCTGCAATTTGTAACAACTATTGCGGTGATCTTCACATCTATTCCGGAGTGATAAATTCTTTGGCCCTGGATACATAAATAATTACGGCGTTGTCCAGTTGGCTTTTTATTCTAATCGCAGTTTTAATGCTCGAGTTATTTTGAAAATTTGTCAAAAATACTCATTTGGCTTGGACGCCCCTGATCTAAATGATATTCAGCACCCTTTTGTTTTGGATTCTCTTATCGGTATTGAATATCATTAAATAAATGAAAAAAAAACAAAAGGATAGGGATAGATCTATAATTCTATGTTTTATTGAAAAAAGTAAATAACAATAAGAATTTTTACACAAACTTTCGTGAACAATTTGAATTCATAAATAGTGTTACTAATTTTAAGTAGTTAGTGATCGTATTACGGTTATCACCTGCAGTAATGTAGGATTCACCAATTATGAGCTATGGTGTGCGCTAAGTGTAGCTAGATCAACTATGGCCATGATTCTATAAATCCCAGGTTAGCTCGATTTTTCAAAACACGTGTTCGTTACGTCATGCAATTCTTTTTTACTTTTCGTTTTATTATTTGTTGTTGTAATTTATATACGTATTGAGAATTGAGTGACGTCAAAAAAAAAGATGGCCACTTGTTTACATATTTCGAGCTAACCTTGGTTTTATTGAATCATGAACTATGGCGAAGTTGATAAAAAAGGCGATAATTGTGCGGTAGTGTGTACGTGCAGTTATATTTCACTAATAATGAAAAACGTAATTATTCACAATATAATGTTTTATTTGTAACAATTTAACAATGATGATGATCGACGACAATGGTGCGAGACTCGTACATAGTTCAACACTCGTTAAGAATTCAATTGACTTTGTTTGTTCGTCGATATATTTTAGTTCGTCGATATATGAGGAGCTGCAGCATTCAAAAGAATCTTTATCGTCTGAACCACGCCTAACAAGAGCTTCTACCAAATCATCATCATCTACCAAATAAGCAATCACCGTTCGATGTTATTTTTCTCATTTAAACCTGTGGTTAACTCAGGTATTATGTGTTTGTGGTGGTGTTTATTATTATTATTATTATTATTATTTTTTTTGCACATTTCATACATTTTTATTTTTATTTATTTTTGATTATTGAATTTGATAACTTTTAATAATTAATCTTGAATTTTTGTCAGATTGAATATTATATATCATATTTAGCTATAGAAGTATAATTATAAGATGTTATTTTTAGTTCAACTTATCCTTGTTTTCTATTATTATAATGAAATTGTTTTGCTATTCCTGGGACTAAATTTATATTAATTTGCGCGAATTATTTGTTACATGCTGTTGTTGTTTCTGCATGTCCAGTAACTTAACATTTAACATGACTGATCCTTCTCGCATCATCAATTACAATAATATTATACTTAAATCGGCCATCAACCACCGGCCAGGATTAAATTGTTCCTTATTAAACACCCGTAGCTTATTCCCTAAGTTGGGTGAAATTGCTAGCCTTATTTCTGGTGTTAAACTAGATATTCTTTGTTTTGTTGAAACTTGGCTATCTGACTCTGTGTCTGATGCAGCGATAGATATGCCCGGTTACAACTTATTCAGAAAGGATCGAATTGTAGCTAATAAGAAATGGGGTGGCGGAATATGCGTATATATTAGATCAACACTAACATCTAAAATAATTTATAAGTATTGTGTTCGAAGTTTAGAGGCGCTTTTAATTGAAGTCAAATTGGGATCATCGTCTGTTCTGGTGGTTGTTATTTACAAATCACGAAAGGGAGAATTTATTTGTGATTTAGAGTCTATAATAGCTGAATTTTCAGTCAAGTATAATGATGTCATCATCTGTGGTGATTTAAATTGCGATCCAAATGCTAAGACTACTACATCACAAAAATTCAAACATATGCTTGAAAGATTCTGTTGTAGATGCCAAAATAGTGAACCCACTCATTTTACAAAAACTTCAGCATCGGTTCTTGACTTAATAATTACGAATACTAATAAGATTGCATTCTTCAACCAGATCTCAGTTGGATTTTCTGATCATGATTTTATTTTTTTCTCGTATGAAATAGAAAATATTAGGTCTGACTTCTCGATTACTTTCCGAGATTTCAAGAATATTAATACATCTAGTCTAGTTGAGAAATGTGTTGAATTACCATGGCATACTCTTATGATAAGGTAAACTTTTTAATTGATGGGATTCGTAGCTTATTCAACGAGTTAGTTCTACTTAAAACTATTATTATTATTATTAAGGCCACTAACCCACCTTGGTTCAATGATTCCATTTTATGCCTTATTAATCTTCGTAATTTCATTTTTAAACGCTGGAAACATACGAAACGTGATGAGCTGTTTCAGGAATATAAACGAATTAGGAACAAGACTAATAATGCTGTTAAAAATGCTAAAGCACTTTATTTTGCTAATCTTTTGAACCAAAATCTGCCATCGAAATCATTTTGGAGGCTCCTTAATTCCACAGCTGGACTATCTAAGAAAAAGAAGAGCTTAATTGCTGATTACTCAGCAAACGAATTGAATAATTATTTTTTGTAGTCAGCAATCCGTCTCGTCTGAGTTCGTAGATATTACTGAAGCTAGTGATATGGGGTTCTCTTTCAGAAACATTGATATTGTTGACTTAACTGAGGCGTTTAATTCTGTTAAAACTAATTCTGCTGCCATTGATGATTTGCCTTTAAAATTTATCAAAATTTTATTACCCTTCATTGATTGTTTCATACTCCATGTGTTTAATAGTATAATTACGTTCTCTAGTTTCCCTCTAGCATGGAAGCACTCAAAAGTTATACCTATTCCCAAAAAACAGAGTATATCTTGTTTGTCGAATTTTCGTCCGATAAGTTTACTCCCTGCACTCGCTAAGGTTTTTGAAAAAGTTCTTCAATCTCAAATTTTGGAATACTTAGAACTTCACAAGATGCTTTCTCGGTACCAATCTGCTTATAGATCGAATCATAGTTCTATTACCGCTTTACTTAACATTAGTGATGATATTCGTAGGGCATTTGATGGAAAGCTAGCATGTATTCTTGTTCTATTGGATTTTAGTAAAGCTTTTGATAAAATTGATCATCAATTGTTACTTAGAAAGCTTAGAGACAAATTCTTCTTCACTGTGCCTGCTTTGCGTTTAATTGCATCTTATCTGAATGACCGTAGTCAAACAGTATCGTTTGGTTCGTCTGTTTCTAATGCATGTAAATCGTTTCTGGAGTATCTCAAGGATCTGTCCTGGGGCCAATATTATTTATGATGTTTATTAATGATCGGCCTTTAGTGATAAATAATTGTGAGTATCACCTATTTGCTGATGACCTGCAGATATATAAATTTTGCAATACTAGTAATGCTTCTTTTTGTATTGATAAGGTCAACCAGGATATTCTAGCTATTTCTGAATGGTCCTCAATAAATAGACTTGAATTAAACAGTAGCAAGACTCAAAGTATTTTTTTAGCATGTTCTGAGCAGTGTAATGACAATCTTCCCAAAATTGTTGTAAATGGAACTGATATTAATTTTTCTAATACGGTTAACAATTTAGGTGTACATTTTGACAAGACTTTGTGCTGGAAGTATCATGTGGAGAACATATGTAGAAGGATTAATTTCCTACTTAGAATTCTTTGGACTACCACGAAACACCTTAGTTTAGTCAAAACATATATTTTACCGCATTTTTTGTATGGAGATATTGTTATGTTTTGTCTTCAAAACCAATATTTTAACAATTTACAAATGACCTTTAATTCTTGTTTAAGATACGTAATTGGATTAAGAAAGTATGATCATATTTCTGAGTATATGTACTGACATTTTATTGGGGTGCTCCCTAGAAAATTTCTACAAGTTCCGGGCATGTCTCTCCTTGTTCAAATTTTTGAAGCTCGAAGAACCGGATTACATTTTTTGTAAATTAGAGAAATTAAGATCCAGTCGGCTTCATCTAGCTATAAAAATTCCGAAGAACAGTACGAAAATTATGAATTCTTCGCTTTTTGTGAGAGGAATCAGTTTATGGAATTCGTTACCTAATGATGTTAAATATTGTAGAACAACAGCAGCATTTCGTAACAAATACTTTAATGACATTGTTAAGTAGAAATCAAGGGTTATATCATTTTGTTATTATGTTTATTATTGTTATATTTATGGCTATTGCTTTTATTCTTATTGTAATTCTTATTATTATTATATTTTTTTAGTATTAATTATATTGTTATTGCCTGTTTTGTAATGGCTGATGTTTATAAGTTTTATAACTTTTTTACATTTATAATCAGATAAATAAATAAATAAAATAAATATATTTTTACTAAGAGTAAAAAGTTTTTGTGTTACCTGTTGTACCTTTCTATATTGGTGTTACCCGTTGTACGTTTCGATATTGGTGGCTTGGTAATTCCTCAATGGTGCTGCCTCAGTATCTTACAATAGGCGTTTTCGGAAATGGACCATGGGTTAATTTCGCAGTAAATTTCGACCATTAAATTACACTATAATGGTCTAATTTAATGGTCTAAATTTACTGTGAATTTACTCAACGTCTATTTCCGAACAGACTTATTAAGGTGAAAATGGTGTTAAGAACGTTGTATAAGGAAACTGTTAAATACCAGAGTGTTTTTGTTGGTTGATTGTGTTGTGTCTTAAGAGGGTCATACTGCACGTGCAAGGTCGGCAGTGTACAGTATATCTAACGTACCTAATCTTATTAAATAGTTTACCTTAAATCATAATTATATTAATACTCTAAGATAATTATAATAAAACTAATAAGTGAATTTGAAAAAAAAAACTTAATTAAAATGGGTGACTTTACGCATATCAAATAATATGTACAGTGTTGTGTATTACGATTTTCATTCATGAACTTTTCGAATGAACGTAAAATAAAACAAAAATAAATTATTTAACCTAAGCTTATAATAAAAATTAGATAATAATTAAATTAATAATAATATAAAACATATAATAATATATTTAACATAAAATTTGGTTACAAGGACATAGTATATGTTGTGCCAAAAGTGTACAGTGGATTTCATTCATTAATACATATATGTATGTATATGTGTATGTGTGAAAATTTGCTAAAAGAACGTTTTCTAAATAATAATCATAATTATAATAATTTAATTAATTACTAATAATTATTAATTCACTAAATTCATTATCTTCGCTTCGCAACGTACAGTGCCGTACTCATAATATTTATCTACGAAGGACATAAAGGCTATCAATCTATCATCATTTAATGACTCTTCATCACATCGTGGTAATTAATTAATTATATGTATATTATATTTTCTTAATTAATATTAGTTATCAAATTTTTTTTTTTATATTATATTCATTTTAATTAAGATATTAATAGTAGTGTGCGTAAGCATTTAGTTGGATTGGACTATTTAGTCACATTAGTTAGATTTTCTTTCAAAATTATTAGTTTTCCTAATTTTGTTATTATAACATTACGTTTATTAATTCAAATTTTCTTTACAAACGGTAATCGGTTCAAATGTTTTATTGTTATCATTTTTTTTTCTGAATATCTTTTGAGAACCACAATATGAATTAATACCTACGTTTTAGTGGACTATGGAATTGTAAGTAGTTGTGAGGGTTCGCAATGTAATTATGTAGATCATCAAAATTAGTAATATTTTGTCATCATACCAGCAATGGATACTCATGGAAAAGCAATTAACCCAACGACCAATAAGACACCTCTACGATTCGAGCTACAGGAAAAGATGACGCTTTCCATGACCATTGAAGTATCTTTATGCTAACGGGTACCTGCAACAAAAATATTGTATCACGTTACAAATCCAATGTAGCCAGTCCAATCCTAAAACTACCGTTTAACTCAAAACTACTATTATAAATTAAGCAATTTTTTGAACCTGCCACTTAAACCACTTAAAGTATAGAAGTTTGATCTGTGATGACTGTTCTGTAATGAATTACAATTAATATCACCAGTACCAAAATTAAAATTATAAGACACCAATTATTAGTATCTAAAGTACGAATTCAGAACTGGAGTTCTGAAATTTAGGAGGATCAAAATCAAAACAACAGAATTTCTAAAGCTACCTGCTCGCTGGATGCTTTCAACATCTGGGAATCTGTATTGGATTTCCACGAATACTTATGAAAATCAAGATGGAAATTAGTTAATTATCACACACATTTTTTTTAAAAATTTTAAAAACACTTGTTAAATATTTCGCAAAATTACAAAAGGTTTAAAAAATCACTCGATCGATTTCGGCTTATTAGGCCATCATCAGGAGTATCTACTAAACTGTAAAAATAAAAATGTAGTTAGATATATATATAGTTGGAAAAAGCAAAAAGTGAAACCAAAATATACAAATAAAAAAATGTGGAAGTAGTAAACAATAAAATTGGTGACAGCAATAAACATTAAAAATTAAAAATTAAAAAAAGGGGGTGAGTTAAACACAGGTAAAATTGGTGAGAGCAATAAACATTAAAAATTAAAAATTAAAAGGGGGTGAGTTAAGCACAGGTATATGATTATTGATTAGTCAACGGTCGAATAACAAAATTCCAGATGTTGATTTTTTTTTTTTTTTTTTTTTTTTTTTTTCTACCTCTTCTTTATTTTATTATAACCCGACGTAATAGTAATTTTATGGTATGGAATGAGTAAGTGAATAAAACAATGCGGGGTCGGTAATTGGTGAGAAACGGATTTCTCTCTGTTCGTTGAGGATATTTTGGTTAAGAAATATAGCTTTTCGGATTTCGTAAGATTCTAAGTTGTCTAAACGTCTGCTTTTTGGTTGTACATGTAATATTTCTAAATTGTTTAAACTGGATGTGTGATTTTCTAACGTTAAATGATTATAAAGGGATGATTCATGGCTACCAGATAAATGTTCTTTAACTCTAACTTCAAAATTGCGCCCAGTCTGTCCGATATAAGAGGAACTACAATCATTGCAATTGATCTTATAAACGCCAGACTTGGAAAGGCGATCAATTCTTGGTTTGTTGTTAAAAATCATTTTCTTAATTGTATTATTGTTATAAAAAGCAAAGCTAATATCTGTATATTGTGTCACGATGTTACTAATCCGTTGAATAGTTTTTCCTATATACTCTAAGCGGCGCCAATTTTTCGGCATTGGGCTATCAGGTGGATAAATGTTAGCTAAAGCTTTATGTTTCAGTTTTCTGTTTAATAGCTTTAATATAGTCTTAGCTGCATAACCGTTATTCGCTGCTATTTCTAAAATTATATTAAGCTCTTTGTTATAATTGGATATGGTCAAAGGAATGTTTATTAATCTATCTAAGAATGAGTGGAAAGCTGACATTTTAATATTATGGGGATGGTTTGACGAGTTAGGTATAATGGCGTCTGTATACGTGGGTTTTCTATAAATTTTGAACTCTAATGAAGAATTAATTCTGGTTATTGTTATATCTAGAAAGTTAATAGATTTGTTTTCTTCTTTTTCTACCGTAAAATTAATGGTGGGATATTGAGAATTTAACCAAGTGAGAAAGAGGTTAATAGCCTATCAGTTCCATTCCATAGACATAGTATGTCATCAACATATCTGTACCAAAAGATCATATGACGGAAATAAGGATTATTGCTTGATACAATCGTTTGTTCGAAGAAATTCATGAAAATTTCTGCTAACAAAGGTGACAGAGGGGAGCCCATCGGTAGACCATCAGTGAATTTGAAATACTTATTATCAAAGCAAAAATAATTTTGTTTAATACAAGTTTCAAATATCAGCTTCAGTTCATTCCGAAGGCTTCCATCCGCAACATCCCTATCTAAGTAAGTATAAACTATTTGAGACAAAATGTTAATTGGAATAGAAGTGAAAAGACTAGCAACGTCAAACGAAACTAATTTTGAGTGTAGTGGAATATACTTAACCAAAATATCCTCAACGAACAGAGAGAAATCCGTTTCTCACCAATTACCGACCCCGCATTGTTTTATTCACTTACTCATTCCATACCATAAAATTACTATTACGTCGGGTTATAATAAAATAAAGAAGAGGTAGAAAAAAAAAAAAAAAAAATTAACATCTGGAATTTTGTTATTCGACCGTTGACTAATCAATAATCATATACCTGTGTTTAACTCACCCCCTTTTAATTTTTAATTTATAATGTTTATTGCTCTCACCAATTTTACCTGTGTTTAACTCACCCCCTTTTTTTAATTTTTAATTTTTAATGTTTATTGCTGTCACCAATTTTATTGTTTACCACTTCCACATTTTTTTATTTGTATATTTTGGTTTCACTTTTTGCTTTTTCCAACTATATATATATCTAACTACATTTTTATTTTTACAGTTTAGTAGATACTCCTGATGATGGCCTAATAAGCCGAAATCGATCGAGTGATTTTTTAAACCTTTTGTAATTTTGCGAAATATTTAACAAGTGTTTTTAAAATTTTTAAAAATGTGTGTATTAAGTGTGTTTCGCCAAGTGCCTACGGCAGAAAGTGTAAGAAGTAGTTAATTATCATTAAATACTACTTTTAGAATTTAAATTAACATTATTAAATCAGAGCTTAAAACCCTACTATTTAGGGGTTAAATCTACTATATTACAAGTAAATAATTAAATTCATCACAATGATTACCAATATTTCTAAAATTCAAATCAAATATTAAATCGTGTATTTGGAGCTCGTGAACATAAGTATAATTCTACAAAGAATTATTGTAATTTGATAATTATTATAGAAACATAATTATAATAGATAAACCCAACATGATCCAAGGAGTTTCAAAAATACTAAAATAAATGGATATCCCGACTGGCAAATCCCATCATCTGCACATTTTTGCAATTTTCATCAATTGCAAGCTGCAAAATCAACTCATCTCATCATAGCAGAAACATCACGCAACATCGGAAGCTGTACATATTTTCATACCAAGGTCGTCTGTGTGTTATTAGAGATTAATTCGCTTTCTCGTTTGGTAATTCTTATCTATTTCCATTTTAAATAAAGTTCAGTGAAACTGTTATTAATCAATTATTGTACGTGCCTAAATTGAAAAATCGGTAAGCAACACACCCATCGCTCAACATCCTGTCGTGCCACAGCGCACCGTGCGCCATATCCCCCAACCATTCAAAATGGTTCACCCATCAACAAACGAACACCACCAGTATCGCAATCACATACCTATACACAGTTCTTATTGAAACGCCCAACGGTGATGATAATCTGATGGAAATAACAGTGCAAACGACAACGACACTGCAGATCAACAAAACATACGAGCAGTTGAAAACACCTCACCACCACATTCCCGACATCACACTCCCAAACACGGTTCAAGTACATCGAAGCACACCTACAAACCGAAACGCAACCATGACGATTTCCAAAAACACCTTCACACAGCCAATCTCCCACCGGTAGACATCAAAACGTCTGCATGTCCGATACTACAACAATCCTGCCGAAGTAGATAGATACGGTAAACCCAAACCAGAGATAACCAAATGAAAACCCCTATCAGAAACTGAAACAGCTGGAACAACCCTCCACTACAACCAACACAGACAATCGAATTACCATCCGAATTTTATCGACACCTAGAGAACCTTGCAGGACCCCCAAAAGTAGGAAATGGATCTATCAACTTCAATAGAGGAACTGAAGCGTAGCACCAATGAAACTAAGGCTGCAAACAGGAACACTTCGATCGCAGTAGACTAAGAAACCGATCTAACAGTAACAACTACCATCGTCCCAGAAGCAACTCCTCATATCACTCGCCCAACAATCCCCGCTGGTATCACAAAATCTCAGTACCATAACTAGAAAAGCACCCAATTACGGCAACGATAAGCAACAATCTACAAGTATCTCTCTTCGAAAAACAAAAGTAATGATTCCGAGAGCCAGACTCATTCAGTGTTAGCGCAACGTGCGCCAGAACCACGCACCCGTGTCAACCATCCAGTCTCAACGACTCCTCCTCTCCACACCTGACACCGAAAAAAGACAGCAACGAATGGAGACCCTGTGGTGATTTTAGGCTGCCAAATGCAACAACAATGCCAGACTACTACCCACATCCACAACACTCCCAAGCACCAGGAAATTGCAACACATTCAAAAATCAATCCGATAAGAGCCCTCCATCAGACTCCAGCGGCTTTCAGAAGATAATCTCCAGGGCTCGCCATTACAGTTGGACCATTCGAGCTCATGAGAATGCCACACGGGTTGAAAACGCTGCACAGACGCCTCAACACCTCGCGGATGCAGTCACTAAAGACAACACATTGAACAACCCAACACACTTCTTCAACATTTAACCGATTACGGAACCAATATCAAACTCTCAAAAGGTCAGTTTGGTGTCAATTGTCTAAACTTTCTAAGTCACAAAATTACACCTGAAGGAACTCATCCGTCAGAAATCGAGCGCAAATTATTCAAAAACCTCTCGGAACCAACCACAACCCGACACATACAAAAGTTATAGGAATGACGAAACAATACCATCAGTTTTACCAAAATTACCATACTACTCAGCTCCATCCCACAATCATCCCAAGCAATTCCGCTAGAATGATCAAGAGAACTCCATTCACTTGGACCAACGAATGCAGGACAGCCTCTGAAGATGACAAAAATGCACCTACACAAGCCACATTGTCAGCTTACCTACCAGAAACTACAAAACACATTACCACTACCGATATAACTAGTGCAGCAACCTGCGGCGTGCGAAAATAACAGATCAGTGGTCGTCGGGAAACATCAGGTCACCCTCCCAAAAAAACGTTCCCCAGCCAAACAAAAAAATATTCCACGGTTGATCGTGAACCAATTGCAAAGTATTTAGTTAGTATATAAATATATTAAAATTGTGTGAACCAAAAATCATACAAACATTCCTGATAAATGCACCAAATTCAGGAACACATTTGTGTCGATTATACATAGAATAAAATGCTAAAGTATTTCCAAGTTAGTAAAAATAAAGTAAGACATCAAACCAACTAAGCACATCAAATTTAGTCAATCCCAATTTAAATTTGATCCAAATATGAATCCATCGCATTTAAATTCCATGAACAATCACACAACCATCAAATTCATATAATTAACGAGAAATCAAGAACCCGATTTCATTCATTCGCTATACAGACAATACAATAAATAAAACTAACTAAAAGGAAATTAAAAAATTATATTCTTACAAATTTCATCATTGTACCTAGGGCATACCTTTCTCGGGTTTTATCCAATATCGAGTGTTCCGAAAAACGTATATTAACTTAATCAAAAACTGGGGTGGGATGTTGTAACATCACTTTCGATTCGAATTCGATAGATTTTATGTCTCATGTTTCAAGAATAAAACTTTACTCTATTTCGTTTTTCAATTATTCTCTTTTTCTTGCTATCTCAGCTTGCTCGAATAAAACAACATTCTATTTCTACTTATACTCATGATTATTTATCACTCAAATTTTTGTTTAGTGATACTTTATCGAATTGAAGGAAAAGAAAAGTACGCAACAAAAAGAGATCACAATAGAAAAAGCGTAATCGAAAAGCGAAATAAATACAATTTTATTCTTGAAACATGAGACATAAAATCTATCGAATTCGAATCGAAAGTGATGTTATAACATCCCACCCATGATTTTGTATCTTACTTCATTTCCACCAAAAATATACAATATAATACCCGGGGAATTCCCTCCGAACACAAATGTTCATATTTCCCGAAAAATGCATACCGTAAATATCATAATTGTAATAATAATGTCGTTTATGTGTAAGAACTACAACCTAAACTCCATAAGATCAACCAGGGGTGGGATGTTGTAACATCACTTTCGATTCGAATTCGATAGATTTTATGTCTCATGTTTCAAGAATAAAATTATACTCTATTTCGGTTTTTGATCACGCTTTTTCTACTGCGATCTCTTTTTGTTGCGTACTTTTCTTTTCCTTCAAATCGATAAAGTATCACTAAACAAACATTTGAGTGATAAATAATCATGAGTATAAGTAGAAATAGAATGTTATTTTATTCGAGCAAGCTGAGATAGCAAGAAAAAAAGCATAATTGAAAAACGAAATAGAGTACAGTTTTATTTTTGAAACATGAGACTTTATGTCTCATCTATCGAATTCGAATCGAAAGTGATATTACAACATCCCACCCCAGGTTAACTAAGTTCAATACACTTAGCATAACGCACTCTCACCTATATAAATAACGCTCTTTCCATTCACAGGGTCTAAATTAATGCATATTCAAATACTTCAACAGTTCAACCAAAATACAATATTTTATATTAGTATTTTATTTATATAATTTATTGAATTTTTTATATTTTAATTTAATTTAAATTAATTTAATATAATTTATAAAACCCTGTAACGGCACCGCAAGATTTCGTTTGGCGCACCTTGGTTCAACAATCATATGTGCGCCAGTTTAACGTCATCCTGCGATGTCGTTAATAGACATAGAGTAAGCGGTCTGGTGCGGTCTAACTAGCTGGCTAAACTCAGGGATGGCGTGGGGTGTCCAGACATTACTCTATGCTTGAATAACCGCATTCGATAAGAAAAGGGAAAACTACATCTTAACTACCTCGTTTACAGGAACAAAAAAAAACCGAAAATTAAAATCAACTGAGGCTAAACCGACCTTACATACGAGACCCTGCCCTATCACTCATTCAGATCACCCAATTACCTCTACTCAGTCATTTTCCCATTCATACGAAATTCAAGCAACGAAAACCAAACATACCGGACATGAGATCGGCAAACAAAGAAATGACTAGTAGAGAAACTTACGTAGGCGTGACTACCTAAGAAGAGAGAGCTGAAAAACATTTTATATAATAAAAATTTGTAGATGTACGGGTATAATCGAAAACGGATTCACGCGAAGACAATCAAGGTCAGCTTACAGAAAGTTGTTGTAATTAAAGTAGCGTTTTGATTTTTAAATTTTAAACAATGAAAGCCATAAAAGAATTAATTCTAAATTTTCACAATGAAAGTAATAACAAAAAAAGAGAAAAAAAAGGAATACAATGCAATGAAATGTATACGTAATTACACAAACAAAATTAATTAATTAAACAAAAAACTTTAAATTTGGCGGTTAGAAATATTGCGTGATTAACGGGAAGAAAATACCAGAAATAAAAATTTGCCGTTTTCGTTCACCTGCCTTCAAAATAAAACCACAGTACCTGTTCTTTAACTGGAGCAGCTCACGACCGATGACAACGCAGGTGCCCCCTCTTTAACACCGACCCCGTCCCGCTTGGTTGGCGGGACTGCAGCAAAAAACACCGAAAGCTTATCAATCACCTTGGAACTGGATTTTTTTTTCTTATATATTTTATCGTGGTCTTATAGTCTTATACGTGTCGTACACCCTGGAACTACATATTCGTCATGATTGAGAACGTTGGTTATTTGTTTTAACCAACCACACTATTTCACTTATTTTTTTTTTTTTGGTTCTTTTATTTGTTTATTTTATACACTTAGACTCAAGCAAGCGAACAAATAGACCCTTGGCGAAGAGCAACACCTATTTGTCCTGCCAGTTACACGGTTTGCACTCAGCTCAGTTAGTTTTTCAACACTTATAGCTTTTCAACACTGTCGATATACGGGATTAATGTAGGAAGGTAATTTGGAAAGAAATATTAAAACACCAACAATTTATTTAATCTTATTTTCTAAATTGCTATCTTATATAATTTATTTTTATTTTTATTTTATTGAATCAGTTTTTTTTTATAAATTCATTCTCATACATATCACTTAATACAGAGTTTTATTTGATTATTACAACACCGTACATTATTTTTTTTTCCACTCAAACAGTTTCTCTAATTTAATCTTTCATGATTTACGTTGTTTTTTTGTTTTATTATTTAATTATGGTAAATTAACCATTCAAAATTCAAAAAAAAAATTACAATTTTGTATCAACACCACAAAAACGTAAGAATGGAATTAAACTTATCCGACCATAATTTAATTTTCTATATCCAATAAACTGGCTTAAAAAAAATTAATTTAAATTTTGACTTGTTTTGTATTTTTTTTTTTTTTATTTTTTTAAATCAAATCAACTGGCTTAACCCAATCACCAAACTTGACTGTCTCAATTTTTTGCTCGTTTTCAAAAATTTCAATTTTAAATTTTCTCGCTATGAGATAACATAAAAAAAAAATATTACAAAAAAAACCGACCACGAACCGCAAACTCTCTCGTTCCCTTGTAGTCACGCCTTTTGTTCACCACCACACCAACAGCTAACCGCATGCAAACAACATGAACCAAAAACAACAAGTACCCATCCAGAATTTTCCATACGCGCCATCCAATCACAAGAAAAAAAAAAAACACACAAATCAATCGTACGTACGATAACCATACAACCAAACTCTCGCTCAATCAACACAGCCAAACGAAGAAGGAACTATCGCACGGCGCTCTCAATCAAACAACATCCAAAAATATCACTCAATTAAAAAAACTCAATAATTAGATTTTTTTTTTTTTTTGTGTATTCGGCATTAAGGCGCAAACAACACCAATCACTGGATGTGAGCAGCGCTGTCCACACCCATCCACCCGCACCAGACCAATGCGCGACCGCATTGACGTTACGCACATACCAGGTGCCGTAACAACCCAATTCTACTAACGGTACCCCGTATTAAATTTAATCATGTTTAAATAAACAATTTTATATGATTGTACAGTGAAATCTCGTTACAGCGAAGCCAAAGGGACCGGAAAAATGTATTTATGTATTTATTTAATTTAGTCATGTATGTATTTATGTAAAGTTTTATTATTTTATTTCCTTATTAACCATAGTATATTTTCACATAAAATAATTATCACTTTGGCGAATAAAAATTTCATTGCGAAATTACAATTTCCTTAAATCGGTATTCGCTATAACGAGACCTCACTATATTACATACGATAGTTTCTGATTCGATTCAAATTTTCTCGATAATACAAAGTATACAAATCCCATTAGAATCAAATACATGAAACTTTTAATTCTAATTAAATTTACCATTCGACTCAAATTTACTCAATTATACGTAGTATAAGAATCTCATTTGAATCGAATACATATATGAAAATTCTGCGTTGTGTAGCTCATTGTATATAAAGAGTACAATAAAGCCATAGAATAAAACAACGCCAAGTAAAAATAATAAAATCGTATTACAGTACAATCAAAACCAACAAAAATGTTTATACAAGCCGTGACGTTCGCTCTTTACGCCGATCCTCTCACAGGAATTGTCCTCTATGGGTTGGTAGTTGTGTACCGGTATATGAACCAATCACCCTTATTATGATTGTCGAGTCGATCGACAATCGACACGACTCTGTGTTGCCTTTTCATTTTTTGTATTGTTTTTATCAAATGAAAATATGAAACCGCAATACTGAGTCGTGTCGATTGTCGATCGATTCGACAGTCATAATAGGGATAAATATGAACATATTTTTTCGTAAAATGGAAGAATCTATCACCTATACTTATGTAGTTAAAATGATGTTGTTGCTGCAATGTGTTATTTTTTATTTTTTTTCGATTCGTACATACCTGCACGTCAAATATTGTATGTAAACAATATTTTAGGTATTTCTGTTAGTTTTGTGTATATAGCTTTTCTAATTTATTTTATACATTACTAATACTAAGCCATAGAGGACAATTTTTATAGCTTGTGTTTGTTCCGTACGGCTTGTATAAACATTTTTGTTGGTTTTGGTACAATACTAAAACCACCAACACACATAGAGAAAATAAATGTTTTCATGGTGGTTATTTTGAGGTGCTATATCGCACTTTTATATCACTAGTGGAGACTTTTTTTTGTGTGATATAAAAAATTGGAGAAAGTCTACAAGCAGAACCCTGCAAAATGAATTTTAAGGGGAAAATGATGAATACTTAAGCTCAGTATGCAGCTCGCGCTAAGATAAATTTTAACGCGGTCTCCACAAGTCTCCACTAAATTACAGATAAATTCACACGCTAAAAAGATTATGTAGAGATAAATTTTGACATTTGTTTTATTTGTCCTACAAATAAGTATTTGTAGTCCTATGTAAATAAGTATTTTAATAAAAATTTAAATTAAAAGTTAAATAAAGTATTGAGTGATTTTTATCAAATGGATTCAACTGATGAAGACAATATTATTATTGGTGCCGCAGCTATTGTCTAGATCTTCTTCACTGTACTCCATTTTGCGATTTAAAAAATAAATGTTTATTTTTTGGTCGCTGTCAAAATTTATCTCAATTTTATTGTGCTAGGCAGATAAATTGCTGCGAAAACGTTTGTAGACTTTCCACTAGCGCAGTCTGTATTTGAATGAGATAACTACAAAATTTTCACGTCAGCTGCGTACCGCATCTGCGAAATCGTGAGCTAAATATTTTTTTGTTATTTCGCTAGCTAAATTTTACGTCAAATTTGTATGGAAAATTTATCTTAGCGCGAGCAGCATACCGAGCTTAAGTAGTGATAAGTTGACGTTTCTTCATAACCTCAAATGTCACTATATGAACTTTTTATATGAAGTTCTATTATATGTGGTCAGTGTTTAAATTCATTTTTTCGGTCACTTCTTTAATCTTTTTTCTCTCTTTGTGAAAGGAAACAAAAAATATTTTCGTTTGTTTCTTTCCCCGGGAATGAAATCGAACAAAGTAAAATATCTCTCCTCATATAAAACACAAAGGATTGGAGAGGAGAGATATTTTATTTTGTTGGATTTCGTTCCAGAGGAAAGAAACAAAATAAAATATTGTTTCTTTCCTTTCGCAAAAAGAGAGTAAAGAAAGAAACGAAATTTGAATTTAAACGCTGATGTGGTGATAAAGTGATACACAAAAGAAAATATGGTTAGTATTTAAATAAAATGCAATTAAATGCATTTTTATTTATTATATTTCCATAGATCATGTTTTTACTATCATATTTCCGCTTATCACCAAAAGTATATGAATATGAGTTCAATGTGTTATGTTTTTATATTTTATTGAAATGATAATAATGGTCGCTGTTTAAACATCAAATTTTAATAAACTAAAGGGTTTTCTAGTTATGTTACTTTAAAAATATATGATAATAATTAGTCTTTTGTAATCGACATATTTGCTTTGTACTTCGTATCACGGTAATTTTCATTCAGTTTTTAAAACTTTAATTTAGTTGTTATTGATCAAACTAGATACATATAGTTTATTAAAAAACAATTAAATTAAAGTTTAGAAAAATGAATGAAAATTACCATGACACGAAGTGCAAAAAAATTTGTTGATTAATAACAAACTAATTATTATATTTTTAACGTAACATAACTAGAAAACCCTTTAGTTTATTCAAATTTGAAGTTTTTCTCCGAAAAAACGAGATCTCCATTTTATTTTTATCATAACTCTGTAAGTTTTTATGATAATGACTCTAATTAAAGCTAATTTTAAAGGTCTTTTCAAGTACGTGAAAAAACATATAACAATTTTTTTTTCAAGAATTGGTCGTTTATCTGTTATTTAATGTTAAAATGTTTGAACTCAGTTTTCGGCGAACAAACAGTCACTTTCAACGAGCCATAAGCCCACACCTCGGTTCGTATTGCATCTAAAGAAATAAAAATTAACCAATCAAATTGTTAATATTATTTTGGTTCTGAAAAATTGTATGATGAAACGCAAGGTTTTCGAGTTATTTGTGAAAAATCGCTTTAAAACATGCATTTTTTAGATAAAAAATCAACATTTTCAATCGCGAATAACTCGAAAAATATTGATTTATCGAGAAAACTTCATACGATATTTATTGCTTAGAATTCATCCCTCTAGTGATTTCTGTGATTATTTTGAGTGTACTAATTTCCACCCCTTAGAAGGGGTCGCATCCACCCCCCAAGGTAAAAGCACACATCGGCGCTAACTTTTGTTCCTTGAGCTGTTTCCTACTTACTATCCAATTTCACAAAAATCGGTATTGACCTATTTTTACCGTCAATGACTGGACGATACATAGAACAAATAAGAAAATCCGATTTTTCGAAGAAACAAAAATCATTTTACCTAAATAATTAAACAGTTACTTAAAAGAAAGTACCTAAATTAATTTCGAATTAAATATTTTGATCTAATTGTATTGTATTTTGTGTATTCTGTTAAAATTAATTCTTGAAAAGGCTTGTGATTCAATCGAACAAAACACAATACATATACATATGTACATAATGTATGTATCTTGAAAACATAGATTTATTATGGTTTAATAAAACTTTTAATAAATTTAAGAAAATTGTTTAGCTAAAACAAACAGGTTTTCATAATTCTTTTAAGATTATTAATCTCTCATTATATTTGTTTTATCTTGTTAATGTAAATTAATTAATTTTGTGTTGGCTTTTTTAGTTTTGCTCTATATAACAATCCACAATATTCTTTTGTTTTGGAATCAGGTGGCGGCTCAATTTTTGCTCTATACGTCAACCCGCAATAGTTGAGAGCCACTTCATTAGGTAGGGAATCTCTATTTTCGAAATCACTCCAATCAATATTGCTCAGCAGTTCTTTAGCATAGTCGATTTGTGAATTAATTGCCGCATTATTTAACGTTCCTCTAATATTTGGTATTTCATTTTCGATCGGTTCAGTATAATCGATTAATTTTGATTTTTCTTCTGGTTGCGGCCTCTCATGCTTTTTGCAGCATAATTTTGTTAATTTTGATAATTTATCCTTACCGTAATCGAGTAACGTATAGAATTGTTCATGTTTCTCCTCTTTAATTTCGGCCAAATGACACATGATTACCGTAATAAACATATTCATAATAAATATATTAAATCCAACTAATAAAATAAAATATAAAACCAGACCCATTGTGATTCCACCAAACAAAAAATCAGTCCAGGGCATATCATCGTTAAAACCAAATGACAGTGCGGTCAATGTGGTCAAGACTTTGAAGAAATTATAAAATAAAAACGAATCCGAACCGTTTACAACGAACACGGCGAGTCCATATCCCATCAAGCATATCATCATAAATATGGTTAATGCTGCTATCGAGTTCATACTTTGTTGTAATGTTTTCGTTAAATTATAAAATATTTCGAAATAATTTAAAATTTTCCACAACCGAATTGTTGAAATGCCTATTAATAGGCCGCCAACGTACGCCAATGTTAGATCAAATAGCGCCGCATAATAAAAGCTGATAAATTCATTGTTACGTGTGCGTTCCATTCTACGCAGTAAATTATGCACATACAAATTGCGAATAAAATATAGCACAACCATAACTGAAATTATGATAACAATGACCAGATCAGTTATATTCCAAATATTAAAAATAAAAGTGTGTCCATTTTTGAGTAATTCCCGAATTAAAATAATGAAAAATATTAGTGTTACCGCGACCAAGACAAAAAATAATACGATTACAAAGATCGATAAATCTTCTAAGACCATTAATAAATTTACTGTTTGAATGTACGGTGTTACAATGTAATTCCCATAAACCGTCTTTTCCATAATTAGCGTGTTCACATTGAATAAGTTCGAATCAACACCGTAAAATGTGTACTCAACAAAAACAACACGAGTTTTAGCATCGATCCAGCCCGTGGTTCGCAGAAATTTCGTTAGTTTTAATGAATTTTTCAGATTGCGGCCCAGCTGGCAAATGTAGCCACCGGATGGATAGAATTCAATAGTTCCGTGCACTGGGAGGCTTATTGACTCGGTACCTGTAAAAAAGATAAATGAGTGAATATTTACGTTTTTTTTTTAGTTTATCATATTTATATTAGAGTATGTTATTGGATTGTGTATAAAATAAATGATATTTGGTTAACCAATTTTCCTTTCAAAAAATATAGAACATCCGGTAACCTTTAATGTCCCTCACGTCGCAAGTGACTAAGATGAGTTCAAAATAGATATAAAAATTTACAATAACTTACTAATGATGTTCCATTATTCTTTCGAAAATGCATCGAAGGGCAAAAGTTATAGTTTCAAATTGTCGGCTCTGTTTTGTTTCCAAATTTCACAACAATTTCTTTATTCTTCTAGTAATCTAGTACATAGAAAGTTAACAATTGTTGCTTGTTAGTGTTGTGTTGGACCAAATTTATTAAATCTAATTTTTTTGTATAAAGGGTGTTTTCTACTTGAGTGTAAATATTTTAGGGATCTTTCTGAGGGGAAACGGTCCATTTTCAATATTTACTGAGATACAGTGCATTAAAGCAAAATAGTTTCAGATGCTTCCTTTCTACATATTTTTCCTAATTACTCATATAGGTAGGTAGCATTTGTTATTTTATTTTTAGAGATAATAATTAATATTAACCAATGAAACTCATGAATCGCTGATTACGAACTTTGGTCCAAATTTTTTTAATTCATTATTTTTTTTCTCTAGTTACGAACTGTTTCATAATTATTCAAAAATTTTACAAAACCTTATAGAAAAGCATTTATGGTGTTGCCGATTATGAGTCTGAGGAGGTCAAATTTTCAATTTAAAATGGCGAATCCACCATGGCCAGTTTAAGGTAGAAATTAGCTGATCTATTACAATTTTTTGAAATTTTGAGATTAAGTTATTCATTTAAGCATTTTTACCTTAAACTCTTAATCAGATAGGAAAGTTAGAATGGTTATTAAATATCTTGGACCAAATAACTATGGACTGCTACTCCACGAATTCATTTGACTGCTACTATCGCCCGCGATGTACCTACATTGCAACAACAAAATGTATGGAATTGTCAAACAATTAACGGTCCATAGTTATATTGTCTAAGCATATGATATTTTTTATCACGTTTGCGTTTGCCCGAGGAAACACCAGGAATATTCTCATATAACCTGTCACAGACTGTTACTTTAAGACCTGTCGTGTACGATTCATTTATGAAATATCATAATATCGTCTAGTAAGTGGCATAACATTATCAAGTAAGACAATAAGCCAAGTACCTACTATTAGAATATGACATATCACAAACGATTCGTCTCAGACCAATCACACACGAAAATTAAACAGTCCTATCCCCCGATAAATATTTATACCCGATTATATCCGATAAATATGTGTCTCTAATGACTTTCTAGCTGGGTTATAGCATTATAATGAGTGGCGGCTTGACTTAAATTTCCACGCATGCGATAAATCGAATTAATTGTTAAACAATTTTCTACACAACTGATTTCGGTTTGGGAAAAACAAATTATTAAAGCAAATTCTTAGATACACTTCAATTTCATATTAAGTTATACCACAGATAAGAAGAAGATGTTTCAAGCCGAACAAATTTTTGGTAATTCATTCTGGAACCGAAAACTTGAAACTCAAACCAATTTAAATTATTTTTTCTGAGATTCCATCTAACCTTTAGGTCCGATTGTATGAACGAGGATATGATTAATCGCCTGATTTATCGTAGTTTGCAATGTATGAACGACGCTAATAAAGAAAATTAATCAATGATTTTTTAATTACCATCTGTTTTATCATCCCTTTTTGGTGACTCCAGAGAGTAAAATATATTTTTGTTCTATTTTTTTAACGTTTCAAATATGTATACTTGCTACCAAATTTTTTAAAGTATGTAGTTTAAAGTAGTAGTTTTCTGCCCAATTGTTGTTCTAAGTTTCTCAAGGAGAAACGCTAAAATCTTTTTTCTTTCAGTCCGAGTTCGCGACAATATTCTGCGGAGAAATTTTCAGCAGGATTGCATGCGATTTAAAAATATTTTTTTTTGGAAAGGGAAATTTGTTTACTAAATAGACTACATACTTTGATTGCAGGGCCGTCTTAACCATTGTGCTAACTGTGCTAAGCACAGGGGCGCTAGGTCGAATATCGACGATTTAATTGTTTTTCAAACCCTGCGAAATAGAACTTAACCTAAAAACATTTGTAATTGAAGGACTGGATCAGTTTTGAATAAACTTTCTTATTTATTTAATAGATCTGAAAACATTTTTTTAGGGCGCCTTATAAATTTAGCACAGGGGCGCATAATTTCATAAGACGGCCCTGTTTGATTGGTTGCTTGCTGAAAATTTTTCCGCAGAATATTGTCGCGAACTTGCAGTGAAAAAATTATTGCAGCAACAATGGGTATTACAAAAATTCTTAACATAAAATAATGAGCACGAGCCAATTTACATATGCTTTCTTGCATTACGTTTCTCTGCTTTCAAAAAACCAATTTGTATTTTCACGCGTTTTCTTGAAACGTGATTCTTTTCAATTATTTGTCTATGTATGTATAAAAATATTTCCAGTATTATAGTATGCCACGTCGTTTCATACTTGGTATAGAAATAAAAATACGACCTTCGGAAATTTTATACAACTTTTTGTTTGTGTTAGTGCAGAGAATCACATGAATTACAAAAAAAATTTTGTTGAAAAAAGAATCACAAAAATATGACCTTCGAAATCAGTTTATGGAGAGAGGGGTAAAGAAACGAGGAAAGAAACTGATGCAAGAAAGCACGTCTAAACCGGCTCCACTACTATAATAAAAAATAATTGGGAAGCGATGCACAATTTATAAGTGAATTGTCTAGGGAAGAAAACTGGTTAGAATCTATAGAGAAATAATTGTAAAATGATGTGTATTTATGGATAAACGTTTTAAAAATATTCTGAACAAGGAAGTATTCTGGAAAAGGGTAAAATTCTTAAATAAATAGTTTGGTAAACGGCGAATTTAATTTTTTTATCATTGAAATCTACTAGTGACGAATTGTGCATCGCAGCCAATACATAATTGATTTTACATACCCGTTCGATATTTCCATGGATCAGTTGTTCGCCAATAATATTTACCATACCGAAAACTAACGTATGGTTCCCAATTTGGTAAATATTGTTTTTTATCTTCATTAAACGCATTCAACTCATCATGAATTATTGAATCATTATTAACTCTCAATTGGCGTAATCGTGCCACACCTAATATTTTCAAAACATGGCCATGAATCCAACCATTTTTGTGCTCATGAATTTTTTTCAAAAAATCATTTTCAATAAATGTCCACACATCATTATCATCGTAAATCTTATCCAATGGCATAGCATTCAATTCGGCACTTAGCCACATTTTTTTACTGTGATCGGTGCTATAATAGCCGAGTGAATTCCTTGTCCCATAAATCAGTAGTAGTAAAGCGATCAAGTAAATTGATTGCCGATATAGTTCAGTTGATAATCCATGAAATTTATGATTTAAAAATGCGTGTTGCTTTTTAGCTTGATAGTGGAACTTAAATATTTGTAGACTGTATAAGTTTTTCATATACATATAATTTTCATTTTGGGTGTCTGGTAATGTTTTTTCTGCTATTTTGTCACTTTCACTAGGAATTTTAGAAGTTGCTTCTGTTATATCTGGCGGAGGTTTTTTATATTGCATATAGGTTACAAATAAACTAAAATTTGATTCAATTAATATTTCGATTAGCACAAATACTACAATCACAGAAAGTATCCATATTGTCAATTTAATGGAAATGTAAAAAATTCCATAATAAATTATAATTGACATAAATAACACAAAATTTACAAACACGAGCAAATAAATAAATATGGTTTTCATTTTTGAACGACTATGTCAAAATTATGTAGATTGCTTTGATTTTATACTCTAGTAGCGGCTCAGATTCAAGCTTAGGTACTCTTTTTTTAAGTAGAAGCATGCGGTCAAGAATTTAGCCGCTGCACAGTTTGCAGTACAAAGTCGGTGAAAATTCTAGGTATTGCCAAATCCTAGCATAGTAGACTAAAATATGCAGCATCCACACAGAGTGAGGAAAAAGTATGGGACCCCTAGAAATCTCGTGGAGTTCGATCACAAACAAACTAACAAGGCTAATTAGGCCTTTCCCACAAGGAATTTAATGGTGACCTTAATTGTGACCTTGAACTTCATATTCAAGGTCATTTTGAGGTCAAGGTCATTTTTTAAACAGGTGCCCCCATTTTTGGTGCCAGAATCGATAATAGCGGGAAATAGAATGTATATATTCCATGACCCCTCAAGGTCACCTGAACGTACATATATACATTGGAGGAAAAATTGTGGAAACCCATAGAAATTTCGCGGAGCTCGGTAAACAAGAAATTGACAAGGTTAAATCACAGAAAATAATATTCTGAAAAAATGGAGTGTGCATTCGAAATTTGACGAATGTCCATTTTGTTTATTATTTTTTATTATGAGCAAAAAATTAATAAGTTTTCATGGCGTCTCATGACCAATATAATTTTTGAAGTGGCAGGTAAAATTTACAGCAGTTATAGCTTAAAAAATAAAGGGAAATGGGGGCGAATAGATGAAAAAGAATATACGCAACAACTACCACAAGAACGTCAAGTAACATTTGAAATAGTTAATATAAATAAGGCTGACCGCATAGGAACATGATGATGATGGAATGAAATCTCGCCTCTCCTCCCCAACCGCCGCACAGTGCGGCCATATCGAAAAAAGCTGGCCAAAGTCCACAAAAAAAAAAAGTTTCTATATGGATTTTTTTTAATGGGTGAGCTGAAGAACTTATCTAACGTTCAGGAATCATTCTCAATGTATAAGGCTAGATTTCCTTCTACCTGCTCTAGAACATTAATTATAATCAGGCTCGACAAGAGCGGGGTACAGGCGGTGCTTTTTACCAGGGCCCGGAAGGCCCGAAAATCTTGAAGGGCCCAATTATTAATCGAACAATTATTTTAACTTTATATTTGTAATAAATTATATTTTATTTCCTTAATATATTAAATTCGTAACATTTTAAATTATTGTAAATTTTGTATATACATATATAAAGCAACAGAACAAACAAATATTACGAAAAACAAATTGTTGCAATTGCAAGACATTAAAAATTTCGGTTATTAACCACTTAACGCGCAATATTTTTATCGTTTTGGGGTAAAAAAACCAATTTTTTTTTTTGCAGAAAATGATAAATTATGTTATTTTTAATTAGTTAAAAAAAATGTTTTTTTTTAAATTTTATTTTTGTATGATAGAAAAACATGGCGCAACGCAGAGTCCAACGTTGCAGTCACTGCACCAATACCTCATTTCTTTTCTAATCTTCTTTCCATTGCTGTCTTTTTCAAACAACATACTGCGCAGCTTCTGTTTGGGGCACTTTGTATACTTCAGAATCCATATACATATGTACTGAGAACAGCGAATGAATAAGGAAAATCGAGTATAATCGAAAAAAATATAAGGTTTTGTCCCATGATTCAATAAAATCCCAGGTTAGCTCAAAATATGTAAACAAATGGCCATCTTTTTTTTTTGACGTCACCCAATTCTTTTACGTATAAATTGCAACAACAAATAAAAAAACGAAAAGTAAAAAAAGAATAACTTACATATTTATCGGAATTGCATGACGTCACGAACACGTGGTTTGAAAATCGAGCTAACCTGGGATTTATTGAATCATGGTTTTGTCTCTATTTTGCTTATTTTCAGTTTTTTTTTTACTTTCACGTTTTCGTTTGCTGTTTGTTTGTTCGTGTGTTCGCTGATAGTAATTAAACTAAAATAAACAAACTAAATGAAAAATACCGTAACGTATACAAATCTAGATTTCAAAATAAATCTAATATAAAGGTTGATTTACATATGCGACGTGCGACGTGTGACGGGAGCTTCTAGCCAATCAGAGACGAATATTTTGACATTCGTCACACGGCACACGCCACACGTCGAGAGATGGTTTAATTTTATCTTTTCCGTCACGGTAGCACAAACACATACAAATTTTTTATATGTATAAAACGAAGTAGTAGGCTTTGACGAAACTTTTTTGAAGAACAAAAATTAAAATATAAAAATTTTATAAAGTGTGCGTGGCAGAACTCGTCACAAATGTAAATTGGTGTCAAAAAAGCGTCGCGTTTATTTTCACTTGTCACACGTCGCACGTCGCATATGTAAATCAACCTTAAAACGTGACTTAAGTGCTCCTTGATG
This sequence comes from Tipula helvola, assembly GCA_963556165.1. Lineage (NCBI taxonomy): Eukaryota > Metazoa > Arthropoda > Insecta > Diptera > Tipulidae > Tipula > Tipula helvola. The sequence goes on from OY744481.1 coordinate 234,169,015, forward strand.
AACTAAGTCACGCTATTTTTGATGATTTTTAACTCCCCTGACACTTTCGTCACAAATAATCGCAAAGCTTTAGAGACTACTCACACCAAACGCGAACTGCGAGTTGCGAATAAATCTGTGGTATTAAACAAAAACAGGATATCTGCAAAAATTCACTTTTTCAGTTTTTGCTGCTGTTTGTTCCAGCATCTGAAGCGTCACCTTATAATCTAAATAATTTTCCAAAAGCTTCATTATTTTCAAAACAATATGTGGAAAAGCAAAATTAGGTATCTTAGTAATTATTGGAATAAAGCTATATTTTGAATTATTTTACTGTTTTAATTAATACATTTTATGCATAATTGATAATTAAATTCAATGTAATTAAAAAGTTTAACATTATGCAATACGTAAAATAATTAAAAATATTAAAAAATAACTCAACTCAAACTTTAAATGCGTTTTCTCAACACTTTGATATTTGCAGATATCCTGTTTTTGTTTAATACCACAGAAATTCCAAACACGAATTCGCAAATCGATTCACACTAAACGCGAGCGAATTTATATGTCAAAATCAATGCCATCCGTATGATCAATTATTTGTAATTTTTTCAAAACCTGTTTTTTACATTATTCGTTTTGACAAAGTTTATAATACATAATTCGATATAAATTATATTATTTTAATCTTTAAAAATCATTTTGATCGCATTTGAAATGATTTTTAAAAAAATACTCGTACGAATTAGTGATGGGAAATTATCGATAATATATCGATAGTATCGATAGCACCCTAAACATCGAAAATATTGATAGTAAAAATAAACATCGTATCGATATTTTTTTCCATCATTTCTATGTCATTCACATGTCATATTGTAAGGCTGCCAGATATCAAAATGGTCAAAGCATGACATTTTATGGATTTCTGATATCTGGGAGGGACAGGGAGGGACATGTTTTAAATTTTGTTTTGCGGCACATATTAACATAAAACGTTACTTTTCAATGTTTTTTTAAATTCATTTATTGTATAACAAAATTATTTAAAATAGTTGATGAATCAATTTATAAAATTTCAAATAATTAAATTATGAAAACATAAAAATTGGAACATTCATTGTTTCTTAAAAGAATAGTTAATTATAAGTACCTAGTTAAATATATTTAATTATACATATTTACTGCTGTTTTTACTTGTTTAAGTAAGTCATCATTGTGTTCCATTTCGATCATTAGCTCATTGCAGCTCTTGTTACTATTGACCTTAATTACAGCCTGTGCAGTCAAAGTATCAAGTCCCAAAGCTGATTTATCACCTGTCCATATATTACTGATAATCGAAAAACTCCGTTCTACTGCCGCATTTGTTGCAGGTAAACACAAGCATATTTCTTGCAACTTCAATAAATTTTCATGGAGAATTTCATTTTTTTTTTATTACTATTCCAGTTTTAAAGAGTTTCAGGAGAAAAAAAATTTTAACACGGCATATTTCGTCTGACAGTTTTAGATAATCGATATTCATATTGGTTTTGAATCTCTCCATTCATTTTTCAAGGCAATGAATCACTTCATTTTTCTCCAATTTGTTTTTTAATAATGTCCATTCAAAAATTTTCATTTCTTCCAAGGGTCCATTCATTTAAATAGCTATAAGCGGTTTCTTGAAATTTTTTAATTGATTTCTCAAAAGAATGCCGAATTGTAGGATTAGATTGCTCTAACTCTGAAAAGATATTTCTTGAAACAAATGGTATGTAGCTATCTGGTCGACTGAACATTATAAGCTTTAACTCGTTCAAAATGTCGTATGCCTCAACAGATGACAAATTATTTCTTTCCATTTTTAAAATAGCTTCATGAAAAATTGATGCTTGGTTGTGTAAAAACTGGAGATATAACGGTGTGGATTCATTTTCGAAAAATTTGCTTATTGGTTTTGGCAATTTTCCTTGGCTTAAAAAGTAAGACTTTAACGGTTCGAATAATTTATAAATACGTTCAATCGCTGGTCTCAAAGCCAACCATCTGGTTTTCGAGAACCCTAGTAACTTGGAATATTCAACACTAAGTAGCCTCTTCACAGAACAACTTAAGGTTTTCAGTCCTAACTGTAAATCTTCTAAAATATAGGTAAATTTGAATTAGGTTACCTTTAATATCGACCGGTAATGTTGCAGCTGCCGAATCGATAGCGTTATTAGCGTTCACTTAGAGTTGATGAAACAAAATTTCCCTTTGTTTTATCTTTTATAAATAAATTATGAGAAAGAGTTTGTATTTCGAAACAAAAGCATAAAGAAGGACAAACTGTACAAAAAGCATGAAAGCAGGACAAAGAGGGACATACTTTTTCGGAATGACAAACGCTGCCAAAACGGGGCTGTCCCTTCCAAAACGGGACGTATGGCAGCCTTACATATTGTCAGAACAACCGCTATTAGCATCTTTAGTTTAAAAAAAAAATGCATTTCGAGTCAAAGACAATGCTAATCAAAAGTTTCTGACAACTGAAGTTTCGTTATTTAATTCCATGTCAGAGGCAGTTTAAAACAGAACAACGCCAAATAACTGTATTAGGAACATCTTAGTCGGATGCTATGATTTCTATAAGACAATATCTTGAGGAGCCTATAATCCAGCAATCGAACGACCCAATTTTGTTCTGGGTTGAAAGCAGAAATCAATACGAGCCACTTTCAGCAGTCTCTCTAAAATATCTGTGCGTACGTGCCACATCCGTACCCCCTTAAACAAGTTTTCCGGCTGGGAAAATATTGAACGATAGACGAAGTTTTAAACCTTAAAAAGTTGGCATGCTGGTGTTTTTACAAAAAATCAGTTTCTCCTTAGATGCCAAGTTTATTAATTTTTTCTACTTATTGCTAAAGTTTTGCAATATTTTTTAATAATTTTTGTACCTGAAAGTATCTATCTATGATTTATTTATATTGAATAAATTAATTTTCAAAGTTTTCTTTGTAATCTTTGTGTTAACATTTAAACCGATAGTACTATCGATAGTATCGATTGTTAAATTTAAACAATCGATAACTATCGATTGGGGTGACTATCGATAATATCCCATCACTAGTACGAATGTCAAATCTCGTACGAATAAAAATTATGTAGAACACGAGTGGAACATAATTTTATATTTTAGCGAATGCGCGAATATTTCATCTTTGTACGAATTTAGTAATTTTTCTTATTTTAAAGAATTTTTAGGGCTCAATTTAGGCCCCTATTCACAAAATGCAAATTAGCTCTATAACCGTAAAATTTCCGATTAGTACTAAAATGGTATTCATAAAATGTAACTAGACTCTATAAACGAAAATTATGCTCTGTAAGTTTACAGTGACAAATTTGTTGACGTAAAGCTACATATCTTGATTTTATTAATTCATAACTCGGCAGAGTAACCATTTTTCATCATGATTTTTTCAGGAAGTACTACTCTCGATAGCATCTATTTACCTGCAAGAATTCAAGATGATTTATTTTGTAGTTTTTGAGATTTTCGCTAAAAATTGTCTATTAGGATTTCTTTGTGTTCTTAACGAATCAATATATGTAGTACGTATCCTCGATGGTGTCTGTAATTCTTATCAAAATAACTTTTTTCTTCAGAATTTTGGTGAAGGTTTGTGGAACTGAAAATCAGTCCAGAAAACAACATCTGAACTCATATAACTACACATTTGAGAAAGTGTTCAGATTCTTGTGAGAATTCTTAGCCCCCATGACAATGGTCTATGGGACGCAATAATGCCAAGGAACGCCTTGCTACCGTTAATCCTCTACGCTCTCTACTAAAGTCAAAATAAATAATTTACACATGCCAACAAACTGAATGTATAAAGTGATCACCACATTTATCATATTTGAGTGTGAAATGTTAGGCTACCGGATTACAAAAGATGGCCGCCGAAATTTTAGAATAAATATACGCATGTATGCATTATTTTTTTTCGAAGCCATTTAGATAGGATTTAGTTCACGGAAAAGGCCACGTTGGATCCTATTCTGTGCAAAAATAGTTTACTTACCTGTCTATCAGGTAACCTGCAAAAAATCTCATATGTACATTCTCATTCATTTGACTTTCAAGCCAGAATGATTTGTTATGATTCGTTTTTTGACATTTCGATTTATCAAAGGCTACTATTTTTCTTACGGCGGCGAATTCAAATGTATTTATTTACAGTGGCGAAGTTCTTACAGTTTGTAAATACCAATTTTTAGTACTCTGTAACTTTTGCTCTATAAACAATTTCCGTAAAGTTACCGCTATAGAATTTTTACATTTTGTGAATAGGGGCCTTAGTTTATTTTGAATAAAGTAATCAATCGTAATTATATTATAAATCGAAAAATCGATTGTGTTTAAGTGTATTTTATGTCAAAATTTTCTGAAAAATGGTTACTCGCAATTCGCTACTCGCGCTTGGTGTGAACAATCCCTTAGGCCCGATTGTATGAACGCGGATAGAAGATTAATCGGCGGATTAATCGTCGCTTGGATTGTATGAACGACGATAAATACGAAAATTAATCCAAGGATTCTTTTCTATCCACTGTTTTTATCTTCTCTTTTTATTGTCTAAAACAGTGGATAGAAAATGTTGTTTATTTTTTTTGACATAATTTTAATTTTATTTGTTTGGTTCGGCGCGGCGGAACATTTTGATTGTTGTTGCGTTTATTCAAAAAAAAATCGGAATGGAATCGAAAAAACGTAAAATTTGAAATGCCCAACTCAAATTTTTTTTTCTATTGTAGAAAAACATAAAAAAATACTTTCGTGTACAATAAGTACACACATAAGAATGTAAATAAACAATAAATTAAATTTGAAACGTCAAAAAAGTGTTGACACTCCAAAATAAACTGCAATAAAAACTGCAATAAACAGAGGATGGAATTTTTTTTATCCGTGTTTATACAATCGACGAAAAAAAGAATCGTCGGTTGAAGTATCGCCGGATTTTTTTTAATCTATCCGTGTTCATACAATCGGGCCTTTATACTCTTCTATAAAACAACGTTACAAATTTAGACCCGGCCTCCTTTTAGACATACTTTTATAGTCTTTAAATTTTCGGAAAATATTTATGACTTATTACAGTACAAAAATGTATTCAATTTCTAAAAACCGTTAAATGGTCACATTTTATAATCACCCACACCTCACTTCGTCCCCCTCCCCCCATCGCCACAGATCATCACGCTACCGAACCATCCTCCCCCCATAGGTGTGTGACGTAGTTTATAAGAACTGAAATATTTAAATTAACAGAATATTTTATGCTCCTGGCGTATACGGAGCGACACAATTTTGCTAGTAAACGCCGCCCGTATATGTCACGGAGCTATGCGTTAAGTGGTTAATGGAAAACAAGGTTTATTCTTGGGTAATTTTCAACAAAGAATTTAATGGTGAGCTTGGCTGTGACCTTGTCCTTCATCTTAAAGGTCATTTTGAGGTCAAGGTCATTTTTTATAGGGAAACCCCAGTTTTTGATATCGGATTCGAAAAGAGCGATCAATTGTACATACATCCGAATATGTATTTTCCATGACCTCCCAAGTTCACCTGAAGGAATATTATTTTAACTGTAAAGCTTATTTGCTAAAAGCTTCAGAGCTTCAAAGCGTAAAGCTTCAGAGCTTTTATTTGGGACAGCCCAGCTAGATCCTTTATTACTGGAACCCAATACCCCACTGGGAAAAATAGTTGTCCAAAATGTAATCAAATAGGGTTTCATTTAAAAAATTGAGTTGTTTTTCAGCAAACGGTAGCCTCTTTAAGAGCTAACGCAAGTTTTGCTAACAGGATCGATGCCGATTATCATTCAGATAAATTTAAATTAAATAAAAATATATTAGAAACAGCTAACATTGGTATGGCCTCCCGATTCCCACTCGTTGTGATGCATCTTGTTGATCTAGGCGTAACAAAAAAATTATTAACAGCTTGTTCATTAGGAAAGTTTAATAGAACCTTTTTCAAGACAGAAGAAATAAATTCTAAACTGAATGAACTGCATAATCAAACTCCGTTGAAATTTTCTAGAAGTCCGCGATCTCTGGATGATCTCGCTCGGTGGAAAGCCACCAAATTTAATAATTTATCAATTAAAAAGGAACAGGATTCATTTTGCCTTAAATTACCTGTTAAAGTAATAGGATTTGGTTCCCAACCCGAAGAAGAAATTGTACTGACCCATAAATTTAAAATAATTTCTGACTTCTTTACGGAACCTTTAGTCTCCACTGCTGCATTAGAAATTGTTGCGTGTAGTGATCTGGAAACTAGCATAATCACATATTTAAAATCAGATATAACTCATAAATATTTTCCGATAAAACTTGGAAATAAAACCATTTTAATCCAATCTTACACCAACTATTTAAAGTTATAAAAAATATCCAATATGACCGCTAATTCGCCATCATCTCCGATCAACGAAAATTACATCAATGATTTGAACAGCGAAAATCTCACCGAAGGATTTCTTTCTTCCACGCCAGTTCACAGTCGTAAGTTTTAATATACTGCGAAAATTTCATTGTAGTTTAATTAATTATGTTTTATTTCCTTAGCATGACCCTCGATGCCAATCTCAAGTGGAGAGAGCATGTCAAAAGGAAAAAAGAAGAACTTAACATAAAGTTCAGAAAAATGTATTGGCTCATAAGTAGAGGCTCTGAGCTTACAATTCACAATAAGCTGCTGCTATATCGGCAAATTTTGAAGCCGATTTGGTCCTACGGTATACAACTCTGGGGATGTACCAAGCAAACAAACGCCAAAATGATACAGACGTTTCAGAACAAGGTTCTTCGTAGCATCGTCAATGCTACGTGCTACGCAAGAAATGAAGACCTTCACAGGGACCTACGGATGGAATACATCAAAGATGAAATAAAAATGCATGCCGCAAAACACGAAATCTCCAGGAACATGGAAACTCCTATATTCGCCATATGATAAATAGATAACCCTGTCGTAGAAAGAAGACTCCAAAGAACGAGGCCACTTGACCTAGTGAACTTACCAAACTAAAATTAGTAAATAGGTTTAATTAATTATGGGACTAACCAGTGGGTTACACAACAACAAACGTGAATTTTACTAGAAATATAAAAATTTGTATTTGAAAGAAAAATTGCTAGATGAGCACAGTCTCAGTCGTAATAGTAAAAAAAGTAAAAGTAGTACAAAAAAAAAAAAACTTATGTTTTATTTGAAAACTAACAGAAACAAATTTTAAAGTGAATAACAAATATTATTACGCAATAAATTTGAATTCGCAAAAAAATCAGGTAGGCGATTTACATGCGCAAGAAAATAACGAAGAGGAGGAATATTTTGTCGATGCACATTGCAGAACCAAATAATTTTGAGAAGAAGATCCTATACGATTTAGATTCACAGCAAAATAATTACGAGGAACAATCCGGCGAATCAGATTATTTGAAAGAATCGGTTTCAAAGAGATATACGAATAAAGAAACAGAATATATCGATGAGTCAAATTTTACCGTAGATGTTGACACCACGAGACAACGGGAACATACATATGGTATAGTGAAAATAATAGCCGCATTTCTTGACGTTTGATCTGATCCGGATCAGATCATGTCTCATGAAACGACACCAAAATGCGTAAAACAAACAAACATCAAATTTCAATTTTCTGTCTCGTTTTGTTTTAAATCTTCCTCTTCATACTCGTACTGTATTCATGTTATTCTTTGTCGCTTTACCTATGGTTTCCACTTGGATGCTTTGCGAATATTCGCAAAGGAAAATTTTTTGTTTCATGTCACTGTGTTAGAAAAATTTTGTATTTGTATTATTAAATAATTTTGTTAATTTCGACATTTCTAGACGTCAATAAAAAATCATAATAAAAACAATAAAGTATTCACATAGGAAAAGAATTTCAGCTTGCTTTGTTTATCAGAAGATTGAAAATGTTCCTAAACAAAATAAGGGAAATTTTTACTTTTTGTTGTAAATGCAAAATTTGCAATGGAAAAAGATGTAGGCATGACTACTTTTGATTGCAAATCGTATTGTAAATTTGTCTATAGTTGCGTAGACAAATTTATATACCGATATGTATTTTTTTTCAATGTATACTATCCGTGTGAAAAAATGTAAAACAGATTGCGATTATTCGCAAAGGCATCCCAAGTGGAAACCCACAGTTACTAAATACTGCTCAACTACATTTTAATAGCTGAACTAATTTTTAGATCACCATTTGTGATCCAAAATGAATGTTGGATCATGTGTTGTTGTTGCTTCACATATAAATTTTGATCTGATCCGGATCACTATGCGTCAAGAAATGCAGCTATTATCTCAAAAAAACAAATGGCGTAAACAGATCGATGTATTTAGGCTAATTTGTTTACATTTTGAGGTTAGAATTTGTCTATTTTGAATTATGTTTTTTCTCAAATTTATTCACAATAATTAATGTAATTTTAATTTAGATAAGTGCTAGTCTAGAACTTTAGATAACGTTTAAGATAATTTTAATGTCATTAGCTTGAATCGAACAAATAGAAATTTAAAATCAAGTTTTTTTATTGTTTTGCTTTAACACGAAGAATAACATTTCTATCTAAATATGCCTAAGTAGCCTTCGTACCTTATATGGTTATAACGATACATATCCAGTGGTGTTGTTAGTATTTTTTATATTTTTTAATTTCACATGTTATTTTAGAATTTACCTATAAAATAATGAGCATTTTTAATATTTTCCATATAAATTACATTATGTAATGAAATCAAATTTCACATATCTTAATTTATAATTTATTTTGTTTTTAAAAATATTACTCAGCCGACCCTTTCCTGAATTTTTAATTTTTTTAACTACTTCACTGTTGGCTGCGCACAACGATGAAAAACTGAGTTTCGCTGAGATATTTTTCACTATACTTGTGAGTAATTTACTCAGGCCAATGAAACACAGCAAATGTTTTATTTGGATATAGCGAAGCGACATAGAATTGATTGTTTTATTGAATAGCTAATGGATCTGTGTTAATAAATTAAGATCAAATTATTCTATATAACATCGTCCAAGGAGTTTTAATTACTACCACAGAATAATAAACAACCAGAACACTAGAACAGACATTACGTGGACCAAGAAATGTTTGCTCTTACCTTATATTTTACATGTTAATTTTGAATTTTCAGCCACTGAACGATAATTTAACACTAAAAATCTTACCTTCGACAAAACAAGGTCAAAAAAAAGAGTCCACTTTTCTCCGTATAAAAACCGCGTTATGTCGCTTCTGGGTATTCTGTGTTACTACAGAGTTTTAATTACTACAGATTTTAATTACTAAGAAAACAACTAGGGATCGTTTTCAGGTTTGGACCCGGGTTAACCCGGTACAACAGCATAGGAACCAAGCGCAAATTTTAGCGAAAAAAAATCTCGATATAAATTTGTTGTAGTGGGCTAGAAAAACGTACGTTCCATTTAAAATTTTTCTTTTTTTACAGCAGACGCCTGTGCAATTTTTATTCGTTTTGCTATGTTTACAAAACATTTTGACGTTTTGAGAAAATGGTTGTGACATAAAGATTAGACGCGGATACTTTTAGTTGGCGCGATTTTAATTTATTTACAATTAAAAATAAATAGAATAAATTATATTTAATATGAGCGTTTAAAAATCGTTTGACCAATTTTCACCAATTTTTTTTAACACTTATGCGGATAAAACGGCATATGCCGTCAAACAAACATGCTTCTATGTATCATTTAAATAAAGCTAATTTATGATATGCAGCCCAATTTTTTAATGAAATGCAACATAAATTATATATTAAAGCCCCAGTCCCGGTAAAACATTGTTTGATTTTAATTTGACTCTTAAAACTTCATAGTATTTCAAATTCTAAACTCTATATGAAAGGTTAGCGTTTGTCCCAGCGGATCCACCAATAATTTTTTTTATCCACGAAAGTGTAAACGGAAGTCCAACGGAATTCTAATTTTCTTTAGTAACGTATAAAACTTTTTTTTTGTTGGCTGTCTATTTCCCTTTAAGTAAGACTTAATATGAAATTACAAAGAAAAGTGGGACCTTTGTTTACCTTGAAAAAACAGAAAATGCCCCTCAATTAATTGGATAAATTAATTTAGCAAACATGTACCATTTTCGGTATGAAATATGTAATCACAAATAATAAAATCTTATACTTAAATTATATATGAATGTAGCGTCTTCTTTGGTAGCTGCCATAAAAATAGAAATGCAAATTTTGCTCGCATAGCTTATTTGTATTTGTCAAAATGCATAAAAGAATAATTTATTTTGGTTTACAAATTATAAACGACCTTTTAATTTTTTATAAGTACCCTCATACGTACTAATAAGATTTTCGCTAATATATCGAGTTTTTTAATTTGGTATCATACACGAAATTATTTTACAGCAGTTTTGGTTGCGTTCAATTTTTTTTTTTTTTATAAAAATTTTATATCGAGTTTTTTTTCTCTAAAATTTGCGCTTGGTTCCTATGCAGATCTATTAAAAATAATATACATCTAGCTGCTATGATAAAAGAGAAAAAAAAATTATTTAGTTTTTTCGAATATAATTCAAACATTTTTGTTAAATGGCCAATCACATAAAAAAGGATATTTTAGCGTAATATACCATTAGCATTTCTATAAATAAAAATATTAAAAATGGCTTCGGGTGAGGTAAACGTGCGATACGTTATTTATTCGGTGCGAATAAACTGGAATTTATATTCCATAAGCATTCATTGTCTCTATACAATTAAATTAATTTCATAATTTCCACCTTTTCGTTCATTTTGAAAATATTTATTATTAAAACTTAATTTATTAGCATTAAGATTCAACATACGCGGGATTACACTTGCCGTTATTTTGAATTGTGTATATGTCGTATATGAAATTATTATAACATCGAGTTACGCCAAATTATTACAACCTGCTGGTATAATTTATTTGTATTATTTTGTAATATCTGGTGTCTCCACTAGCAAAAGAGTAAATGTTAATGGTATAACCACAGAATACCCAGAAGCGACATAATGCGGTTTTTATATGGAGAAAAGTGGACTCATTTTTTTGACCTTGGTTTGTAGAAGGTAAGATTTTTGGTATTAAATTATCGTTCAGTGGCTGAAAATTCAAAATTAACATGTAAAATATAAGGTAAGAGCAAAAATTTCTTGGTCCACGTAATGTCGGTTCTGGTTGTTTATTATTCTGTGGTATAACTCAATGGTAGATTGCAAGTGGAGAGGCCGGGTTAAAAAATTTTAAAATGTAGTGCAGTGGTGGGGGAACAAAATTAATATTTTTGACACATTTTGAAAATAAATAGGTAGAGCAATATAAACTCCGATTAGAAAAAAAAAAAAAGTCAACTGGACAACGCGGTAATTGTTTATGTATTCAGAGTCACAGAATATCACTTGCAAATGGATGTGAGGACCATCGCAATATTTATTCCATCTTGAGAAATGCGGCCCGCGGTACACGACCCAATGTGTAACAACAATAATAATTACCGTGATATTAAATTAACATGTGATTTAAAAAGAATATTCAAAACACCCTGAAGATGGCAATTTATTTCCGAAACGCGTAGGAGAATTAAAAACGAAGTCACAAGATGGATACAAGGTAAACATCTTTAATTTATTAAACAATTATTAGGTACGTACTTTATTTGCTGCATTTTAATCCGACGGAATGCGCAGCTTTTAGGCTGAAAAAATAATCTTAATTTTTTACCAACGCTGCATAAATTGCGCAGCGGCTGAATTCTTGAACGCACGGAAACATCGTGATTTATTTCACCCGACCGAGGAATAGCTTTAAAAATTTACCGGAAAATTATTATTAAATTTACGTTTTTTGGCAATTCACGTTTTCACGTCGGAGTACCGAATTAAAAAATTGAGGTGTGGCCAACACATGATTCAATAAGTCCCAGGTTAGCTCGATTTTTGAAACCACGTGTTCGTGACGTTATGCAATTCCGATAAATACGCAAGTTATTCTTATTTTACTTTTCGTTTTTTAATTTGTTTTTGTAATTTATACGTAAAAGAATTGGGTTACGTCAAAAAAATAAGATGGCCATTTGTTTACATATTTCGAGCTAACCTGGGTTTTTATTGAATCATGTGGCCAACACACGACTTTCTTTTACGAACTTTTAATTTTTTAATTTTTATTTTTTTTTCATTTTTTAGAAACATTTTGTATTAAGTAGTTGTTTGTAAACCTTATACTTTTTAAGATATTTGCAAAATAAATTTTATTGCGCAGGGAGTAGCCACTTCCGGTTGACCGATTTGGAGAAAATTCACTGGGACCTCCCAATTTATCAAAAAAGCTTAAATCTGAAGTTTCAGTTCGATTGGTTAAGCCATCTGGGCTGTAGAGAGGACACAGACCCCATTTTTTCGGGCTCAGGGGACGTCAAAACAGATAAACTTCGATAATCTCAAGGTCGAAAATTTTTACTATACTTACTATATTTTACTTACGTAAAAGAAAGTAATATGACGGGAGTGCCAATTTGTTTTAACAATATTTTATAGTCAAGTTACAATGGCATAGACGGCTTATTTGTTTCAGTGAATGAGAAAAGTTAAAGATAAGGGAGCTTTTCATAAGAAGGTGACTGCTTTCATTATTTAGTCGCGCTACCCGCCAAAGTCCAAACATGAAGAGGGTTACCTATGTACAGTAGTTCCTCTGAAATTTGCTTGTTGTTTGATACTTTGCCAATGGCGCCGAAAACAATCAATTAAGACCTTAGAAAAAATCTGTAAGAAGTTTGCGTAATAGATTTCTCAAAATTCTCTGTCCGTAGAACAAATGTGTCGGCCACACATCAATTTTATTTTTTTTTTTAAAGATTTTTAATTTTTTTTTTAAATTTTTTTTTTGTTTTTTATAAATTTTTAATTTTTTTATTTTTCAATATTTTTGGAACCACTTTTTCGGACTCAGGGGACCTCAAAACAGATAAATCTTCAATAATCTCAAGGTCGAAAATTTTCATGATTACTATACTTTATTTTACGTACGTAAAAGAAAGTATAAAGGCTGAATTAAAAAAGGTCTTTAAAAATTAATTGGTGGTCCCGGGTACTGCGCATTTTCTTATAAGGTCCGTTATATCGTATAATTGAGCGAGGGTATCACAATTTTCAACTTAATAAAATAGATAGTGGTTCCGGGTACTGCGTGTTATCGTATAAGGCTCATAATATTCGTGCAAATCGAAGGTGTCACAAAGTGCGACTCAGTGAAAGTAATAAATCTATAATAATTAAAATAAAAATTATATTCGGGGATTTATATTATATTATATTTCGGGGTCCGGGTCAAAATGCCACGTTTTAAAATGTCGCGTTTTAAAATATCGCGTCTTAAAATGTCGCGTTTCAAAACGCCGCGAGGTACAAAATGTCGCGTGGTACAAAATGTCGCGTCTTAAAATGTCGCGTTTCAAAATGCCGCGAGGTACAAAATTTCGCGTGGTACAAAATGTCGCGTCTTAAAATGTCGCGTTTCAAAATGCCGCGAGGTACAAAATTTCGCGTGGTACAAAAAGACGCGTTTTAAAATGTCGCGTTTCACAATGCCGCGACGTACAAAATGTTCAATTTGGATTAAATTGTGTATCTGATATCAACTTCCGATATATAAGGACTTAACTTTAACATTTTAGTGAAGGAATATTCTAATAAATTTCAACATTTGCGTTCTTTTTCTTAGACCCACTTTATAATTACATAAAATTACATTTATAAATAATTTCCATTCAGTGAAGGAAAATTTTACTATATGTTTAAACACAATTTGCTTGTTTCAAATAATTTTTATTAAATTATTTATTATTTCACATCATATTGTGTTGATTTATAAGGGATTTTTCAAAACGCGTCATTTTAAAACGCATCATTTTAAAACGCGTCATTTTGTACCACGCGGTTTTTTGAACCACGCGGTTTTATGAAACGCGACATTTTGTACCACGCGACATTTTTTACCTCGCTGCATTTTGAAACGCGACATTTTAAAACGCGACATTTTGTACCACGCGACATTTTGTACCTCGCGGCATTGTGAAACGCGACATTTTAAAACGCGACATTTTGTACCACGCGGCATTTTGAAACGCGGTATTTTAAAACGCGACATTTTAAAACGCGGCATTATGAACGGTTCCCTATGTTTCGGATTCCATGGCTTCTTTTAAGAAGATTCTGGAATAACCGTTATTTAAACACTACGTATTAAAAAATTTAATTACTACGCATTAAATAAAAATATAATTCGGCATACCTACCAGAATTTCCCTTGAGAAATTTCTGGAAATATATGCTCTTAGAACTCGTTGGCCTTATGGATCCTAGATTAGATCTGGCCTGAGCAAATCTAAAAACAAACAAACAAACAAACAAACATTGCTCAAATGTAGATGCAGTTCAAATTAGAATAACATGATGCAGATATGCTACACTATGCATTAAAGGGTTAAAAAAGTTATTCCTTTTCATACGATATTCGCTTTTTAACATTTTTGAAGAACTTTTTTAATTCATGTAGCCTTTCAGGTCACGTGAATGTCATGTTTTCTAGAAATCACAAAACATATAAAATAAGCTAAAATATTACCCGAAAATGTTTTACACAAATAAACCTTTATTCAAAAATTCATACATATCCATATGTACTGTAACCAAAACCAACACTAATGTATATACAACAAGCCTGATTCCGTGATTCCCTCTTAGGCTGTGTTTCAAACGAATAAAAGCCGCATAAAAAGTTAAAAAGTTAAATTTTTGGCATTTTATTCACCACAAAAATTTTAACTGGTCACGGACCAGTTAAAAATTTTTAGCTTGAATTTTGTTTTTCTCTATGCAAAACAAAAATAAAAACGTAAACGTCACAATTTTAACCAGTTTCATTTGAAACACCAAAACGATTAAAAAGTGAGGAAAATTTAATATTTTTTACCACAGTTAAAAAATTTAACTTTTTACCCGATTGAAACACAGCCTTACAATACATTTATTAATCGCTTATACTTGAAAGTGTTGGTGCAAAAATTCCTTTGTTTTCTTGTATCGACAATTTGTTTGTTTATTTTTACTCATAGAGACTACTCACACCAAACGCGAGTAGCGAGTAACCATTTTTCAGAAAATTTTGACATAACAATGGATTTCTCGATTTATAATATAATTACGATTACTTTGTTCAAAATAAACTAAATTGAGCCCTAAAAATTCTTTAAAATAAGAAAAATTACTAAATTCGTACAAAGATGAAATATTCGCGCATTCGCTAAAAAATAAAATTACGTTCCACTCGCGTTCTACATAATTTTTATTCGTACGAGAATTGACATTCGTACGAGTATTTTTTATAAATCACTTCAAATGCGATCAAAATGATTTTTAAACATTAAAATAATATTATTTATATCGAATTATGTACACCAATACCTCACTTTGCGACGGTAATACGTTCCATAAAAATGCGTCGCAAATTGAAACGTCGCAAACTGAAACGTCGCAATTCGAATATTACTACATATTCATATTAAAAATATTTATATTGATTATGGATTATTTTACTATTTATTAAAATAAATTATATGTTTTAATTGTCTTTTATTTAATTTAATTTTTTAGATTCCTTTTAGATTTCCTACACAAACTAGAATACACAGCCAATTCACTTGCATGGGCAGTAAAACTCAATGAAATGAGCCGTTCGTTTCCATATTTTGTTAAAACGAGATAATGAAAGAATAGAAAAACAATAAATCCAAAATTATACGGGATTTTGAAATTTCCTATTTATTGCACAAGTGTTAGGGATTCATTTTTTTTTTATTTTAACAATAAATTATTTACCGTTAGAAAGATTATACTCTCATTTATCTCTTGTTATCATTAACTTGATTTTTTGAAAAAGTGGCTTATTCCAATTTCAAAATAAACAACTCAAATAATCAAATGTATGTAGTAATGTGACATTCCCCGATAAACGTTCAATATAACTGAATAACCTTCATGCATTTCCAGAAAAAAAAAACATTTATGTAACGACACAAAAAAAATTTAAGCGACGCAAACTGAAATTTGGTAGTAAAAATGTACCGTCGCATTTACGAAACGTCGCAACTTGAATCGTCGCAAATCGGGGTATTGGTGTATTATAAACTTTGTTAAAACGAATAATATAAAAAAAATATGTTTTGGAAAAAATTACCGTATTAGAAATATTTGATCATGGATGGTATTGATTTTGACATATAAATTCGCTCGCGTTTAGTGTGAATCAAATTTGCGAATTCGTGTTTGGAATTTATTCGCAACTCGCAGTTCGCGTTTGGTGTGAGTATGAGTAGTCTCTATCACCAATACTTTCATGTATAAGCGAAAAATAAATTTATAATATTGGTGGTAGTCAGGCTTGTAATTGTTGTTGGTTTTGACTGTAACAATAAAATTAATGATCATCCTTTCCTGGTCCCGGACAATTTTCCATCATATCGGTAACATCATCGTAACGAACACCACACCAATGACAGTAATCGTATGAAGTTCTCAGAAAATGATTAATCAATCCTAGCTTTTCGGCGGGCTGGTAAGAAAATCAGAAACACTAGGAAATCATGAAATTGAGTGATATATTTAATTGATACCTCATATTGATCCTCTTCATCGATGTCGCATTCTTCTTGTTCTTCGTCTTCATCTTGGTCTTCAGACGGTTTTTCACGTTTAGGCCAAAACCATGAGAGTGCTGGTTCAAGTATACCGTCTTCTTTGTCCAACCTTTCGCAGACCTTTTGGCATTTACTGAAAATACATTTAATTATTTTAGTAAAGTAAATTTTTGTAATAATTTAAAAACGTCTTGCAAGTGTTGTAATTGTAACTCACAATATTGCACTCTCAACCATTTTCATGTCATGTTTCTGCGAAAATCGTTTACGAAATTCTTCTGTTGAGATTTCCTTTTTATTTTGATTTAATTCAGCTTTCTTTCGTAATAATTCGCTGCGCATTTCGTTTAATTCTTTTAACGCCGTATCGCGGCCCAATCCACACCGATCCGATTTTATTTTAATCCCTATTGGTTCAACGATACCCTGAGCACTTTTTCCTATCGCCTGCCCAACTTTATATCCCATTTTAGTTAACATTGCAAATCCCTTGTTATCTGACTTAATACATTTCGATAATCCATCCTCTCGTCTTTCACGTTCAACCACTTTTGATGGTTTATTTCTATTCCTTGCTTCATCGTCGAATTTGGCTTTTTTAGCTTGAACCTCATTTTCTCGGACTGTTGGACGATGTTTGACTAGTCCGGGGCTACATTTTACAGCGCTAAATGGAATTGTAATAGTAAATTGTATTATAATTCATTTATCAATTTTAATTTAAATATATACTAACGTTTCGATCAAAAACTTATCCGACATATAATCCTCTTCTTCGGATGACATTTTGTTTGTTTTTATGAAAGAGGTTAAATTATAGAGAAACAAAATTTGTATTTGGTTCCCATATAAAATTTTCAATTTGAAGCGTGGTTGGAGAGAGATGGATATATATCAAGATATACAGAAAATAGAGGTATGATATATTCCCGTGGCCGTGTCTCATTTTCGTCTTTCTTTGCGCCTCACGTCACGTGTAGACAAAAAGCAGGTATTTATATTAATGTCGAATTCTTTTTGCCATTTCCAATTTACTTGAATTTTGTGATCCAAAAAGAACAACCTGACATTTCAACCAAAATTGACGATTTTTCGTTTGTATTGGTGATAATAAACTGGTTTTATGTTCACTAATTTGACGTATAGAAATTGTCATGACATGAAATCATTCTTGATTTTCTTTTCAAGCGTTCCGTTGTGAATTTTTATAAAGTATCATAAAGTTTAATTGTTTTTATTTCCACCCGATAAAACATAATAATCTTCTAAACTCATTAACTCCATCATATAATTTTTTTTTTTTTCGCTGGCGCTACATCCCATAGAGGGATTTGGCCGCTTCATTTTGAAGTTTCGTAATCATTTTTGTTAACGGATAATAAGTGATTAATTCATTGATCCTACCCTTAACCAGCCGTGATTTTTTTATCACCCGCCGGGAATCGAACCCGGGTCCTCCGGAGCGTAAAGCAAGTATGCTAACCACTGTGCCACCGGGGCGGCATCATATAATTATAGGAGGATTTTTCAAGTAGTAAGAGAGTTCACATATAGATGGTGTGTCTGGGATTTAGTATTAAAAAAATTATATAAATAATTAATAGGACTAATTTGTAACAATGCAGATACAATTGTCTCATCACAAAAACTAATAAATTATCTTTATAAAACAACAATATTCGTATCTTGACATGTTTTGCTTAGAAATACAACTCTAAATTTATTTTAAATAAAATAGAAAAATATCTTCCAATTAAAGTTAAAATGTATTCATTAACACTTTATAAATGAAAACCTCTTATAAAATTTCAATAAATCAAGAAATATCATTCATAAATAACAGTTTATTTACACTTGTGTTACATAGGAATTCCTATGTAAATGTTTGACAATTGAGATTTTGTCCCAGGACAACGACGCACCATACAACAGACACTCGAAATAAAAATTCCTCCTATAGATTCTACAAAATTGACGTTTCTATAAAAATTGACGT
This sequence comes from Tipula helvola, assembly GCA_963556165.1. Taxonomy (NCBI): domain Eukaryota; kingdom Metazoa; phylum Arthropoda; class Insecta; order Diptera; family Tipulidae; genus Tipula; species Tipula helvola. The sequence continues at coordinate 234,187,799 of OY744481.1, forward strand.
TTCTACAAAAATTGACATTTCTATTCCTTATTGGTGTTAGTGCAAACTGAACAAAAATTAAAGATTTTTCTGTTTTGATGTTCATCAAAAAAACGGCAAAAAATAGTGATTTTTTTGTGGCAAATAGTTTGCTTTTTGACGAGTTTTTGACATTTTTTTGATGAGTTTTTGATTTTTTTGGCAAAAATACCACCACATAAGTTTAGCGGTTTTTTGATTATTTTTTTAAATAAATCAAGAATAATCGTAATTTTTTTAACAAACCGTATTTACAATTGATAAGATAGTTTACCGAGACCCGTTTTATGCTTTATATTTTTTTTATGGTCCAAATATTTGAGAAATAATTCCTTCGAGTATTCATAATTAAGTTTGAAAAGTTTTCATTTTAGCCAAAAAAACTGGTAATTTTGATCAAACATTACATTGTCGATTTTATACCGCTAAAAAATTATAGCATGTCCGACATTTTTGGTTTCATTTTTTTAAAAATTTTATTTAAAAATTGAGTTTTACGTCTGGAAAGTTTTCATTTTAGCCAAAAAAGTCTTAATTTTGATAAATAAAGTAGAATCATCGCCCTATTCGTCAAAAATATTACATCGTCGATTTTATTCGCCTACTTTTAACGCAAAGTGGCTGACATCTGGTGGACGATATTGAAACTAGAGTTAAAGGGAACAGCAATAAAAAAAATGCAAAATTGGACAATTTTGTTATTGATTTCGGTTCAAAACAATCATTTATTGCACATAAAAGTTATATTTATTTATTCAACGACAAAATAATTAAAAAATAACACATAAAAATAAACGCTGAATTGCTGTTCACCTTTAACTAGTAGCGATCGTAGCGCCTCTTGCGGCCCTTTAAAGGCGAATACCTACAAAAAATTATAGCACGTCAACATTTTTGTTTGATACTTTTCTTTTTTTATCGCATGAACATTTTTTCTATTACGTGTAGCTCTAATAAAGCTTGAGGCACATAGGTTTTGTTTCGTTCCGTTTCGTTTCTTTTCGTTTCGTTTTCTGTCCGGCACCGTGTCACATAATTTTCGTTTCGTTTCGTTTTTTTCCTATGCATTTCTAATTATTTCTACTATTTTAATCCATTTTAATGATATTTATTATATTTTTAATACGAATTTAATTTGGTATTATCTTTATTTTATTTGTTTTTATTCACTAACAATATATATGTTTATTTATAAACATCAAAATTAATATATTGAGGTTATGGTTAAGTTTTTATTGAAATTTCATCAACCCTTTCGTTTCGTTTCGTTTTCGAACTTAACATTGTGACAACGTTTTTGGTTTTCCATACGTTTTGACACATTCTATTTACAAGGCGGAACGAAACGAAACCTATGTGCCTCAACCAGTTTCCAACAAAAAAAGTTGGAAAAACATTGTTGGCACGTGTAAATCACGCATTATAATTTGTTTGTCTACTGTATTTAGCGTCTTGTTTATTTTATAGCAAATAAAGCATGGTGTCCACGATGGCGAGGCGAAAAAATTAGTCAAACTAAAAAGAGGAAGGAATAAAAAAAATAACATGAGAATGAGTGAAACAGCAACAAGTCGTTACACCGAATTTTTATTCAGTTATTTTTGACGTTTTGAGATTTCATCACCTATAACTTTGTTTATGTTTGGATTGATATAGATTTGGAGACATTTCAAAATTTAACTTACATTTTTTAACTTTGTTAACATCCATTACTGGATTAATGCTTTATATTTAATTATTGCGTTTACAAATCAAAATCCAAATTAACGGTTCTATTTTGAAATTTGTTCCATTCCGAAAATTTTCTTCAAATTGACATACGAATTCCGAAAATTAGCGACTAATCCGAAAAAAGATGGTCCATTTCATCTTTTTTTCGGATTAGGCGTCCAATTTCGGAGTGCTTAATTAAAATATTAAAAACTGGACGCCCCAATTTTTCTGTCAAAATGGTATTTTGTCCCTATCGTACTATTGGTAAATTTTTACTTTCTCTTTTTAGTTTGACTAATTTTTTCGCCTCGCCATCGTGGAAACCACGCTTAAATTATAATACCCTATAAAGGACATAATGACACTTTTCCATAGTAAACTTGCGGTCAATGATATTGGCAGATTTATCGATAATGCAGTATTATTTAATACGTGAAAACATAGTTCGGGATAACTTCTAAAGATGTCAGCTTTAACAATTTTTAATTTTTGGTAAATAAATCAAAAATAAAATTAATTTTTTTTTAGGCTAAACTTTACATTGTCGACGCGAAATGAAATTCAGCGCCAATTTTTAAAAAGGAGATTTTTTTTTAACTAAATGCGCATTTATTTTTAAATTAGAATTTTTATGAACTAAAAATGAAACATAAAAAAACATTTTTTTGTCAAATTGTATGTTTTCCAATTTTATTTTTAGGGAAAAACATGAAATTTTCATTTTCCAAATATTTATTTTGTTGTATTTTTCAAGAAAAAAAATGAAATGCGCATTATTCCAAAAGATTCATTTTCTATTTTAGTACACGATATGTCAAACTTAGCAAACACTCAAACCGTTTTCTCATTATTTCCGCTGTATACATTTTGGCGCCACCGTCGTTTCGTTGGCGTCGACAATGGAAATTAGTTCCCGATATTGAAACTAGAGTTAAAGGTGAACAGCAATAGATTGTGAAATTAGTTCATAAATCTTTCACTAGTTTCGCTAGTCCGTGTACAAAAACGTTTGTTTACGTTTTTTTTATATGGAGTTTTGCTAAAAACAACTATAATAAAATTGAGATAAATTGAATAAAAGATACCTCGATATGAAGTTTAAAGTAATAATAATAATTAACAATAGATTAATACATGTATTTTGAAAAGTTAATAATCCATAACCCTTTAATATTCACGAAAACGATAAGTTAAAACAGCTAATTTTGATATATTTATAACTGATTTATCAACTAAACTTATTATTAAATTTATATTTTTCGATGCAATTAACCAACTTTATCTTTATTTTATATTTTTAAATACAAAATATTGCTGAAATCCCATATTTTGCTGGATAATAAATTTCCAAAACAACGGACATAACCTCATAAAATACCAAAAATGACCTCATTTTTATTTGTAATTTTCTTGGATGTTAAAGGGTCAACGGATTATTAAATTTAAATAAAATATGTTAAATAGTATTTGAAAGTTTTATTATAACCATCAACGTTTCTCGAAGCTAATTTTAATTAACAACTTTGCGATTTAATTGGACATGTTTTTACCGAAACTCAATATAAAAAAATGTAAACAAATAATTTTGTACACGGACTAGCGTCTCTTGCGAAAATGTATGCGAAGCAGTTGTACTAAAACACGATCTATAAAAAAAATACGAAATTGGACAATTTTGTTATTGATTTCGGTTCAAAACAATCATTTATTGCACATAAAAGTTATATTTATTTATTCAGCGATAAAATAATTAAAAAATAACACACATAAATATAAACGCTGAATTGCTGTTCACCTTTAACTAGTGGCGATCGTAGCGCCTCTTACGGCCCTTTAATGGCGAATAGGTATTAAATAATTTATTTGCCGAACACAAATAAATTATAATACCCTATAAAGGACATCATGACACTTTTCCATAGTAAACTTTCGGTCAATGATATTGGCAGATTTACCGATAATGCAGTATTATTTAATACGGGAAAACATAGTACGGGATAACTTCTAAAGATGTCAGCTTTAACAATTTTTAATTTTTGGTTATGGTATTATGACACTGGCTTTTTTTCCGTCTTTTTCAGCTGCTGAAAAATGCAAATGAAGTGAGAGAAATAATATGTATACAAAATATTCATTAGAGTGAGTGTATACAGTATAATAGAAATGTATATGTCAAAAATTGAGCTAAATTATTTTTTCTAGCAGTAAAGTTAGCAATTCTAGCAGAAAATTATGAATTGTTCTTATTTTTTTGACGTTTCTACTTTTTTTTAAGCATCGACGGTATTTTATTTGTCGTAATGCCTTCATTAGAAGTGATTGTCGCAGCAAATATTAGTTTATTGAATGTTTCAGCATATTTGTACAATAAAATATTAAATAAAATAAATCAAAAAAAAATATTCTGCAAAGTGGCTGCTTCAGACGGAATCTGAAGGATTTGGCCAAAAATTAATAAAAGATATCCAAAGTGAAGATATCAAGTTGTACCGGCAAATTTTGAGAATGACACCAGTACAATTTGGAGAAATTTTAGAAATGATTCATTCTGATATTACCAAACAAAATCATTGTTGTTCCCCTTTATTTGTATAACTGGAATGGCTCAGGTTCCATCCATATAAACTCTGATGTTTTAATTTTTTCTATTAGAAATTTTATGTTTAGAGCATTCCAATTATGCATTTTAAATTAATTTTCCAACACAGAAACAAAATCCATAACATATTTCCCAGCGTAAATATTTGACGTTTATGACGTAAAATGGTGTTGTCTTTTTCTTTACGTTTGTTTCTGTCCTAGTTACGCATTGCTTCTTTTATTGCACTTTTTTCTAGCCAATGTCATAATACCATTAATAAATCAAAAATAAAATTAATTTTTTTTATAATTCATGTCTAGTTGTAAGTTTTATTCGTGTTTTTTGTTTTTGTTTATATTTTTGTTTCGATACAACAAAAAAAAAATTTAAAAAAAACTACTACTTAGTGCCATCTTAAGATTTAATCTATCTATCGCCGTTTTTTGACCGTTAATGTCCTTTATAGGCAAATAAATTGTAATACCCTATAAAGGACATAATGGCACTTTTCCATAGTAAACTTGCGGTCAATGATATTGGCAGATTTATCGATAATGCAGTATTATTTAATACGTGAAAACATAGTTCGGGATAACTTCTAAAGATGTCAGCTTTAACAATTTTTAATTTTTGGTAAATAAATCAAAAATAAAATTAATTTTTTTTATAATTCATGTCTAGTTGTAAGTTTTATTCGTGTTTTTTGTTTTTGTTTATATTTTTATTTCGATACAACAAAAAAAAAATTTAAAAAAAACTACTACTTAGTGCCATCTTAAGATTTAATCTATCTATCGCCGTTTTTTGACCGTTAATGTCCTTTATAGGCAAATAAATTATAATACCCTATAAAGGACATAATGGCACTTTTCCATAGTAAACTTTCGGTCAATGATATTGGCAGATTTATCGATAATGCAGTATTATTTAATACGTGAAAACATAGTTCGGGATAACTTCTAAAGATGTCAGCTTTAACAATTTTTAATTTTTGGTAAATAAATCAAAAATAAAATTAATTTTTTTTATAATTCATGTCTAGTTGTAAGTTTTATTCGTGTTTTTTGCTTTTGTTTATATTTTTGTTTCGATACAACAAAAAAAAAATTAAAAAAAACTACTAGTGCCATCTTAAGATTTAATCTATCTATCGCCGTTTTTTGACAGCGAAGACCTTTATAGGTATTATAATTTATTTGTTTATAGGGTATTATAATTTATTTGGCCGAACATGCTGCTTTATCGACTGGAAGTTACACAGGGTGTGCAACCGTTTTTTGTTTCAATAACAAGAAATGTCACATCTCAGAATTTAGTAATTTACATAACCTTAAAATCAACACGTGAATGTGGATACAATTTTGTTAATAGTTAATAATTAAACTTCAAACGAAATAGTTTTATTAAATTAATATGGGAACTGTAAGTACAATTATGATTTTATATAAATAATAAATAAATATTGATTAGATTTATATGCCTACATATTTAGAAAAAACTTAAAATCAGTTCTGCAAAACGAGCTCATCATGTTCGACAAAAGAAGAATTTTTCAAAACCGAACCGACAAGATGTGAATAAATTGAAAGCCTCATCAAATGCCAAACAAAAAGCGGAATTAAATAGCGGGGAAGAAAAGAATAAGCGGCCGAAGAAAAAACGAAAATTGTACGATAAATCTGTAGTTGCTGAAGGACTTAAACTTCCCAAGACTAACGAGGACAGTGAAGTAGAGCCGGATGATGTTCTCGATATGCTGGAAACCGATGATTTGGGATATCTGGGTGCAATGAATTTTCTCAACACCAATTTCGCTTCGAGTTCATTCGATAAACCACGAAAACGTAAACGAGCACAGACCGTGGAAGAAAACAATGATGCGGATGAACATGAATTGGAACACAGTGAACAAAGCAAAATTGCACCAAATAAAATCGAGAAGGCATTATTGCCGATTAAAACGAAAGATGGTAGCGTAGTGGAGAGATCAATGAAAATGGACAAACCGGTAAGAGAAAAAATTTTCGCTGTAGAAGAGGAGATCACTCAAGAATCGGCAGAAAGTGAAGCAAGTTCTGATACCGAAGATGAATTTTTAGATGAAGGGCCAGGTGAGGAAGATGAATTATTAAAATCAAGTAAAGCTATTTCAACGGCTGATTTGTTGATTAAACGCGAACAAGAAATTAACAAGCAGAAATATCGTATTGGTATTATATGTTCGGGAATTTTAGAAAAACCCGAGGATAAAATGAAAAATTTTACACCACTTTTTGAATTTATGGATCACAAGAATGCAGAGGGGACTGCGAATTTAACTACAATTCGCAAAATTGCAACACTTTCGGTACTAGAATTATTTAAAGATATCATACCCGAATATCGAATCGGTTTTATTGATTTGGAAAAGACAAAAGTGAAGAAGCATACAATGGAACGAGTTAATTTTGAGAATGAGTTGCTCAGACACTATAAGAAATATCTCCAAAAGCTAGAATATTTTACTACACCCATCTCAAAAAAAACGAAAAATTTCAGAGATGATTCAACTTCTGACATAATGGTGATGGCTAAATTAGCCGTAAAATGTCTTTGCGAATTGTTATTAGCCCATCCTTATTTTAATTTGAGCCAAAATATCGCTCAAATGTTGGTCTACTTAGCAAACAGTCGATCGTCTGCTATTCGTGAAACAATTCGCAAAACTGTAATCGAAATATATAAAACGGACCAACGTTACGACTTGTCATTGTTCATCATTCGCCGAACCAACCACTTGATTAAAAGTAAATCGAATAATGTATATGTTGAAGTGATAGAACCATTACTCTCACTTCCATTGAAAAATATAAATTTGGATGCCGATAAGGAGAAGGAATTGAAACAGAAAAGATTGGAAGCACATAAAGCGAGAATAATGAATTTGTCGAAAAAAGAAAAAAAGCGACAAAAGAAGTTGAAAGAGGTTGATAAGGAACTTCAGGAAACGCAGGCCGAAGAAAATAAACAGTCTAAACAATTTAAACTAACTGAAATTACGAAAATGATGTTTACGATTTATTTTCGTATTTTAAAAAATGATCCCAATTCGAAATTGCTCAGCTCCACGCTCGAGGGCTTGGCAAAATTCGCTCACATCATAAATATTGATTTTTTTGAGGATTTAGTCAACACTTTAAACTATCTAATGGAACACGGCGAATTGGGTTATCGCGAACAACTGCACTGTATCCAAACGGTATTTACTATACTATCGGGCCAAGGTGAAATTTTTAACATAGACCCGTGCCGTTTTTACACACATCTCTATAAAAATTTACTTGAAGTAAATGCCGGACAGAATCATGGAGATTTGCTAGTTATAATAAAAACCCTGTTCGACGTAGTAATCAAACGTCGAAAACATATAACCTATCAAAGATTAGCAGCGTTTGTCAAAAGGATAGCCACTTTATCGCTTCAGGTGCAACACAATGGTACACTTGGTTTGTTGACAATCATTAAGAACTCACTGCAATTTAATAGCACGCTAGAAATTCTACTCGATACGGATAATTCGATCGGTTCTGGTAGATATGACCCTGAATTAAATGAGCCAGAATATTGTAATGCTAAATGTACGGCATTGTATGAAGTATCTGCATTAACCAGGCATTATCATCCCACGGTTAAAAGAATTGCTAAACATATTGCAGCCGGTATTCCGTCAACCGGTGAAGGAAGCCTTAATCCAGAATTTAGTAAATTATCACCAGTAGATTATTATTTGAAATACGATAGTTCGGAAATGGCGTTTAATCCACCAATTCCGGCACCGAAAAATGTACAACCCAAGGCGAAACCGGGACGGCATATATTTTTGAACGATAATTTAGAGCACTACTGTAAAAGTAAGTTAAAAGCTAGTAACGGGACTGGTGAGCATTTTAATTTTTGTATTGATTTTTGGAATTCGTTAGATGCTAATAAATAAATTATTAATAGACTGAGTTTGTTTTACTCTTAATTGGACATCCGTTTTGAAAGTCTAACTCTGCGGCCAGAGTGTACGCGACAAGCGGTGCGAGGCTAGAAGCGCTTTGGACGACTGCGTAAAATACATCTCCAGTTTAGGTAGCTGCGCGCGAGAAGCAATAAATATTAAACAAATGCAATTTGAAATTGAAATTACCTAGTTTTAAAATATGGAAAATGAAGATTTATTTTTAAAATTGCTTCGTCAACCTCGCAGACACATCAAATATTGAACAATTTGTTTCGATTAAATGGTTTGTCTCAATTTTTTTTTTAACGTTGAAAACGTTTATAATGGGGTTGATAAAGAAAAAGCGAACGACCCAAAAAATGTAACAAAACACGAAACTGCCAACTCTGTTTACGTACTTCAGAGAAATTTGAAAAATGTAGCTATAGTTTACTTGTATACATCGAGAAAATCAGGTAAGGAGTACATATTTTGAAAATTTTTAAATGTAGGATTGTGTGTCTATAGTATTTAGGAGGGGGAAGCCAAATTTTCCCGGAAAATAACCTTATTTTCCGGGAAAATTTTCACATTTTTAAAAATAAAATTGTGTATTATTTTATTCAAAAGACGTCAAAATGTGCTATTTTATAAAAATTTTGATATTAGGAATTTATTTCAACAGTTTTTCGATAGTGCAAGTAATTTTTCTGGGAAAGTTTTGCAATTTTTTCAATTTTTTTTTTTAGTTTAAAATTACAAATAAAATTTAAAACAGGAAGAATTGTATAAATTCAGGAAAAGCGGTGGTTTGGGGCGACAGCCCCCATCCTCTAAGCTAAGGTATACAACGAATTAAAATTACATTAAAAAAATTGTTAGGTATTTATAAAAGTTGCTGTTTTTAACATTTGTGGTACTATCAGAAGAAGCGATAAGGACGAAAAAACTCTTTGATCTGTGTCTGCAAGGTTGACGAAGCAATTATTAATAAAAATATTAATCTTTACTACATAGTATAAAAAATGTTTGGAAAAAGTTTTTTTTAAGTATTTTAACATTTGTGGTACTATCAGATGAAATGATAAGAACGATAAAAACTCTTTGATCTGTGTCTGCACGGTTGACGAAGCAATTATTATTAATTAATTTACAATTCTAACGTCAAAAATTATCAAAAAATTCACATTTTATACAATTTTGAAAAAAATAAAATTTTCCCAATTCGCCTTTTAACGCAAAGTGGCTGACATCTGGTGAACGGTTTTACAACTTAGCCAATGGTGGCCAACCGGTAAATAAATGCATAATTAGACATGTTTCTTAGTGAATTTATTTCAAAATAATCGTTTTTTTGCAATTAAAACATTAAACTCATTTAGATAGGTAATTAATTTATCAATAATATTTGATTTTAAATATAAATGCGGTTCATAAATAACCGGTTACCACCATTGGCATTGGCTCGTGCAAATCGTAGCGCCTCTTGAGCACTTTAAAGGCGAATAAAATGAGGTAATTTTCCGGGGAAAATTGGCTTCCCCCTCTTAAAAACTATAGATACACAATCCTACATTCAAAAAATTTCAAAATATACTCCTTACCTGATTTTCTCGATGTATACGTAAAGTAAAATAACGCCGTTTTCTTATACGGTGGTAGACAGACACAAAGTTAATCGCGATTTTCATTTATCCCGATTGTCAAAAATCGCGTTGTGAAAACGAAATAATCCAGTTTTTTGTGAAGATTGTGTAATGACAGTGTCATTACACGATTTTCACTTAAATTGTCTGTCATTACACGATTTTCACTTAAATTGGATTATTTTGATTCCACAACGCGATTTTTGAAAAAAATGACAACTGAAAATCGCGATTAACTCGTCTTGTGTCTGTCTACCATATTTGGATGCGTACCAATAGTTGGGTAAATTTCTCTTTAACCTACTTTTTAACAGTGTACGTGGTAAATTGAAAGATTGTACTAAGGCTGCGTACCAATAGTCGGGTAAATAATTTAGTACAGTAAATTTCAATTTTAGTACATATTTACCTCAATTAGCGTACCAATTCTCTAGAAGTAAAAATGGTTTGATGGACACAAATTATGGTTCGGAGGGTTAAAATAGCTGGCTGCTAGGTGCAAAAGGAAACGTCAAATATTTTTTAATATTTTTATTTCGTAAAATAAAAATAAAATTTATATTATTAACTTTGTGTACGTATATTATTTATAATAAAAAACACGGAAATTTTAACCAAAATCAGTGAAACGTCAAAAAGTTAACAACAACCCTAGTGTTCAGTCGGGCAAAAGTGATAAAATTTATCATGATATTTTTTATCACGTTTGCCATGAAACGCACTTATTTATCACGAAAAAAAACCAAGATTCTTTTTGGTTTTAGCTGTCAAAATAAATACAAATTTCAAACCAAAACATTTCGGTTGTGCTTGTGAAAAAAACACAATATTGTTCATAATTTATTTTTTTTTTATAGTTTTATTGCGTTAATATTAAATTAAAATACAAATTTAGTTTGTTTTTATTATTCCTCAAACACTTTGTTCGTGTCATTGCAATATGTCTGTAATGAAAACCAATAACTATTTGAAGTGTTCTTCTTGAACATCTAAAATATCGCCGAAATTGTTCATCGGTGTACTTTTCGATGTCAGAATCAAAATTTTAAATTTTCTTGTGATTTTCGTTGTACAGCTTTAAAATCACTTCGTCTTCCAATGCATTCTCACTGGAATCAAACATGACTGCTTTGAAACTAACCCCCTTTATACCCAGAACTAAGCTAGAACCTAATTTCACTTCGTGAAAAATCGTGAAAAATTGTGTTTGACATTTAAAACCAATTTATCATTTTTTTATCATTTTGGTTGTTCAGTCGGGCATGACATAAAATACAACGGAGTGAAGTTAGGGTAATAAATAATATGGTATTTTTTATCACTTTTGCACGACTGAACACGTCCAACGTCATTTATTTTTTTCTCCTATTTTACCCAACTTTTTAGGCTGCGTACCAATAGTCGGGTAAATTGCTCTTTTACCTACTTTTTAACAGTGTACAGGGTAAATTGAAATACTGTACTAAAAAGTTGGGTAAAATAGGAGAAACAAATAAATGACGTTGTTGTTAACTTTTTGACGTTTCAGTGATTTTTGTTAAAATTTCCGTGTTTTTCATTATAAATAAATACGTACTCAAAGCTAACAAAATAAATTTTATTTTTATTTTACGAAATAAAAATATTAAAAAATATTTGACGTTTCCTTTTGCACCTAGCAGCCAGCGATTTTAACCCTCCGAACCATAATTTGTGTCCATCAAACCAGTTTTACTTCTAGAGAATTGGTACGCCAATTGAATTATAATATAATATGTACTGTAATATGTACTAAAATTGAAATTTACTGTACTAAATGATTTACCCGACTTAGGCTGCGTACCAATAGTCGGGTAAATCATTTAGTACAGTAAATTTTAATTTTAGTACATATTTACCTCAATTGGCGTACCAATTCTCTAGAAGTAAAAATGGTTTGATGGACCCAAATTATGGTTCGGAGGGTTAAAATCGCTGGCTGCTAGGTGCAAAAGGAAACGTCAAATATTTTTTAATATTTTTATTTCGTAAAATTAAAATAAAATTTATTTTATTAGCTTTGAGTACATATATTATTTATAATGAAAAACTCTTTTTTTTTTTAATAATGAAAAACTAGGAAATTAAAACAAAAATCACTGAAACGTCAACAAATTAACAACAACATTTATTTTTTTCTCCTATTTTACCCAAATTTTTAGTACAGTATTTCAATTTACCCTGTACACTGTTAAAAAGTAGGTAAAAGTGCAATTTACCCGACTATTGGTACGCAGCCTTAGTACAGAATTTCAATTTACCCTGTACACTGTTAAAAAGTAGGTAAAAGAGCAATTTACCTGACTATTGGTACATAGCCTAAGCCTGCGTACCAATAGTCGGGTAAATCAATTAGTACAGTAAATTTCAATTTTAGTACATATTTACCTCAATTGGCGTACCAATTCTCTAGAAGTAAAACTGGTTTGATGGACACAAATTGTGGTTCGGGGGGTTAAAATCGCTGGCTGCTAGGTATAAAAGCAAACGTCAAATATTTTTAATATTTTTATTTCGTAAAATAAAAATAAAATTTATTTTATTAGCTTTGAGTACGTATATTATTTATAATGAAAAACACGAAAATTTTAACAAAAATCACTGAAACGTCATTTATTTTTTTCTCCTAAACCCAACTTTTTAGTACAGCATTTCAATTTACCATGTACACTGTTAAAAAGTAGGTAAATGAGCAATTTACCCGACTATTGGTACGCAGCCTTATAGTTGGGTAAAATCCGAGAAAAAAATAAATGTTAACTTTTTGACGTTTCAGTGATTTTTGTTAAAATTTCCGTGTTTTTCATTACAAATAATATACGTACTCAAAGCTAATATATAAATTTTATTTTAATTTTACGAAATAAAAATATTAAAAAATATTTGACGTTTCCTTTTGCACCTAGCAGCCAGCAATTTTAACCCTCCGTACCATAATTTGTGGCAATCAAACCATGAGGTAAATATGTACTAAAATTGAAATTTACTGTACTAAATGTTTTACCCGACTATTGCTACGCAGCCATAATTGTAGTGTTCCATTGGAAACAATTTGCTACTTGCAAGTACTTGTGAGTAGATGTCCAATGGAACGCGAATTTTCGTGACAGCAGTAAAATATAACCTCAATTTAAATAAAACTGGTAGATTTTGATAAAAAATACATTATTCCATTAATAATAATTAATAATAATACGTAATAAAACATTAAACAAAATAATTAAAATATTTTTGATATTTAAAAATTGCCGTGCCGCATCACAAACATAAACAAATTTTTTTTTTAACCCTAATCCAACCAGCATATTTTTGTTATATCAGTACATTCAAATTCTAATCAAATAACTTCCTAAATTTTTGCAAAGGATGCCAAGTACGTTGTATGGAATGTATGGAAATATTTTAAAATAAAATACATACAAGTTTATAACTAAATTAACATTATTTTGCAAATCGATGCATTTATCAAATGAACCAAAAAGCACACTTTTGTTGGATTAGGGTTAAAAAAATGACATTCCCCACAAACAAACTGGGTATAGAGCCATCTATTAGAATTTTTTAAACTAAAATCCCTCTTCCGTTAATTTTGTGCGTAACTACTTCTCAACTACACCATCGTTTGAGCATGAGTAGTTGCAAGTAGATACAAGTACTTGTGAGTAGTTTACTCAGGCCAATGGAACACAGCAAAAAATGTAAAACTTATCGACACATCGATATTTATTTTAAAAATGAGAACTGTGGCTGGCGACACCAAATTAGTCAAAACGTTTTTGCTTTGAATAGGCAAGACGATTTGCCTAAACATAGCCCACATACAATCAAACAAATTGTTTTTAGTCAAATTGTCTCGTGTTGCTTTGTAGGTTGGCGTGAATTTGTTTGATAAAATGAATACAAAATGTTGCCAGCAAAATAAGACAAAAATGTTTCCCATCAACAAAATACGATTAAAAAAATATTAAATAAATTAAACAATTTTAATTAAAAATATTAGTTTTGCTAAAAATATTAAATTCCTATTTATTTTGATAATTATTTATTTCTTGCTTTATAAAACAGCGACCACGAAACGACGTCAAACACTGTTTTTTCTTGACTCAAGCAGTTTTGTCTTATTTTGCTTTGTTTTGTTTCAGTGTGAATTAACCTATTTGTTTATACGCCATGGTCGCCTTCAATCACGTTTCGTTAGTCAAATTTGACTTAAGACAATTTTGCTTTATTATGTGTGCATGGACCAATAAGGCACAATAGAATGTTTGCCGTTCTATGTTTTATGAAACAAAATGTTTGACGTTTAATTGTTTTGCCTGATTCAATGTGCATAGCGCTATCCAATCGTATGTATTTTGACCGCCAAGCGCTATAAGACAAGAAAAAAACGTTTTGACTAATTTGGTGTGTTTCCAGCCTAAATCAATTTTTTTTATTGTTTTGACCAATTGCAAACTTCAAAATGGATTTGTTTAATTATTATATATGTACATATTTGTTTCATGATTTATTATGACCAAATTTAAGTTCAAATTTAGATTTTTTTTTACAATTGTTTTTCTAATACGCCAATTTGGATGTAAATTTCAGCTAAAATTACGATTTTCCAAGTACATATGTATTTACTATAAAAACAACAACAAATCTAAATGAGGTCCGTCGTCTCAAAAAATACAAACTTTGCTAGTTTGACGCCGCTCTATGTGTTTGCTCATATGAAAATTTAATTTTTTACCAGTCAATCTCATCAGGATATATTTAGCGACTGAATATGCTAATTACACTTTTGATTACTTCATATATACAGGGTGTCCGGATTGGGGATGCTGATCCGTCAAGGGGTGATTCCTTGCTTCATTCTGAGAAAAAAATCGTATGGGGAGGGGAGGGGATCCATTTTGGATATCATTTGAAATACAGGGTGTTTAAAAAATTTGGTTCAGAAAAAAAGTACAAGTAAATATTAAACTGTAACTTCCAATATATTCATCGGAGAGCAACCAAAGGCTGCGTACCAATAGTCGGGTAAATTGCTATTTTACCTACTTTTTAACAGTGTACAGGGTAAATTGAAATATTGTACTAAAAAGTTGGGTAAAATAGGAGAAAAAAATAAATGACGTTGTTGTTAAGATTTTGGCGTTTCAGTGATTTTTGTTAAAATTTCCATGTTTTTTATTATAAATAATATACGTAGGCTGCGTACCAATAGTCGGGTAAATTGCACTTTCACCTACTTTTTAACAGTGTACAGGGTAAATTGAAATACTGTACTAAAAACTTGGGTAAAATAGGAGAAAAAAATAAATGACGTTGTTGTTAATTTGTTGACGTTTCAGTGATTTTTGTTTTAATTTCCGAGTTTTTCATTATAAATAATATTCGTACTCAAAGCTAATAAAATAAATTTTATTTTAATATTACGAAATAAAAATATTAAAAAATATTTCACGTTTCCTTTTGCACCTAGCAGCCAGCGATTTTAACCCTCCGAACCATAATTTGTGTCCATCAAACCATTTTTACTTCTAGAGAATTGGTACGCCAATTGAGGTAAATATGTACTAAAATTGAAATTTACTGTACTAAATGATTTACCCGACTATTGGTACGCAGCCGTCAAAGCTAATAAAATAAATTTAATTTTTTTTTATTTTTATATTTTAGCTTATTTGTTTGGTTTGAGCGTCGCCGATCACATCACCAAGATTTTTATTTTGACGTTTAGTTTTTTTTTTTTTTTTGTTTGTCCAATTACACTTAATAAACTTTTTTCGTTATGTTAACTTTACCAACTTGAATATTAATTTTCATCTTTTGTTACATAGTTATATTATCGATTTCCTATATATGATTATGGTTATGGATATTATTATTTATAAATCTGTCTTTATCTCTCTTAAGAATTTATTTAATTCAAAATATTCTTCCATTCTGTTATTCGATAATATGTCTTCTAATTTTTTGTTTTTGATTATGTTGTATTTATCCCTTATTATGTTGTATTTCCTGCAATCCTCTATGATATGCCTTATTGCTTCTTCTTTTTCATTGCAATTCTAGATATAACTTTCTATTTTTTTTATTAATTTTAGGTATTTTTTATCATAAGTGTGATTTGTCCTCAGTCTGGTTATCCTTTTTATCATGCTAGCGTCTATCTCCTTTTTATGGAACCATGGTTTCTTATCTATGTTTTCTTTTATTTTTTTTCTGTGTTGAGTGCTTATTGTTTTGTTTAAAAATTCTATATTCCATTTATGATATAAATGATTTTTTACTATTTTAATATTTTCTTCTAATGGTGTTTTAACCTTTATTTTTCTATTTGAGTTCGTTCCTTGCTTCGCAGCCATATCCACTTCTTCATTCTCTGGTATGTCAATGTGACTTGGAGTCCATATTATTTTTATTTTCATGTTTTTTGATATTATTATTTTATATATTTGGTTTTCCAAATATTTCGTATTTTTGTTTTTATTATTTTTTTTTAATGATTTGCATGCAAATAAAGAGTCAGTAATTATTGTTAATATTTTTATATTATTTTTTGTTGCTATTTTTATGGCCTCCAGTATCGCTATTATTTCTATTATTTTTATTGATAATTGTTCATCTATATTGTAGCTATGGCCCGATTGTATGAACAAGGATAGAAAAAATAAAATCCGAGAGTACAGATATATCTTTATCCGAGAATTTTATTTTTTTCCTATTGTATGAACAACTAAAATATTTTTCTATCCTCTGTTTTATTGCAGTTTTAGAGCAGTTTTTATTTGAGTGGTAACACCTTTTTCTTTGACGTTTATGTAATTGAAAATAAATTTTCATATTATTGCTTTTTCATACGTTTAGTCGGTGTATTATTATTTGACTCCATCTTATCTCTTAAATATAATTAATAATTAATCAATTTTATCGTCACTATAATACCATATCAAATTGTGAAAATTTTGAAATGTCAAAAGAAAAACAATAACAACATTTTGTATCCTCTGTTCTATCCACCGAAAAGATAAGATAGAAACGGGGATATAACTCTATCCATGAATTTATTTTCTTGTTCATACAATGCAAACGACGATAAATCCGAGGTTATATCGTCTATCCGCGTTCATACAATCGGGCCTATATGTTTCCTCGTTGTAATTATTATAAATACCTATTCCCCTTTTATCATTTATTATAGATCCATCCGTGTAGCTTATTGAAAGACCTCCTTGTTCTTTGATGTAATTTTCCGCTATCTGTTTTAATTGAAGATTGTTAGAGTTACTCTTTGTTCCTGTTCTTCTATGAATGTTCATATCTATTTCCAAATTTATCTCATTGTTTTCAAATGCTATCTCGTCTAATTCTTTCTTTGGTAGTTTGTCTAAATACTCTTTATAATTTATATATAATTCACTTATTGTTCGGTTTGCTTTGTTATGTGTTATATATATGTTTTGCTAAATATGTATAGTTATATGCGTCTATTTTTAAGTTGATTGGAAGGTCTCCTGCCTCTGGAGTGCGTTCACGAACTTAACATTGTAACAAATTGTTACAACTGTCATTGTACAAATGACATAGCAGTTAACAACGATATTGTTACAAACGTCAAATTTGCTACCAAAACAAATTTTGTTTAGCAAAATTTTGTTTCTTCGTTATCATAAATACATATAATAAAAAAAATAATTATTTTATTAACAAGAACCAATATTCATTTCACGTATTCATTTGTATCGAATAAATTATTTCCATCCGTAAATTGATCAATACGATCAGAATCCATAATTGTTTCTTTTAATGACAGCTGGAAAGGCAGTATTGAGTAGAGTTGTAAATGACGTTTGTAACAATAAGGGGAAATTTTGGTTTAGGTTTATGAACAATACAAAGCACGTTGCTGTGGTTACCGCTGAGGTTTATGAACGCTTTAGAACTGTCATTGTTAACAATATTGTTACAATGTAGAGTTTATGAACACAGTCCTGCTATTATTGCTGTGATTGGAGTGCTATTAGTTAAACCCTAGCATATTCTTAATGCTGCGTTTATTACTTTTTGTATGATCTCTTTGTTTTTATTGCTGGTTGTAATAAATGCGCTGTATCTTATTCTGCTTTCTATTAGACTTTTATAAACATTTAATAATGTAGATGGGTGAGCTCCTCCTTTTTTTCTGGCAAATATTATTATTAAATTTATAGCCGAAGTGCAGATATTTTTTAATATTTTATGGTGTAAATTATAATTTAGTTTTTATCTATTATGAAGCTAAGTGTTTTAATTTGATTTACTTCTTGTATGTCTGTTATTTCTTTTAACTTTTATTGGTACTTCTATTCTTTTGTTATTTATGTTAAGATATGAAGTTTTATTTGGATTTATAGTTAAATCTAATTTTTTTAAATTTTGGTTAAATTTTTCCATTGTTTCATTTGCTATAATTTCTGCCTGTTTTCTATCTTTAGCCGCTATGATAATTAAAAAATCATCCGCATATTGTAATAAATTGATGTCATTCTTATTTATTTTATGTAGATTACTTGTGTATAAGTTAAATAAATCTGGGCTTAGTGGATCTCCTTGTGGTAAACTATTACTAGTTGTTATTTTAATTTCTTGAAGTCCATTTTGAAGAATTATTCTCCTGTTGATTAGTGATTTGTAGATCCAGTTTGTATATTTATGCGGAATTTTAAAATCTTGTAATATTTTAATTAATTTCTTTATGTTTACTCTATCAAAGGCTTTTTCTATATCTGTTGATATTATTAACGTGTATTTATTTTTCTGTTTGTTGTTTTCTATTATGTCTTTTAAATGATTTAAGCAATCGGTAGTAGATTTTCCTTTTCTGAATCCGTAAGATGTTTCTGGTAGTATTTTTTGTTTCTCTATTATTTTATTAATCCTGGATTTGATTAGTTTGCTCGTTATTTTAGCTATTGTCGAATATAAGTGGATACCTCGATAACTGTCTATTTCATTTAAATTTTTATTTGGTTTTGGTACTGGTATTAATTTAATGTCCTTCCATATTTCTGGATATTCCTGTTTTTCCCACATTCTATTGATGTGTTAGTTAATTTATTAATGTGATTTTCTGGCAGATTTTTTAATGTTTTATATGAGATTTTGTTGATCCGTGGAGCTATGTTTTTGCTGTTATTAATTATTTCTGGTATTTCTTTTGGATTGAATTCATATCTTGTGGTTATGGTACTGGGCAATTTTAATTGATTTGCCATTTCTATTGTAGATTCAGAAATGTTTGATGTGATAAATTTTATCATTTTTCTGTATTATTAAATATATTGTTACTGCTTCTTTTTTTGTTGTTAAATATTTTAACTTTAGACCACAATTCCCTAGTGTTTAGGCATGGATTGATTTTTTCTATGAATTTGTTCCACGACTTCTATTCTTCCCGTCTTATTTCCAATCTTAACTTGCTTGTGGCTTTTTTAAGTTCTATCTCTATGAATTTGTTTTGTCTATTTTGGTTATATAATTTAAGTTTTTGTTTCTTTATTTCCCACAGTTTTCTTAGTTTTTCTGTCCACCACGCTTTCGGTATGTATTTATTATCATTCCTTATTTCTTTTGTATTGTTTTCTAATATTGTTTGTAATTCGGTTTCGTAATCCATCAGATCAATGTGTGTGATGGATTAAGCTTTATTATGTCTTCTATTGATTTTTCCATATTTGTTCTTCTGATTGTTTGGGAGTTGTATGCATTTGTATTTTCCATTATAATTGTGACTGGTAAGTGATCTGTATATCCAATTTTTGTATTATCTATTTGCCATTCTATTTTGTTTGTGATATCTTGTGTTGAGATTGATATGTCTACTGCTGAGCTTTCTCCTTGAGGTCCAATCCAGCTATGGTTACCATCATTTAGACTTATGAAGTTTGAGTTCGTTATTATGTCTGATATGATTCTTCCCCTTTTATCTTCTTTTGAGTTGTTTTCCCAGTTTGAATGATGTGCATTGAAATCTCCTATTATTGTTTTATTTTTTAAATTGTGATCACTGATTAGTAGTTTGAATTTATTTTTTATTATTATATTATTAGAATTAGGTGGTATGTATATTCCTATTATATTTAATGTAGTATTATTTATATCTATTATTTGAATTTTAATTGCTTCTATAGGTTCATATTTAGTGTAATTGTTCCCTTCTTTATAATGTAATTTATTATTTATTATAAATCCTACACCGCCATATCCATCTGATCTGTGATTGAAATATGAATTATTATTTAAAAATTTAATGTTACTGTTTTCATTACTCCATGTTTCGCTTAGGAATGTGATGTCTATTTTTTCTTTGTTGATATAATGTTCTAATTCATTTTTGTTATGGTTAAGACTTCTGATGTTTAGATGCCTTAGACAATAGAATTAGAATGGACCGCTAATACAATGACAGTTCAATATAATTTTCAAATAAATGATGATGCCAACATACAACTAGCGGTCAAGAGGCAAATTGCGGCAAAAACGAAAACTAAAGATATGTCAAAGTTGTCAACATCAATAAATTTTTAGCTCCTTTTCGTGTGTTTTCTATTTTGTCACCGTTCTATAGTTTTAAATTCAATTTAATTTGATTTGAGATATTTTAATTGTGATATTTGCACAAAATTTTTCCTCGGTTTCTTTTATTTTTACTGAAAATGAGGAGAAAGTGTGTCGTAGTTGGTTGTGATACCAGTTTGCCATTGACAGATAAGACTGTTTCTTTGCATCTGTGAGTACAAAAATAAATGTTTATTTTAATATTCAGTGCTTGCAACTGCTTATAATTTCAAATATTAATGATGTTTTCTTTTATAAAATTTAATCTTAATGTTGATTTTTCGATTATTCCTAATAAATTAAATGGTAACGAACTTTTTAGTTAGCGAATTCGCCACGATTTGCCTCTTGACCGCCACTGTATGTTGGATCGCATATTAAGTAAGCAACTAGCAGTCCATTTAAAAATATATAGTCAAAGTTAGATGCATTATTTTAATTTTATTATTGGTTTGATTCAGCATCATTTTGATTGATTTTTTGATATTGTTTGTGGGTGTTATTTATTATTTTATCCATATTTAGTAGTTGATGTAGCAGTTCTGTTAATACAATGTCTTGTTGCTCGTTTGTTGTTGGATTTAAGAAGCTTTGTGTTGTAGTTTGAATTGTGCAATTTATTTTTATTACTTCAATTATATTATTGCTGATTTCGTTGATTTCCTTTTTTAATTTTTGGTTTTCTGTTTGTAATTTTTATTAATTTGTTTCATTTCTTCTTTTATATTTTATATTTCTTGATTGTTATTAGGTAGCTTGGGAAAATTTTCTTTGTTAATGTCAAAATCTTTTGGTTTTAGTGGTTTAACTATATTTCTTGCTTCTCTAAATGGTATTTTTTTGTTATCATTAAATATTTAATTCTTTTTTGATTTTTAAACTCTTCACACAAGTAATTATTAGTTATATGATTTTCACCGCAGTAGTAACACTTTGGTTCATTTTTGCAATTAATTTTTATGTGATTTGGCTCTGCGCAGTTAGTGCACTTTTGTGTCCCGCGGCATTTTTTTTAGAGTGTTCGTATAATAAGCATTTTTTGCAGATCATAGGTTTTGGAATAAAATAAGTGACTTTTCTTCTGACTTCATATATCATGATGTTATCCGGTAATGTAGTTGATCTAAATGTTATTTAACCGATAACCGCTGTTGAAGGTACTACTTTTTTAGTTTCGTGATCCCATCTGGTGATTCTTTCAATTTTTGATATTTTTGTATTTGATGAAATATTGTTTTTTAAATTTTCTATGTCTAAGTGAGTGGGTATTTTGTTGATATATCCTATTGATTAAATCATAAAATTGGTTACATATGCTGTGCAGTGATGTATTTTCTCCAAGTCCACATTCTTTAAAATTTTGTTGGCAGTTTCCAGTTCTCTGGTTTGTACCTTTACTCCGTTTTTCCCATATTGTTGTACTTTCATAATTTTTCCAAAATTTAAAGAATTAAGTTTTCTGCGATTATGATGTCTTCAATTCCTTTTTTTCTATAATTACATAATAAGATTCACTATCACCCGGCATATATTTATTATTTTTGTAATTGTTAATTATAATTTTTGATTTTTTGATTTCTTCTCGTTCTAATTTTGATTTTTTGGGTTCCGGTTCGGCGCCCTTAAAATCTTGATTATCGACCGTATTATCTTCCATTTCAGTATCCGCCATTTTGATTTTTTGATTTTTTTGGGGTTTTTTAGTAATTTTATTTTTATGTTTTGGATTAAAAATATATTTCTTATTAATTTATTATCATTTTTTATTTTATTAATTAATTCACTCCTATCTTTTTTGCTATACTTTACCGCAAGCGTTTTTGATTTACTTTTAATTTCATTTAATGACGCCTCAGCGTCCTCCATTAAATGGAGTGTTACTTCTCACGTCTTTTTTTTTTTTTAAATTGTCTTTTATTTATTTATAATAAATATTTTTTAGAATATATATATATATACAGTCAGAAAAATTCAGATGTATACGGCAAATTAAAATCAACGAACACTTTTTTTTTTTTTCTCACTTTTTTTATTTTAAAAATACATAAATATGTAGTAACTAAATATATGTGATAACATTATTGATAAAAAATAAAATTTTAAATATGATATCTTCTGTTTGGTTTTTAACTTTATGTTTAAATTTCCCTCTAAATATGAGCCGTATATATCTGAATGTTTCTGACTGTATATAAATAAATCTATATATCGCTTTTTTTTATTTAACTAAGTTTGTTTTTCACTTATGTAATTTAGTCACTTTGTCACTAAACTTCTATACGTCTTTATCACTTCGATTTCAAACACCTTATGAATTTTATTTTTATTTTGTTTGTTTGTTTTTCAGTTTGTAGAGGTCAGATTTTGCAATCTATATGACCGATGATGTGTGGCAAGTGGCAACTCAGATTTTTAAAAATCACTCAAGGGTGACTCTAGAGAGTTGAATTACTATACTATGTGTGTTATTATGAGTTGAAATAGAGTATTACAATAATATGAATATGAGTTTGTGAAAAAATAAAATAAAAGATATTAATTTGTGATACATATATGTTTATAAAAAAAATAGAAAATGTATATGAAAATTGGAAAAAAAGAACAAAAAAAAAATTACATTAATCAAAAATTATTAATTCATTTATCATGTAACTTCTTGATTCAAAATTATTATTTTTTTAAAAATTCATTTATATAATTCAAAAATTAGAAATTCATTTATCGGGTAAAATTATGAATCAAGATTATTATTATGTATATATTTAATCGTATAATTGTTTCTTTTATTATTTTAAAATTAATCTTATTTTTATTCAAAAGAATTTACAAAATAATATAATAAAAATAAATAATAATAATATAAAGGTATTGATTCTTAAGAAAATCCATTGTGTGAAAATATAAAATTATAATAAAAAGTCTGTTCAAAGCATATAATCAATTTCCTTAATGAAACTACACAAAATTCTGAGTTCTTCCTCTTTATTATCCTTTAAGATATTTAATAGTGGTTTAGTACAGAGGAACGGAAAATTACTTCTAACATTACTAAATTTTACGCAATTGTTAATGATGTGATCATTATCCTCCACTGTATTGCATAGATCGCAATTTGGAGAAGACTCTAGTCCTATCAAGAATTTAAACTTTTTATTCGTTGCATGTCCAGAAATTAATCTGAAAATCAATTTAGTCTGGTATGATGTGAAATTGAAATCTTTAAAAAGAAAAGATGGTCTAGGAGAGGGCCAAATCTGTTTATAAAAATGTCCTGAAGTGTTACACATAGTTGAATAGATTACCTTCCATTTCTCATTAATTTCTTTGAAAATGTTATTTATTAAATCAGAGTGAGTGGGTTCGTTGTCTAAATAATGGGTTGGGGATAAAATTGCTTTTTTGGCTAGTCTATCGGCTATTTCATTACCAGTAATACCACAATGGCCAGAAAACCAATGTATGATGAAATTTTTGCTTCGGTTAAAGCCAGCAGTATCAATAATCTGATTCTCATAGTGTGTTTTAGAATCTCGTAGCAGGGCTGTTTTTATGGATAAACAAGAACTTTTGGAATCTGTTATTATAATTATATTTCTGTTTTTAATAATCAGGGCAATTGTGATTGCAATTTTAATAGCGATAGTTTCTGTATTTTTAATGTCAGTGACGTTATTCAGTTGAATTGCAAATTTTCATCCACCATCTTCTACAAAAATACCAATTCCAGCTTTACCATTAGCAATGGAACCATCTGTAAAAATTTTTGAGAAGTTTTTGTAATTATTGATTTCATTCATAGATAACGCATATTGTTCTGTAAGGTTTGAAGAATTTTTATTTGAAAGTCCGTTAATATTTGTGAGTATACCGAGGTTCTTTGGAATAGTTTTTTTGATATGTATAGGTTTAATTTTAGAGAGAAAGGAAAAATCTAATTATAAATTGTTAAGTTTAGGAAGAAATCTATTGAGTTTAATATCATTGCCAATTTTGGAATTATTGAGTATGTTTTTTGCAATGTAAATAAGAGATTTTTTAATCAAGTCTAAATCTACAGATGTCTCCAATGATTCTGATAAAATAACCGGAATAGGGGTGGTTTTCACAAAACCCAAACATGCTCTAAGACAAGCGTTTTTGATTGACTGACAAATATTGAGATTTTTTTTGAATTTAGTGTCTGTAAAAACAAATGTGTATTCAAGTTTAGATTTAGCTATTGCTTTATAAATGTTTAGCATTGTTTCCGGATTAACTCCTCCCTTAAAGTGTGTGAGGGTTTTAAATAGGTTGGTGGAACTAGAAATATTTTTTTTTAAAAAGGTGTAATGGTTGGATAAAGAGAGTCTATTGGTGATAGTTGTGCCTAATATTTTAGTGACTGTTTTTTCTTCTAGATATTTATTGTTGATTTTGACTTTGATAGATTTGGAGTTATTTTTATTTGTATAGAGTCTTAGAAAATGTGATTTTTCCTCATTAATTTGTAATTTTAAAAAATTCAATTTGCGTGTGAAAGATGATAAAAAAGAATCAATGGATAGTTGCAAAATGTCGTGATTGTCTGCCGAAATTAAAATACAGATGTCGTCAGCGTATTGAAAGATCGTTGCATAGCTATTGTTATTATCGTGTAAAGAAGAGGTGTATAGATTAAAAAGGGTAGGACTTAGACAACTGCCTTGTGGAATGCCTTTGTCAGTGTAGTGTGAAGTAACTTGATGAGAGTTTTGGGATGAAATGGTTCTATTAGTAAGTAATTGATAAATCCAGTGTGTGATATTTTCAGGGAAATTTAATTTATTAAGAATATCTAGAAGAATGTCTTTATCCACATTGTCAAATGCCTTGGCGATATCAATGTTTATTAGAACTATTTTTTTATTTTGTTGTTTGAGAGAGTGAATAAAATTAAACATTTCAATGAAATAATCTGTAATATTTTTATTTTTTCTAAAACCGAAATTATAGTGACTGAGGATATTATTGTTGGTAATATGGTCGTTGATTCTATTTAAAATTAATTTATTAAAGATTTTAGAGAAAATGGGAAGTAAGCAAATGGGTCGATAGTTAGTTATGTCTCTGTCATCTTTTCCCTTTTTAATAATAGCGATTAAATTTGATTTTTTCCACTTAGCTGGGTAAATTTGATTATACCAGATTGAATTGAAGTAGTTTGTAATAACAGAAATAAGATCATTTTTAGTAGAAACTAAATGTTTAATCACTTTATATGATATCTTATCATATCCAGGTGCAGTATTATTGGACTTTTTGATGATATCATAGATTTCGTGTTCTTTAAATTCAGAGGGGTTATTGGGAGTGGAATTGGTAGGGATATGGGAATAATCAAAAGAAGGAGGAAAATTGTGATTGATGAAATTACTATTTAGAGTGGTATCTTCCAAAATTTTGAAATTAGATTGTTTTTTATTTTTAATTTTATTTATACTTTTCCATACATCAGAATTGTTAGATTTGTGGTTGATACTTGTTAGAAAAAGGTTCCATGATTTTTTTTTCTCTTTTTTAATTAATAATTTAAGCTTTTGTACCGATTTTTTAAGTTCTGTGGCTGTGAATAAGTTCTTGTTTGAATTATAAATTAATTGTTTTTGTCTCTTAATGTTCCAAAGTCTCTGTAATTTATCATTCCACCAAGGTTTAGGTTTAAAGTTACTTTTTATTGTAATGGTGGAGGTATATTTATGAATTAATTCTTCGAGATATTCTTCAATATTCATGTTCAGATCCAGATTTGTTAAGTTAAAACTATCCAATATCATTGACCAATTAGTGATTTGTTTTTTTTTGATAGTGGTTTAAGTATTATAGTCAATGATTATTGGCAAGTGATCACTTCCCAAATTTGTCGTGTCTACTTTCCATGTAAGCTTATTTGTTAAGTTAAGTGAACATAAAGTGATATCTAAAGCTGAAGAATTATTTCTGTAGAGATCCTGTCTCGTATGAGAACCATCATTCAGTAAGAAAATATTACTGGCAGTGATTATGTCTGCAAGCTTATCCCCAGTTATGTCATAGGTAGGTGGTAGAGAATTATCCCAAAGACTATTGTGGAAGTTAATGTCACCTGCTATTATACAATTATGTGAATTATTTGAAATGAGAAAATCAAACTCGTCTATTACTTCCTGTGGTCTGATGATTGAGTTATTGTAAAAAGAAATTATATCCATATCAATGTTTTTATATTTAATATTAATTTTAAGAACTTGAAGGCGTGAGTAATTGTAAATTGGGTCTATAATTTTCCATGAAAAATTTTTACGGATCAGAAAACCGACCCCACCATAACCATCAAGTCTGTCCAGTGTGACTAAATTAAAATTATTAAAGCTCAAATTATTACCAGGACAAGTCCAGGTTTCAGATAGAATGATCACATCAATACTGTTAGAAATCACATAATGATAAAGCAAATCTTTGTTACTATGAAGACTTCTGATGTTTACTTGTAGAAATTTAATAGAATACATAAAGGAGAGAGAAAAGAAAAAGATTAAACTTGAAGTAGAAAAATGAAATAACAGTAATGATAGAAAAATTTATTTTTTAATAAAACTTGCCAATTTTATCTTGATCGAATCCAGTTTGGCTGGATTATTATCGGTATCTGTGCTATTGAAATAAGAATGCATTTCGTTTAACAGAGAATTGTTATCCTTAACCTGATTTTTAAGTTCGTTCACCAAATCCGTTAAAATTTTTATCTTTCTGTTATCGGCATCAAATAAATTATTATTTTTCCATGCTTGATTTTCAGAGGAGATGTCGTTAATGAAATCATTTTGTTTCGGTAGTCTTTGCCTATCACCGAAAAGGTGAGATTTGGCTTCACTGAAACTGGCTTTATTTATAATCATATATTCCCTGATTTGTTTTTGTCGGAATTTTTCATTGCAGCGAAAGAAGTTTGAAGAATGACCTAAGCCACAAAATTTACACGCTTTTTTGTTGTCACATACATGTGACTCTTCAACAATTTTAGCACATGTTGGACATCTGACAATTTTGGAATTACAATTATTTTTTGTGTGTCCATAATTTAGACATTTACGGCAAAAAAGAGGATTCGGTATAAAGAAATTTACATTTAAAAGAATATTTTCATAGAGGGTGACGTTATATGGAATAGAACCTGATGCAAAAGTGACTTTTATCATTTCTGTATTTGTTGAAGTGTTATTCGTACTATCCCATTTCGACATTCTTTCTATTTTCTTTTATTTCATCAATAGAAAGCTCCAACGGGATATTTCTAACGACGCCAATAGAAGAGGTAAAATTATTTGGAATGTAAACATTGTATTTGTCAAATTTTTTGAAAGCTTCAGACTTAGCACACAAATTTGCATCTTCATAATTATTGAAAATAATTTTTGCCAAATTTTTGCCAATGCTTGAAATTGATTTTTTATTTTTAAATCTATTTAATTTGACAGCTTTACCCAATTTTACCAAATTAATACCCTCTTTATTGTTAACAAAAACCGCAAAAGGTCCATTGTCAAAACGACCATAAAAATTCATATTTGTTGTAGTTTTTGTGGTCTCTCTATTTATAATAGGCATCATATTTGAAGCAGATATGGTAACGATAGAAGAGGGTGAATCCCCCATTACAAAATCTGTTGGAATAATTTCACTTGTATTTTTGATTTTCCTCTTTGTATTTTTAATAGGCATTTGATCATAAATATTATTGGCAAAAATTTCACCACCAAAAGAAACTTTACATTTTTTAGTATTGATATCTTCCTCTGAATCAGAGAAATTAGAGGATAATTGGAGGCAAAATACTGCGTACTTTGCTCCTCCTTATTTTTACTCAACAGATGTGTAATTTCAATTTAAAAAAATCAACAAATACCAAGGCTGCGTACCAATAGTCGGGTAAATCATTTAGTACAGTAAATTTCAATTTTAGTACATATTTACCTCAATTGGCGTACCAATTCTCTAGAAGTAAAATTGGTTTGATGGGCACAAATTATGGTTCGGAGGGTTAAACTAACTGGCTGCTAGGTGCAAAAGGAAACGTCAAATATTTTTTAAAATTTTAATTTCGTAAAATAAAATAAAATTTATTTTATTAGCGTTGAGTACGTAAATTATTTATAATAAAAAACACGGAAATTTTAACAAAAATCATTGAAACGTCAAAAAGTTAACAACAACGTCATTTATTTGTTTATCCTATTTTACCCAACTTTTTAGTACAGTATTTCAATTTACCCTGTACACTGTTAAAAAGTAGGTAAAAGAGCAATTTACCCAACTATTGGTACGCAGCCCAAGAAAAGACTTACCAATAAATTTGTCAATAAATAAAATTGATTATTAAAGTAAAAATAATAATATAAAGATTTATAAAAACACTAAACGATAAATTTATTTTGTAGCAAAAAAACGCTTCACAAAAATTTTCACGCACACACAATGGAGGTTCGAGAAAGAATGTATTTTTATTTTACGAAAGAAAATATTAAAAAATATTTGACGTTTCCTTTTGCACCTAGCAGCCAGCGATTTTAACCCTCCGAACCATAATTTGTGTCCATTAAACCATTTTTACTTCTAGAGAATTGGTACGCCAATTGCGGTAGATATGTACTAAAATTGAAATTTACTGTACTAAATGATTTACCCGACTATTGGTACGCAGCCTAAGTCTTATTTGAATGGTAATTGTATACGCTATTATTAAGATTTAAGGCCCTTTTCGAAAGTTATACTTATTTATTTAGACATACTTATTTGCCGCCATCTTAAATAAGTATGTTGGCTAGGTAACTTATTCCTACTCCGTGTGTTCGCTGATGGCTTTTTGACAGAAAATACCCGAGTTATTTTGACAGATTTTACCCCCGCAAACTTCACTTCAATAAAAAACTCGGGTTTTTTTTTGATGACATCAGTGAACAACTTTTTTACTTGACAAATAATTTTGGTGTTTTAAATGTCAACATTACATATTATTTTAATATTTTTTATTAATATCCTTATTCAAATCGAAGCATTTTTAATTTAAATTTTTCAATTCAACGAAATTTTGGATTTTTTTACGCCGATAAAAGTAATAATTTTCGGTTGTCAAAAAAACTCCAAAAAAAAACCCAAGTAAAAGTAGAGTTAAAAATACACCGACTCTTTGTGTTCGCTGATGACCACCGGGGTAAAAAAGATCGGAGTTTTTTTGAGCAAAAAAACGAACGCATAAAAAGAGTCGGTGTATTTTTAACTCTACTTTTACTTGGGTTTTTTTGACAACCGAAAATTATTCCTTTTATCGGCGTAAAAAAATCCAAAATTTCTGTGAATTGAAAAATTTAAAATAAAATAATATGAAATGCTTCGATTTGGATAATGATAAATAAAAAATATTAATATAATAAAAAGAAAATGTAATGTTGACATTTAAAACACCAAAATTATTTGTCAAGTAAAAAGTTGTTCGCTGATGTTATCAAAAAAAACCCGAGTTTTTTATTGAAGTGAAGTTTGCGGGGATAAAATCTGTCAAAAAAACTTGGGTATTTTCTGTCAAAAAGCCGTCAGCGAACACACGAATTAAAATAAGTATGTTGCTATCTGTTTCTTACAAAAAAATAAAAAATTAAAACTAAAATTCTGTCAAACTTTTCATTGTTTACATTTTGATAACCTTGGTAACCTGTTTATAAAACTATTTAATTAAAATTTACAAAATAAATAATGAAACGAAAATTATATAATTTTATAATTATAATTATATAATTTTATAATTATAATTTTATTTGTTGGAGCAATATTTTAAGCCCTAGAATTTTATGAAAGTTCATTATAAAGATGATTATGTATTAGTAGCATTTCAAATTTTATCTTAAAAAGTACCTTTCGAAATTCGCGTCGCTCCAACAAACGAAGCAAATCCTCGTCACCATCGATTAAATTCACACATAATTTGATATTTTTATTTATTAAATAAGTAAGAAGCAAAAATTTCTTAGCTTCATTCATTTTTCTAACAGAAATTTATTTGTTATGGTTTTGCCGTTGCTGTCAAAATATTAACTCTAGAACTACCAACCCGTCAAAACGACTGATTTACATTTATTGAATTAATTTTTTTTATGATTTGTTAGAATTATTATAGAAAGTTTTGTTGAGTTTTAATATGACAATAAAGTAATTAAATTAAAAATCATCAAAAATTTACAAAACAATTCTAACATAATAATTAAAAAAATGAATTCAATAAATGTAAATTGGTCATTTTGACAGGTGGTAGTTCTAGTGTTAAATAAGTGAAATCAATTCGGATGATAAGTATAAATTCGAGATAAGTATAACTTTCGAAAAGGGCCTATGGTTATCTTGTATCTGCATCCGTTTGAGAGCTAATGCTTTAAAGTAAAAAACAAATATTTTTTTTTATAAAATTTAGTTTTTCTCAAAAAAAAAAAAACCGTTATAATTTTTGTTTTTTTTACTTTTAATTCTATTGGCCTTTTCGCCGCCGTTAGAGGCGCTATATGCTAAATGAGACAAGGGGGTAAAAAGTTTATTTTTATGTCAAAACGCATAGGAAAATGGTCCAATGTAAGTAATAATGTTAATTTATTATTATTTTACAGTAATTTTAGTGGAAAAAACATTATATATTGGTTATATTAGAATCCATACTGTATATATTTGTATTCATTGCAGAAAATTAAGCATAACAAATATCAAACATTTGTCGAACTAAATCATTCGGCATATTATGAAATCAAGATGGATCAAAATTCAAAACTTTTTAATTTATTTATGACTGGAATAAAAAACTGGATTCAAGTTTAATTAAAATTGATTTATATTAAATATAGGAGCACTTAAAGCTACATATGATATTAAATATATCGTCGACTACCGGAGACAAACAGTGGTCGATTCTGTTATTCATAATTTTATAAATTTTAATTCGCTGCATAACTCTTTCAACATGAACTCGAGCAGCGGCTATAGCGGTATTGGTGATTGATTCGCCTCTATCGAATTGAGTTTTGGAATACTTAAATAAGGGCCGATATAATTGTATGCCCTTCATTTTTAATACGGGTTCGATTGCAAAACCTTTATCGACCATTATCGCATCGCTGTGTTGAAAAAGTTCGATCAAGTTTTCTTGGTTAAATATGTATGTATTTGTCTGATGATTTTCCCATATATCCTTTGTTTATGTAAGTTGTTAATCCAGCTGGACTAACAGCAACTAAAAATTTTACGGTGTTCCCTCCTTTGTAGTGTGAATATGTAACCACCTTACATTTAAAGCAATTGGTCTGGCTGATCTCAACTTCTCTGCAATCTAGTACAGCTCGAACGTTCGCAAAAGCCGTGAAACAATCGGGAATATTGATTTGCACCTCTTCTCTAGAAGGCCAATAAATTAATGATCTTAAACCCGCTCTCATAACGGGTAACATTTCTCTGAAATATTAGATTCAAGTTGAAACAGCAATTCAAATAATACCGACTTCACTGAGAAATCGAGATTTTGTTTCAATTTTATTAGCACTAGCAGGATCTTCAATTTAACAGAAAAATGTGTTTTAAAAATTCGGTTGTAAATTTCGGGCTCGAGGCCTAAATTCATAATGCTTTTCTCTTTTAATCCTATGGTTTTAGTATCGCTGAATGAAGTCATAATACTTAGTTGAGACCCCGATGTTATTAGGTCATCAATTGTTAATTTAGAATTCCTTTCGATATCTTTGGCGACGACTGAGTCAAGAACAATACTACCTAGCTTGAACTGCAATATCAGCAGTTTGAGTTACTGGGTGTCCAACAACCATAATTTCTTCTGATTCAGGGGCATCCTGATTATGTTCGTTTGATAATTGAGATTTTTGTAAATTTTGGTACTCAGCAATATTCGATTTTTGTAATCGCAGACTTCGTTGTTTTGGCGGTGGCTTGGTAAATTTGCTGTGAGGTAAATTTTTGAACGGAACCGCTGATTTGTTTAAATAGTGTTTATTTGCCGCAACTAAAACATATAAACGTTATTATATTCGACAAAACTACGATATTTTTACTTTTATAATTTGTATCCTCTAAATATTTTGAAAAAACACGATCATTTTGGTAATTGATTTTTTATTAATTCGTGTAATGTGTGCCCATTTTTTTTTAAACAACTTATCGTTGGGAAATTGGTGAAGAGCAATACTGTTTTCCTTGTTACAACGTGTTCTGCATTCTAGCACTGAACAAATTTTGTTACTTTTATTTTTATTTCCTTTGTCCATGCTTTAAATTAACATAAAATTTTAAATTAATCGCTTGAAATATTTATTTCACATACAAAAAACAAACGTCAAAATAATTTTGTTCCCCCTTGGCTCTAGTTTTAAAATCATCCACTAGATGTCAGATACTTTGCTCGAAAAGGCGAATAGCCTTACTCTAAATATCAAGCAAAAGGTATGAAGATATGATTTGTGTTGTTTTATAATGTCAATTTTATGATTTTTATGAAGTAATATTAGTGCCAGCAATTATACAAATTAATTCTACTAAGATTTATAAAATATTATTTATATGAAATCCCTTACACACTATCTGAGGGTGATCACTGAACTAAACGAAATCACGCCCTACTTCTCAGTGGAATGAATTTATTCATTCCGGAATGAAAATACACGGCATTGTTGTTGTAAAATTCCCAAAGTACTACACTGATTTGGTCGGTCCAGTAGCCAACTCGTGAACTACAAAACAAACAAATCGAGCTTTCTCCAATGCTAACCCCCTAAACACATAGACGCCATTCGATACGCCGCTAAAATTAAAATACATAAAGTTTCGTATTAGCGAACATATATACTGGGGTGGGATTCCATAAGGTGATTAGTGATAGTCACCTATCACTTTTTCAAAATTGACATTCCGTATGGTGATTATCACCACAATTATCACCTTTTGGTGATCACTTTTTGGTGATTGTGTTTTAGCTATCACTTTCATTATCACCAACCAGAGAACAACCTACAAAAAAATATTTTATGATTTATTTATAGAAAATGGGTTATTTATGAATATTTCATTATTTTCTTAATATTATATATTTAAATTTAAAGCAAAACAAATCACAAAAATGTTAATAAAATACAAGTTTTAACGCAAACGGTCCTTAAATAAAATCAGTTGAGTGGCATAGGGTATTTTAAATTTTGAATATGTACATTTAATGTTTAATAAAATTATAGCCGAGCCACCAAGGCTAATGTCATTTTCGATTACTATTTTTTTATTATGTCGAGTTTAGTTTTTTTTTGCACCGAGTTCAGTTTTTTGTGGTCAATCGTAAACGACATAAATAAATATTTCTATCAAATTATTATTTTATTAAAAAAAAAAAATTGTCCGTTTAAGATATGGTTAAGTCTGTCTTTCAACTGTTCCACCCCGCGCGGATATCCCAAATGAGGTACATTAATAATTTATTATTATTATTATATGTTCAATTTTATTTCGACCCAGTCAAATTAACATTTCTACTAATCGTTGTTAAAAGCCTTAAAAATTTTAATTTCGGTTACATTTAAAAAGTTGACATTTTATTGACTTTTCAAGTGTTTTTGTTGCCCGATACAACACGTTTAGTACTTTTAGTACAATTTTTTAGTGATCACTTTATAAAATACCAATTTAGGTGATGATCACCCCTGTGGTGATCACTTTTAGCTATCACCAAAAGAATAATCACCGATCACCTTCTGGAATCTCACCCCTGTTTTCCAGTTACACAAAAAAAAAACCCGGGCGAAACCGGGGCGATAGCAGCTGTCATTCGTCGCCCGGTAAAATTTTTCGGGGCGATTATTAACACAATTACATTTTAAACGTCATTCAAATAAAAACTAAATATAATTAACTAAATTAACACGAAAAAAATCTTTCATTGCAAAATTAACGTAGAATTGTTAAAATAATTTGTATACACATGCAAAAAACAAAAAATTACGGAAACCGCATTTTTTGCTGTTCCAGTTGAAACGTCAAAAAACTAACCCGGTTTCGCCCCGGTTTTTTATTTTTGTGTAACTGGAAAACAGTAATAGACGCTCAAAAACTATAATTTCTATTTTTACGCTTCAAATGACATTTAGACAAAATGGCGAACCTTAAAGTAAGTTGTGATATTTTATTTTATGAATTTGTTTAAAAATATTATCCCGCTGAATTTATAATTTATCAAATTTAAATATTAGTTGTATTTTTTAATTATTTTTATTTAAATATAAATATTTTATAGGTTAATCAGTCTTCGGCGACATTAAATGAGGTGATATATATATAATAAAGTAAATTTGTTAGAATAAAAAATATTATTCACTAATGCTATTGAATGTTTTATTCCAGGATGCATAGCTAATAAACAGCATAAATGATTGTAGCTGTCCTGCGATATTCGTGTATGCATTCAAAAATGTTCATGATCCACAGATTTTACACATTTAACATCATATTATAATATGATATCAATTTCTAAAATTAAATTAATGTAGTAAATTAAAACAACACTAAAATAAATTCTTTTCTAAAAACATAAAAATGTATATGTACATTACATACATACCTAGTTCTATCCCGGAATAATGGTCAAACCCATCATCTTTCCCGTTGATCTTTTTGATCTATTTATTTCAAAATTTCGATTTGTGTCAATAAATTACTCTTGGTAAATAGAATCATTGCCATTTTCAAGAGCTTTATTACATTATTTAAAATATTATTCATTTTTAAATTCGAAATTTGGTTTAATCGCTCACAAACAGGTTATCAAACAATTTTTTTTTTAAATGTAAATAAACGTCGTCAAACTGCGGCGTCTATGTGTTTGGTTAATCTTGAATACGTGAAGAGCGACGGCGAAAGTCGATGTGCGGCGTTTATGTGCTTAGGGCATAACTGCTACATCGACTTTGTCAAACTGTGTCCTGTCAAATAGTTTCAACCAAATTTTCCTAAAAGGAAATAGAGATATCGGAAATTTTTCTCTTTAGAAAAATTTAAAAAACTATTAATGACGTGACACAAACTGCAAAATAAAATAGAACAAATATTTCATTAGTGAAATGAATAGTTTAGGATTAAGTATACTATTTAAAATGGGTTGTATTTGTACCAAAAAATCATACATAATAAACGATACTAAATATGTGGTGCGGGAACAATTGGCAGCTGGGTAATTAAATCCATGTTAATCAGTGTTTAAAGGATTCTCTAATATGAATTTGTTTATTATTTCTAGTGGTTTTAGTTTAATTGATTTAGTCGAAAATTCGGTTACTAAACGAAAATTTGCCTTAAAGAAAATGACCTGTCATAGCAAAGAAGATCAAGAACTAGCGTTGAAGGAGATTGAGATTACCCGTAAAATTCACCATGAAAATGTTATAAAAATGATCGAATTTGCGATTAAAGGCACGGCTGATATTGTTATAAATGAAATAAGTGAGGTGTATTTAGTATTGCCCTACTATAAAAATGGTTCGCTGCAAGATTACTTGAATTTGAGAAGTAAAACGAATGATCACTTGCCAGAAGCCCACGTACTTCAGCTGTTCTTTGGTATTTGTGAAGGAGTGAAATCAATGCACGATATGAAACCAAACCCTATAGCCCATCGTGATTTAAAAACAGCTAATATTTGTCTTTCTGATCAGATGGAACCCATTATTGTAGACTTGGGTTCGGCGACCGAAGCTCGTATCCAAATTTGTGGACAACAGGAAGCCCAACGTTTGCAGGATGAAGCCGAAGAACGTTGTTCAATTGTTTATCGTGCCCCCGAACTCTTCTCGGTACAAAGTTATTGTATGGTTGACGAACGAACTGATATATGGAGCTTAGGTTGCGTATTGTATGCTATATGCTTTTACAAATGTCCATTCGATCCAATCTACGAAAAGGGCGACAGTGTTGCACTGGCTGTTTTAAGTGGTAATATTATATATCCAGAAGATTCGCCTTATTCGGGTGATATGCATGCTTTAATCGAGTTCATGCTGCGTTTAAATCCAATGGAGCGGCCGTACATATATAGTGTTATTGAACGGGCTCATGATCTTTTGACAAAAATCGAAAGTAGAGTTTAATTAAATTTTGGATGCAAATACATGTTTATTAAATTAAGAAAGACTAATCGAATGCATCAGTTTTTATTTGTTGTTTAAAATACTACATATTTTTAATTTGGGTGCATAACATTCCCTATTTTAGGATTATCAATTTTTTTTATACAAAATATTACCAACATTTATTTACATATATGTATGTACATTCATGTTAACAACAAATTTAACGTCGCGAGATTTAAAAAATAAAAAATAAGTTTAAAACCAAATAAATATAATTTTTATTAAATAATAAAACTTAAAAAAGTTAACAAAATATTGTTGGTCCGGTTGGTGAAAATGGACGAAAATAATAATAGTTTTTTTCGAAAACTGAGAAGACTATTTAATGGAGATGGTGTGCTACTGATGAAGAATTTTTTAAGACGAGATTTGGCATTGGCCAAATCAATAAACAAGAAGAACTTTTTAATACGTTGCAGAAAATTTCACGTGTTCCCGAAAAATAGGCAACTGAAAAACATTTTTGGAATTAAGGAGATCAATTTTAAATTAGTTGAAGATAAGTTTATATTTTCAATTATAAATTTCGAAATTAAGGAAACTTTTCAAAAAATAAATTATTTAAATAAAACATTAAACAAATTACGAGAAGAAATTAAGAACTAAAAATTAAGATTTTTGAAGATTTTTTGGCAATTACAACAATTCGATACGAAAAATTTTTCGAAGACATCAAACAAAAGCATATCAGGAAATTCCTAACTATGCTGAACCGTGAAGTTCCTTCAGCGGCCGAAATTATCGAATCATCTGTGCATCCTAATTTCGTCCAAAGTGAAACGATTGAGATAAGTTCCAGTCCTGTGGAAACAGTTGAAGAAAAATGGATAATCAATTTTGACAAATTTGGAAATTTCCCTTGAATACTTTGAAAATTCTAAAACTAGGTAATAAATTTTGTCTACCTTTCAAAAAAGATTTGGTTCCTTACAATAGTATTATAGCAAATTTAGAGAGTAGTACTTCAAATTTAGACGAACATAACATTATTCGGAATAGATTAGTTAATATTATAACAAATTTTAAAACAGGAAATAATTTTGGAAACAAAAAATTTTTACGCATTGAAGAAATGCAACAAATTCGTGAAGCTTACAAAGCGAAAACGTTTTTAAACGAAAATCCGGAAGTATACGTTTTGAAAGCTGATAAGGGCAATGCAACGGTACTTATGCCGAAAACAGAGTATGTATTTGGAAAAATTAAATGAACTCTTATCAGATAACAATACGTATATTGAAATACGGAAAGTTGGCATTTCTTCAATGCAAACAAATCTAAATTTAATAATTACTTCTTGGGAACGTTTAGGCAAAATTAATAGAACGGTAGCTAAAGAACTTAGAAATTATAATGGTACGACTCCGCGGATGTATGGTCTACCAAAGGTTCATAAGGTTAGTTGTCCGGTTAGACCAATCATTAGTTATGTAGGTTCGCCGTTATATAACTTATCAAAATTTTTGTCAAATATTTTAAATTGTTTTGTGGGGAACAATTTTTCATCTGTAAAAAACGCGGAAGATTTTAGAAATAAAATTAAAAATGTTATTCTGCCTTCAAATTGTATGGGACAATTTAAACGGGTGTACAAGAAAATTTTTTTGGCAACAAACATTAGCATCAAAAATAATAAATTGGATCACAAATAATATTTTGGAACCACATATGAGAAAACAAACAAATATTTTTGAAGGACATTAT
Source organism: Tipula helvola (assembly GCA_963556165.1). Lineage (NCBI taxonomy): Eukaryota > Metazoa > Arthropoda > Insecta > Diptera > Tipulidae > Tipula > Tipula helvola. The sequence continues at coordinate 234,226,232 of OY744481.1, forward strand.
TAAATACTGTTCTGACCGAAAGAAATAAAACCACGCGTTAAGACTTTTGGTTGAAATTAAAATGTAATTTGTTCCCCTTTTTATTTAAATATTTGATTGTATAAATTTTTTGATATTCCGTATCTCTCAATACGCTAATTGTTGTGTGTGTACGGTTGAGAGATGCTATAAGTTCTAATTACATATTACCTCTCTTGTATGTATCATTTTGTGCCCCTTTATTGAATCATTTTAATTGTATAATTTATTGATTTTCCGTATCTCTCACTCAATACACTGATTGTTGTGCGTGTGCGATTGAGAGATGCAATCATTTTCTATCATTTAACTCTCTTATTAATATAAACTCCCCCACCTAGTATTACGTATCTTTTCTTTTTCAGATAAATTGTAAAAATTAAAATAATTAAAAAATATAGTTAGTACGATTTATAACGTTAAGCGAGAATATCATCTGTTTTTAATTGCATTCCCTTAACATAATTTAAACATTTAATTAACCAAAATAAACAAATTTTTAAATAAAACCAAATAAAGTTTAAATAAAAATAAATTACAGTCCACTTTTTAATTCGGAGAAAACATTGATCCTTCGAGCCGGATCTTCCGATCCGTGAAATAAATTTGTGAAAAACCACAGGTCATCACGTTGTCGAAAAGCAATATATAACTGGATTGCGTTATTCAAGTCAAGCCATTGCTGAAGGTCGACCGGTAATTCATCACGCCAGAATATTCTAGATAAGTATTCGGTTTGCGCATTTCTGAATTATTATACATTTCTTATTATTTACGATGTTAAAATTGTCTGATTTAATATAAATTGTTTTCGGCTTTTTTATAGACAACATACTATTTGTAATGACATACTCATTATTTTCGATTTGGCAAATCAGAAAAATAATGGAGTCATACTCCTAATATATCTACCAGCAAAAGTAGAAAATATTCATCCCCTCCCCCCTTTTCTTTCCCGCAGAGTCAATACAAAGTGTATCAACTCTCAAAAATGAGAAATCTCTTTGAGATTTTGTGTTGGTAATTCGGTTTCGTACAGAAAAGTAAGGTCTACTCATCAGGTAGTATGTTGTCTATAAAAAAGCCGAAAACAATTTATATTTCTTATTATTATTAATTATTACATTGAATTCACACATAACAAACAATAAGTGCCAGATTGAGTATCCTAGCTCTATTCTCCGGACTATTAAAATCGTCTGTGAATTTTTTGGATAAAAAATTATGGTATCAATTGATTGTGAATTTTTCGATAAGTTCTAGAAATAAAACATTGATTATCTCAGTTTGCCATCTGACTTAACCAACATATTGTTTTTTTTTGTGTAATAAGTGCCAGTGACGATTTTCGATACTTCAGTTCCATCTAAATTCAACGATAAATTGTTTGTGAATTGTTTTGAACAGTGCTAGTGCTAAAACTTGATTATCTCAGTTTGCCATCTGATTTAATCAACATATTGTTTTTTTTTATGTGTTATTAATAAGTGCCAGTACCAAATTTCGATTACTGCAGCTTCAATCTGAATTAATCGATAAATTGTATTGCGATTTGTATAAGTGCTAACGCCAAAAATTGACTCATCTGGCTGAATCAATAGCGGAGTATATGTATCACCTTATATTCAATAAGTAACGTTGTTTTAGTTTATAACGGTGGTACATATATTGTATCAGTGAAACATTATTGTGAATTCAAAATGGCTGCAAACGACTTGATTCAAAAACGTGGTCGTGTCTTAGGCGCCCTAACCAAGCTTAACACGTTTGCTCTTGCAATTAACAACGAGACTACGCTTGAAGAAATTGAAGTTCGTTTCTTCAAAGATGGAGGAATATTTTACGGAGTTTGTTGCGATTGAAAACAAGCTACTCTTAATATCCGATCAAAACTCAAAGGCAGATGAATTTGAGACAAAATATTTTAAGGTGAAGGCGATCTTTATAAGGGAAATACGTCAACGGCAAAAAATTGAAGTCACTACTCTTCCTAATAATGACCTACTTAACAAGACGATTGATAATTTGTGTGCTCAGCAACGTCATTTTTTTGAAGGACTTAAGGAAAACACGTTGACCCAAACAAATCAAGATGTCAAGCTGCCACGGGTTGTTATTGAACCTTTCTCAGGGGATTATAGTCAATGGCCGTCTTTTAAGGATCTGTACAAGTCGTCAGTTCACGAAAACGAAGCGTTATCTGAGTCACATAAGTTTCAACTACTGAAAGTATTTCTTAGGGGTGAAGCTGCCGATTTAATCCGTCATATTCCGATCACCGATCTTAATTACGAGGAGGCCTGGAGTAAATTGCAAGCGAGATACGACAAGAGGAAAGTCGTCATGAATTCATTGATGGATAAGTTTATGAAGCAGAAACCAATGCAGCAATTCAACGTTCTTGAGCTTCGTAAAATCGCTGATGTGTCTGATGGAGTGATTCGTGAATTAAAGGGTCTGGGCTCTCAAAACGACAAACGTGACCCTTGGCTAATTTATTTAATTTTGAATAAGCTCGACATACAAACCAAGGAGGCGTGGGCAAATTTTTCCGTTGACAAGGAATTTCCCTCTTTCGAGGAATTTTTGAGATTCATTGATAAAAGATGTGACACATTTGAGTTTTGCTTACCATCAAAGGTTTCAGCTACTAAACAGCCATCGACATCCAGGATTCCAACGCAATTCAACGTGCACACAGCCACCGAAACGTTCAACTGTCCCTGTTGCAAGAAAAATAATCATCCTCTTTTCAGATGTTTCAGGTATAGGAGGTTAAATATTTCAAACCGTATTAAGATTGCGAAGGATTTTAATTTTTGTTTGAATTGCTTGACACAGAACAACTTGACGTCTGAATGTTCGTCTAGTTTCTCATGTCAAAGTTGCGGCCAACGACACAATTCGTTGCTCCATGAAGACTCATCAGATAGAGCAACCACGTCAAATAATAAAACTTTTCTTTCCACAGTTGATATACAGATAGCAGAAGACAACCCAGAAACTACAAAAGACAGTTCGGAAGAAGTTAAATGACAATTAATTACACAACCAGTTTCGCCAATCAACAACAACGATACAAATTCAACATCATCCTCGGTTTCAGTTCATTTAGCCAATCAAATCCACCCAATAGAATCTAACCCTTTATCAAATAATGCATCCGGTTCATCTGATTCTACCTTAAACGTAGCGAACCCATATCCAAAAGAGTCTGTGGCTTACAGATTTGCAAATCCTTCTCTGACCTTGCTGTCAACAGCCTTAATCATGGTACAGAACTCCAGAGGATATTATCAGAAATTCCGCGCGTTGTTAGACTCAGCTGCCGAAACCAGTTTGATAACTGAAAAATGTGTTCAATCCTTAAACCTGACACGTAATCACGCTTGTGTGAATATTAAGGGGTTGAGCTCCATAAGTGCCGGTATAACTAAGGGATCTGTGCAGCTGGAAATTTGAACTTCCGATAAAATCTCTATATCCCTGAGAGCTCTTATTTTGAGAAACTTAACTGCTGATATTCCTCCTGCTACAGTGGAGTTAATAAAACATCAAACCGTTCCTTCTTTACAACTCGCGGATCCAAGTTTTAATCATCCAAGTTCCGTGGATATACTACTCGGAGCAGACATTTTTTTGAAATTATTGCGTCCAGAAAAATTCCAATTAGATGACGATCTTTTTGCGCAAAATACTATTTTTGCCCTACCACGAAAAGAAAGTTTTTGTCTATCACTGGCCGTATCTTCGATCCATTAGGATTCCTCTCGCCTTGTACGGTCGTAGCCAAAATTCTTTTTCAAAAGCTTAAGCTTCGTAAACTCGACTGGGATAATCTTCTGCCCGAGAAAATGGAGCTAGAATGGAAGAAGCTACGTTCAAATTTTAGTTTATTCGAAAACATCCAAATCCCTCGCTTTTTAAACATTTCTCCATCAGTCGTCAAATTAGAATTACATGGATTCTCTGACGCATCAGAAGACGCTTATGCAGCTGTTGTCTATTTAAGGACTGTTGACTCAAATGGTTCCATTTCGGTGCGAATAGTAGCAGCCAAAACAAAGGTTGCTCCGCTAAAACAAGTCTGTTTGCCGCGCCTTGAGTTATGCGCCGCTGTTTTATTGACAAATTTATTAACTGCACTAAATCATTCTTTAGGAATTCCGGATGTACAAACATTTGGTTGGACAGACTCCACGATCGTTTTAGCTTGGCTGTCTGATGTTCCCAGACGGTGGAAAACGTTCATCGCTAACCGCACCTCATTTATTCTGGAACGTCTTCCATGGCTGAAATGGAATCATGTTTCCTCAAAGGAGAACCCTGCAGATTTGGCATCACGAGGAATAGTTCCGGATCAATTGGTCAACAACTTGATGTGGTGGGAAAGGCCAGATTTCCTACGAGGATCATCCGAGCGCTGGCCAAAATTAGCTGACGATCAGCTTTCTAACGTAAACCATGAGAATTTAGAAGCCAAAAGGTCATTCGTCTATACCGCCGCGACTCATTTAGTGCCAACCGATTACACGGTTGTTGCAAATTTATTCGAAAAGTCTTCATCATTTTTTTTAATAATTCGAATATTAGCCCAGTGCTATCGCTTTTATGATAAATTAAAAATTAAAAATCCTTCTTTATATTTGACAGGATCTCAAATTAAGCGGGCTACAATGGTTGCTGTGCGTTGGTCTCAAAATGAGAGCTTCAAGAAGACTTCATGCGAATCACCAACGGTTCCAACTTACTAGGTACGAGCAAGCTTCGGTCTTTATCTCCATTCATCGATGATAAGGGTACATTAAGAGTTGGCGGGAGGATTGGGTTTGAAACATGCATTTCATATGACACCAAGCATCCTGTGATTCTTGATGCCCGCCATCCGTTTACGCTAGCTCTTGTGAAGGCCTATCACGTGCGATATCTCCACCCCACGCAACAGCAATTAATCTCCATAATCCGACAGAATTACTTCATAGTTGGTGCTAAAAGCCTGGCTAGAGAAGTAGCTCGTTCCTGCGTCACCTGCAGCCGCCATCGTTTAAGCACGTATCAACAACAGATGGGAAATCTACCGTCGTTTCGGATAACACCCTCCAGACCATTTTCCACAGTTGGTGTCGACTTTGCAGGACCGGTGAAGGTAAAATCTAAAACTGGACGAGGTGCTAAAATATATAAGGGATACATTGCCGTATTCGTCTGTCTGGTCGTTAAAGCCGTACACGTAGAACTAGTCTCGGACCTCACTACTGAGGCGTTTCTGGCCTGTTTGAGACGCTTTATTGGTCGACGTGGTCTTCCCGCCCAAATATTTTCGGACAACGGATCGAACTTCGTCGGCGCCAAGAGAAAGATCAGCAAGCTCTACGAGGTCTGCGCCCAAATTTCCGAAAAAGAATTGCAGGACTTCCTTTCCATCAAGCAGATCGACTGGCATTTTATTCCACCATCCTCACCGCACTTTGGCGGTATCTGGGAAGCCGGCGTCAAGTCGATTAAGAGGCACCTCACGCGTACAATAGGTGAGTCTTCGCTGACTTTTGAGGAATATTCCACCGTATTGTGCCAAATAGAAAGTCTTTTAAATTCACGACCAATTGCCCCTATGGATACGACGTTCTCCGAGAATTGTGAGATATTAACACCAGGACATTTTCTGATGGGCTGCTCTCCTAGTATGTTACCCGACATGCCTACAGATGAGTCTAAGTCTTACACCAATCGCTGGCAGTTGCTTCAAAATATGGTTAAAGGGTTTTGGAAGTTGTGGCGGTCCGACTATCTCACAATGTTGCAGCAGCGCCCTAAATGGAGAACGAAACATGCCAACCTTAAAAAAGATGATGTTGTTCTGGTAAAGGATGACAATGTACCACCAGGATCCTGGCCTCTCGGACGCATAATCCAGGTTCATCCAGGGCCTGATAGACTTGTTCGAACGGTCACAGTGAAAACTCAACGCGGCACCTACACTAGATCAATTGGGAAAATCGGCCCCCTAATATTGGATTGACTCATTGAATTCCTCAATGGCCGGGAGTATGTTCTGACCGAAAGAAATAAAACCACGCGTTAAGACTTTTGGTTGAAATTAAAATGTAATTTATTCCCCTTTTTATTTAAATATTTGATTGTATAAATTTTTTGATATTCCGTACCTCTCAATACGCTAATTGTTGTGTGTGTACGATTGAGAGATGCTATAAGTTCTAATTACATATTACCTCTCTTGTATGTATCATTTTGTGCCCCTTTATTGAATCATTTTAATTGTATAATTTATTGATTTTCCGTATCTCTCACTCAATACACTGATTGTTGTGCGTGTGCGATTGAGAGATGCAATCATTTTCTATCATTTAACTCTCTTATTAATATAAACTCCCCCACCTAGTATTACGTATCTTTTCTTTTTCAGATAAATTGTAAAAATTAAAATAATTAAAAAATATAGTCAGTACGATTAACCTACCCTTAACATAATTTAAACATTTAATTAACCAAAATAAACAAATTTTTAAATAAAACCAAATAAAGTTTAAATAAAAATAAATTACAGTCCACTTTTTTATTCGGAGAAAACAAATACTATGGCGACAAACATTGGCATCAAAATTAATAAATTGGCGACAAATATAATATTTTGGAACAGAAAAAAATAATTTTTAGTAGTAAAAAAAAAAAAATCGTGACAAAAAATTTAATTTAATCGATACAAATTATTTAATATTTGATGGGGGATCGATATAAAATATTGCAGTGTCATTAATAGATTCTATATAATCCGCTCCTACGTGCGGCACGCAGTGCGACATGTTCGCGTATCCCGGCTCCTACGTCCCTCGAAGTTTAAATCTAAAGCCCCTCGGAGTTACCGAAGCCGTTAGCCTCTATAATTCTAAGTTAAATTAGGGATCTCCATTTTCCAGAATATTTTAAAACTAATTTCAATTTTTTAATTTTTAATTTATTTATTTATAAATTTCTTGCTAGTTAATTATTTTTGTCGCCCAAAATGTTTATTTCGATGCCAAAAAATAATTTTTTGTGTACCTTTCCAATAGCGCCAAAAAATTATAAATGTTGCCAAATTATTATTGTGATGCCAAGAAATTTTTGTTTGTTGCTCATTAATTTGTGCCGTTTTATTATTTTTTTGTATCTCAAATATTAATTTTTTGTGTGCCGGTTTATTGCCAGCCAAATTGTATATTGGTATCGTTGGATGTAGTGTCGTTGTTTACAAATGTGGATTCATCTTTGGTTTTAAATTTAATTGGACAATTTTGGAATGAAATAAAAATTAAAAGTAACACAAATTTGAGTTTGAACGAATTTTTGGAGCGTTAAAACTTGTTCTAAATCATACGGAATTTAGTTTTAATGGGAGATGTTTTAAACAAGTATTCGGTTCCCCAATGGGTTCACCAGTTAGTCCAACAGTAGCCAATTTATTATTGGAGTATGTTGAAACTGAGGTTTTGAAAGCATCTTCCATTAAACCTATTTTCTTTTATAGGTATTGTAATGTTTGTTGGGATATAAAAATATACTAAGGCGTTCAACCCTGCACACAGCACTTAGAGTGCAGTGAAGTAAAAAAACACATGTACATAGAATTAAGTAAAATAAATGAATTAAGGCAAAAAAGAAGAATATGCCATTTAATTAAAGTAAATGATTGTTTTTGTTCTATATTTGAAATAAGTATTATTAAACATTACAAATTGGCGACGAGTGATAAAAAAAAAAAAAAAGTCTAAGGGATTGCTGAGATATAATTGAATTAAATAAAAAAGTAAAATCATAGCCACCACGTAGACATACTACAAGCGATAGCAATGGCGCAATTCCAATACTTCGAAAAATTTGAAGGAAAAAAAAATGACGATTGGGAATTGTATGAGGAAAAACTTGCGTTTTATTACAGTTCGCACGACATAAAGGACAACGATAAAAAACGCGATATATTGATTAATAATCTGTCAATGGAGGTGCTTCGAATTTTACGAGACACAGTGTCGCCGGCGAAACTTAAGGATACAAAGTACGAGGATATTGTAGGGTGTCTACAGAATTACTACAAACCGGTAATAATCGTGTTCAAGGAAAGAAGATTGTTTTTTAGTGCAATAAAAGGTCAGCATGGCGCAGATGAAACAATAAATGAATATGTGGTACGATTAAAAGGATTAGCCGCGAATTGTAAATTCGGTACGAATTTGACGGAACATTTGATAAACAAATTTGTGATGGGTGTCAACGACGCAATTTTTACGAGATTGACAGATGAAAATGAAACACTTACGTTGGAAAAAGCGATAGAAATTGCACTTAAGATGGAAATGAAGGAAAATGATAAATCTGGTGTAAACTATATGCAAAATAAAGTAAGGAGCAACAAGACTTCAAATGGTGATGGTACAAATATCAAACGAGGTGCTGATAAATCGCAGGCACAAGTCTACGGCAGAAAGGATGGACCAACATCAGCCCCAGGTAAAATTTTGAAATGTTATAGATGTGGATTAAAAAATCATCTTGCAGATACATGTAGGTTTAAGTTATTAAAATGTTTTAAGTGTAGTAAAATAGGCCATAGTTCTAAAGTTTGTAATAATTTCCAATCAAATAATTATTGTGACGAAGTAGTTAACAATGGTAGTAATAGTGGCAACAATGAAAGTGAGAGGTATGAAGAATCAATATATACAGAATCAATATATACAATTCATGATGCATGTGACGACCCAATATGGATTGACGTCAAACTTAATGGAAAAGTTATTGCGATGCAAATTGATACAGGGGCTAAAAATTGTGTCATATCAGAAACGATTTATAGGAAATTATTTTCTAATATCAAATTGATTAGGGATAATACGATTTTGCAAACGTATTCTGGGGAAAGGTTGAGCATTTTGGGGTCGATGATCGCAGTCGTGGAATACAAGGGAAAGACACGGTCACTAACCTGTATGGTAGTTAAAAAGGGTGGACCACCCATAGTGGGCAGGCGATTCTTAAGGTTGTTTGATATTTCGTTGTCTAATGTTAATTCACTGGGTGATGATATGTCTTTAAATGCGGTGTTGAGCAGATATGAGCATTTGTTTTCTCCCGGCATTGGTAAATATACCTTGAGAAAAATACACTTAGAATTTAATGAAGGGGTTAAACCAATTTTTTGTAAGCCTAGGCAAATTCCTTTAGCGTTTAAAGATAAGGTTGAGGAGGAATTGAACAAACTGGTTAGGGACGGAATTATTGAGCCTATAGAGACGTCGGAATGGGGAACACCATTGGTACCTATTGTGAAGGCCGATGGTAGAATAAGAATATGCGGAGATTATAAGGTGACTATAAACAGACATATCAAGGACTTCAAATTTCCTTTACCGCGTATTGAGGAAATAATGAACTCGTTACGCGGTGGTAAAAAATTTTCCAAGTTAGACTTAGCTGCGGCATATAATCAATTTGAGCTAGATGAGGAGAGTAAAAAGATAGTGACATACAGTACGCATAAGGGAGTTTTCACAATGAATCGAATGCCATATGGTATTAAGCCAGCCAGCGGAATTTTTCAGCACGAAATTGAAAAGTTACTTCAGGGCATTCCTGGGGTAGTTGTATTCATTGATGACATAGGCGTAACTGGTAAAAATGATAAAGATCATTTAGGCAATTTAGTAAAGGTTTTTGATAGATTAAGCAAGGCTGGATTGAAGTTAAATCGAAGAAAATGTGAATTTTACAAAGATCAATTACAATATTTGGGGTTTATTATCAATGAAAAAGGTTTAAAGAAGACGAATGAAAGGATCGAAGCAGTGACTAATGCAAAGGTACCCAGTAATGTCACTGAAGTAAGGGCTTTCGCGGGTTTGGTTAACTATTACGGTAAATTTATTAAAAATCTGGCTGGTACTATGAGGCCGATTTATGATTTGTTAAAAAAATCCGCGGAGTTCATATGGACGAATGAATGTAGTAGGGCATTGGAAACAATTAAGAAAGACATCGTTTCTGATGTAGTATTGGTGCACTTCGATCCAAACGTACAAATAATTTTAACGACAGATGCTTCGCAAAAAGGAGTTGGCGCGGTACTTTCGCACAAATTTGAGAATGGTGACGAAAGACCGATTGCTTTTATTTCGAGGACGTTGACGGGCGCAGAAAATAATTACAGCGTACTAGATAAGGAAGCTCTTGCTATTTACTGGGCAATTAAGAAATTATATCAGTATCTGGTGGGGCAGTCATTCATTTTGAGGACCGATCACAAACCACTTATATCGTTATTTGGTGAGAATAAGGGTTTACCGCAAATGGCAGCTAGTCGTTTGCAGAGGTGGGCTTTGTTTTTAAGTGGATTCAATTATAAAATTGAGTATATCAAGAGCCAAGATAACAATGCCGATTTGCTTTCGCGTTTGCCGCTGATGAAAATTGATAGTGAAGACCTGCAAGATGAGGTTAGAGCTCGGGTCAGTTATCTAAACTATGTGGACAAATCTGAAGATTTAATAATTGATTATAAAGCCGTTAGATCAGAAACTAGAAGAGACCCATTGTTGTCAAAAGTATTGGATGCTGTCAAATATTCCAATTTGGGATCGTTATCCAGTTGTGAGTATAGTCCATATAAACGTATCGGATCTGAATTATCGGTGGAACAGGAAATTCTGATGCGGGGGTATAAAGTGGTGATTCCGAGTACTATGAGAAAGATGATTTTGGAAGAGTTACATGGGTCTCATTTCGGAGTGGTAAAGACGAAGGCACTAGCGCGGTCATTTGTATGGTGGCCTAATATGGATGACGAGATTGTTGGTATGATTAAGAACTGTCGTGCGTGCGTAGGTACACAACCTAATCCACAAAAGGCTTATTTGATACCCTGGCAGATTGCTGATGGACCATGGAGTCGAATCCATGTGGATTACGCAGGTCCATTTTTGGGGCATAGTTTTCTCGTAGTGGTGGATGCATTTACTAAATGGGTGGAAATTTTTAAGATGAACTCCACGACGTGTGAAATGACGAAAGCTAAATTCAGAGAGTTGTTTGGTAGATTTGGTATACCTGGCAAAGTGGTAAGCGATAATGGAACTCAATTTTGTGCCAATGAAATGGATTTGTATTTTAGGCAGCACGGCATAGAGCATTTTAAGACAGCTCCTGGACACCCTGCAAGCAATGGCGAAGCTGAGAACATGGTGAAGAATTTTAAATCATCATTGAAAGCGGTCTTTGATAGTTGCAAACGTGGTGACCGGAAATTTGATATTGATGTGGCTCTCCAGAGGTTTTTGTTAGATTATCGCACCACAAAACATTGTACCACTCAGGAAACTCCTGCAAAGTTAATGTTTGGTAGAGAATTAAAAACGAAATGGAGTTTGCTGAAACCACCGGATCAGAAAGCTGTTGTTCAGACGGCTCAGATTAAACAAATTAAAAATTATAAAGGAAAAAGAGTAAAGATATATACAAAGAATGACAGGGTTGTGGTGAGAAATTACTCGGATCCAAATACCAGTAAGTGGGAAGATGCCAGAATAGTAAAGATTCTGGGCCCTCGTAATTACTTGGTGCAACTGCAAAATGGTCGTATTCTAAAAAGACATTTAGATCAGATTCGTGATGGGGTGAATGATATAGGGGAAGACGAAAGTGTGTCAGAGAGGTCCGATAATGTTGTTTTTCCAAAAACAGACGTTGATCAGAGAGTATTGAGGAACATTAATCTTCCAATAAAAAAACGTGATTTAAATTGTAGAGACATTCACAATCAAGTAACGAGTGATAGTGGTATAATTAACAAATATATGTCAAATAATGATAATTCGGAATTGTATGAATGTGATGAGTTAGGTAGTCAAAATGAGACTGTAGCTAATCAAGACAACCAAAATGTGGTGTTACACGCACAGGTAGATAATGCAGGTGTACGTAGAAGCGTAAGAAAAATTAACCGCCCTAGCAGATATCTTGAATAAGGTTGAAATATGCATCATGAATTGATAACAATAGAAAAATAGTAGAACATACATTTATGTGAATTATTTTATCTATGTAAGAATTTTTAAGAATTTTAAAAAATGAATTTAGTGTGAGGGTGTAATGTTTGTTGGGATATAAAAATATACTAAGGCGTTCAACCCTGCACACAGCACTTAGAGTGCAGTGAAGTAAAAAAACACATGTACATAGAATTAAGTAAAATAAATGAATTAAGGCAAAAAAGAAGAATATGCCATTTAATTAAAGTAAATGATTGTTTTTGTTCTATATTTGAAATAAGTATTATTAAACATTACAGGTATGTAGATGATATTATTGCGGCTATTCCAAATTCAGAAGTGGATAATTTTCTAAATATTTTTAATAGTTTTACTCCGCGATTAAATTTTACTTGTGAAATTGAAAACCAAGGTCGTTTAGCCTTTTTGGATGTCATAGTAATGCGAGGTGAAGATGGAACCTTAAGAACGGATTGGTATCATAAAAATTCAGGGTCAGGTCGTTATCTAAATTATGATTCTTGGCTTCCATCTTCATACAAAAGTAATACGGAATTCTTGTTAGCAGACAAAATTTTGAAATTATCAGATGATGGTTATCATTCTGCTAATTTCAAGAAGTTAACAGACATATTAGGAAAAAACGGATATCCATAAAATATTATTATGAAGAACATTAAAAAGGCTATAGACAAAAATAACAATTGTTTAGAAAATTTCCGTGAACCTCAAAATTTAATTGTTGAAAATACTCGTAAAATTTTTTTAACCAGACCTTACGTGAAAATTCTTTTCGAAAAAATTAAATTTGTGTTAAAAAATTATAATATACAAGTTGTAGGTAGAGCATTTCGAAGTTTAGATAATTATTTGTTTACAAAATTAAAAGACCAAATTCCAAAAGTGTTACAATCCAATTTAGTTTATAAATTGAAATGCTCTTGTGGAAAGGAATATGTTGGGCAAACCAAACAAAATTTAAAAAAGAGGTTTTACCAACATGTTTACGATTCGACAAGTTCTTTTAAATTATCACACAGTGCAATATCGAATCACTTACGTGAAAGTAGACATTTATTGTCTGACGATATTGATATACTAGATAGGGAACCAAATCTCACAAAAAGGTTAATTTTTGGAAAGTATACACATAAAACAAATTCAACAAAACTCGCAAAATTTAATAAACGTCCAGGAAGTTTCCAAATTTTTGTTAAATTATTATGATCATATATTATTTAATTAAAGTCAATTATAAGTTGTTCTTTTTTTTTAAATTCATTTTATTTTATATAATTATTAAAAAATTCTTCACTTTATTTTATATAAAAAATATTTTTGAATCAAGCTATACATAATTTTTGAAAAAATAGCTTTCAAATCAAGCTACACTGGAATTTTTTGTAAATAGTTTTCAAATTTTTGAAAAGAATTTTTATTGTTGGTTTCGATTGCTCCTTGAGAATGGTGGAAAATACCACCGAAACGTCGGAGATTTAAAAAATTAAAAATAAGTTTAAAACCAAATAAATTTAATTTTTAATAACACGTTAATCGCCACAATAATTTCAACAAAGTTTTCCTCTGCGCCATGGTAATTTTATTAATTTTATTATGTAGTAATTAGATACTACATAATTACGAAAAGCAATATGACAATTTCGTGAAAATTTGGGTACTGATATACTTAGATTAAGTTCGGGCATAACTGAAAATTGAAAAACTTCAACTCATATGCTAAAAACAATGTTTAGTTCTGAAAAGAAGAAAATCAGAAGAATGTGCGTTGGATGTTATGCCCAAATAAAAGAATCAGGTCGAGAAGCAGCAAAAAAAGGAGAAAAAGTTTCAACTTAATGCTCAGACTGCAAACAAAACCCCTTTAATTGCTTAGAATGTTTTGGGCAACATAATAAGTCAATGTAATTTCTTTTATCAAAATAAAAAATATTGAAATGTAATTTTTCAAGTGTAACAATATAGCATTATATAACTAATACCGTAGACAGACACAGAGTTAATCGCGATTTTCAGCTGTCATTTTTGTCAAAAATCGCGTTGTTAAAACAAAATAATCAGGTTTAGGTGAAAATCTTGTAATGACAGACGACTGTCATTACACAATCTTCACAAAAAACTGGATTATTTTGTTTCAACAACGCGATTTTTGATAATCGGGATAAATGAAAATCGCGACTGACTTTGTGTCTGTCTACCGTATAAGTCTATTTTATTTATTTTCCCGTAGTAAGCCAAGTAATTTTCAGGTTTTGCTCAAAGAAGGCTAATACCCTTGACAGACTAGGGATTAGCTAAGCGCGATTAGTGATTTTTCGAGATTAGCTGTAGTGTGTCAAGTTGAAGATTAGCTAATCTCGTTTTATTTGAGGATTAGTCACTAATCGAGATTAATGCACTAATCCTTGAAAATTTTCGGGCTTATCTCGTTGTATTGGGTTTAGTGATGGTACAAGTGGCACTACAATGTGAAATAATTATTTAAACATTGCTGAAAATGCAAGTGACGTGAATTTACGATAGAAGTTATAAAATCAATGACATCTTAAAAAATTTGTGCTGAATAAATTTCGAGGAAAAAGAAAATCTAGTGTGTTTTAATGTATAAATCTTACAAATATTGAATTAAAAAATGAGTCCAGCTGATTTACTAGCTATATTTTAGCGAATCACCATAATAATATTTTATTTCTCTGCAAGAAACTAATCACTAGTCTGTCAACGCATATGGATTTGTGGTGGATTAGCTAATCTCGTTTCACTAACCGCGCTTAGCTAATCCCTAGTCTGTCAGTGGTATTAGGGTCGAATTCATAGTCGATATTGTAAGAACTGTTAGTAATAAATTACCGATTTTCGTATTTATAGACCGTATTGTACAACACAATTGTATGAACTGGTGATGCTAAAGCACCCAAAATCGGGTCATAAAACTGCTCTTACAATA
Organism: Tipula helvola; assembly: GCA_963556165.1. Classification (NCBI taxonomy): domain Eukaryota; kingdom Metazoa; phylum Arthropoda; class Insecta; order Diptera; family Tipulidae; genus Tipula; species Tipula helvola. The sequence goes on from OY744481.1 coordinate 234,241,253, forward strand.
TCGAAGGATTGTTCGAATTTAGAAATCGAAAATACAAACGTCAACATAAAATAAAAGATTTTGCTGATTTTCATCAGATTTCTCAGCTGTTTTTGAGATTTTTAATAATTTAGTAATTGATTTTATCGATACGATTTTATCGTTAGTAATTTTATATTTGCAAAAATGATACATGTTTATATTTACTTATATATAAACATATATGATTCTCATTAAAATTTAAGTTTTCTACCTTTTGGAATTGTTTCATTGGAGGTATGAGTGAGGTACTTCATGTGTTGGCAAACCTTAAGTCCAGCTCATCAGCTGACGATGAAGAACATTTATTTGAAAAAGCTAGATTAAATTTACAAACTACTCTGACAGTTATAGTTGTCACCGCTGTTCTTCATAATTTATTAAAAGCCTGGGGAGACCTATACGAATTTGACGATGAAGAAGAACAAGAGTTTTTGAGAAGAGCAGTGAACGATCCTATTTCAACAATTTATCCTAATTCATCGGAATTTTCATTGAATCCTCGAACAAGAGAGCAAATTTGCCAAACTTTTAGTTTTTAGTAGGAATATTTGAGGAAATATAAAAGAACTTTTCAAAATAATTCATTTGTGTTTAATATTAAAACTAAAATTACATAATAAATCCAACGATGAAATTTAATTCTTAATAATTTGCCACGGATGAAAACGTTATGTATTTGATTTGATTGCTGATTTTATGTTTATTATGTTGGTAAAACTAGTTCGAAATCAGATGGTACAGTATAGTCTATGAATACAGAGAAAAACTGATAATAAAGCAACAGATTTAACATCGACTATGAATACTGAAAGGAACTATATTATCACATTATTAATTTTCGAAAAGAATAGATTTATTATTAGTTGTAGTTATGTCTATGAATTCGGCCCTAAGCTTTTGAAAGATAAAGCAAATTTATCGTTTGCGTCGGATATCAGTGACTGACGTGACCTTCTATGTACTAACTCCCGTATGTCAGACATATATGACTGACATGGCCCATGGAGAAATTCTTAGTGTCAGACACATACGACTGACATGGCGATTAACGTGTTAAATAATAAAACTTAAAAAAGTTAACAAAATAAAAATAATTAAAGCGTGATTTACACGTTCCAACAATGTCGGCTAACAAAAATGAAGAGATTAGTATATCGCGAATTGTATTTGAAAGACAAGAACAAATATATAAACAAACAAAATTTTGTTGGAGTTTTTTCTTTTTTTTAAACTTTTGTTTCCATAAAAAAAATTGTTTGACCATAAAATATACTCGACTCGGGTCGAGTATATTTCTGTGGCAATTCAACAAAACCACTTACCTATCTATTTTTTAGCTACTTTGCAGGAGAGCAAAATTAAATTTAAAATTAATTTGTGAAAAAAGGATGGGCAATTATTAAATTATCGTTGGGTCTACACACCAGAAAGAGACATAAGTGGTTTTGTTTTTCGCTCATAATTTGGTCAAAAATAGTCCGATTTTGATGAAAAATTGAGAGGAAAGAAATAACGGCAAATACTGCCGGTTGGAATAGAGTTCAACAAAACCACTTATCTCGACTTAAGTGGTTACTCGAGTAACCAAAAATGGTGATCACAAAATTTTAGAACAATTTGTCACAAAATGTAAGTTCCTTTTTGTCACAAAAAAAGTTGACAATTTGGAATATATTTATGCGGGTATTTTGTGACAAAATGTACGTTTAATTTACCACCAAAAAAACAAAACATTTAATCACCAATTTGTCAAAAAATGTAAGTTCCTTTTTGTCACAAAAAAAGTTGACAATTTGGAACATATTTTTGCGGGTATTTTGTGATAAAATGTACGTTGATTTTTCCACCCACAAAAAAAAAAAAATTAGTCACCAATTTGTCACAAAATGTAAGTTCCTTTTTGTCACAAAATAAGTTGACAATTTGGAACTCATTTATGCGGGTATTTTGTGACAAAATTTACGTTGATTTTACCACCCAAAAAAAAAAAATTTTAGTCACCAATTTGTCACAAAATGTTAGTTCCTTTTTGTCACAAAAAAAGTTGACAATTTGGAACATATTTTTGCGGGTATTTTGTGATAAAATGTACGTTGATTTTTCCACCCACAAAAAAAAAAAATTAGTCACCAATTTGTCACAAAATGTAAGTTCCTTTTTGTCACAAAAAAAGTTGACAATTTGGAACATATTTTTGCGGGTATTTTGTGATAAAATGTACGTTGATTTTTCCACCCACAAAAAAAAAAAAATTAGTCACCAATTTGTCACAAAATGTAAGTTCCTTTTTGTCACAAAATAAGTTGACAATTTGGAACATATTTTTGCGGGTATTTTGTGACAAAATGTACGTTGAATTTACTACCCAAAAAAAAAAAATATTAGTCATCAATTTGTCACAAAATGTAAGTTCCTTTTTGTCACAAAAAAAAGTTGACAATTTGGAACTTATTTATGCGGGTATTTTGTGACAAAATGAATGTTGATTTTACCACCCAAAAAAAAAAATTTTAATCACCAATTTGTCACAAAATGTAAGTTCCTTTTTGCCACAAAGAAAGGTGACAATTTGGAACATATTTATGCGGGTATTTTGTGACAAAATATATGTTCATTTTACTCCCCCAAAAAAAAAAAAAAGATTTTGATCATTTTTGGTTTGGTGAATTTATAAATAATTCGCTAAGTCACTACATTCTTGCCTCATACTTAATGTATGAAGTTGGAATTTTATTTTTGTAGTTTGTGTTTGGTCGTAGCTACCTGAGTACCTGATGAGTAGACCGGACTTTTTGTTTGTGCGAGTTTCTCTGCACGAAACCAAACTACCACATAGAAAACTCAAGGAAAGTTTTCATTTTTTAGAGTCGAGACATTTTGTATTGACTCTCGACTCGGGTTAAAGTACGGGGGGATTTTGATATTTCTACATTTTAGGTAGATATTTTTTTTAAAATAAATAATAATAAAATTATCAAATAAACCATACAACCCGAGTAACCAAAAATGGTGATCACAAAATTTTAGACCAATTTGTCACAAAATGTAAGTTCCTTTTTGTCACAAAAAAAAGTTGACAATTTGGAACATATTTATGCGGGTATTTTGTGACAAAATGTATGTTGATTTTTCCAATCAAAAAAAAAAAATTTTATTTACCAATTTGTCACAAAATGTAAGTTCCTTTTTGTCACAAAATAAGTTGACAATTTGGAACTTATTTATGCGGGTATTTTGTGACAAAATGAATGTTGATTTTACCACTCAAAAAAAAAGAAATTTTAATCACCAATTTGTCACAAAATGTAAGTTCCTTTTTGCCACAAAAAAAGTTGACAATTTGGAACATATTTATGCGGGTATTTTGTGACAAAATGTTATGTTCATTTTACTCCCCAAAAAAAAAAAGAAAGATTTTGATCATTTTTGATTTGGTGAATTTATATGTAATTCGCTAAGTCACTACGTTCTTGCCTCATACTTAATATGTATATGAAGTTGGAATTTTATTTTTGTAGTTTGTGTTTGGTCGTAACTACCTGAGTACCTGATCCTGATGAGTAGACCGAACTTTTTGTTTGTGCGAGTTTCTCTGCATGAAACCAAACTACCACAATACCACATAGAAAACTCAAGGAAAGTTTTCATTTTTAAGAGTCGAGACATTTTTGTATTAACTCTCCGCTCGGGTTAAAGTACGAGGGGGATTTTGATATTTCTACATTTTAGGTAGATATTTTTTTTAAAATAAATAATAATAAAAATATCAAATAAACCATACATGGAGTATTTTTTACAAAATTATTTAAGTAAGGTCATTAAAAATTTTCTTACGCATAATTGCATCAATAAACCAACAAATATCCACAAAATTGTTGATAATTAAGTGATATTATAAAAAAACTATCGAATTTGTGGTTATAATTTCAACAAATAGTTCATAATTAGTTCCACAGTTAAACCACCAATTATTCAGAAAATATCGAGAAATATTTGACTTTATTACCATAAAAAAACTGTCGAATTTGTGACTAAATTTTCAACAAATATTTCAAAAATATTCCACCAAAAACCGACAAATTTGATTTACAAAATGTTCGTTTACGCGTGACAATCGGCGTCAACCCCATCAACCATTTTTCATCCATATTGTGACAACTTTTTGTCACATTTTTTTCCACCAATCACCATTTTATGTGAAGTTTTTGTCGCTTTTTTGTGACACGTGGTTACTCGGGAATGGAGTATTTTGTACAAAATTATTTATGAAGAGTCATTAAAAATTTTCTTACGCATAATTGCATCAAAAAACCAACAAATATCCACAAAATTGTTGATAATTAAGTGATATTATAAAAAAACTATCGAATTTGTGGTTAAAATTTGAACAAATAGTTCATAATTAGGTCCACAGTTAAACCACCAATTATTCAGAAAATATCGAGAAATATTTGACTTTATTACCATAAAAAAACTGTCGAATTTGTGACTAAATTTTCAACAAATATTTCAAAAATATTCCACCATAAACCGACAAATTTCAGGGCGAAACGGAGATAGATCGAAATTTCACACATGAAACTGTCTTAAGCACCGAATTAAGACCTTTGCCTCATTTCGACCATAAACTATTTAATTTTATTTCGGTTTCTATAATTACGGACTGGTTTACAACCAAACACGCATTAGATTTTAAATAACGCTTGGTATACTGCCTAAAATTACAATCAAATATGTTAAACTTCAACTAATTTATAAATGCTTCAAAATAACCAAGCTTACCAAATTCATTTGGTTTATAATCCGATTCTATAAAATGTAAGCTGCAAACTTTAGCATGCTTGTTTGGTTTCTTGCCAGTTTTAAGTGCCCGTAACCATCTCGTCACTATTCGCTTATTAGCTGGGAGTTGATGGAATTGTTTATTGTTATGATTGATTACAGGTTGGTCGTATCACCACAAAGATTAGCTAATCTCGTTTTATTTGAGGATTAGTCACTAATCGAGATTAGTGCACTAATCCTTGAAAATTTTCGAGCTTATCTCGTTCTATTGGTTTTAGGCCCGATTGTATGAACACGGATAGATTTAAAAAAATCCGGCGATACAGATTAATTTTCAACCGACGATTTATTTTTTCGTCGATTGTATAAACACGGATAAAAAAAATTCCATCCTCTGTTTATTGCAGTTTTAATTGCAGTTTATTTTGGAGTGTCAACACTTTTTTGACGTTTAAAATTTAATTTATTGTTTATTTACATTCTTATGTGTGTACTTATTGTACACGAAAGTATTATTTTATGTTTTTCTACAATAGAAAAAAAAATTCGAGTTGGGCATTTGAAATTTTACGTTTTTTCGATTCCATTCCGATTTTTTTTTCTCTAAAGCCCTAGACAGACTATGGTTTAATAAATCCGATTTAGTGAATTTTCCAAATTTACCATAGCTAGATTTACGGTATTTATGCTTTATTTCGAGTTTAAAGCTCGGTATGCTGCTCGAGCTAAACTAAATTTTGACGCGGTCTACACAAACGTACAGATAAATTTGGAGCTAAAAAATTTGTGTAGAGCTTTGTGTAGAGATAAATTTTGCCAATTCTTCTGACATTTTGAGTTTATACTTCGCTGTGTGGTTTAAAAATTGTGTCTTTTGTTTGTTTTTATTTCGTATCAGAAATATCAAAATTATGCACCGTGCATTTAATTTGCTGCAAAATTTGTGTAGACATTTTTAGCAGAGCCAACTAAATTACAATACGCAAACTATCAGTTTGATTTTTTTTCGCGTAGAGCAGCATACCGATCAGCGAAATCGTGAGCGAAAGTTTTTAGTTTGCATTTAGCTAGCTAAATTTTACATGTATTTTGTATAGGAAATTTATCTTAGCTCGAGCAGCATACCGAGCTAAATTCGATGTAATGGGACTATTTTAGTTTGACACATATTATGAAAACAATAACAGTTTAAGTGTATTAACCGTAATTTAAAACGAGTTTAGCTAAATCGGATTTAATAAATCGCAGTCTGTTAAGGGTATTAGTGTTGGTACAAGTGGCACTACAATGTGAAATAATTATTTAAACATTGCTGAAAATGCAAGTAGCCTGAATTTACGATAGAAGTTATAAAATCAATGACATCTTAAAAAATTTGTGCTGAATAAATTTCGAGGAAAAAGAAAATCTAGTGTGTTTTAATGTATAATTCTTAGAAATATTGAATTAAAAAATGAGTCCAGCTGATTTACTAGCTATATTTCAGTGAATCACCATAATAATATTTTATTTCTCTGCAAGAAACTAATCCCTAGTCTGTCAACGCATATGGATTTGTGGTGGATTAGCTAATCTCGTTTCACTAATCGCGCTTAGCTAATCCCTAGTCTGTCAGTGGTATAAAACATGTTCAAAATAGACAAATAATATTCTACATGTCATATTAATCAAAACATTCAATAAACGTCAAAATAAAAATGTGATTACAATATAGGGTGGTTCAATAATTTGGAAAGAGGAAATTTTGTATTTTAGTTTTTATTGTGGTTTTGCGTAGTTTCGCGAAACTTAAAAATTATCAAATAAAACAAAACAATTACAAAAATTGTATACATAATACATATAATTAATTATTATTATTATTACATTTGTATACATATAATTAATTATTATTAATTATTATTACGCCGGAAATACCTTCCAGCGCTTTATGCACTCTGTGTTCCAAGGATTGGAATTTTGCTTCGTGTATTTAGACGACTTACTAATAGCATCTAAAACAATGGTAGAGCACGAAAAGCACTTGGAGATAATTTTTACAAGACTAAGCAACGCGGGGTTGGTGATAAATATTGAGAAATGTTGTTTCGCAAAATCAAAAATTAATTTCCTCGGACATGAGGTTTCACGAGAAGGAATAAAGCCGATTACAAAGCGCGTCGAGAAAATAGTGATGATCCCACTACCTAAAACAATAAATCACCTACGCCGATTCCTAGGTATCATCAATTTCTATCGGATTTTTATCCCAAACGCCAGCCGAAACCAGTCGATTCTGAATGATTACCTCAAAGGCAGCAAGAAAAACGACACAAGAGTGATCGAGTGGTCCGAAGCAGCGGAGGAAGCTTTCAACCTGGCAAAAACCCAATTAAGCGAAGCAACTCTTTTGGTTCATCCATCACCAGCAGCTAGGCTAGCGCTGATGGTCGACGCATCCGACACTCCAATCGGAGCGGTGATCCAGCAGTTGAGCCAAGACGCGGATGTCGGGTGGCAGCCATTGCAATTTTTTTCAACCAAACTGTCTCCGGCGCAGCAGCGTTACAGCGCATATGATAGGGAGTTATTGGCCGCGTACGCATCAGTGAAGCGGTTCAAGCATCTAATAGAGGGTCGAGTCTTTACTATATATACCGACCACAAGCCACTCATCTATGCGTTCAACCAGAACCCGGAAAAGGTATCGCCGCGGCAATTTAGATATCTCGATTTTATAGGGCAGTTTTCTACGGACATACAACACATTTCAGGTAGTGAAAACGTGGTGGCCGACGCACTATCACGAGTGGAAATTATACAATGTCCGGAAACTATCGACTACAGCATGATCGCAGACGCGCAGCAGGACGACATGGAATTAAAGGAGCTGAAGGAAGCTGCATCCGATTTGAATTTCGTAGATATCCCCATCACGTTCAACTCAGACAAGTTGTTGTGCTGCGACGTATCTTCAGGAAAGACGAGGCCGTACATTCCAGTGCACTTCCGCAGAAAGGTCTTCGAAGCAACACACAATCTGTCTCAAAATCGATGACGGACCAATTCATCTGGGCAGGCATCAAAAAGGACGTAAGGAAAATGGTTCAATGCTGTACCGCATACTGTCATGAATGAGTTGAGATAAATCACATGAACTAACTTCATGTGAACAATATAAAGGACGGGAAGTGATACAAACTTCAAGTCGTATGAATGATAAACGAGGTAATGGATGTGCACCTTAAAATAAGAAAAAGATTAGATTAAAATGAATGTAAAAACTGAAATTAATAATAAAATAAAGTTAAAAATCTAAAGATAAAAACATGCTTGTATAATTAAAATATACAACATGACATGGCGCAGCCGGATGTTTAATAAAATTGAAGATTAAAATATATAAAAAAAAAAAAAAAGTGAAAAACGCAAATCTGTAGAATCAATAGTGCACATGTTTTTTTTTTTTCTTTTGTTTAATAAAAAGTGAAAACAAGTAAAGAAAATGAACTATATAAATAAACCAAATCCATTTCAGTTTGATGGAAACATGCATGAAAACTTCGAAAATTGGATAAAAAAGTTTGAAAATTACCTAACTGCGATTGAGGCAGATGAAAAGAGTGATAAAGTCAAGATAGCAATTTTTTTTAACATAATTGGTGATGAAGCAGTTGAAAAATTCGAAACTCTTAATATAGAGAAAGAAAAAAAGCAAGTATATGCTGAAGTTATAAAAGCGTACAAAGATCTTTGCAGTAAGAAGAAAAATTCTGAAAGCCTCAATCGATATATGTTTTTTCAACGGAGACAATTACAAAGTGAAACCCTCTCCGAATACATTAACCAATTGCAAAAAATGAGCTTAAATTGTAAGTTTGAGAAGTTAAGAGACGAGTTGATTAAAGATCAAATAATTGGTGGAATAAATAATAATGGATTAAAACAAAAGTTATTAAAAGAAGATGAAATAAATTTAGACAAATGCATCCGCATATGTCAAACAACGGAACTAGCGGAAGAGCAGTTGAAACAGCTAAAGCAACAAAAAACATCAGTAGATGTAATTCAGAAACGAGAACAGCATAATTATTCAAGAGGAACTAAGGATGGTAGATTTAACCAACAAATTCCAAAAGTTAAAGATTGCAGCAAATGTGGAAAAAATCATGAAGTTAAAAGGTGTCCTGCATTCAACAAGGCATGTTCAATCTGCAATAGGATTGGACATTTCCAGGTAAAGTGCTACTTTAATCAAAACAATAAGTTAAGTCAAGATAAATTTAATAGAAACCCTAGTAATTTCAATACTTAAGTAGTATTTCAAGCAGTATTTCAATAATTGAGTCAACTAAGTTTTTAGGATCAGTTAATGTAAAATCAGTTGATTTGATTGGTAGTAATAGTGTAAAAGGATGGTTTGAGAAAATTATTTTATTAGATTTAAATAAAGCAATATTATTTAAAATTGATACAGGTGCCGAGTGCAACGTAATTAGTTTTGATATGATTGAAGATAGTAATATAAAATTAAATAAATGCATGTCAAGACTGGTAACGTACAATGGCGGTGAATTAAATGTAATTGGTACAGTAAGTCTAGAATCAAAAATACGAAATTTAACAAAAAATATTATATATTATGTAATTAGAGACAAAACAGTACCTATTTTAGGATTAGAGACAATTGAAAAATTAAATTTAATTAAGAGAATTAACAATATTGATATTGAGCATATTTTTAAAAACTATGAAGATGTATTTAATGGTCTGGGAGAAATATCAAATTTTGAATATGAATTTCAATTAAAAAGAAATTACATTCCAAAAATAAAACACCTAAGAAATATTCCATTCAAAATTAGAGATAGAATAAAAGAGGAATTAGCTAAAATGGAACAAGAAGGAATAATTAGAAAAGTAGATGAACCTACAGAATTTGTTAGTAATTTAGTAATCATAAAAAAACAAGATGATAGATTGAGAATATGTTTAGATCCCAAAAATTTGAATGATTGTCTGTTAAGACAACATCATCCTATGCCGACATTTGACAACATTGCTAGCCGTATGAAAAATTCAAAATACTACAGTACTTTTGACTGTAAAACTGCGTTTTATCAAGTTAAACTAAGTGAGAGCAGTGCAGCACTCACAACATTTATTACACCGTATGGGAGATATTGCTTTAAGCGTATGCCATATGGAATTAAAACGGCTACCGAAATATACCAAAAGAAATTTAAAGAAATTTTTGATGGTATTCCAAACATAGAAATCTATGTAGATGAGATCATCACATGGTCGGATTCGTATGAAGACCATTGTAAAACGTTAAGAAAGATACTAGACAGAGCTAGAGAGTTTAATATAAAATTTAACAGAGAGAAGTGCAAATTTGCACAAAGTTCAATAACATTTTTAGGTCATGTCTTTGATAGGGATGGTATACGAATGGATGAGCAAAAAATTAGAGCTATTAAAGATATGAAAGTGCCAAAAGATAAAAAGGGTATTCAACGTTTCTTGGGAACAATTACGTATCTTTCAAGATTTATTCCAAACACATCACAAATTACTGAGCCTTTAAGAGAAATGATAAAGAAACAAAATGAATTTAATTGGCGAGAAGAACATGAAAGGGCATTTAATAAATTAAAAGATTGTATAACATCAAACCCAGTTTTATCATATTATGATCAGGACATTGATGAAATGTTGAATAAAAACTTAGAATTAAGTAGTAGTAGTAGCAATGTTAAGGGTTCAAATAATAGTAATGAATTAAATAATTCCATAAATAATGATGTAAATAGTAATTTTAACAATGATCAAAATAATGTTGTAATGAACCAAAGCATAAGGTCAAATAAAGTTGAAAATAATGAATCAGATAGGCCGAAAAGAGTAATAAGAAAACCAAACTATTTAAAAGATTATATTCAATATTAATTAATTTAAGAAGAAGAATTTTAATTTAAGTTAATTTAATTAATTAATTAATACTTATGAATTATGATAAACAGATAAATGTAAATGAACGTGTAGATTTGAATTAATGTTTATATTTTGTTTAAGATTGAAATATTGTAATAATTATATTTAAAAAAAAAAAAAAAAAAAAAAAGGATGTCATGAATGAGTTGAGATAAATCACATGAACTAACTTCATGTGAACAATATAAAGGACGGGAAGTGATACAAACTTCAAGTCGTATGAATGATAAACGAGGTAATGGATGTGCACCTTAAAATAAGAAAAAGATTAGATTAAAATGAATGTAAAAACTGAAATTAATAATAAAATAAAGTTAAAAATCTAAAGATAAAAACATGCTTGTATAATTAAAATATACAACATGACACATACCAGAGAGCGAAAGTATCAAGACATACAAAGAGCCCACCGGGCGAATTTTCACCAGTAAGCACGCGATTCACAGAAATACATCTGGATATAATCGGGTCACTGCCCGTGTCGGAGCAGCGGTACTGCGTGACACTAATCGACCGATTCACACGATGGACCGAGGCAGTACCAGTACCAGATATATGAGCCGAAACTGTCGCGATAGCGGTATTAAACAACTGGATCTCACATTTCGAAGTCCCAACATCTATAGTAACGTGTCAAGGCCCACAATTTGAGTCAGAATTGTTTGCCGAGTTCTCCAAGATGTTGGGCTTCGAACGGAAGAGAACGACCGCGTACAATCCAAAGTGTAACGAGTTAATAGAGAGGTGGCACAGAACATTCAAGGCCGCTATTATGTGCCAGGGTCGAAGTGACTGGACACGAGCTTTACCGACGGTATTATTGGGATTACGATCTGCTTACCGGGAAGAGTTGCAAGCTTCTGCAGCCGAGTTAGTGTATGGCGAAAAAATTCGAATACCCAGCCAGCTGGTCGTTGAGGGAAAAACCAACACCCATCAGTCGGACTTTGTGAAGGAATTACGAGAACACTTCGATCGAATTCGGCCAACACCACCATCCAGGCACGGCAGCCCAATAATATTCGTTTCACAAGCGCTAAATACGTGCACACACGTGTTCATTAGGACAGACTTATGCAAACGAGCATTGCAGCCGCCATACGAGGGTATATTTCCAGTCATCAAACGCGCCGAAAAATCATTCATAATAAACGTCCGAGGCAGAAACAGCAACATTTCGATCGACCGGCTAAAACCGTGTTTCTCTGAAGATGACTCCACGGAAACATCGCAATCCAGCAGCAAACCAGAGCCAAAGAATACAACACCATCCGTAGTTCAACCAGCAGAAAGCAACAATACATCCCACCCAGCCGGTAGCAAGAAGTCCTGTCTGAAAACAAAAGAGACAGTTTCAACGTTACCGCAATCAGCAATAACACGAGCGGGAAGACACACCAAAGTACCAGTACGCTTTGCGAACGTCTCGTTCATCGGTGATTCACTGGCAAGGGGGTGATGTGGCGGCCGACAGATATGAAGGGTAACGAAATAGACATTATACATACCATAATACATACCAAATAAACAACGAGTTTTTCTTATGGCCCAACCAGCGAATCAGTACCAACTTAACGTAATAATGCGATATACAGAAAGTACATGTTACTGGCCAGCGAATCTTTTAGAACTTTTCGTTCAGTTCAGCTGTCACTTAACAGAGCGAAAATTTACGCGCAAACTGAAGGAAATGTCAGAATACATCAAATTTTCCAAAGCATACTTTTCTTAAAATTAATAAATTTTGATATTCACATTACAATTTTAATACTGTATTTGTCAGTTGTTACGCATTCGTTGGCCGATATGTCAAATATTCTGTAAGGAAATAATTTCGTCAAATTCTGTAAGGATTCTTACTGATTCACTGCCCGACAAACATTTTGGGTCCAGAAAGTTTTTTTAAGCCCCATGCGCCCACACGAATTATATAAAATCGATACAAATTATATCTTCACATTATTAAATGCTCTTTTTATACTTCTCGTAAAACAATGAAATAAAAATTGTACACAGCGAAGTGTTTTTATGCCCCATGCGCCCACACGAATATGTATATAAAATCGAACTTCAATTTCTCTATATCCTCTTTTTGTACTCTTTCGTAAAAGAAAAACAAAAATTTTACTCCGCGCATGCGCGGCACAATAAAACGTTGAAAAAATCTAATTCTATAGTAAAGTTTCAGTTTACGTTGAATGGTTGAATATAAATAACATTTATCAGTGAAAAATCAGTGTTTTTTATTTTTATTTCATAAATTTAGTTAATTTTGGTTTAATCAAAGTTCAGGTGAGTTAATTAAGTGACTGTTTTGGGTTTATGGGGTGTGGGGTAGAAATATCGTGGAAAAATTAGGTCACATGAATAAAACATTTTAAACGTCGTTGTAATGGATTAATTTTGTATTTTTCATGTCTGCCAATAATCATTCAGTGGCGTGGACAAATGAGCGCACGCGTTCTGTCTCATGGGTATCTGTATTTTAAAATTAATAAAACAGTTTTTACTATTTATTTACGTACTCAAAATTAAGAAAACTGTGCTTCATTTCAATGAATATATAATAATAATAGCGCTGATCTTCGTGTAGTGAAAACTGTATTTTTATGTGGATACATTTTGGTTCAAGGTATGCTCAAGCGTCTGCCGATAATCATTCATTGCCGTGGACAAATGAACGCATGCGTTCTGTCTCATGTGTACCTGTTTTTTAAAATTAATAAAACAATGTTTCTACTATTTATTTACGTACTCAGAATTAAAAAAATTGTGCTCATTTCAATTAATAAATATTATCGCAGATCCCCGTGTAATGAAAACTGTATTTTTCAATGGACTCAGTTTGATATAATCTATACTCAATCGTCTGTAGATAATCATTTATTGGCATATATGAAATCATTTTTTTTATAAGGATAGAAATGTCCACCTTTTTACTTTCTATTTAACTTACAAGCTTTCAGAACATGCCCTAATACAAAAACATTTTGTATTTGTCTAAAAGGGCGTTGCGCAATCGAATTACTACAAGATCTTCTCGTTTTCATCGAATCCCAGATTCAGCAGTGGAATTAATTTCAAATGAAACTATTAACCATAATAATGCAACTCATCAAAGCAATTTACTTGTAAATACCTCTAATAATATTATACAACAAAGTGATGATGAACACAGAACTAACGAGGATGGACTAAATAGGCACAATCAGGACAATAGCATCACAGTTGATATACGAAAGTTTTTGAGAAGTTGGGCCACTGAATTCGGTATTACTTGTATTGCTCTAAATAAACTTCTTGAATTTTTAAAATTGAATGGGTTTCCATACTTGCCCAAAGACGCTCGCATACTACTAGAGACTCCGACATCGCGGGAAATTATTACAGTTGAACCTGGTCAATATGTATATTTTGGCATAACTGAGAATTTAAACCGTGCTCTGCAAAAAATTAATATTTGTCCACAAGAATTACTCCTGGACTTCATTGATGGTGTTCCTCTTTCAAAAAGTACACAAAATAGTTTTTGGGTCATTATGTCAAGAATATACAACATTACAGAATCGAATAACATTTTTGTTGTCGCAGTGTACCATGGTTATCAGAAACCTAAAAATTTTAACGAAATATTAAGGCCGTTTGTTGACGAATTAAAACAACTTACCACATCTTATATGTTTCAAAACCAATCAGTACATGTCAAAATAAGAGCATTTATTTTAGACGCACCCGCTAGATCCTCATGTTTGGGCACAAAGTCCCATAATGCTTACTTTGGCTGTACAAGATGCATTCAAGAGGGAAGTTTCTACAACAATAGAATGGTATTTACTCCTTTAGGATTACTTAGGATAGGATTACTCCTTTCGGAATAAGACGGATGAGAATTATCATAAACATGTATCAATTTTAGAAGAACTTGAAATAGACATGATTAATCAGTTTCCTATGGACTATTTACATGTTCTGCTATTAGGAGTAGTAAAACGATTACTGAAAATGTGGATCAGCGGAAATACTAGAGCTCTTCTGTCTCATCGACATATCACAATTATAAATAACAAACTCCATGAAATAGCTACCAGTCAACCTTCTGAGTTTCAAAGAAAAGCTAGATCGTTATCAGAAATTGGACATTATAAAGGAACTGAATTCAGAACATTTCTCAAATTCACAGGGCCCGTTGTATTGAAAAACGTATTATCACCAGAAAAATATGAGAATTTTTTGCTATTACATGTTGCAACAGTGATTCTTTGTGATCCTAAAATGTGTGTCACACATAATGATTTGGCTGAAATATTATTAAAGCACTTCATCAGTGGAATAGGAGACATATATGGTGAGGAAAATATTGTATATACTATGCATTCTTTGTTACATTTGCCAGCAGACGTTAAGACACAAGGAAATCTAGATGAGTTTAGTGCTTTTCCATTTGAAAGTTACATGTCCGTGTTACGGAAAAATAATCAACCTCTAGCCCAAATTTCTAATAGACTGGCCGAAATAAATTCAGTCCAGGTTGACGAAGAACCACCACAGAAAAAAATTGAAGAGCCACTACTGAAAAAGGTCATTAAAGAGACAACAGAAGAAGGTGTTGAAAAAATTATTTTTAATGAAATAAACTATAAAAACTATAAAATAAATAACAATTTGAGAAATCAATGGTTTCTGACAAAAAGAAAGGAAATCGTAAAATTTCAGTATGCAACAAAAAAATCAGGAGATGTATTTGTTCATGGATGTGAACTAAAAAGGAAAAATAATTTTTTCTCGACGCCAATAAAGTCCAGCAAGCTCGATATATTTCTCGCAAATAAAAATGAAAATGCTTCAAAAGTGTGGCATTACAAGGAAATTGATAAAAAACTATTTGGTATGGAATTTGAAAATCAGGATATTGTTTTTGTCCCGCTGTAGTATGTATGTATTTTAGTTTAGTTTACTATATATTTACCTTATCAAACATTTCAGTGTTATGTTGGGGCTATGTGTAGCGTCTTTAGTTAAAAATTTCAGTACAAGTTTTACACATTTTGTTTATGAATTATTATAAATTTACCATTTGTTCTTCAATTTTCAAATTAGGTATTTTTGTCTAGGATGTTCGTCATTGTCGAAACAACTGAAAATGGTCAGAGGATGGTTACAGCTCTTCCCCAAAATTGGCCTCAGTCCAAAAATATCAGTATTGCTAAACAATGTGCCAAGCAAATTGATCCAAACATTAATGAATGGAAAGGTTTTAATGATTTCAAAATTCTTCAGAATAATATATCTTGCTATGATGAAGCCAGGAATAGGGAAATATATTACTCGAAATATAATAACACTGACTCTGAAGTCGAAAATATTAAAATAAGAAACATCCAAAGAGAGCATCCAGTAAATTTTGTGAGTGGAGAAACTGGAGTCGATTTCAATAAAATGTATGACGATAAACACACACAAATTCTACAAATCGATTTAGATATTAATAAAATGCCCAATATTGAATGCCCAGAAGATATTGTCGCGGAATTTCCAAAACAAAATAATCACATCGAAAAGAAAAAGAAGAGAAAATCTAAAGTACCAAAAAATTGTATTGTCAGCGACAATTTAATCAATCCAGGGTACAACGGAAAGAACTTAAATGAACTTAAAGTTATTGAACAACCTGAGCGAATACTACTAACTGGAACCAGTCAAGAGCAAAAAAGAAAGAAAGACTCAAATGAAAGGGCAATACAATCATTAAAACATAAAATCGAAGAACAAAATAAAAAGATTGGGGATCTGAACGATAATATCAATAATCTAAATAGTAGGTACAGTAAAAATATTTACAGAATTATTATCATCATTCATTTCAAATAACAATGAGAAACAAAACACAAAGAATATAGAAGAAGATCCATGTTTCACTATGCCGTCTTTACCAGTTAAAAATGTTGCAGACCTAAATAATTTAAACATCTTCTTACTTAATGAAAATTCTATACGCCAAGTGGTAAGCTATGAAATGATGCCAAAACTAATTTTAAGTATTGAAATTTATTTGCAAATCTTTTTAATTTCTATAGGCAATTCGCTTAAAACGAAATATTAGTACTGTAATGTCTTTAAATAAAATGGTCAAGAAGCTCATGGAGAATATAGCACCTTATCACGCTCTGTTGTTGCACTCTTGGAGTGGAAAATCTGGAATTTCAGCCAAAGGTATTTATAATTGAAAAAACCTTCCAATATTTCTATTTATTTTCAACATTTTCTCTTTTAGCTCCAAAATCCAAATTGGTATTTCAAGATTATACGGGAATAATATCTCTTATTAAATTCACTATTTGTATAGTGAAGGAAGTCGACGAGGAAAAATTTAAAAAAGCAATTGTTGAATTGCTTAAAAGAAGTGCTCAAAATAAAGCAAAAGAGGACGAAAAGCTATTGAGGGCTTCACGATTGCTGCAGCCATCAACTTCAACATCATTCAATGCATCAAAAGAATCCACTGCATTTGCTGACACACAAAAATCAAATAGCTCTCATAGTGACGACAGCTACAGCTCAGACAGCAATTAAACTAATGTTAAATTAACACTATAATTAATTTAATACGCAATTAAATGCATATACATAATAAATATTATGTACTTTTGAGTTTTCCATCCGAAGAACGGGTTTCTTTTGAGTTACTTTTGGGTTTTCCATCCGAAGAACGGGTTTCTTTTTCTAAATAAATATGTAACTTTTTTTGTAATTATCTGCAACATTGAAAAGCATAAGTTAGATTTAATTTTTAGTTCTTCTTTCTGTAAATATAAATATAAATAAATTAATGTAAAATACAATTTTATTCTAGCGGAGTTTATTATAAGAATCGAATACCAATTTTATTTTATTTAACAGGTATCAACTTCTATTGTAATTGTAACTAATAAACTGTATCGACTCAAACGTGAATGAGAAGCGTCAACACCAAGTCATACACAGAGTACAATATATGTTTCAAGTATCTAGTCCAACTAGTAGATAAAAGTCAATAAATATCATTACTTGCGTCAAATGAGATATGATATTTATTTGACTAAATCCTTTTTTTTGTGGCCAAAGTGAGTTAACATGAGTACTACTATGCTTTGCGTCAACAATAGTTCGTACCAAAGAGTACAGAAAATGTATATCAAGTATTCAGTTCATATCGTGGATAAATGCTGAAAAATGGCTTTACCTGCGTCAAACACCGAAATGAACTTGTGTTTGATTATATACTATTTATGTTTTTTATTGTTTATTAAAGAGACAACAGAAGAAGGTGTTGAAAAAATTATTTTTAATGAAATAAACTATAAAAACTATAAAATAAATAACCTTTGACTATATATTTTTAAATGGACTGCTAGTTGCTTACTTCATATGCGATCCAACATACAGTGGCGGTCAAGAGGCAAATCGTGGCGAATTCGCTAACTAAAAAGTTCGTTACCATTTAATTTATTAGGAATAATCGAAAAATCAACATTAAGATTAAATTTTATAAAAGAAAACATCATTAATATTTGAAATTATAAGCAGTTGCAAGCACTGAATATTAAAATAAACATTTATTTTTGTATTCACAGATGCAAAGAAACAGTCTTAAGCCGCGTCCACACGGGGTGTGAAATGTACACTTATGCGTGTGTATTCGCTTATTTAGCGAATGTAGGCGGTTATGCGGGATGTGTACATTTATCACATTTCAGTACACACGATTCGTTAAATGTTCATTGATCACATGTAGGCGAATGTTAATCACTGTGTTTACACTAGGATATCATGAAATCAATTTCTCTGATATCACGAAATCAACTATCGTTTACATTAACTTTTATGAATCAACGTATCACAATATAATTTTCTCTGTATGTGTAGAAATCTGGCAGTTCGTGTAATGTTTTAATATAAGTTTGACATTTGTTTGATTTAATTTTGTTTGTATTGGTGCATCAAATCATGAGATCCGCGAAAATTTTTGTTCAAAAAAGAAATCAAAACATGGCCTTGACAAAACCGGTTTCCTAGGTAAAGGGGAAAGAAACGAGGAATGAAATCGATTTCATGATATCAAGTGTAAACACACTGAATGAACATTTCTACTCTGGTATATATTTTTAGTAGGTACCTTGATCATACAATTTTTAATGAAAATATTCAATCACATTCGTCATGTGAAAACCATCCACACGACGTTTACATTCGCTAAATGCGCGCATAAGTGTACATTTCACACCCCGTGTGGACGCGGCTTTATCTGTCAATGGCAAACTGGTATCACAACCAACTACTACGACACACTTTCTCCTCATTTTCAGTAAAAATAAAAGAAACCGAGGAAAATTTTTGTGCAAAAATCACAATTAAAATATCTCAAATCAAATTAAATTGAATTTAAAACTATAAAACGGTGACAAAATAGAAAACACACGAAAAGGAGCCAAAAATTAAATAAAAATTTATTGATGTTGACAACTTTGACAAATCTTTAGTTTTCGTTTTTGCCGCAATTTGCCTCTTGACCGCTAGTTGTATGTTGGCATCATCATTTATTTGAAAATTATATTGAACTGTCATTGTATTAGCGGTCCATTCTAATTCTATTGTCTAAGTAAATAACAATTTGAGAAATCAATGGTTTCTGACAAAAAGAAAGGAAATCGTAAAATTTCAGTATGCAACAAAAAAATCAGGAGATGTATTTGTTCATGGATGTGAACTAAAAAGGAAAAATAATTTTTTCTCGACGCCAATAAAGTCCAGCAAGCTCGATATATTTCTCGCAAATAAAAATGAAAATGCTTCAAAAGTGTGGCATTACAAGGAAATTGATAAAAAACTATTTGGTATGGAATTTGAAAATCAGGATATTGTTTTTGTCCCGCTGTAGTATGTATGTATTTTAGTTTAGTTTACTATATATTTACCTTATCAAACATTTCAGTGTTATGTTGGGGCTATATGTGTAGCGTCTTTAGTTAAAAATTTCAGTACAAGTTTTACACATTTTGTTTATGAATTATTATAAATTTACCATTTGTTCTTCAATTTTCAAATTAGGTATTTTTTTCTAGGATGTTCGTCATTGTCGAAACAACTGAAAATGGTCAGAGGATGGTTACAGCTCTTCCCCAAAAATGGATAGTCGGTGAAATTTTATATTGGCCTCAGTCCAAAAATATCAGTATTGCTAAACAATGTGCCAAGCAAATTGATCCAAACATTAATGAATGGAAAGGTTTTAATGATTTCAAAATTCTTCAGAATAATATATCTTGCTATGATGAAGCCAGGAATAGGGAAATATATTACTCGAAATATAATAACACTGACTCTGAAGTCGAAAATATTAAAATAAGAAACATCCAAAGAGAGCATCCAGTAAATTTTGTGAGTGGAGAAACTGGAGTCGATTTCAATAAAATGTATGACGATAAACACACACAAATTCTACAAATCGATTTAGATATTAATAAAATGCCCAATATTGAATGCCCAGAAGATATTGTCGCGGAATTTCCAAAACAAAATAATCACATCGAAAAGAAAAAGAAGAGAAAATCTAAAGTACCAAAAAATTGTATTGTCAGCGACAATTTAATCAATCCAGGGTACAACGGAAAGAACTTAAATGAACTTAAAGTTATTGAACAACCTGAGCGAATACTACTAACTGGAACCAGTCAAGAGCAAAAAAGAAAGAAAGACTCAAATGAAAGGGCAATACAATCATTAAAACATAAAATCGAAGAACAAAATAAAAAGATTGGGGATCTGAACGATAATATCAATAATCTAAATAGTAGGTACAGTAAAAATATTTACAGAATTATTATCATCATTCATTTCAAATAACAATGAGAAATAAAACACAAAGAATATAGAAGAAGATCCATGTTTCACTATGCCGTCTTTACCAGTTAAAAATGTTGCAGACCTAAATAATTTAAACATCTTCTTACTTAATGAAAATTCTATACGCCAAGTGGTAAGCTATGAAATGATGCCAAAACTAATTTTAAGTATTGAAATTTATTTGCAAATCTTTTTAATTTCTATAGGCAATTCGCTTAAAACGAAATATTAGTACTGTAATGTCTTTAAATAAAATGGTCAAGAAGCTCATGGAGAATATAGCACCTTATCACGTTCTATTGTTTCACTCTTGGAGTGGAAAATCTGGAATTTCAGCAAAAGGTATTTATAATTGAAAAAACCTTCCAATATTTCTATTTATTTTCAACATTTTCTCTTTTAGCTCCAAAATCCAAATTGGTATTTCAAGATTATACGGGAATAATATCTCTTATTAAATTCACTATTTGTATAGTGAAGGAACCCGGGGCGTGCTGCAGCTATCGGGGGGGTCACAGGTGGTGGATAGTGAACGGCCTATCGATAGATAGGTTAGCGGTGAATATTAAATAAGCCGCCCCCAACCGCAGCCCTGCTGGGAGGAGAGTCTCAGGAAACTGGGGAGTGGTTAACCTCAGTTTAATAAATTCTGAGTGCCTATGATACCCGGTATGGAATGGCGAACTGATGGCGCCATAAAACCATCAACAAATAACCACAGGCAAACTGAGCGTCACATTTCCGGGGTCTCCAGGTAGTGAGTGAGGGGCCCCTATAAACGGGTTACCCCCTTGAATGATGAAATGGGTCCTATTGGTTTGGGATATCCATATGGATGGGTGAATGGTTGAGTGAAAGATGAATAGGGGCGGGGGTGCTGGGATGTGATGCTTGGTGAGCCAATGGGCTGGATTAAGGTGTTATGCGACCCGTGCTGATGATCAGCTAGGCTGGGGGCCCATTTAACAAAGCCCAGTCGTTAACGGAGCCCTCTGGATACCTGGCTACCTCCAGTTGTATTTAGCCTTACCTGCGTATACGGATCTCTGCGCAGGTGGACCAGTATTTCTCCGACACTCGTGGGAATATTATGGATCAGTTAAATAATAAAAATAAGGGAGCCGGTACCCTTGAAAAACCGGAAACAATGAAGGAAGAAAGTGGCTCTTACCTTAAAGGTGGAGCTACCTCATCAGTGGCAGGGGTAAGTGGCACCATGGCATCAAAGCCAGGAGTCAGCGATACCAATGCCAGGCAAGAGAGCGGGGGATCGGGAAGGATCCCTCCTGCAAAGCGACGATACAGGGAGAAACGGTCGGCGCATAAAATTCTGGATAAACTGGCTGCAACCCCTGAGGGGCAGCTTACAGTAGAACAGAAGCAATCTGTGGCTTGGGCGAGGGAGATTGTCGGCCGCGACAGCTCGGATAGGGTCCTTGTGCCTAAAAGGCCGAGGTCTCAGGATGAGCTCGAAGGGGGCGACAGCAAACGAGCCAAGACCGTCACTGGAGCGATATCGGGAGATCCAAAGGAAAAACCGAAATTGTTCAGTGAAATAGTAAAGGAGAACGTACTGGTGCTAGCGGTAATTGACAGAAGTCAAGAAGATGGGAGCATCACGGCAGGAAAGTGGAGGGAAGTGTATAATGCACTAAACTCCATTTTCATCAAGGTCCTGAGAGAAAATCCAGGACCCCCTCCGTTCTGTAGAGATGCGGGATGGCATCAAGGGCGCGTAAAGTTAACTGCGTGCTCGGATCAAAGATCGGTGGATCTTTATAAAAAGGCAATAGCCGAAGTAGGTGAGGTATGGGAAGGCGCGAGGCTTGAGGCAGTTCGAAAGGAAGAAATTCCGAGTAGACCAAGGGCCCGCGTCTGGTTACCAACCAAACCAGAAAAGCCAGAAGAGATCCTTGAGATTATTCAGGCAAGTAATCCAAATCTTCCAACGAAAGATTGGAAGATTGTCAAACAGGAGGAGGCTAAAGGGGACTTCAGAATGGCAATCATGCTGCTCAATAAGGAGTCCCTTACTCCCCTGGCAGAGACAAAGGGGGTGATCAGCTTCGGTTTCGGGTCGATCACTCTCAACGTTTTTAAAAAAGATGAGGTAGGCATGCGCTCGGAGGACGGGCCGGAGGTGGACGTCGGACGGACCCAGCGGCAGACAGTCGAGCAAGCGCATGGGGTTATAACAGACGATGACGTGGAGCTGCTATTGGAGAGAGGCGGCCTTCTCTCGCTTGGATCCGATGGGGACACCCTGTCGGAAGCTGAACGAAGAGAGGCTGGGGATTCTCAAGGCAGCGAAGCATCAATTATGGGGGGTGACACGGCGGATACTAGCGGCCCCCCGGAGGAAGGTAGCATTAGCCTGAAACAGGGAATGCATGAAGAGGTAAGTGAGATAATGCATGGTGATTAATATTGTGCAGATTAATCTTCACCATACGAAGGCTGCTTCGGCGGCTCTCGTTCTCAGACTGACTAGATCAGGAGAGGAGCTAGTGTTAATCCAGGAACCTTGGATTAACAAAAACAGGATCTGTGGCCTTAAGGTGAAAGGGTATACAACTTTGTACTCAAGTAACTCTGAGAAGATAAGATCTTGCATTTTAGTGAAAAATACTTTAAAAATTTTTCTACTTCCTCAATACAGTAGTGGTGACGTTACTGCGATCAGTATGGAGGTTGGCAGAGACAAGTTTTGGCTGGTCTCTGCGTATATGGATCGGGAGAAGGAGATCCCGCCGGATAACCTGGGGGACCTGATCCGAGAAGCAAGGAAAAATAGGATTGGTGTGATACTCGGATGTGATGCAAACGCGCATCACACAATTTGGGGGAGCACTGATATTAATGAGAGGGGTGAGTTATTTTTTGATTACTTATTAAATACTAACCTTTCAGTCTGCAATGTTGGACAGGAACCGACATTTATCATTAGCAATCGGCAGGAGGTTCTAGATGTGACCCTCGCCTCGGATACTATTTTTCAGTTGATTAGGGGATGGAGAGTGGCGAAGGAGCACTCATTCTCTGATCATCAATATATAACTTATAACCTTAACATTCACCCGGTTACCCAGAAGCCTTTCAGGAATCCTAGAAGGACAAACTGGGAGAAATACGGGGAGGTGTTGGAGGAACTATTGCCGGAGGTCCCCGGACCTCCGGAGACAGTGGAAGAATTGAATTGCATTGTGGATGTTGTCACAAGAGCATGCAATCTTTCCTTTAATGCTTCTTGCCCCCTGATAAAGCCAAGGGGCAGGCAGAAACCGGCATGGTGGTCCATGGAGTTGGAGACCTTTCGGAAGGCGTGTAGGACAGCCTTTAATAAGGCAAAGAGCACGAGGCGTGTACGGGACTGGGACTCCTATAAGGAGGACCTAAGAAAGTACAAAAAAGAATTGAGGAAGGAACAGAGGGGATCTTGGAGACTCTTTTGTGGTAGAATGGAAGAAGTCTCTGAGACTTCCCGCCTTAGGAAGATTCTATCTACTAACCCAACTAGTCCTAGTTACTTAATTAGACCAGACGGGTCATGGACAGCTTCAAGTGCGGAATCGTTGGAGCTTCTCATCGATACCCACTTTCCGGGAAGCTTTGATGACTCGATGGAGCCTGGAGCTCATCGAGGAACACCTCCAATAGATATGGAGGGCATATTGGATAGAGAGCGGATCAGGTGGGTGCTGCAGGGTTTTAAGCCTTATAAGTCGGCGGGCCCGGATCGGATTATACCAGCAGAGATTCAAAAGAACTCGGCAGCCATCATCCCCTGGCTAGAGGTTATCTTCAGGGGATGTTTGAAACTAGTCTATATTCCTAGGAATTGGACAGAGGTCAAAGTAGTCTTTATTCCGAAATCGGGAAAGAGCTCACATGCTCGTCCAAAGGACTTGAGGCCTATAACTCTATCATCCTTTCTGCTGAAAACCCTGGAAAGGTTGATAGATGTGTTTATTCGATCAAGAATTGAACCCAGGAATTGGGCAATGTCGCAGCATGCGTACTGTAAGGGAAAGTCGGTGGACACAGCTCTGCACGATCTAGTACGCACAATTGAGAAATCAATTTACTTGCAAGAGTTTTGCATGGTAGCATTTCTCGATATTGAGGGTGCTTTTAATAATGTAAAAACGAAGGCGATCATGGAAGGATTGTCTTTTTTGAAAGTGGACTGCTCTATAAGTAGGTTAATAAATCAGATGCTGGTAAGCAGGACTATTACCTCGGAGCTGGGAGAGTCCAAGATTAGAAGACGGGTGGTTAGAGGAACCCCACAAGGAGGTGTAATGTCCCCCATTCTCTGGAGTGCAGTGATTAATGGATTGCTGCTGGAACTAGAGAGAGAGGGGATAGGGGTTGTAGCATATGCTGATGATGTAGCGATAGCTGTCTCAGGCAAATATCTAGATACGATTAGGGATGTTATGCAGAATGCACTCCTGATCGTTACGAAATGGGCCAGCAAGTGTGGATTGGGGATTAACCCGTCCAAAACAGAGCTGGTACTATTTACTAGGAAATATAAAATTCCGGTGGTTAGCCCTCCTATCATAAACGGCAGCGGACTAGTTTTTGCTGACCGAGCGAGATTTCTGGGCATAATCTTTGATAGTAAGCTCAGCTGGAAGCCTAACACTTTGGAAAGAGTGAATAAGGCTATTGTAGCCTTATACTCGTGTAGAAACGCTATAGGTAAGAGATGGGGCTTGAAACCGGAGCTGGTATACTGGCTCTATACCGCCGTGGTAAGACCTGTGCTAATGTACGGGGTGGGTGTTTGGTGGCCAGCTCTAGATAAGGTAACTTATAGAGGTATGATGGAGAAGGTGCAAAGAACGGCCTGTATGCTTATAAGCGGGGCGCTTAGGACAACACCTACACGCGCTTTAGAGGTTATGTTCCACCTTATTCCAATCGACCTTTATGGTAAACAGATGGCAGCCAACGTGGCTACGAGGCTCTTGGCTGTCTCTCAATGGAAGTGTCTTCAGGTGGGACACTCGACGATAGGTAGATTCGCTGGCGAAGAACTGGCGAATCTGGATTATATTACACCAACGTTGTGCTTCGATAAGGGTTTCCGTACCATCTTTCCCTCAAGGGAATCCTGGAGAAACGGATCAATCCTGGAAAACGAGGCAGTGCAATTTTTCACGGACGGCTCGAGGCTAGACGATCAGGTAGGAGCCGGAGTCTTCTGTGATAAACTTAATGTTAATATTTCTGTTCGTCTCCCTGACTACTGCAGCGTGTACCAGGCTGAAGTGGTGGCGATCGGGCAAGTCATGACATGGTTGAAGCATAATGTGGTATCCGGGAGGGATATCGCAATTTATGTGGACAGTCAGGCAGCGATCAAGTCACTTGGGGCAGTTTGTCTGAAGTCGCGGGTGGCGCTGGATTGCCG
Organism: Tipula helvola; assembly: GCA_963556165.1. Taxonomy (NCBI): domain Eukaryota; kingdom Metazoa; phylum Arthropoda; class Insecta; order Diptera; family Tipulidae; genus Tipula; species Tipula helvola. The sequence goes on from OY744481.1 coordinate 234,267,336, forward strand.
ATCATCTCTTAACGAGATGAGCGAGTATTTCAGCATCCAGATAATCTGGGTCCCGGGTCACTCGGACGTCACGGGGAACTGCAGGGCGGACGAACTAGCTAGGTACGGTACGACTCTCCAGATGCAGCCGGAAATGGTAGGTCTGGGGAGGCCTATGACAGTGCTAAAATGGGCGCTCAGTAAAAGGGCAATCGCCTTGACAAATGAGAGGTGGATCAACACTCTCACGTGCAGGGTAGCAAAGCAAGTTTGGCCAAAACTGGACTTGCGGCGCTCCAAGGTACTAATATCCCTGGGAAGACAAGAAATAGGATTGGTCGTAGGGATAATGACAGGTCACTGCCTTTTTGGGGAGCATGCGAGAAGGCTGGGGATACAGACGAATGACTTTTGTAGAAGTTGCATGGACGAAGAGGAGGAGGAGACTTTGGAACACTTCCTATGCTCATGTCCGGCGCTATCATACAGAAGGCATAAGTATTTGGGTGTGTACGGTATGGACAGCCTTTCGGAACTCGCGGACTGTGGAGTGCGAGATTTATTACGCTATATAAATAGCTCTGGTTGGTTTCAACGGGAGTAATGGGGAGATGGGATCCTGTGGTATCACAACGGGCCATTGCTGGCCTAAGTGTGCGATAGCAGCCACTTCAACCTAACCTAACCTAACCTAGTGAAGGAAGTCGACGAGGAAAAATTTAAAACAGCAATTGTTGAATTGCTTAAAAGAAGTGCTCAAAATAAAGCAAGAGAGGACGAAAAGCTATTGAGGGCTTCACGATTGCTGCAGCCATCAACTTCAACATCATTCAATGCATCAAAAGAATCCACTGCATTTGCTGACACACAAAAATCAAATAGCTCTCATAGTGACGACAGCTACAGCTCAGACAGCAATTAAACTAATGTTAAATTAACACTATAATTAATTTAATACGCAATTAAATGCATATACATAATAAATATTATATACTTTTGAGTTTTCCATCCGAAGAACGGGTTTCTTTTGAGTTACTTTTGGGTTTTCCATCCGAAGAACGGGTTTCTTTTTCTAAATAAAGGCCAAAGTGAGTTAACATGAGTACTATTATGCTTTGCGTCAACAATAGTTCGTACCAAAGAGTACAGAAAATGTATATCAAGTATTCAGTTCATATCATGGATAAATGCTGAAAAATGGTTTTACCTGCGTCAAACACCGAAATGAACTTGTGTTTGACTAAATACTATTTATGTGACCAAAATGCGTCAACTCGAGCGCTACCGACTGCTATGCGTCAACAATAGTTCATACTAAAGAGTAAAATAAATATCAAATATTCAGGCCATATCGTGGGTAAAAGTTGGAAAATACCAGTATATGCGTCAAACGCCGAAATGGAACGTGCGTTTGACTAAATTACTACCCTTGTGACTAAAATGCGTCTACTAAAACGCTTGGGGCGGTATTTTCCTGCTTTTGTCCACGATTTGGACTGAAAATTGTTGGCAGGTATTTGACTCTTTAATATGGGTCTGTAATGATGCATCGCAGTCGCATCTTTGGGCGCAATTCAAAAAATGTTTGTCGGGCTGGTTAGCCCATTACCTATATTCCCCATTTTCCTCCCGGTTTGGAACTGCCCGCTCGCACGTAGCACAGGGAAGCAAGTCGGTATTAATGTCATGACGTTTCGACAAACAAATCAGCGAAACGTCATAACAGTATGTTCGACAATATCAAGTCTTCTCATGGCTGGTCTCCACTTGTGTATTTTTCTCTTGACAAAAAATAAATGACATTCGGCTCATGACATTTTTTATACAACTACTAACATAAAGAATATAACCAATTTCTCTCTTTGAAAATAAGAAAAAAAAATTAAATTTGGTTCCTTCTTCGATTTAATAAAATTTACGAATATTATATTTATATTCCACAATTTATTATTTATGTTTTAATTTAATAAGACAATTTTTATTTTATTTTCACCTAAAATTTATTCGCCTTTTAACGCGAAGTGGCTGACATCTGGCAGATTACTCAAGAACTAGAGCCAAAGGGGGCCAAACGTCAAAAAAAATGTACATATAATATAGCTTAGTGATTTTGATTCTTTATTTGTGTTTTAAAATAAGGTTTCATTAGTAAAAATGAAATTTATCGAGTATGAGCAACCGTAAAATTAAAAAAAATGTGTAGTGTACAAAAGTTCAGTACTTATTGTGACAAACTACGCACACATTGTAAACGTACCTTTTCTTTTGAACAAATTTAATTGATCTGAAATAAACAAAATTATATTATTATAATATTCATTTGAACGTAAATAAAATAGTTTTTTCGGTATTAAATTATTATAAAATAAAAATAGTTTATCAATAATACTTACATTACACCATTTTCCAAAGCATTTTGACATATGACCCCCTTTGGCTCAGAGCTATTGTAGCACCTCTTGCGGCGCTTTAGAGGCGATATCGCCTTTTAACGCGAAGTGGCTGACATCTGGCAGATTACTCAAGAACTAGAGCCAAAGGGGGCCAAACGTCAAAAAAAATGTACATATAATATAGCTTAGTGATTTTGATTCTTTATTTGTGTTTTAAAATAAGGTTTCATTAGTAAAAATGAAATTTATGGAGTATGAGCAACCGTAAAATTAAAAAAAATGTGTAGTGTACAAAAGTTCAGTACTTATTGTGACAAACTACGCACACATTGTAAACGTACCTTTTCTTTTGAACAAATTTAATTGATCTGAAATAAACAAAATTATATTATTATAATATTCATTTGAACGTAAATAAAATAGTTTTTTCGGTATTAAATTATTATAAAATAAAAATAGTTTATCAATAATACTTACATTACACCATTTTCCAAAGCATTTTGACATATGACCCCCTTTGGCTCAGAGCTATTGTAGCACCTCTTGCGGCGCTTTAGAGGCGAATTAAAAGGTAAAATTTTTCCAAAAAAGAACGAAAATTACATTTTGGTTGTCAAAATTTTCAACATAAAATGACAAGAAATTGAGCATAAAATACAAATTATGCTCAATTGGCACAACGTCATGACAAAAATATTGAATATTCTAATCTTTTCCTCTCTTGACAAAATTTCAATGCGCATGCTCAAAACCATTTTTGTGTATATATTTTGCAAAATGTACTAAAAATTGTCACGAGAAAAATAATGGACTAGATTTTATTTTTGTCAAGAGAAAACTACACAAGTGGAGACCGGCCATCAGTCGTGTAGGGCGACATCTACCCTGCAGTCCAACAAAAAACATTCATTTGGGTGGTTTGGTGAATTCAATGGTCGTTTCCACACGAGTCGTATTCATGATAAAATGAACAATTAAAAATCGTTTCCACACGATTGTTGCATTTTACCCAAAAACTGGTTTTTTGTTTATGTATGTGTGAAATATTTCATTTTCGTATTATGTTTTGACTTGACAAGAAAGTTTTGTTTTGTTTCTTTGTTTGTGTTAGTAATGCAAATCGAAAATCAAATAATTTTGTTGGCAACGAGATGCAACAGAAATATCTTCTTCTTCTTCTTCCGCTGGCGCTACATCCCATGAAGGGATTTGGCCGCCTCAACGATGCTCCTCCAAATAATCCGATCCGCCACAAGAGAACGCCAGACACGGTGACCGAGTGTGTACAGATCCCTCTCAACGTCGTCCATCCATCGGGTAGGTGGTCTCCCACGAGGTCCTACTTTCGCTGGTGCCGACTCCAAGGCCTGTTTAGTGGTCCGATTTTGTGAACGTAGTACGTGCCCAAGCCATCTCAGCCTTGACGATTTTATGAATCCTATGATGTCGACTTTATCGAGATCATTTCTGATCTCGTGATTCATTCGCATTCTGTACGTGGCTCCCTCTTTAATGGGACCGAGAATTCTTCTTATCATCTTACGCTCAGTTACAGCGATTTTCTGGATGTTTTGCGCTGTTAGTGTCCAAGACTCGCAACCAAAGGTGACAACTGGTCTTATCAGCGCCTTGTAGATGTCCAATTTTATTTTGCGCGATATATGAGGAGACTTGAAAATTTTTATATTGGCGTAAAATGCTCGGTAGCCTGCTGCGATCCTCGATGAAATGTCCACAGAAACGGAGTTTTGCTCAGTGATCAGTGATCCTAGGTATTTAAACTCATTCACCTTTTCATATTGAGTATCTCCTGAAATGAAGTCCCCACGAGTCTGTCTTCTCGCGGTCACCATGTATTTGGTCTTCGCTTCATTGATCTGAAGGCCTATTTGTTGGGCTGTTAATTCCAACGGAAGGAGGACCTCTTTCAGAGAGATGATGTTGCGACCCAGAATGCAAATATCGTCAGCGTATGCTAATAGCTGGGTTGATTTATAATACAGGCAGCTACGCTGGGCTATATTAAGCTGACGAATGACATACTCTAATGATAGATTGAATAGAGTTTGAGCTATTGGGTCTCCTTGCCGCACTCCAGATGTTATCTCGAAGGCATCCGAAATTTTGCCTTCTATTAGCACCTTACATATTGAGCCATCCATTAAGAGCTGGCACATTGAAACCAATTTTGACGGTATGCCCAGATAGGACAATACGTTCCATAACGTGTTCCTCTTAATGCTGTCATACGCCTGTTGAAAATCTATGAATAGACTGTGTACAGGGATGTCCTTTTCATAGCATTTCTCCAGCAAAATCCTCAGCGTGAAAGTTTGATCGGTCGTTGATCTATTTGGCCGAAAACCACATTGATAATCACCCAAGATCCTCTCGCTATAAGTTGATAACTTTACTGCGACTACGTTAGCCAAAACCTTGTAGCCCGTGTTCAGCAAAGCTATACCGCGATAGTTGTTGCAGTTTAATCGATCTCCCTTTTTATGAAGTGGACATATAAGAGCCGTCTTCCACTCTACTGGGATTTCTTCTCTAGACCAAATTGTTGATATTAGCTCAAACATGCGGCAGAACAGATAATCACCGCCATATTTGAGCATTTCGTTGCAGATACCATCCTCACCAGGTGTCTTGTAATTTTTCATCTGCGATATCACGTTCCGTACTTCATCATATGATGGAGGAGGTGGTGGTGTCATCTCGACGTTAATATCGCGTTGAAGCAAGAGAGGTTGTTGCTCGGAAGGTGGTGCCTGTTTATTTAAAAGCGAGGAGAAATAATTTCGCCACACTTCGAGGACGGTTTTGGTGTCCATTTCCAACTCGCCTGATTTGTTGCGAATAGCGCTGCTACGTGGATGAAAGTCCGTAGCTAATTCTCTTATGCAACGATATCTATCTCTCAGGCTAGAATTTTGGATGTTGCGTGCCTGTTGTTCATGCCATTCCCGTTTCTTCCGTCTACATAGCCGATTAGCGATTCTCCTCGCAGTCATGTAGGCGTTATGGGATTGCCTTGTTCTTTGCGATAGATCTCGTTGTCGTGCGCGATCTTTTTCCCGAATAGCACCAATACAATCATCATCAATCCAGAGATTTTTAGGCCTTGACGGATTTTGGCCTATGGTGGACTTTGAGGCATCGGTTACCGCCGTTTTGATAATGTCCCACTGTTCTTGAACGGAGTCAGGAAGTGGTTTATTTTCCAAGATTTCTGATACAGTCATCCCGAAGGTGGTTCTGGTAACTTGCTCGTTCAATGCCGCAGTGTTCCAACGAGTGATGCGCTGGAAGCGATGATTATATGTGGTTGATAGACGAAATTTTAATTCAGCAACTACCAGGAAATGGTCTGAATCAATGTTAGCTCCACGTTTAGTTTTGATGTTTTTAAGGCTAGAAAAATGTCTCTTGGACAAGAGGATGTGGTCGATTTGGTTGACCGTTGTCCCGTCGTTTGATTTCCATGTGGCTTTATGGATGCGCTTATGTGGGAAGTATGTGCTGGCAACCACCAAGTTGTACAGTAAAGCTAGCTCGATGGTGCGCATCCCGTTGTTGTTTGATGTATGGTGCAAGGAGTTTGGGCCGATAGTGCTTCGATATGTACTGCCAGCACTGCCAATTTGAGCATTGAAGTCGCCCAAAACAATTTTGATGTCATGTTGCGGAATTTTGCTCAGGACGGTTTCGAGCTGGTCGTAGAAAGCGTCTTTGATTTGATCAGGCTTCTCCTCGGTGGGGGCATGAATGTTCACAAATGTGATGTTAAAGTGACGTCCATGAAACCTGAGTGTACAAATCCGATTACTGACAGGCATGAAGTCAGTCACAAATTGACGGCATCGATTGCTAATCAAGAAACCAACGCCCAATTCATGTTTATCCATGTTATTGCTATGACAGAGAGTTAGTCCGAAGCGACTATAATCAGTGATGTCATTGCCGATTAGTCTTGTTTCCTGTAGCGCTACGAGGTCGAGTTTATACGTAGATGCTTGTTCGAAGAGTTGATGGAGGCTCTCCGGGCGGTTTAGGCTGAGTACGTTCCATGTTCCAAATTTAAAATCGTTGTCCTTATATCGTGTCCGAGGTCGTTGTTGTGAATCCAAAAATATCCGAGGCTCATGTTGAGGTTTCGTAACAAAAAATTTTTACAGGTTGGGCTGTTAACCCAACGCCAACCTTCTGTAGAAGGACCACAGCCCTCACACTTTAGCCTACTCCTTTAACAGAGTAGTTTCTAGTGGCCGCCACGAAGAGGCAGTGTGAGCACTTGCTGAAGTTGCATGCAGTTACGGCACATGAAGCGAGTCTTGTGTTTATCCCCCTGCATACACAGCAGCCTGACCACACGTGTTTTGACTTGACAAGAAATTTTTGTTTTGTTTCTTTGTTTGTGTTAGTAATGCAAATCGAAAATCAAATAATTTTGTTGGCAACGAGATGCAACAGAAATATCCCCACTCCAAAATTTAGTTTATGGGCAAAAAGAGTGCAAGAGGTAAGAGACGAAGAAATGCAACAGCGTGAGCGCAACTCGTGTGGAAACGACCAATCAAATCAAGCAGGGAAAGTCGCGTTAGCCGGAAAAACAACGATACTAATATAAAAGGAAAAGTGGTGAAGAAAAAAACAATAATCGCTAGACTTGGCTGGGCAATAACGTTTGGATCCAAAAAAAGGATTGTTTTAGTATAATTGCTCACCTAGCATTAATTTAATCATATTAAATCCATGTTTGTAAATTAAAACCCTTGTATATAAAATTCTGTACAATCGCAAACCAAATCGTGCGTGTTTAATATATTTGTACCAGCAGAATTCAGCGCCGCAGATATATTTGTGGACAACAACAACCACACTGTTCTATTTTATCTGTATCCCTTTTTCCCACCGCTTTGCTAATGTGATATTCTATTCACCCAAAAAATTTGATCTGAATCAAAATAAATGGCGACAGATCAAGGTTTTGTGTTTTATTTACCCAAAAAAATCAAGAGATTGTTTGATCTAGATCAAATTTCAGAAATCGCATTTTTTTTAAGATTTACCCTTTACACTTGACGTTTGTTATTTCTGCTCTCGCTCGTATTTTAATTTTTATGTGTGGCCAGAAAGGGTTAATTTAACATTTGGTGATTTCATAACCTCACTTCGTTTTATCAACGAAATATTTATTTTATATTCAAACACAAAACATGGTGAGAAAAATTAATAGGTAAACATATATACTT